>OX336373.1:60167457-60780885 GCA_946902895.1 Fragum fragum
GCAACAATTGTGACGTCTGGTAATGGATTAAGTCTGTTCGAGTGTGTAAAATTATCTGCACCATAAGACCGATAGAGTTAAGTGTTCCTAAACAATTGGCTACATTTAGCGTATGTTGAAAACATAATAAAAGAGAATGTGACAAAGCCATTGAAATACACTGTAGAATAGCTGCCATTATCTACCTGATTTATAACGAAATATTTTAACTTCACTCGGGCGACGCTATTGAATACGACAAGACTGTTGAAAGGCATAAAAAAACTGAGCTTTGATGAAAGTTCCACATTTAATGGTGGTACTTTGCAATTTTATAGCCAGTATCTTGTAACAAGAAGTAAAATATATGGATGATTGAATAAGCTGTAGTTGCGATTTAAGTCGCCGAATTAACATACGAACAAAAATCAAATTCCGCAAATGTCAAGAATTCCGATCTTAATGAATAATTTGATTGGTCGATTGATTCTTTGATTGACAGCCCCCCCCCCCGTCAATTAAATAAACAGCTGGATTAGCCATTCAAGTTTGTCGTTGGGTTTCCAAATGGTGTAACTACAGCCTTCAAGATACGATCTATTTGACTGGACAAATATTTTACATGTCTATTGTGTGATTTACCGCTTCAAAGCGGAATATATCGTCGGTGTAATTTCCAACCTCGTAACTACAGGTTCAATCAAGACCACTGGAACTCTGTATTATTTACTTTAGTGGTGGAAAAAGCCTTGAAGTAAAATAACTTACCGTCCGCGCTACTAAAATATAGTAACTACAAAATTGTGGAAAATGAAGAAACTGCTTGTTTCAAGCAATTTCTTCATTATCCACACATTTTTCTTCCCTAAAACAATAAAATAAAATTCATGATAACAACTTGAAAAAGTCTACAAAATCTCAGTCTATTAATCTTGTGGACTGTTAATTGGTTAAATAAGAAGACATACATGTAAACATACCTCTAAAAGGCTATCACACACCATATATAACACACAGACTAAAACCTGTGTATTCGAATACCCGTATCTCCGTATATAACTGTTTAAGACACTATCAAATTTCACCTTACATTGATACCATGTTTTAACGGCACAGAAAAAATGTTTTGAAAGAAAACATGCACTAATTTAACTGTACATATCCATAAATCCTCGTGTCCGTTTACAATGAAATTAACCTAGTTGTTTATTTCAAAGGCTGTCATAAATTTCCGCATTGATTTTTAGAGGCGATTTCCGCGTTTTGTCCCAATCTCAAGTCAAGAGTGGCCCAGCGGCATATCAAACAGGTTTTTGACGTATACTGTCGAAAATTTGTGAGACATCGCGAGACCATAAAATTCATAGAGAATACAGGATAAATTACTTGAGAACATGTATGGAAAATGCAGTATCTTATACGATAAAAAGTAATGTGAAGAGATTAAAAAAACACATAAAAAGCTATTTCTCTTTTATCCATTCGTGTTCTATTTTTGTTGTTGTTGTTGTTGTTGTTTGTTTTCTGAATTGATGATCACAAATGATTGTAGGGCCGACTGGAAAATTAGCCTTCTATAGACGACAGAATTAGGGGCTAATTTACCTTTATAATAAATAAAAAGAAGTAAAATTTGAAGTTAAAAATGTTATTCCAATTTGAAGAGAAGTTCGCTCAACGACTCACATTCATCGATTTCTAAGAAGGCTTTTAACCCATTCCCACACAACAAAATTTTAGACTGGTCCAAATTGATAGAAGCTGCAGACGACAATTTAAAGTTGATGGAATTTCAAATTTCTTTGTCTTTTTGAATAGAAAACATTGTGGATAATGAAGAAATTGCTTGATACAAGCAATTTCTTCATTTTCCACAATGTTTTCCAAAGTATTTTTCTTGAGGGGCGTAAAAAGGAGGGCTTGAGTTGGAATGGGTTAATTAATGGCGCGAGTGCAGCCACAGCACATTGGCTTATCTCCCTCATGTGTACACCCGTCTATGCGCCTGTACGGGTAGCGAGGAGCAGTGTAGGGTTAATTTTTTGCCCTAAATGACAAATTCCTTTATCATTTTGTACAGTATAATGTTTGCACCTTACCGGACAAAACTCTTCCGTAAGTGAATTTGACTTAATGCAATCGAACAGTCACATCGAGTTGATTCAGGTCGTAAGGCGATGCTCATCAATTTCCTGTACAATCCCTGATTTTTACGCCTTTGTGAAATTATACTTGAGAAAAATGTATAAAAAGAGGAAATTGCTTGTGACAACCGATTTCTTCTTTTTCCACAATATTTTCTTCTACCACATAGGACGGTTGTTTTATGGATTGTCATTACTTTATCATGTCGTCTGCTACCCCTTTGACTTTTGACAAGTGTAAATATTGAAAAACAGTTTGGGGGTTTGATCCCTAATGACGACATATCTCAAGCTATTTCACGGGAAGGTAAACCAAATTTTGTACATGATGTCAAACTGAAAAAAAATAGACCTGCAAAAGATGCGCGGAATGCTCTGACTGAGCTGAGTCGACATTTATAACAGTTGAAGGCGAGTTACTGTTTATTTGATGATCATAAATATGTTGATTGGTCGGATGGGGTTCAATGCTAGTTTTAAGAGTATTTCAGTCATATTATGGCGGATGGAGAACCTTACCATGAATTTCTGGTATTTTTCTCACCAGTACTGCCACTACATCCTTTCCCAGACTCCAGCTGCTGACCCTACTTTGGTTTGCGATTATCCATCTGTTGGTAGCTGACAAATGCTGGAAGGGGTATCCGCCGCGGCTGGGGATCGGATCCGAGACCCGTTGATTAAGAGTCTTGCGCGCCATCACTGCGCTATGGCCGCGGCCCCATAAATGTGTGACGATTCCCCGATACGATTATCTAGAAATGCCGGGGGAAATATCATTTCCTCACAATCCCGCTTTTTGACACCCCTTTAGTAGAAAAACTCATGAAAATATTGTTGGAAATGAACAAATCGATTTTCAAAAACTATTTCTTCATCATCCACAATGTTTACCTGAACAAAAAAAAAAACTTTTGAGTTCTATCAACTGTCAAATTGTCATCTGCAGCTTCTACCAATCTGGATCAGTCTAGGATATTGTCGTCTAATAATGGGTTAAGAGAACATATCTCGCTTGGCGACAACGATTTTACAATTCATATTTTCTCAACTTCCATGTTCGACTACAAATCCTGCATTTTAGTTCAATCGACAAGAGTTTTCGTGGACAATAAAAATCGCCCTAACGACTACAAGTGGAAGAAAGGTTACGAATTAAAAGTGGGTCACATTAGGAAGTTCATATATGAGGTACTAAGGATCAAGAAATATTTACTTAAATTCGATTGTTTATAGAAAGTCAAAGGTCATTGTCAAGGTCGCTAATAATACTTACAATCCGACAAAGATCTGTATTTATTGTGATCATATAATATATGAGGTATACTGAAATAAACCCTCTGCCGGAAATCCTGTGACCTGATGGCATGGTTTGAGTTAAATTGAAAATATAATCAATTAAGGATTTTAAGAGTTTGTATATACATGTATTAGTAAATTAAGGAACATGATTTTTAGTCGGTCAAAGTTTAGAGCCAAGTCAACCACAAACAGGGTGTATATAATGAACTTGATTGATCAAAGTAGAAATAATCTACAAACAGGGGCAGTCTAAAATTTTGCCGCCAGGTAACGGTTTAAGCTTTTGATAAGAATTGTAAGGATCATGGCCACATGATCACAATACTTAATTCTAATAGACCAATTTTATCCATAACATACATGTTATTACAAATAATAATGATAACAATTTAAGGTGTAAGGGTACAGGAATACAGCAAGGTTAAAGTCTTTGAAAAGAAGGTCAATGGTCAAGGTGAAGGTCACATGGTCTTTTTTCTTCGTGTGAGTTGAAATCCTGTCACCTTGTGAGTGTATATATGAAGTATGGTGATCCTAGGTATTAGGTATAGATTTTACATGTACTAAGATAACATAACCTACACTAAAGTATTGGGCAAAGTTTTCTAAACAGGTCAAAGGTCACAGCTTCAAGATACTTCGGGTGTAAAGTGGTAGCCTGGCAGCTGATGAGTCTATATACAAACATGATGATCTTAGAAATAAGCACAAGGAAAATAAAAGCCGCGGCCGTAGCGTTTTGTAGTGCATAGGACTCCTAATCATGGAGTCCCGGGTTCGATCCCCGGTCGCGGCAAATATCCTTTCTGACATTTGTCTCACACTAATTATTGGATAATTGTAAACCTAAGTGGTATAGCATCTAGAGGCTCAGAAAGAATGAGGCGGTAGTATTGGTGTGAGAAATACCAGGAATCCATGGTAATGTGTTCCGGCTGCCGCGATACTGAACACTCTTATATGTGAGTTTAAACCCCATTTTATGACCTTTTTCCAAAGGACAATATTTTAGACTGGTCCAATTTGAAAGCAGTTGCAGACAACAATTTCGAGTTGATGGAATTCGAATTTTTTCGTCTTTTTGGATAAAAAACATTGTGGATAACGAAGAAATTGCTTGATACAAGGAATTTCTTCATTTTACAAATTGTTTTCCAATGTTTTTTTTTCTTGAGGGAATTGTGTGGGAATGGGTTAAAGTAAAGATAAATTATCAAACCTCAATAAAGGGATTTCGGTCGAGGTCTCGTTCAAACTCTATCATGTCTAAAGGCAAGTCATACAATCTATTATACTTTGATCCAGTTTATGTGAACGACTATACACAATTTTGATTTGGGTTGACTGAGTTAAATAAATATTGGACATTTGTACCTTTTATAATTTTGTTGTTTTGTGTTAGGTCATTTTTTTACGTTACCCTGAAGCGATGGTCTGTATATACATGTACTAGAAAGCACGTTAACCCATTACCAGACGGAAATTTGTTAGACTGGTCCAAATTGAAAGGAGTTGCAAACGACAATTCAATGTCTATGAATTTGAGATTTTTTTTCCAACTTTCCAGTTAGAAAAAAAATGAGGAAAATAAAGAAATTGCTTGTGTCAAGCAATTTCTTCAATTTACACAATGATTTCCCTATCGTTTTTCTTAAGGGGCGCTAAGAAGTGTAATAGTGAGGGAATGGGTTAACGACCTAGATTTGACGCGAATTTTTCTAGACTTAGCCCATTACTTACAACTGGTCAAAATTCAAAGAAGTTACTGGCGGCAATTTCAACTAGATGAAATTTCTTCGACTTTCTTTTTTTTTCTTTTTTTTTTTTTAGAAAGTATTGTTGGAAATGAAGAAATCGCTTGCTACAAGCTACATTTCTTTCATTTTCCACAATGTTTCTAAAAGCTATGTATATATGAATAACAGAGAAAATGTCAAATACCTGTGTCTTCCTGTAAAAGCCAGATACCTCTTAGAACAGCCAAACCTATTAAAATAGGATAGATAGGTGTACCTAGTAAGGCCCAAGTCTTGGCTAAAAGATATTTATTTGAACAGCTTTGAGAAGGGTCTAACTACATACCGAACGTGATACTGATAGACGAAAACCTTTGTGGCGACGAAATTTCACCGGGCAGATACATTACAGATTAAAACGTTTGTGATGAAAATATTTCATAAGGCAGATACATTGTAGACTAAAATGTTTGTGATGACGAGATTTCAAGCCAAAATTGACCTATTATTAAATCTTGTCTAAGAAATTAAGAACAAACATTCCTACCAAGTTTTAAAGAATTGTTGCAAGTAAAGTAGCAAGTAAATTTGAAAGAAGATTTCTTTCTATTAGACCTTGCGACCTAGTACTTGACGCCATGTGACAAAATATCAAACTTGATAAAGTTTTTATAAAGACAAACATCTGAATAAATATCCAGTCAATTGAGTCAAAAATAGGGTCTCCAGAGTAAAAACAAAATTTCTCAGATTTGACCTAGTCACCTACTTTTTGACCCAATATGATCAAAATTTGAACTGGGCAAACATATCATCTACACTAACATTCTGACCTGATACCCATTCAATTGAGCAAAAAAATGGACCTCTAAAGTGCACGAAAAGTATTTCTAATATTTGACCTAGTGACCTAGTTTTTAACCCCATTAGAACAAAACTTGAACTCGGCTGAGACATCATGAACACAAACATTTTGACCAAATACTTTTTTTGATTTGAGCTTAAAATTTGGCCTCTAGGATGCACATAATGTTTACTATACTATCCTATTTCTAGGATTTGACCCAAAGACCTAGTTTTTGACCCCGCATGACCCAGTATCTAACTTGAGCTAGATATTATGCAGGCAAACATTTTAACAAAAAACATTTTAATTGAGGTAAAAAAATATAATAATTTTGACACCATGTTACCCAATTTGAACTTGACTGAGATAACATGGACAAAAAACATTCCAACCAAATGTCATTTGATTTGAGCCAAAAATGTGGCATCTAGAGTTCACACAAGATTATTTCTAGGATTTGACCTAGCGTCCTAGGTTTTGAACTTGACCAAGATATCATGCAGACAAACATTCTGACCAAATATCAAGACATTTGAGGCATGAATGTGACTTCTAGAGTGCACACAAGGTGTCTCTAAGATTTGACCTAGTTTTTGACCCCATATGACCAAATATTGAGCTTGTCGGAGGTTGCATGGAGACGGACATTCTGACCAAGTTTCAAGACATTTGAGCAAAAATTGTGGCCCCCCTGAGTACACACAAGATATTGACGGACGACGGACACAGCTTGATCACAAACAATAGGGAGATAATTGTCTTATAGGCTGAAAATTACAATTCCTTCTTTTTCACCCCAAAGATTTCTTAGCCCAAAATCACCCAGCGCGTCGTAATGCGGGATCATGAATTGTGTGTTAACCCGTTCCCAAACAAGTCTTCTTTTTGACGTTCTATAACAATACAAAAGAAAACAAGATGTGTTTTTGAACACAATGACCCCGCTGGGTGTTTGACCTTGGTGTATTACTTTGGCCTAATCACATGACCTTGACATGAGGAGATGCGTATTATGGAGATGTATCATCATGCCAAATAGGAGCATTGTATCTTGAATAGCCTGGTAGTAATTGGCAATGTTAAGTTTGTTTTTTTTTGTTAAGATTTGCAGACAGACAGACAGACCGGCAGACAGATGACGGACAGACAAACAGACGGACAACGGTGAAACAATATGCCCTCTATCTTTCGATGCGGGGGCATTAATAAAGATTTGGAAAAAAATGCTGAAAATGAAAAAAAAAATGCTTGTTACAAGCAATTTCTTTAGTGTCCACAATGTTTCGACCCGAAAACACAATTATATTCGAAATTTATCAAGTAAAATTGTTGTCTGGAACTTTTTTCAGTTTTGAACCACCTTAGATTGTATCGTCTGATATTGGATTAAACGGTAAAACAACGTGTACTTGGTACTTCTCTAAGAGAACGCGAAACGTTACAAAAGTTTATGAAAAAAATCATTTGTACGCATGCGCATTAATCTTTCTCCAACATATATGTACATATTAAAAATATCATCCACAGCCGGAATAAAAAGAGGGTAACAAAAAACGATTTGGAACAGTACACCATCAAGACACCCTCGTTTTTTAAAAGCGTCATAATTTCTTTCCATAAAATACGAATGGGCCCATTTTCGTTAACCCATACGCGAATCCAAAATTAGGACGGATGAGCGAGGTTTAAATAGTTGAGAGGCCAAATCTTGGGAATATATACATATATCACTTAACATATTATCGGACGACAAAATCTTAGACTGGTCCAAATTTAAAGAAATTGAAGACGGTAATTTCAAGTTAGTGAAATTTCGAAAATCTTTGCCTTTCGGGATAGTAAATATAGTTGACATTGAAGAAATTGCTTGTAACAAGCAATTTCTCCATTGTTCACCATGTTTTTCAAAGCTTTTTCGTCAGGATTTGTACCATTTTGTACCCCCTCACCCCGTATTGAATTAGGACGGTAGACCAAGATTAATCCTGCATTGCAAAATCTTAGACCCGTCCAAATTCAAAGAGTTTGCAGACGACAATTTAAAGTGAATTTTATTTGAAAAGTAATCAAGTGTGTCAGAAAATATTGTGGAAAAATAAGAAATTGCGTGCTATTTCTTCTTTTTACCAAAATGTTTTCTCAGGTGTGAAAACACAGGGACGTAAAAACAAGGGATTGAACAGGAACGGGTTAAAGAATGAACGATATATATAAACTCTTAAATGAGATCCCTACGTCTTTTGTCAGCCCGATTAGCTCAGTTGGTAGCGCACTTGACTTCAAACCTCAAGATCACGGGTTCGAGCCCTGGGCTGACAATATAAACTTATAGACTTATTGTCTTTCGAGTGAGACGTTAAACCGAGGCCCCGTGTGACGGTGCTATCCATCAGGGGGCGTAGCTCATATGGATATGTGCTATGGTAGCGACGATAAATAAACGGAAATACATCCTACGTCAGGATTTGTTAAGAAATCAAAATCAAAACACGACTATACCTGATCAAAAGAAATATTATTTTAAAGCATTTAAGTTTGAAACACGTCGCAACCCAGACATTTGTTATTAGGGATATGTAGTACTGTTGTCATTTCGCCTCCTTTACACTGCAGGAAATACGACGTAAAGCAACTATCATTTTTCAGGATGTTTGCGGTTTATTTGTTTGTTTTGTTATTGATGCTGTTGTTGTTGCTTTAGTGTGTGTGTTTTTTGTTTTTTGTTGTGTATTTTTTTCCAATGTAATTGAATTACAGTAAGTCAGGTTGAACAAGGGAAGAAACTCTCCGTTTACTTTCACGACGTTGTTAACAGATTTGCTTCCCTTTCAGCACGGTAAAGATGTTCCGCTTTTAAAAAATCTTGATAAGTTAAAAACTATGTATTCACTTGATAAAGGGTCGTCATAGGTATTATAAGAGAACCAAAACTGTTAAACATCCTTCACCCGAGTTTCCTTGTGACACACCTATAATGAGATTCTAAAGGTATTTTTGATAAGGTAGGTCATCAGGTGATACCCAAAAATATGAAATATCTTTTCCCTCTGGGGAGTCGCAAAAAGATGCTAAAACGTCTCCAAAAAATGTTTCAATGAAAAAGGGGGCGTGCCAGGGGCGTGCCAGAATATGATCGAAGGGAATCATATGGACACACTTGTGGATGTTAATTAAGGGGATGCTAGATACCAAATGAATATAACAAATATCAATACATGTACTCTACGCCTTCTGACTTCAGGGAAGCTTGTTAACGATTTCCTTCTTTGTTTCGTGAAAAAAGGGCTTGGCTTGTGCCAAGTACACAAATTACCTCAGATGTATATCAAACCATGAATTGGTCCGGGTCTTCCACAGGATGCTAAACACAAGGGCTGTAATTTTTTTTTAATATTGCACCCATTTCCCTCGCATCCATAGATCGGGAGCAATTAGTTTAAAAATCCCCGTTTGCATGTTTTGGGTGTGTTTTTTTTCTTTCAAATTGGTGGTAGATTTTGTATACATGTATATTGAGCATGACAAGACCTCTTTGTTGGTACCAACTTCAAGGTCATCAGTCAAGGTCCAGATCATTATTATTTCTTCAAGGTCATCAACTTTAAAACAAGAGGATCACAATGGTCCTAAATCGCTCACCTGAGTCATCTGCAAATTAAAGTATTTTTGTTTATAAAAAAGACGCATCTGAAGCCAAATAAATATAAAGAATATAAGATTTTGGACATAGTACAAAACCATTTAAACGTGCTTCATACTGTTTAAGAATGCCTTAGATTTTGTATTTTAATAAATAATAAAAAAAATCCTGCATTGCCACAGCCTCAAGCAAAATAGATTTGGAAACATGAGAAAAAGAGAACTTGCATGTTTCAAGAAATGTCTTTATTTCCGATAATGTTTTCTACCTTAAAAGCTACTTATATATTTGAATTTCAATCTCATTTACATTGCCATCTGCAAATTCTAAAAGTTTGGACAAGACTAAAGATTTTGCATTTTGTATTGGATAAAGAGAAGACTTTGAAATTGCACTTATTTATCGTTTTTGAAAAATTCAGACCTCTGGAGCAGGGCCATTTTAGAATCAATGGGTATAATCTTAGCAATCTTGGTAGAGAACCATCTGCATGCATATATACTCTATACCAAATATGGATAGATTTCACCTTACTTCTGGAGCAACACGTTCTTTTACCCATGGGGCCATAATTTCTAGTAGTATACTACAGAACCATCTAGTAATGCTGTAAAGTATTTAAGAATGTCTTAGGCCTTGTATTTTAGGAGGAGAAGACTTTTAAGTTGCTCTGAGCATTTTTCAAGAAACAAAAAAAAAATACCCCAGGGGCATATTTTTTGAGAACCTAGTAAAGAACCATGTCTTTATGCGATATATGAGATATTAATGCACTACACCTTATACAGTGAGAAGAAGATATTTGAACATACTGTCAGGCCTCCTAGTGAAACCTTTAAAACCTTTAAAAACCTTTAATTTCAGAGCAAACCTTTAAAACCTTTACATTTCCCCAGAAAACCTTTAAAACGCCAAAATAGCCTGTAATTCTCACTCAAAACCTTTATATTTGCTCTGACTGGTTGCCGTGCTAGCTTAAAGCAAGTAATGGATTTTGTTCTGCATTTTCCTACACTGTAAAACAGGAGCTATGTACGATATAAATATGCAGAGAAAATAGGTATACACATTAAATAAGGTATGTATTATATTGCATAATTCAAACAGTATATAACATCAAAAAATGACTTTGGTATGACTGTGGGTTTAATAAAGAAATGAGAACTTCGACGAAAATAGCCTTTATTCACTCTTTATTTTTTCATATTTTACACTATAAGGCCTTTATTTCATACATTGGAGCCTTTATAAAAACCTTTATTTTTGTTTTGGCCTGCTAGGAGGCCTGTACTGTAGTTAAGTGCTTTTCCAAACTTTCGCCCTCTGGGGCGAATTTGTTTTTGATCCTAGGGGCATAATTTCGACAAACATGGTACATAACTATTGGGTTACATTACATTCCAAATATAAATTCTTCAGGCCTTATAGTGAAGATTTTTCTAACTTGCTCATATTGTGTAAAATTTCCAATTTTGGCCCCCAGGGCAGGGTCATGTTTTGACCTAAGGGGCATACTTTTACATAACTTACTAGAACCATCAAGTTAGTTTCATACCAAATATGAATACCCTAGGCCATAAAGATAAGGAGAAGACATGTGAACTTGCTCTAATTGAAAGTTTTTCCCAACTTTGGACCCCAGGGACGGGGTCATTTTTAGCGATTTTTTAGGGGAAAAAAACGGTATTTCAAATCAATCAACTGGAAACAAGCTTTTACACGTTTCCGCTCATTTCCACGCATGCTCATAACACATGGAGTGAAAATCAATGTGATCGACTCCATTTTGTTTCATCCCTGATGAAGAAAAAAACTTACCTGCTGAATGCCAACAGCCTCCTTTTAGTCATGAATATCCAGGAAAATGGTTTAAAACTTTGACTTAATATATCCATGGTAAATTGTCTGATGGATAGTCAAAATGAGATAAATAATTTCCTCCTGTTTCAAGATAGAATCTAGGTCAGTGGCTAGTGGAGTTAGCAAATACATGTAAACTGTCTGTTAGTGGATTGACCTGGCAGGGCTGAGCAAATTTACACCCCGTATACACAGTATATGTAACAAGTTACAACCCTGTTATAGACGCGATTCAAGCACCTATTTAACCCAATCAAATAAATCACCTTTTACCTCGAATTCGACTATATCTTTGAAACGGCATGTAGTACTCCAATTGTATGAAAAAAAGAATTGAATGTAAGCTTTGATTTCTTTACCTTTTATTATTCAACCTTTTAACACACAACCACAAATTTTCACGCACTGATGAAATAATATCTTTATTCTGTTGTAAAATCAGGGATCGCACAGAAAAGGACTAATTTTCAGAATACGGTAATTCTTTGAAGTCTTTTGGTAAAGGGTCAATAGGTGATGATACATACCAAATATCAAAGCTCTAGGCCTTGTGGTTTGGGAGAAGAAGATTTTCAAAGAATTCCTTCTTTATTCCATTGTAAAATCAGGGTTCGCACAGAAAAGGACAAGTTTTCAGAATACAGTTATTCTTTGAAATATTTTGGTAGAGGGTCAATAGGTGATGCTATGTACAAAATTTCAAAGCTCTAGGCCTTATGGTTTAGGAGGAGAAGATTTTTTACTAATTGTTTATGGATGGACAGACGGACAGACAGACAGCGCCAGACAATTACCGATCACAATAGCTCACCTTGTTGTGCTCAGGTGAGCTAAAAAAATGCCACTGCAACCAAATTTTTTTCATGGAATGAAATTCTTAAAACAACTTTTGTAGATCTTCACCCAATGAACATCCCTGCATAGATTCAGCTTGTTTGGCTTACTGCTCTTGGAGGAGAAGATTTTTAGAAGTTTATGGATGGATGGACAGACAATGACCAATCACAATAGTTCACCTCACCTTTTCTGCTCAGGTAAGCTAAAAACCCTAAGTATCCTCCCCAAAAAACACACATAAAAAACCTGGTACTACAAAATTGCAAAATGAAGACACAAGACACACGATTTTGACTAATAGAGTTTAAGTAATGCATCACAAGTTCCATGTATATAGACTTCTCAAAACAACAGTTTACACACCTAGCTCTTAACCACACAACCCTTGTCTCAAACACACTGTTCAAAGGGTTACAAAATCTTCCACATTTTTTTCAAAGGAATTAGAATAAAGAATTCCCAGAATTTTAGCTCTTAACCCTTTCCCGTTCTTTTGAAAAAATTTTCTTGTCCAAATTGAAAGAGGTTGCAGACGACAAAGAAAATTGGATGCAATTTAAGAAGAAACCATCCTATGTGGCAGAAAATATTATGGAAAAAGGAGAAATTGATTGTTACAAGCAATTTCTTTATCCACAATGTTTTCTCAAGAATAAAATCAAAGTAATGTAAAATCCCAAGTTTGTACAGGAAAGGGTTAATGTATGCAAATCAATGGTTTATAGCTAAACTACAATAGAATATAAGACTTAACCACACAGAGATGCGTTTTGATGCCTCTCAAGAAATACAATTGGGAAATCATTGTGCAAAATGGAGAAATTGCTTTCTTTATTTTCTACAAAATGATTTCTATCCAAAAATTTGAAAAAAAAAACCCTAAACTTTCATAAACTTTAAAAATGTTTTCTGCAACTCCCTTCAATTTGGACCAGTCTAAAATTTTACTGTCTGGTAATGGGTTAACACTAGTTGTGTACTAAATACTGGAATTGCTCTCAAATCTGACCAGTCTAAGTGTTTGCAATTTGGTAAAGAGTTACATAACATTACAATATATACACACACACCATGAAATAGTTATACACCAACATTTTGCACTAATCCAGTCTTTAACAATTAACAAATAACCCTAAAACCCCACTTTAACCCATCACCACACAACAAAATTTTAGGCTGGTCTAAATAAGGAGATTTTTTAGAAAACAATTCCAAGTAGATGAAATTTAAAAAATCTTGGCTTTTTGGGTAGGAAACATTTTGGATGATGAAGAAATTGCTTGTAATAAGCAAATCCTTCATTGTCAACAATGTTTTCCAAAGCATTTTTTCAGGAGTAAAATAACGGGATTGTGTGGAAATGGGTTAACCCATTCCCACACAGTGACATTTTGAAGCCCCTCAAGAGAAGCAATTTGGAAAACTTTGTGTAAATGAAAAAATTGCTTGTTACAAGCAATTTCTTCATTTTAGACAATGTTTTTTATCCAAAATGTTGAAAAATCTAAAATTTTATAAACTTTAAATTATTGACTTTACTCCTTTCAATTTGAACCAGTCTAAAATTTCTTACCTGTATGGTAATGGATTAAGACATCATTAAATCAACATTGTGTGATCAGTCAAACAAGGAAGCACAAGATAGATTTAGAACGGTCAAACAAAGGATCTGTTAAGCATATTTTCTATTTAACCCATTACCAAACAATGCCACTTTCTGACGCCTGAAGAGCTAAGATCAGGAAAGACTTTGTGAGAAAAGGAGAAATGGCCTGTAAAATAGTGTCAAGCAATTTCTTAATTTCCCAATTGTTTTTCTTGAGGGCGTCATAAATCGTCATTGAGGGGAATAGGTTAAAACATTAAACAAAAAAAAATTTTTCTGTTTCTAAGATTTCTCCCTTTTCTGATATTTACCAATAATAAAATGTCTGAGTTTGGACCAGTGTACAACAATATTGTTTGGTGATGGGTTGAGCCATTCACATAATTTTGGACTTAAAAGAGGATGTAGAGAAAATTCAAAGAGGCTTTACAATATTGTAAAAACAAAAGTGCTTTATACAGTATAAAAAAAATTGTGGTAAAAGGAGAAACTGCTTGTAACAAGTAATTACTCCTTGTTTACACAATTTTTTTCAAAATCTTAAATACCGGATTATTTCAAAAGGGTAATAGCGTTAGTCAAAATCACTTACTTACTTCAAAGCTATATAAATCATGTGAATCATCAGATAAAAAGGAACCACCCTGAAATTTGTTTAACAAGTTTTTCTTAAAAAAAATATTTGAAATATCAAGCATTACTTAGTCAGAATTTGTATAACGAAGAAGAATATCAGTCAGGGCTCGAGTTTGACTTGTAAACAAGGATTTGGAACCTCAAATTTCTGAAATTCTAAATCAACCCTTAGCAATTTCTCTCAGGGGGATCATTTTGAGATTTAAAATGAAATTTTAATCCCTCAATATTTCATTGCTGTAATTCATGCAGTATTGATAATTATATAAAATAACTACTAACTTCATATCTTTATCAGATTTTGAAAAAGTAATCTGACACAAACAAGAAAATAAAAACGTTTACATGTAATTTGCCATTTATGATGTTTTGACTCTTTCAAAATCAGTTTTGACCCCTAGAATTTCATCACCTGGAGTCAGTGACTCTCCATTTTCAAAGGCTAGAACAAACCTGGATCAGTCGGAAGCTGAATGGTCACTCTACATTTAAAAGCAGAAAGTTTGAACCCTGGTAAAGATTGTCACCTCTCTTCAGGGCCAAAATGTCATCCACTTCCTAGATGATCCCAATTTGAGAGATGGGTCACAAGAATTCAGCAAATATCATTTCACTTTATTATGAAGTAAATGAGAGGCTTAATCTATATAAATATATACTACATTATAGAAATACATGTAACAAAAAACAAATACATAAGTTCTACAAAATTATGAAAAACTTAACCCATTACAACAATATCCTGCATTTCAATTTGCTGAAAAAGTAAGTTCTAGAAAACATATTGGGTAAAAGAGGTTTTTCTTGATACAAGGAAGTTCCCCTTCTATCCAAATGTGTTCTGCCCTATTTGACACTTTTTCAATTCAAAGGCAATTTGGAATATTATCTACATTTATTCATTTTGGACTGGTCCGAAATGTTTTTGTACAGTAATGGGTTAAATTTTTGTATAGAAAAGCAGCTGTCAAGAATGAACAAATTTGTGACAATCATTTTTTTAACATTACATATTTTGTATTGAAAAATATATATTTCTGTAAAAGCTAATACAAATGAAATAAAGCTCCCTTATTAAAATGTGAAGGATGAAAAATTTCTCAAGTACTCTCTTCAGACATGTCTGTAGAATAGAGTGGGCAACCAAATCCTCTAAACTAAAGCTTATTCAAACTTAAGTTACAAAATTTGTATTGCCTATTTATGTCAAGTCAAAAACACTTGTTACACAAAGTTTGATCATCTGAGGTTTGCAAACAATACCAACTGGAGGTGAAAATTTGACCGCCAACATTCAATAAATAAAACATTTCTGCTTGTGGGCAACTTGAATATTGTGACTGCACCTTATTCAAGCTGTAGTTTAGAGGTTTAGGCCGCAAACTGATAATTTACTTTTTATCTTATGTCTCCAACCATACATTGAACAAACATATATCGTTTGATGTCTGAAACTGACATGTCAGGGGTCAGAGGTGGGGTCAGGGATCCGTCAAAGCAAAGTTCAGTTAACAGTTTTCAAAGATTCTATTAATTCCTAGCCTAATGACCTAATAATATCAATTATCTACTGAAAATAGAAAAAACAAGAGTTAAATCTAAATGGACTTAACCCATTACCACACAAGAAAATTTTAGACTGGTCCAAATTCAAAGCAGTTGCAGACAACAATTTAAACTTTATGAATTATTTTTTTTTTTTGTCTTTTTGGAAAGAAAACATTGTGGAAAAAGAAGAAACTGCTTGTGTAAAGCAATTTCTTCATTTTCCACAGCTTTTTTTCTTAGGGCATGTAAAAGCATCACTGAATGGGAATAGGTTAATGAAGTCTACATCGAGGGTTAAATATGGAACTTTTCTGTGTCTTTACATTGTATAGACACCTCAATAGTATTGCACTTAACCCTCAATATAATGAGTATCAAGCCAAAGAAACATGTAGATATATGAGCAGCATCGCTTTCTGGAGTCTGGCATGTAGACTAATGCAGACCTTAGTTTTAACCCTTGTCATGCTGAATAAAATCCTTATTAGAAATGCATTAAAATCAAAGAGATAAAAGTACTGGTAGCACAACTTATTCACTCAGGATAGAAAGGGACAATAGGTGGTGTGTAAGCTGATCTTTGTCTCTCCCTCCTGCCAAACAGGAATATTCTCGATTCAGCAAGACAAGGGTTAATTCAAAGATTTATCCTTGTAATTACTATACATTGCAAAAAACAACAAGAATGGAACTTCAATTTAACCCATTCCCACACAATCATTTGACAACGCAAACAAAAAAGCTTTTGAAAATGATTGGAAAATGAAGAAATTGCTTGTTACAAGCAATTTCTTCACTATCTTTAATGTTTCTACCAAAGCAAAAGAACTTTAAAGTTTCATCAATTATAATTGTTGTCTGCAATTTGAATTTGGACCAGTCTTAAAAAAATATATCTGGTAATAGGTTTATCTAAAACCTCAGACTCTCTAGTTTAACCAGGCTTATAACAGATGGATGGACAATGTAGCAGGTTAAAAACTGCCCTATATTGTTGTAAGGAAGCATAAAACAATACCTGATGTTGTATTGCACAAATAACAAAAGGGACATTGGCCCTAAAGCACTCACCTGAGTTGATGATTGTAAATGTTTTTAAAGCTCAAGTGACCTAATTTTAGGCAAAAGTCACCTGTTAGGAACAATATTGTACATGAAATCAGAAACAAAATGACATTCTTACAAAGTTTTGGGACTTTTGTGTGAAAGAAAAGTAGCATATGCATTGCAAGGAAGGTTTTTATAAGATTTATGAAATAAATATTGAATTGAAACCATATACCAAATCCTTGCTAAGATATAGAGACAAAAATATTGACCTTTGAGCCAAATATGTAGACTCTAGAGAGCATACAATGATTTCTTGACATTTTATCTTGTAGCCTAGTTTAAGAACCCATGTGACCAAATATGATTTGGTGGACACCAACATTCTGAATAAGTATCAAGACATTTGAGCCAAAAATGTGTCCTCTAAGGGTGCACACGAGGTTTTTCTAAGATTTTAATTAGTTTTTGACCACATGTGACCAAACATCCCTTATACCCGAGATTTTATTGATTGGTTGAATGGGGTTTAACACCACTTTTAATAATATTTCAGTCATATTGGGCGGCTGGAGCACCTAACAATGGATTTTGGGTATTTCTCCCACCAAAACTACCATTATATCCTTTCCTAGCCTCCAGCTACTATCCCACTTAGGTTTACGATTATCGCCCATTGATGAGAGACAAATGTTGGAAAGGATATTTGCTGCCGCCAGGGATCGAACCCATCACATCCCATGATTGAGGATTAGGAGTCTGAAATTGATATCTGCAATTTCTATCAACTCAGAGCAGTCTAGAATTTTGTTGCTTGGGAATGGGTTTCTTTGAATGGGGTTTAACCCCACTTAAAACAGTATTTCAGTCAAATCGCGGCAATCGAGCAACTAAAAATTGATTCCTGGTATTTCTCACACCTGTACTACCACTACATCCTTTTGGAGCCTCCTGCTAATCATCCAACTTAAGTATATGAAAATCATTCCATTAGTGGGAGACAAATATAAGAAAGGATATGTGCCGCTGCCAGGGATCAAACCCATGACATCCCATGATTGAAGATTAGGAGTCTGATAAGCTACTGACTGCGCTATGGTGGCAGCACCTGAGATTTTATGGAGACAAATGTTCTGACCAAATATCAATGTATTTGAGCTGAAAATGTTGCCTCTAAATGTTTACAGATAACTGACGACACATGTCACAAGATGGACAACGGACACAGGTAGATCTCTACAGCTCAACTTTAGAAAGATATTCTCGATGAGCCTAAAAAACATAAAAGAAATGACCTACAGTATATTCTTTGGAAAGAAGGTCATGGGATGAAAAAATGAGGCAGCCTTATCAATATGCATAAGCTATTAGCAAAGGTAATTGGTTAAACTTTTCACGGCAACAAACTTGAAAGATGTTGTTCAAGAATTATTTGTTACAATTTCTTATTTTCTCTCTATGTTCTAGAATATTTTAGAATGTTATTGTTTTCAACTAGATAAACCTTTCCAGCAAAATCCAACATTTTAAGACACCCAAAAAGAAGGTTGTGAAATATGGCGGAAAATGAAGAATTCAAATTGTCTTTTACAAACAATTTCTTCATTTCCCACAATATTTGACGACTTAAAAAGATGAAGATTTTAACATTTCTTCTTTCATCAACAATGTCTTTCCATGTTTCTTTTCCTGAGGGGCGTCAAAAACGGGACTGAGTTGGAATAGATTAACCCATTCCCCACAATACCTTCTTTTTATGCACCTCAAGAAAAAAGCTTTTGAAATCTTTGTTGACATAAAAAAAATGCTTGTTTAAAGCAATTTCTTCAATGTCCAAAATATTTTCTACCCCAAAAAACAAGAATCTTAGAATCTCATCAACCTAAAATTATCCTCTGCATATTCTTTCAATTTGGAAAAGTCTAAAATTTTGTTTTATGGGAATGGATTAAGAGCTATGAGATATACTTCAGCAGAATTTGTTTATCTTTCTAACAATCTTCAAACAAATTTGATAATTGACCAATTCGGGCTGTCAATCAAGGAATCAACAGACCAATCAAATCATTTATTCAGTCCAGACCTGAGCTTTCAACTCGGACATTTTTGTTTACCTTTATTGTTGTTTTACCGACTTTAAACGTTATAACTACAGTTAATTCAAGCTGTAGTTACGCAGTTCAGGTCACCAACCATTCTACATTTTTGTTACATGCTACAGACCAGGCCCATAATATCTGCAAAATAATACCTTTAAAAATTGAAGCAGAACTTCCTGTAGGAGTTAATGGGCTGGGCCTAGGGAGTCAGCGATTGGTCAATTACAACATATATAAACCAGAGGATAATAACTTATGTGAACCAAGCAATCCATACTGCCCCCATCCACAAAGTAGAGGTCAAATAAAAATATAACAATTAATTGAGTTCTAACCAATATTTGACATGTTACTTCCCTTTAACCCATACCCACACAATCACCCTTTTGATGCCCCTAAGAAAAAATGCTTTGGAAAACATTGTGAATATTGATGAAATTGCTTTCTACACTGTTTTCTACCTCAAAAGGCAAAAATGTTAAAGCAAACAGTTCAACAAGCATTCAACAAGCTCTGTTTAACTAATTTGAATAGGATAAGATTCTGTTTACATGTATTTTTTTCCTTTACAATAATTCCACCTTTTTAGGGACAAAATAAAAAATATTTTCTGATATTTATTTTTATATCATCAGTGTAGTATCTGATGGCTAATTGTCACCAGTGATTGTGACGGATACTCGTCACAAGTTTCATCTTCACTATAATGCTTGACTGACACTGTCTAATACTGAAGAAAATCTAAAAATAGCCTTAGTGGGAACAATGGCAATCTGTCAATGGTAAGAAAAATTGGTCAAGGTTTCATCACAAGAATTTGAATTCTTACACTATTGGACACTTTTTAATCCTTGTCATGCTGAACCTGGATATTTCCGGTTTTGACAGGAGGTATAGACAAAGATCAGACTTATGTCTTAGTCTACACCTCCTGTCTATCCATTTCAAATCAGAATTGTTATTGAATTAATTTTCAAGTATTGATGATCTAGTGCTTTCATCCCTTTGATTTCATTGCATTTCTGAAAAAAAATTCAGCATGACTAGGGTTAAAATCCTGGTTACAGCATTACCTTATAAGTGCATTGTGACTATGAAAGGTATATAGCTTTTATTCGCAGAAAATGGTTTTCTGAAATTTATAGCATTTTCTAACCATCCTAGAAAGGTGTGATGGTAATCCTTTCAACCAACAAATCATGTCTAGCAAAGAAATGAGGCACGATTCCTGTTGGAGGGATACTCATAGGCTTCCTGTAGTCGAAAGAAATGTGATGAAAAGTTTCAATAGCAGATAAAATTCTTTTATTTTGAAAAATTAAACTGAAATGATACGCCATTACAATAGGAGGGAACAATCTGCTAATAAATACTAGAAAGATCATAGAATTCAACGTCACTTTTTTACATGCCTTTCCTACATAACTCAGCATTTTTTAGCCACTCTAGAAAAAAGGCTTGAAAAAAATATGGAAAACAAAGAAATTGCTTATTATAAGCAGTTTCTTCGATATCCAAAATGTTTTCTACCACAAAAAAACAAAGAATTTTAAAATCAAACAAAATAAAAATTGTCGTCGGCAATTTCTTTGAATCTAGAGCAGTCTGAAATGTTATTACCTGGTAATGGGTTGAGGAAGCATGTCATTTTTGGTTCAACAGCACTCAATGTCTGATATGTAATTCATAAAACATAACAAATTCAAACATTTATAATATATATATACCTCAACCAGTATGCAATGTAAGTTGGAAAACTATTCTAAAATAATTACATATAGTTTACATCAATCTAAATACAATGTATTACTAAAACTTATCAAAAGAAGCACTCTATAGAATCAGATCTAGTTCAGTGATACAACACAGACAGGCTAAAATAGTTTTTCAACAGTTTTTTTTAACGGTCATTATCTTTTTAACTAAGATAATTTTTAATTATCTGCTCATTCTCTATGATTTTGTAAAAAAATTAAAATATGATGAAATGAGTATCTTTGGATTCATACAATATGAATGGCATAAGACCTGCTGGAATAAAGGGATTTATCCTCATTGCAATATTTAACCACTATCGCACAACACAATTTTAGATGAGTTCAAATTCAAAGAAACTTAAGACAATTTTTTTCAATT
This sequence comes from Fragum fragum, assembly GCA_946902895.1. Classification (NCBI taxonomy): domain Eukaryota; kingdom Metazoa; phylum Mollusca; class Bivalvia; order Cardiida; family Cardiidae; genus Fragum; species Fragum fragum. Next base: position 60,188,875 of record OX336373.1, read on the forward strand.
GATGGAAATGATTGGGTTTTTTTTTTTTTTTTTTCATCTTCTGTGGTTGTATGTTTAATAAGCTTTATTTCATGGGGCATCAAAAAGGGTAATTGTGTGGGAATGGGTTAAATGTTATAAGGTTTTTTGTGTCCATCCCATCCCCATTCAATCCTGCTTTTTTATGCGCATGCAGAAAAAAGCTTAGGACCCTTAACCCCTAAAAACAGAAGCCTTTGAAAACTTTGTGGATTAGAAGAAATTATCCCTGTTTTCTACCTAAAAAGACAAAGAATATGAGAAATTCATCAACTAAAAATTGTCTTCAGCAAAATCTTTGAATTTGGACTAGTCTAAAATTGTGTCATCTGAAAAAATGTTGAGGATAGGGAATACCCATTTAACCCCTCCCAACACAATCTCTCCTTTTACGCCCCTCTGTAAAATAGCTTTGGAAAACAATGTGGAAACTGAAGAAATTGCTTGTGTCAAGCAATCTCGTCATTATCAACAATATTTTCTGTCCCAAAAGACAAAAAAAATTAAAACTCCATCAACTGGAAAATGTTGTTTGCAGCTTCTTTCAGTTTGGAACAGTCTAAAATTTTGTTGTGTGGGAATGGATTAATAAAAGGATGAAACAAAATTACAAATGTGTTTTAACTTTTGGGAATCACATCTCATAATTCTCAAATTTTTAACAGTATTTAAAATGTTTAAATTTCAACAAGGAATATTTACAAAACTTTCAACCAAAGCCCTGCTGATTAAAACAATAATTGTCCTGATTTCAAAATAATAGGCAATGTTAACGTGTTTTTTTTCTAAATTTTCAGATATTGTTTTAGCAAATATTTATATGCATATTAGCATAAGACAACATACATTATAAACACTACTGGTTTATATTCCCAACATTTACTACACATGAAATTACAAATATGTACTAATCACTGCATAATTATGTTTTTTATACTTAATATATAAATATTCAATGCCTAAGTGGGTAATTTGAACAGGGAACAGGCAGAAAATTCTGAGCCTAGAGAGTGAATGTTAACATTCAAACTCTATCTTGAGTATCGCACTGTATAAAACAGGTAGGAATATTAGACAAATTCTAAGATCTAAATTCTGATTAATGATACTGAATACAATACAACATCCTTCAACCCATTCCAAGATGACACAATTATTCACTGATCCAGATTGAAACAATTATTAGTTGATTGAGTTTTTTTAAAAATCTTTGTCTTTTGGGATAAAAATCATTGTGGATAATGAAGAAATTGCTTATAACAAGAATTTTTTTTTCATTTTCAACAATGTTTTCTAAAGTTTGTTTCTTAAGGGTGTAACAAGTAACAATAAAATGGTGACAGAGAAGGAATTTAAAACTTATGCATGAAGCAGATTAGAACCATAATAACATTTTACCATAACGTTATCACAAGGACTTTGCTGAAACAAACAAATACACGTATACCCACTTTTTTCTTTTTAATCTATTCCCAAATTACAAAACTTTGTACTGGTCCAAATTGAAACAAATTGCAGATGACATTTATAAGTGTATGTAATTTGAAAAATAATAAGTGAATATTGTAGAAAACATTGTTTGAGAAGGAGAAATGGCTTTTTACAAGCCATTTCTCCTTTTCAAACAATGTTTTACTAAGTATTATCATAAAGGGGTGTCAAAAGGTATAACTAACTGGTAATGGGTTAACAAAGTAGCCCTATCAGGGTAAAGTCAAGTTCAACATCCCTTTGTTTGAAGTTCTGAAGTTCCAATATATAGGTTTTTTACATGGTGGTAATTCTGTTTTTATTAACATCTAATAAAATAAGCCTGTTACCCCGCAAAATCCTGCATTTTTATGAGCTTGAAAATTACAGATGTAGAAAAGACTAAGAGAAAAGGAGGATATGATTGTTCCAAGCATTTCCTCCTCTCTCAGAATGTTTTCTGTCCCATCTGGCCCTACTTTCTAAATTTGTTTAAACTTTCAATTGATCAATTGTAACAAGCAATTTCTTCTTTTCCCACAATATTTTCTACCACATAGGATGGTTTCATATTAAATTTCATCCCATTTTCATTGTTGTCTGCTACCTCTTTCAATTTGGACCAGTCTGAAATTTAAAGGAACAAGAAAGGGTCAAGAGCAATACACAGGTAACAAGCATGTCCAGTACATTGAACAAAGTCAATGAAAAAGCTCCTTTTGTGAGAAAAGGAGATAAAGGAGCTTTTCTCCATTATTTTCCTTGATACCCACAATGTTTAATAACACCGGTTCACGCTGCATTTAAAGCTAAGGATTTTTTGGTAGCCTTAGCTAAAAACTTGAATTGAATACAATAGAAGAAATGGCTGATGATGAAACCCATTACCCAGAAACAAAATTTTAGACTGGTCATAATTCAAAGATGCTGACAACAATTTTTAGATGATGAAATTTTAAAATCCTTCATCCTTTTTTTTTTTTTTAGAAAATAGTGTAAGTAATGAAGTAATTGCATGTAACAAGCAATATCTTAATGTCCAAAATGTCTTCCTACACCTTTTTCTTTGGGTGCATAAAAAAGCAGGATTCTGAGGAAATGGGTTCAATTTGATATAAAAATGTGAAAGCCGTTATGGCAATTTATTGTTTTACAAAATATGGCGGTGCAATAATGAAACAACTCATCCAATAATTCTAAGGTTGTAAACACAATGTGCTTGTGAAACACTATTCCCACAACAGCTTTTTTTCATGAAATATGACCTTGATTAGTTACCTTGACCTTGGCATCTGTGAATGCATATCAATGATATCTATCATTATGCCAATCATAAGAATTGTATCTTGAATAAGTTTGAATAAACTGTAAATGTTAAGTTTTTTGGTGAACTTTTTCCAGTAGTTTGACCTTGACAAATGCCCTAAACCTTGTCACATGACTTCGACATTGGTATCAAAAGATGCGTAGCAATGAATTCTATGATCATGCCAAGTTTATGCTTTGTTATAGGCTTAAATTAATTGCAAACGATAACTTTTTTGCTTAAACCCAACAGACAGATGGACAAAAGTGAAACAATATGCCCCTAACCTTTAGATGCCGGGGCATAAAAATGTGAACATTAAAGCATACAAATAAGTTTTTTGTCTCTTTATGTGCAGTGCATTTCTTAATAGCAGTTTTAGAGATTCCAAGTTCAAATGTGAAGGGAGACAACTCTACTTTTACCAATTACCACACAATGATGCTTTCTGATGCTCTGAAGAAAAACAATCAACAATCATGGAAAACTTTTTGGGAAAAGGAAAATTACTTGTAACAAGAAATTTCTCCTTTTCACACATTTTCTACCTTATTTGGCACTTATTTTCTTAATTGAAATGTCATCTCCAACTTCTCCAAATTTGGAACAGTCAAAAATGTTCTCATGTGGTATTGGGTTAAAGAGTGTTTGTCCCCGTGACAACCAACATTACTAGGTCATCGTGCTTTCTGTGTACAATATTTATGATAAATGTGAGAAGGACTGATACTGCTTGGTACAAACAATCTTGTTACATGACAATGTTATCTGCCCTAACAAAAGTCAGTTTGTAAAAAATCTTAGCATGAACCATTATTAGTATGGACACATAAATATTTTTTTATCATCCTAACAAGGAGTTAACCCACACAATGATGCTTTCTGACACAATGAAGAAATATGATCATGGAAAACTTTTTGAGAAAAGGAGAAATTACAAGCACAAGCACTTTCTCCTTTTCTCACAATGTTTTCTATCGTATTTGGCACTTATTTTCCAATTTAAGTGCATTTTGAAATGTCTACAAATCTTTCATTTTGACTAGTCTAAAATTTTGTCATCTTGTAATGGATTAAGCTCACCAGTTATGATATTTGATTCCTATTAATAAAAGGCTGTAACTGCCTTTCCTACAAATTGGCAGTTATGTCCTTTTACCAGACAACAAAATTTAGACTGGTCCGAATTCATAAGAAGATGCTGATGACAATTTTTAGTAGATGAATTTTGAAAACGTTTTTCTTTTTTAAAAAAATGGTTAGGAAAAATTGTGGAAATTAAAGAAATTGCTTGTAACAAGCAATTTCTTTTATGTCGACATTATTTTCTACCCTTTAAGTCAAAGAATGTTTGCTTCCATCAATTTAGAATTGTAGTCTGCAGCTTCTTTCTATTTGGACCATATAAAATTTTGTTGTGAGGGAATGGGTTATGCTAAATTAGTTAATAAAAAGAATATAAACGAGAGGTGTATTAATCCATTCCCACACAATCATATTTTTTTGCCACTTGAAAAGAAAGCTATGTTGGAAATCATTAAAGAAAATGGAGAAACAAGAAATTTCTTCATTTTTCATAATGTTTTCTAGACAAAGATTTTAAAATTTCCTCTACCTGAAATTTTCATCTGCAACTTCTTTCAATTAAACAAGTCTGAAATTTCATCATCTCTAAATGAGTTATTTCATTACCATACAATACTTTTTTTTCGACACTCCTGTGGAATTATATCATTGAAATCAAGATGCATTCTGTGGAACATCAATGCCCCTGTAACCACAGTTATTTTCATAAGTTTAACCTTGATAGATGACCTTAGTCTGCATAGATGACCTTGATCTTGGTATCAGCAGATACATATACACGAGAGCTTTCAAGTCAAATATGAGCATTGTAACTTGAATAGAATGAAATTTAAAGGAATATTTTTGGTTTTAAATTTTGAACTCAAAAAAACAATATGAAAGTCTGTTTCACCCATTACCCGACAATATATTATAGAATTGCCAAAATTGAAAGGCGTTTCAACAATTCTTAGTAGATAGAACTTTAGAAAGTTTTGGGGTAAAGAACATTGTGTGAACAAGTAGTTTCTTTATTTTTCCACAACGATTTCCAAAGTATTTATCACGAGGGGTGTACAATGTGTGGATTGTGTGGGAATAAGTTTAACTGGAAAACAAGTACCACCACATGGTTAAAATCATTGTAAGAAAAGGATCAACTGCTTTGCAAGAAGCACAGTATTTCCTAGACAAAATTGCTCAAGAGTTTAATAATGAAGGATTATGTGGTAGGGAGTTTATTCATAATCCTAAAGTACATGTATCATTATCAGAACATTCTGTGTTAAATTTTGTCTACAAAATGTTGTGTTTTTTTATTTTCTAAATTACAATTTTTTTAGTCGATCTAAATTTTTCTCTTCATGTAAAATGTTTAACTAGAGCCCTATCATATTGTTCACTTTAACAATAAAATCTATCAGCAAAACAAATACCATAGTTACACAATATTGAAGGTGAAGGTTGTATCTACAAGGTCATATCAAAACTAAATGCAAAATGGACCGATTGAGATGAGGCACACGTTGAATGGACAATAGTAATGAACTCCGAATTTCTCTTCTTGACAACTGTCGTCTACTTTATAAGTGTTCCAAATGGGTAATCCCATAGCTTTGATGAAATTCCAAATCCTGAAAAGGAACAAATGAATAAGTGAAATGAAAGATTCAAAGAGGCACATAAAATCTATACACTCATTCATTAACCCATTACCAGACAATACATTCAGATGACATTTATTTGTTGATGGAATTTATATCAAAGTATCTAAAGTACTGTAGCAAAGTATGATTTTGTTATGTAATCTTCTTTGGCAAAGGTCATCATGATAAATAAACAAGGTTAAAGTAACCCATGAGTAAAATAGCATGCTTTGAAGAAGTTTTCTACAATTTGAATGAATTTAATTCATATGGCCATACAAAGCAGTGCGCATAGTGAAGACTCTGATCAGACTCATTTTGAACATTATATGCTCAAGTGAGTTAAAAATACCTAGGAGATTAACTTGCAGAGAGTTTGCAATATTTCTGAAAAACATAAGAACTACTTTTTGTAGCGTAGGCATTCAATGGATTTAGTGGTTAAGCTGCCAGTGTTAGTTTGCACTCATTGAACTTTGAGAAGACCTCAAAATTAGTCTGTTAACTTAAGCTATCAAAGCTGACGCTTTGCTAGCAAAAAATCTTAGTCATTTCAGGTAGAATACATTGTGGATAATGAGGAAATTGCTTGACACAAGCAAATTCTTCAATTTTGAAAATGTTTTCCAAAGCTTATTTCTTAAGGGGAGTCAAAAAACCTGATTGTTCAGGTATGGGTTAAGTACTGATTTTTTCTGATTCATTCTGGATTACAAGAGATCTTCCTGATATAATAATGCTTATTCTTAACCTAACCAAGAGAGGATATGACCATTTCATTCTTTCTTAACTCTTTCCCTGGTTTTAATGTCCATTTGATTTTATATTTGAGAAAAGATTGTGGAAACAATTGCTTGTAACAAGAAAAGTCTACTTTTTTTCACAATATTTTCTACCCTACTAATTGGTTATTTTCAAATTAAATCCACTTTAAATTTAGTCTGCAAAATATTTGAATTTGAACAGGTCTAAAATTTTGCAAAAAAAGAAAGGGTTAAGATGTTTTGGAAACAAAACATATTACATACATAACTGTTGAAAAGGAAACAAGATGTGTTTGTGAATCACACTGCCTCAGCAAAAGGACTTAACTATGAAAAGTGTTGTTGACTTGTACATGAGTTTTAATAGAGTATTTTAGTGAAAGCCACAAGGAATTTATTTTTTTTTGCGTTTGACCTTGGTGTATGACCTTGACCTTATCACATGACCTTGACCTTGAGGAGATGTGCATTATGGAGATGTATCATCATGCCAATATGAGCATTGTATCTTGTATAGGCTGGTAGTATTAGGCAATGTTAAGTTTTTTGGTAAAGTTTTGCAGACCGACAGACGGAATGACTAAATGACAAACAGACAGACAGACAACGGTAAATAAATATGCCCCTGATCTTTCGATGCGGGGGCATTAAAAATGTTTTCTCAAACAAAGAGGATATGGAATGAGTGGTCATGTTATACAGAATTTATTAGCCCTTTCCCGTTCAAATATGGGATTTTACGTTCCTGTGATTTTATACTCAAGAAAACATTGTGGAAAAAGAAGAAATTGCTTGTAACAAGCAATTTCTCCTTTTTCCACAATGTTTTTTACCACATTGGATGGTTTCTTTTCAAAAGGCATCCAGTTTTCCTTGTTGTCTGCAACCTCTTTCAATTTGGACCAGTCTAAAATTTCCAAAAACGGGAAAGGGTTTAAAGACTCATCTATAAACTAATAAAGACCAGGCTATGCCGATTACCAGTTTAATAAATTTAGAATTCTATGACCACAAATTTGATATTCTATTTATATACTGACAAACATTTTTGCAATAAATTTATAAATACTGAACTTTATTGATGTTAGATATTCTGCGAAACTTATAACACCATTTGCAAAATGTTGTGATCATATGCATTATGTGACATCATTTTCACGATGACATAAAGGCCCAATGATATATGTTAACTGATTTACTTTGATACTTCACTAGTTTGATATCATGCATGATACAAACCGAATATTAAAGCTGTAGGCCTTATTGTTTGGGAGAAAAAGATTTTCAAAGATTTCTTTCTTTATTCCTATGTAAAATCTGGGATTTGAACAGAAAAGAGGTAATTTTCAGAGTACAGTAATTCTTTGAAGTATTTTGGAAGAGGGTCAATAGGTGACTATTTATACCTTATATCAAAACTCTAGGACTTATAGTTTTGAAGAAGATTTTTAAAAAATTTTCGTTTGGTTTCCATGCCAACCAAAATTCTTCATGGATTTCCATTTTTTGAAGGTTTTTGAAAGAGAATGACCTAAAGATCATTTCTGTGAAGTTTGGTTGAAATTCCATGGTTAGTTTAGGAGGAGATGATTTGTAACTGTGAACGGACGTACAGAAAGACAGACAGATGCTGGACATTGACCGATCACAATAGCTCACCCAGAGTACTTTGTGCTCAGGTAAGCTAAAAACACCGTATGTCCTTTCAATTTGAACCAGCCTAAAAATATTCCATCTAGTAATATGTTAAAACCCCCACCACATACCTCTATAATGATCCTTAAAATGATGTTTAACATGGTAAGTTTTAAGGTCTTTGAAATATGTAAAGGACGGGCTTCCATGATGCAGGTAGTAATGAATGAGGTCATAACATAAATAGCCCACTACCGTCCCTGCGAAAAACACCTGAGCTATGGTGGGCGGAGCAAATAGTAGATACACCTGGTAGATTAAAAAGGCCAGCAGTGTTGCAGGCAACGGCGGAAACACCAATCTGTGTTTGTCCATTGGTGACTGAAATAAATGAAATCATACTTTATGTATACTGTTAATAATAAATTTTTTCATGTGAGCTTCTTGCATCTTTCAGGGGAAAAACTCCTTTTGACTTATTGTGTCTTAATCCATATACATAAACACAATTCGTCTCACTCAGATTCATGACTCTTCACAGGGTCGTGAAATCCTGCAAGACCTCTTGTTTTTTGTAATTACTTAAGTCATAAGTTAAATTTAACAAGTTAAAACCCATAACTACATCTTTATTTAAACTGTACTTGTGTTGTTTTTCACTCCGAGATTATTGACGCGAGATGTTGTTTAAAGTCTGTCATTATTTAATCGTTTACATAATCTGCTTCCCTACCTTTCAAGTACCACTTAAAGCTCATCCTTTCATATAATGAAAGTTAATTGTTATTGTAAATTGATTAAATTGTCTGACAAAGTACAAAAGTATACAAAATTACAAATTCAAATGTTGTCTAAGTATACGAACTTATAAATGTATCTCTAGAAGAACACAATGATGCTTTTTTTAACGCTCCTTAAGAAAAACAATAAGGAAAAAATGTTACAAACAATTTGTTCATTTTCCACAATGTGTTCTACCCAGAAAGTTGAAAAAATCTAGAATTTCGTAAACCTTGTAAAATTGTCGTCTGTCAATTTGAACCAGTCTCCTTTCAATTAGGACCAGTCTAAAATTTTGCTGTGAGGTAGTGAGTACCACCTACAGGTGCCTGACACTCAGCTGTAGGGTACTGGATAGTCAATGAAAATTCAAATTGAAAAAGGGGTATAACACTTAAAAGTTTTGTATGGGGTGAACCTATCACCAAGCAACAAAAATGTTAGACTGGTCCAAATTGTAAGGAATTGCAGACAACAATTATAACTTTATTAAATTTTCAATCGTTGCAAGCAATTTCCTCATTTTAAACAATTTTTCCTTATTGTTTTCTTGAGGGACATCAAAAAGCGTCATTATGTGGGAATAGGTTAACATTGTTTCGACAATCTCTCGTTTATATCCCAGCAAAGTTTACTTTATTCTTTGGTACTAAGCTGGGGCTCTTATATGTCTTGCCACAAGCAGGGTTCAATTAAGCAAACCCCTAACTTCCCTCAACCCTTTCCCACACAGTGACGCTTTTGGAGGCCCCTCAAGAAAAACAATGATGAAAACATTGTGCAAAATGAAGTAATTGCTTGTAACAAGCAATTTCTTCCTTTTACAAATTTTTTTTTCTCACAAAGTTGAAAAAATCTCAATTTTTATAACTTCAAATATTCGTCTGCAACTGCTGTCTAGTAACAGGTTAAATTAATACTTCAGTGGCCCCAAAAATGCTAAATGCCACCCCCCTTTCAAATATGTCTGGGCCCATTAGATGCACTTTATTCCCAAACTGGAACATGGAACATGGTACATGTTACATGTTTATATCAACTTTTTTTCAACTCTTTTTGGATAGAAAACATTGTGGATAATGAAGAAATTGCTAGGTGCAGGCTGTTTCTTCATTTTCCACAATGTTTTCATAAGTTTTTTTTCTTGAGGGGCATATTTTCCAATTTTAGTACAATTTTAAATGCCATCTACAACTTCTTTCAATTCAGACCAGTCCAAATATTGTCGTTTGGGAATGAGTTTATGTAGAAGAAATGCTCCAGACAAGAATTAGGCAGACCTCGACACATCAACACTCACTAAGATGGCAGGGGAAACCCCCCCCCCAAATTACTTACCTTATGATGTTGTCCATGAAATAGAAAATGGAGTGTTATTAGAACTTTCGACCAGCTTGGTGGATTACAATGGAACAGCCATCTATGGACAACATACTCGTCAATTGTCCACAGTAAAACACCCATTATAAATAACACAGGGAAGAACTGGATTGGGACTTCTACTTCTGAAATATTATACAGGATAGAATTTGATACAGGTGCATATTGAAGAGCTTTTTCTTCTTTTCACAATGTTTGCCAAAGCCATATTTCTTCAGCTAATTGCGGGTCCAATCATTACATGTCTGCTGTTTATATACCACAAACCTGGCATATTGGCTTGTAATCCAAACAGGTAACTTTTAATGACCTGGGGGGAAAGCAAAACATGGAGTTTGCTCAGAAAAATCACTGCAAGACTCCCACCTGGGACCTTCTGGTCTCTAGACCCAAGTATTACCACTAAACCACAGACTCCTTCTTATGCCAGGGATCTATATAGAAGTGTGAAAGAATAAGGGGAAATGTTAAAGAGTCCCAAATGAGTTATCAGAGAGGTATCTGTTTCAACTAAACCACTGGGAAATAAACATAATGGAGGTAAATTTCATATCAACTGCCATCTCAATTATACATCTGATCTCAATTATACATCTATACATGTCCTAAGGAAATTTGACAAACTGTAACTGTTGGTTGCAGTGTCAAACCGAAATATAGACCTAACCCATTACCAGGTGGCAAAATTTTAGACTGGCCAAAGTTAAAAGGAGTTGTAGATGGCAATTTGATGGGTCGGTGCAAAACAGTTGTAATTGGCTATATGTTAACCCTTGTCATGCTGGACCCAGAATATTCCATTTTTGGCAGGAGGTATAGATCAAGATCAGCCTGCACATAAGTGCAGTCTGATCTTGGTCTACACCTCTTGCTTGTACTTTTCCTGACAGAGTTGTTTGTGAAATTGATTTCTAAATGATATATTGATTTTTGAACAAGTTCTACCAGTGCTTTTAGCCCTTTGATTTTGCATCAATTCGGTAAGGTAATTTATGCAGCATGACAAGGGTTCATAGGCGGTTACAACTGATTCGCACTTAACCATCAAAATGTAAGTTTGTGATTTTTTTTAGTTTTTTTTAGTTTTTTTTCAACTTTCTAAGTAAAAAACATTGAGGAAAATGAAGTAATTGCTTGATAAAACTCCAGTCAAGCGATGGGTTAAACTGTGTAAGCTTATTAGTTGTGGCTTAATTCATTACAACAAAATTTTAGACTGGTCCAATTACGAAGAAATTGACCATATCAATTTAAATGGATGGAAATTCAATCTTTGCTTCTTGTAAAAATCAATTTCTTTGCTTTCCAAAGTGTTTTCTAAAGCTTTTGTATACTTAGGAAAAAAGGGGGGATTGTGTGGGATTGGCTTTCATGAATAAACATTCTAGACCCATTACCAGACAACAAAATTTTAGACTGGTCCAAATTGAAAAGAGTTGCATACAGCAATTTGAAATTTATGAAGTTTTAGATTTTTTCCAACTTTTGGGTAGAAAACATTGCGTAAAATGAAGAAATTGCTTGTTACAATGTTTTCCCAATTGTTTTTCTTGAGAGGCGTTTAAAAGCGTCACTGTGTGGGAATGGGTTAAAACATCATTGAAAAAGAAGAAATTGCTTGCAAACCAATTGCTCTTTAGCCACATTTTCTACCAATAAAACATATTTTCTAAAAAACTTCAGCAACAAAGTATTGTCATCTGCAAATTTGAATTTTGATTTTTCTAAAATCTGGTAATAGATTCAGTAGGACAAGTTGACACCTCAACAGAAATGTTCGAGGCAAGATAATATTTCAAAAGAGAAAGTAAAGCAATTTTTTCATTTTCCACAATGTTTTCAAAAGCTATTTTCTTGATTGGCATGAAAAAGCTAGATTGTGTGGATTGTGTGTGAATGGATTAAGAACTGTAAGTTTCAGGGATTAACACATTACGAATGACAAAATATCAGACTGGTCGAAATTGAAAGAAGTTGCAGACAACAATTACAGTTTATGGAAATTTAGTTTCTTTTCAACCCTCTGAGGAGAAAACATTGTGGAAAATGAAGAAGTTGCTTCATTTTGCACAATATTTCCCCAGTTGTTTATCTTGAGGAGCTTCAAAAAGGGTCATTGAGTGGGAAGGGTTTAAGGAACTAGATTGTGTTTGAAATCGAAGTATAGGAAGTTTATACCAACCCATAGCTATACTTTCAAGTTTTCTTTCCTCTGATTGTGGTGATGTTTTCTTACTTTTCATAAACCCATACCCACACAACAAAGTTTCAGGCTGGTCCAAATTGAAAGAGGTTGCAGACAACATAGAAAATCTGTTTCAAATTGAAAAGTAAGGGCCATATATGGTCGAGAACATTATGAGAAAAGAGGAAATCGCTTAATATTGCTTGTAACAAGCGTTTATTCTTTTCTCAAACTGTTAAACCATAGCTTTATTTCTTTCATACATAAAATTGAGGGATTATGTTGTAACGGGCTAAACACTTTTTGTGCTTTCATTGGTTTTTGCTACTCTACAAATTGTGTAGAGGAAAAAATTGCTAGAAAGGGAGAAATTGCACAATATGACTATCAACATGCTGCTTAACCCTTTCGTGGACAAACCCGGGATTTTACGTCACTGTGATTTTATACTTGAGAAAACATTGTGGAAAAAGGAGAAATTGCTTGTAACAATCAATTTCTCCTTTTCCACAATATTTTCTACCACATAAGATGGTCAGATTTCAAATTGCATGCATTTTTCATTGTCGTCTTCAACCTCTTTCAAATTGGACCAGTCTAAAATTTCATAAAACAGGAAAGGGTTATTTTGCAAATAATATTTACAAGCTTCATTATTGTTAGCATCTATTACAGGTTACAAATTGGACTTTACTGAATTTCATAAACAGTTAAATAGAGACAAGAGGACCACAATGGCCCTAAATCACTCACCTGTGGCATCTGAAATTAACAGTACTTTTTTGTAAAAAAAGACAAAGCTTGAGCCAAATAACATTAATACCCATATCAAAGCTCTTGGCATTATGGTTAGGGAGAGGAAGATTTTCAAAGATTTCCTTCTTTATACCTTTGTAAAATCAGGGATTGCACAGAAAAGGTCTAATTTTCAGAATACAGTAATTCTTTGATATATTTTGTGAAAAGGTCATTAAACACTGATAAATACCAATTATCACAGCTTTTAGCCTTATAGTTTGGGAGAAGAAGATTTCAAATACTTCCTTCTTTATTCCTTTGTAAAATCAGGGATTGCACAGCAAAGGGCTGATTTTCAGAATTCTGTTATTCTCTGAAGTATTTCGGTAGAAGGTCAATAACATTGAATCATACCAAAAATCAAATCCTTACACCTTATGGTTTCCTTATCACAGCTTGGCCTTATGGTTTGGGAGAAGAAGATTTCAAATACTTCCTTCTTTATTCCTTTGTAAAATCAGGGATTGCCCAGAAAAGGGCTAATTTTCAGAATTCAGTTTTCTTCTGAAGTATTTTGGTAGAAGGTCAATACATTGAATCATACCAAATATCAAATCCTTACACCTTATTGTTTCGTCGTAGAAGTATTTCAAAAATTTCCTTCTTTATTTCTTTGTAAAACCATGGATTGCACAGAAAGAGTAAATATTCATGATATGATAAATCTTTCAAGTATTTTGGTAGAGGGTCAATAGGTGTTGTAAAGTACCAGATATCAAAGCTCTAGGTCTTATAGTTTAGGAGGAGAAGATTTTCTAATAATTGTATACAAACAGAATGATGGACAGACAGTCACTTGTCATTTACTGATCACAATAGCTCACCTTCATGTTGTTATCAGTTGAGCTAACAAAAGCTCACACCATTTCATCCTCTTAACAGTAATCTTGGAAGGTTTTTGATATTTCAATTCATAACTCTTTATCCATTTCCACAAAATGCCACCTTTTTATGCCTCTCAAGAAAAAAGTTGTTGAAAATATTGGGGAAAATTAAGAAATTGCTTTAGACTGAGGTCTGCAACTCATTTCATTTTGACCAGTCTAATCTAAGCTGTATGGCAAAGGGTAAATGGAATGCTTAAACAATAATCTCTCAACAAGGTCCTAATGAATACCCACAATGTAAATTCTGGTTCAGAAAGGTAAAATGTTCAAATGTGAAATCTAAAAAGTAAATACCCCACCCCTCTATCCAAAGTTCTATTCATACCTCCCAATCCAGGCAGTGACCAATAGACAGTCTCCATTTGAAATTTTCTGAATGTATACCACAATGCACCAGTACAAATCGGGATCCAGTAAAGCAAAACCAACCACCAGTAGGATTTAGACAAATGCTCGCAGATGTCGTTCTCAAAAAGTCGTAGAGGAGTGTCAATCGGTGTATGTACCCATTTGTTGTATTTGTCACCAAGGGCTCCTACTTGCCAGAAAACAGGTTTAGACCAGTCTATGGGATCCTCCTGCTCAAATGAAATAAAAGAAATCATACATTAAAACTGTCCTACTTTTTCCAAATCCAAGAAATTTAACCCATTACAATTCAAAGTTTATGAAAGTTTAGATATTTTCAAAATTCTGGACAGAAAACATTTGTGGAAAATAAAGAAATTACTTGTTTCTTGAAGTTATTGATCCGAAAGGAAAAGATCAGGTGTTTTAACCCTGGTCCAAACTCACACTTGGTAGAATTGACAGGTTTGGATTTATAATTATTGTTGATGTTCTCAATATTTCACTTGGCCGCTGTCATAGCGCAGTTGGTAGCCCCTCAGACTCCTAATTTTCAATCATGGGATGTCATGGGTTTGATCCCTGGCAGCGGCACATATCCTTTCTGACATTTGTCTCTGACCAATGGGTGGATAATTGTAAACCTAAGTGGGATAGCAGCTGGAGCCTAGAAAAAGATGTAGTGGTAGTACTGGTGTGAGAAATACCAGGAATCCATAGTTAGGTGCTCCAGCCGCCATAATATGACTAAAATATTGTTAAAAGTGGCGTTAAACCCCATTCAGTCAATCAATCAATGATATTTCAGTTAAAAAAGTAAACAATCAGGGATACATACATCTGTAGATTCTCCCTTGACCTGCCCATTCAAATGTCCGTTTGCGTGTCCGTTTGTATGTCCGTTTGCATGACCATTTGCGTGACCATTTGTGTAACCATTAACATGCCCATTGCTCTGTGCTTTGGTTCTGTTTATCTGAAATGCAAATCAATAATTGAAAAAAAATAATAGCACAACTACACAATGCTTTCTATCCAGAAAGTTGAAAAATATAAAAGTTTTCATCAATTTATTTCTACCTTATTCCTGAAATTTAGCTTTGCACCCATTTGTGAAACTGATGCTTTTGCACCACAAAGACCAAGCACAGTTGCAGGTACTGGACAGTAAAACAAAAATCAGAGAAAAAAAAGATGAAAAAAAACCTCTTACAAAAATCCACTAATCTCCCTTGATAGAGTAGATTGCTGTATTGATAGTGAACATGGGGCACACCTAGTTTCATGTTAGTAACCCATAACCAGATAATTTTTTCTTTTAGACTAGTCCAATTTAAAAGAAATTAAATGACAATACAAGATTTGTGAGATTGTTTGTTACAAGCAATTTCTTCATTTACCACAATGTTTTCTGAAACTTTTTCTAAGAGGGAGGTATGGAACACTGTTTACAACTGCACCTGCAAAAACAGAGTATCAAAAGCCAAAATAACTACCGGTAAACCTTTTTCCAAGAAGGCCAGGGTTGTATGTAGTTTGGTATAACCATTACCAAACAACAAAATTTCAGACTGACCCAAACTGAAAGATGTTGAAGATGACATTTCAAAATTGATTAAATTCTAATTATTTCTATCTTTTGAGATAATGAAACATTGCGGATAATAGGGAAATTCCTTTTAAAAAGCAATTTCTTAATTTTCCTTGTTTTCCAAAGTTTTTTTCTTGGCTGCTTCAAATAGAATCATTGTGTGGGAATGGGTTAAGAAAAGACTGTTTACCCATTTCCACACAATGACGCATTTAAACACCCCTCAATATGAAAGCCTTGGAAAACATTGCGGAAAATGAAAAAATTGCTTGTCACAAGCAATTTCTTCAATATTTGCAATGTTTTCTACCCCAAAAGTCAAAGATTTCATACTTTTAACCACAGTATAATTGTTGTTCAAATTCTTTGAAATTGGATTGATCTAGGATCTTATCATGTGGGAAAGGGTTAATTAAGCTGTTACAATCCTTTTCATTAATTAACTGTGTCCTTATGCAAATGTAACCTTTCATAAAACAATTTATCTCTGAATCTTTAAGTAACAACAGCTTGCTTCAATCAGCAAAAAAGTTGCAGACAACAGATTAACCAATACCCAGACGGCAATAATTTAGACTGGTCCAATTGAATGGAGTTGCAGACGACAAACCTTTTTGGTAGAAAACAATTTTGGATAGTGAAGAAATTGCTTGTAACAAGCAATCTCTTCATTTTCCACAATGTTTTCCAAAGCTTTTTTTCTTGGGGCGTCTTAAAGCGTTACTGAGTGGGAACGGGTTAATTGCATTTCAGTCCAAAAAAATAGAAATATAAGGCAATATTGAGAAATAGAGAAATATCTTGTTTTTAGCAATTTCATGTTTTCTAACAATGCTTTCCATCGATATCATTCTTTGTTGTATCAAAGTGAAAATGAGATTACTTAATACCTAGATTTACCATTAATATCCTTTGACCCTTTCCTGTTCAATCCCTGGTTTTTACGGCCCTGTGGTTTTATACTTGAAAAATCATTATGGAAAAAGAAGAAATTGCTTGTCACAATATATGTTTGAAAAAGATTGAGCAAAAGTGACCTCTAAAGAAGGAACAAGGTAATTGTTTTTAAGGCTCCTGTTCCCAATGTTATTGATCAGAATGTCACCATCCTAGAAAGGGTTATTCCTATTGACTATATAAATTTTGTTCAAGTATGTGAAAGATTGAGACTGATGTGGAACCTCTGCAGTGATAACAAGGAAAAGTTCAATATGATCCCTTTTCCCTTGATATAAGTCAAACTAGAGGCCCTTGAGTGCCTGTATTGCTTGACAGACCTGATTGTACTGATTAAGTAAATGGTTTTTCAAAGGTTTCACCATATAAGTAAATTAGCCCCCCCCCCCCCCCCCCTTAAAGCCATGTTTGTCATCCAATCAAAATTCTTTGAAGGAATCTGATAAAGGGTAATCCAAGGATCGAATTTGTGAAATTTGGTTGAAAGCCGTCAACTGGTTTCTGAAAAAAAGCTTTTTTAAGCTTTCACAATATATGTATATGGAAATTAGCCAAACATTTAAGCCATGTTTATCATCCAATCAAAATTCTTTAAGGGAATCTTGTATATGGTCACCCAAATTAGGTTGAGATCTATAGACTGGTTTCTGGAGAAGATTTAAAGGTTTCACCATATATGGAAATAAGCCCATTATAGCCATGTTGGTTTTTTTTTATCCGATCAAAATTCTTTAAAGGAATCTTATGAAGGGTCACCATGTGATCATTCCTGTAAAATTTGTTTGAAATCCATTATTGGTTTCTGATAATGAAGATTTTCAAAGCTTTCACCATGTATGAAAATTAGCCCCGCCCATTTAAGACATGTTTTTAATCTGATCAAAATTCTTTGAAGGAATCTGATAAAGTATCACCATATGATCATTCCTGTCTAATTTGGTTGAAATCCATAATTGGTTATTGAGATGAAGATTTTTAAAGGTTTCATCATTTATGGAAATCAGTCCTGCCCATTTAAGCCATGTTTTTAATCTCAAAATTCCTTGAAGGAATCTAATAAAGGGTCACCCAATTCCTGTATAATTTTGTTGAAATCAACTGCTTTCTGAGAAAAAGATTTTTTAAGCTTTCACCATTATATGGATCATTTAAGCCTGTTTATCATATATTCAAAATTCTGTCAAGGAATCTGTTAGTTTTGCAAGGATCTTTTCTGTGAAATTTGATTGAATTCTGATCAGTACTTTTTGCGGAGAAGATTCTTAAAGTAAAATTTTACAGATGGATGGACAGACGCACACACAACAGACAAAATGCCATGACAATAGCTTGCTAGCTTTCAGCCAGTTGAGCTAAAATCATGATATTAACCCTTCCAGCACAATGACACTTTCTGGACGCTCCACAAGAACAGCACTAAGGAAATCATTGTGTTAAATAGATAAACTGCTTGAAACAAGCAATTTCTTCATTTTCTACAATGTATTCTACCCAAAAAGTTGAAAAAAATAACATTTCATAAACATCAAATTGTAGTCTGCAACTCCTTTCAATTTAGAATTTTCGACTAGTCTAAAATTTAGCCATCTGTTAATGGGTTAAAAAGAAATATTCAGTAATGAGTTACAGATCCACTTGTAAGCTACTAATTTACATATACATCCAGCCTTAACCCATTCCCACACAGTGACGCTTTTGGACGCCCCTGAAGAAAAACATTTGGGAAAACATTGTGTAAAATGAAGAAATTGCTTGTTACAAGCAATTTCTTCATTTTCCACAATGTTTTCTACTAAGTAAGTGGAAAAAATCTGAAATTGCATAAACTTTAAATTTTCCTCTGCAACTCCTTTCAATTTGGACCATTCTAAATTTTTTCTGTCTGGGTATGGGTTAAGGAGTTGCATGTCAAATAAGACTATTATAGCTCAAATCAGTATCATGCAAATAATTGCAATTTTTGTTCCAATTTTGTCTTTTAGCTAGAATGATAGTCTTAGGAAAGCAAAAAAGCTCTTACAGACTCTTTCGTAATGACTTATCTTTTATTCTAAGACATAGTTAACCCATAAACACAAAGCAAAAATGTTAGACCAGTCCAAATTGAAAGAAGTTGTAAACATTTAAGAAACTTTTTTTCTTTTTTGGGTAGAAAAATTGTGGATAATGAAGAAATTGCTTGCTACAAGCAATTTCTTCATTTTCCACAATGTCTTCCAAAACTTTTTTCCTAAGGGGCGTAAAAGGTGTCCTTGTGTGGGAATGGGTTAAAAGACTTTGCCCTTCTATCACTAATTTCCAAATAAGATGCTATCTATAGGTATAAATTAATATGAAGGGAGGAAAAACGTGAAGGTATATACAATATTGATTGGAAAACAATATGGGAAAAGGTGATATTGACTATGTAAATCAATTTCTCGAGGATTAATTGCAATACTGTTCTAAGTGTGTATAAAATGTATAATAGACACTTAAAACAGTATCATGATTAAGTCTCATTCTGCCTTCTCCACATAGTGCTCCCATACATTTGAATAAAAGTTATTATACAGGGTTTCTATACAACTAAAAGGTAAAGCCACATCAAGACTTTCTGGATCAATTGGAGGACGAAAATTGATCAATCATTCCCTGATATTCTGTAGAAGCTGAAATTCCTCATGCATAAACAATCAATGTCTTGTTCGCCAATAAATATATTCATGCATTCTCCAATGTAAGAAGACTCTAAGAAAAGGATCTTTCAGTGATACTAAAAGTATTTAACACATTCCCACAGTGACGCTTTTGGATGCCCCTCAAGAGAAACATTTGGGAAAACAATGTGTAAAATGAAGAAATTGCTTCTAACAAGCAATTTCTTCATTTACACAATGTTTTCTACCCAGAAAGTTGAAAAAATCTAAAATTCCATTAAAATTAAATTGTCGTCTGCAACAGCTTTCAATTTTGACCAATCACGCCTTTAGCGCCCCTTAAAAAGAATAATGGGGAAAACATTGTGGAAAAAGAAGAAATTCCTTGTAACAAGCAATTTCTTCATTTTCCACAATGTTTTCTACCCAATCAGTTGAAAAAATCTAAAACTTCATAAACTTTCATAAATGCCTGCAACCCGTCAATTTCGACCAGTCTAAAAAATTTCCGTCTGGTAATGGGTTACCAGACCACAAAATTTTAGACTAGTCCTAATTAAAAGAAATTGCAAACAACATTCCAAATTGCACTAAAATTGGAAAGTAAATACCAAACAAGGTAGAAAACATTCGGAGAAAATGAGGAATTGCTTGTTACAGGCAGTTTCCCCTTGTCCCACAAAGTTAACCATGACTGTATTTCCTCAGGTATTCATAGAGTGTCATTATGTGGTAATGGGTGAAGGTGTCTATATGGGCAGGCTGTTATGGATAGGCTAGACTTGTAGCAAAGCTGATATAGTTGACCTTGACTTACATTACCCCAAATCACCTGACCTCTTAGGGCTATAGATAACATTTGTATAAAGTTTCAAGGTCCTTGATCACTGGCTCATGTGTTAGAGCACAGAAACAGTTTTCAATCAAAGTTCAATCGTGACCTTGACCTTGCACCTATGTGACCCAAAAACAATATAGCACTCCCTGTGATAATTAGCAACAATTGTATGAAGTTTCAAGGTTGTAGGTCAGTTGGTTTTAGATTCATATCACAGAAATGAAAAAGTCCATATAAGGGCAGATTGATGAACAGAAGAAAGGACAGATATTGAGAAACAAATAAACCCCTCTACTTCCCAGGTGGGGTTATGAAAATTAAGATGCAATGTACTACAATTACCAGACAGTCAGAATTATGTTGTCAAGGGCAAATAGGGATAAGACAATGGTACAGCAGCATATTGGTACTCAAAACCATGGTCATTGCCACCTTGTGACAAAGATTTATAAAGTTGTGGACAACCCAAAAGTAATATCTTAGTCTGGCTTTACTGAAACTAAACCTTGTCATGATGAATAAAGTCCTTTTCAAACTCACATGAAACCAAGAGACTGGTAGCATAGTTATGGGTCAATAATTTGAATATTAAATTTGGTAATCAACTCTGGCCTTAAAGGGACATAAAGGCTGTGAAGACTAAGTTCAGACTGCACAAATATGCAGGCTGATCTATGTCTATACCTCCTACCAAAACAGGAATGATCCTGGTTCAGCACTTAAAAACTTAATCCTTTACAGTTTTTCATAATGGACCTGTTCAAATTCAAAGGATTAGCAGACTACAATTTAAAGTTAATTTAACATATAATTTAGTAGGATAGAAAAAATTGTGAAAAAGAAGAAATTGCTTGTTACAAGCAATTTCTTCTTTTTCCACAATATTTTCTCAAGGGACATAAAAATAGGGATTGAAAGTGAAAGGGTTGAGGCATTTGGGTTACCCCTTCAAGAGTAATAGGGATTTTCATTTGAATAATTGCTAATTTGAGATTGATTAGATAACAATAAAGACTTGATTTAACCCATTCCAATTCAGTGACACTTTTAGACGCCGTCAAGGAAGAAAGCTTTAGAAAACGTTGTTGAATGAAGAAATTGCTTTGTGCAAGCAATTTCTTCATTTTCCTCAATGTTTTTTACCAAGAAATTTGAAAAAAATCACAAATGTCATAACCTTAAATTGTTGTCCGCAACTCCCTTCAGTTTTGGCCAAGGTAAAATTTAGCCATCTGGTAATGGGTTAGAGGTTGATTTTCTTGCATCAGGTATAACCATCAAACTTACTTGCAACAAAATTGACAAAATATTTCTATTTTAAGCCTTACCTCATTTCCAAATGACTTAATTCTAGACTGGTCTAAATTAAAAGAAGTTGTTATTGACAATTTTTGTTGGTGTAATTTTGATAATATTTGTCTTATTGGCAGAAAACATTGTGAATTTCATTTCATCAATTAACCCTTTCCCGTTTATATACGGGATTTTACGTTCCTGTAATTTAATACTTGAGAAAACAATGTGGAAAAAGAAGAAATTGCTTGTAACAAGCAATTTCTCCTTTTTCCACAATATTTTCTACCACATGGGATGGGTTCATTTCAAATAGCATCCAGTTGTCATTGTCGTCTGCAACCTCTTTCAATTTGGTATAGTCTAAAATTTCCAAAAACGGGAAAGGGTTAAAACTTGTTGTTAATGAATTTTTCTTTGGATAAGGACTAGTCAATTATCTTGTCATCTGGTAATTGGTAATGATGCTTTATCATCTATATCTGTACAAGTTATAGTGATAACTTTGATCACTCACTATAATTTGTACATCTATAGTTAGTAGTGTGAGTCTTTTTTTGTCTGAATCTTCTGTTGAACTTCCACTAGTCTGAAATGTTGGCCTCCAAAAATGGACTTAAATTGCAGATTTTACTGGTCTTTACCAGTACAACAAAATTAGAATATTTTTTCCCATTACCAGACAGCAAAATTTTAGACTGGCCCAAGTTGAAGGAATTTTGATTTTTTTGTATTTTTGGATAAAAAACGTGGAAAATGAAGAAACTGCTTGTGACAAGTGCTGACAGGATATAACTAGCCAAAAATAAGGACTGTTCAGTCATTGAAGAAATAATCCGAGGGCAGGGAAATGGTATATCACAGATTGTAGGGTTTTAGTCTTGTATAAGATATGCATGCATAAAATTTGAATAAAATTTTCTGAAAGCATAATGTGGGTTGACGCTTACTAACCCATAACAAGGAATGATCACCTTTGTACACGCTTTAAAAGATAGGGACTGAAAATGTTGTGAGAAGAAGTGAAGTTACTTGTGTCAAGCAATTTCTCCCTTTCTAACTATAATAGATGTTTTCTACACTATATGAGACTTATATTTTTTTGAGCAATTCCCACACAATGACGCTCTTTTACAATCCTCAGGAAAAAAAAAAAGAAAACATTGTATAAAACTAAAGGCGCTTGAGCCCCTGTATCGCTCTAGGACCTTAATGTACAGATTAAGCAAGTGTTGTTTTCGGGCTATGTTTCCAACCAATCAAAATTGATTGATGAATGCTGAAAAAGAGTCAACAGGGGATCATTCCAGTGAAATTTGGTTGACATCTATCCACTGGTGTCTGAAAGCAAGATTTTCAAAGCTTTCACTATAATATGGAAATCAGCCTCGACCATTTAACCCATTCCAAAACAGTGATGCATTTGGACGCCCCTCATGAAAAACAATTGGGGAAAACATAGTGTCAAATGAAGAAATTTCATAAACTTAAAATTGTCATCTGCACCTCCTTTCAATTTGGACCAGTTTAAAAAATTTGCAGTGTGGTAATTGGTTGAGCCATGCTTATCATCCGATCATAGTTCATTGAAGGAATCTGATACAGGGTCACACAAGGAACATTCCTTTAAAATTTGGTTGAAATCCATCATATGGTTTCTGAGAAGAAGATTTTTAACCCATTCCAACTCAAGCCCTCCTTTTTACGCCCCACAAGAAAAAAGCTTTGGAAAACATTGTGGACAATGAAGAAATTGCTTGTAACAAGCAATTTCTTCATTATCCACAATGTTTTCTATCCCAAAAGACGAAAAAAATTGAAATTCCATCAACTTGAAATTGTCGTCTGCATCTTCCTTCAATTTGGACCAGTCTAAAATTTTCTTGTGTTGGAATGGGTTAAAGGTTTCACCATATATGGTAATTTGCCCGACCCATTTAAGCCGTTTTTCATCCCATCACAAGTCTTTGAAGGAATCTGATAAAGGGTCACCTATAAAATTTGGTTGAAATCCATCAAATGGTTTCTGAGAAGAAGATTTTAAAGGTTTTATCATATATTGAAATTTATCCGCCAATTAAAGACAGGTTTTATATTATTTGAAGAAATCTGATAAAGGGTCACCAAGTGATCATTCCTGTAGAATTTAGTTGAAATCCATCCAATGGATTCTGAGAAGAAGTTTTGTTAAGGTTTCATTATATATGGAAATTAGCCCCACCCATTAAAGCTGTTTTTCATTCCTTCAAAATTTTTTGAAGGAATCAGATACAAGGTCACAAAGGGATCATTTCTGTACTTTCTGAGGAGATGATTTTAAAGTAAAAGTTTGGACTAACTGGCGGGCGGCCAGATGCATGACAGACATAACACCATGACAAAAGCTCGCTCCAGGTTATCTATAATTTCGTAGATTTCAAATTGTTGCCTTCCAATTTGGACCAATCCAAAATTTTGTTGTGCAGTAATTGGTGAATTTACGCCAACAAAGACAAATAGTCTCAGACAACCTATTCAGAATGTAACCCATTACTAGATGACAGACTGGTCCAAATTCAAAGTAGTTGCAGATGACATTTATCTAATGAAGAAATTCAAAAACCCTGTTAGGAGTAGGAAACATTGTGGATAATGAAGAATTTGCTTGTAACAAAATTTTCGTTTTCAACAATATTTCCTACAGACGATTTCTTGTCAATGTGAAAAAGTGTCATTGTGTAGGCATGGGTTAAAAAAAAAATATTATTAAACTTCCATAACTTTGAATTTAAATTGAACATGATCTTTTCATTCAGGGTAGTTTTCAGTTGAACTATTAATTCAAAACACAGGCTATTCATATACCACACAACTTATATAGAAAATTCATAAGTTGACATAATTTTGTCCTCTTCAAATATTTGATATTCAAATCCGAAACTTTCTTTGAAATAGAAAGCTGAAACACCTCTCCCGTACATGAATTTTTAATGGCCTTTCATAAGTACACTACATTTCATCTTCTATAAACAATGCAAACACAGCTCTGTTCGATGCATAAACCAAGCTCTTAACCCTGAAAAAAGACTGAAAATATTGTCATTTGACCATTCAAGGGGTCATTTTGACCCCCTTTGATAAAAATTTCAAAGGGTCAAACCAGGTTTTTTCCCAAAATTTTTCAATGATAAATCTTATATACAATTAAAAATTGTACAAATAAATTAGTACTTCAAAATTTTACTCCTGATTGGCTTTATTTGTTGTTTTGACCTGTCCAAAATCAGCTTTGACCTCTAGAATTTCATGGCCAAGGTCCGTGACTCTCCAATTTCAAATACTAGCACAATCCCAGGCCGGTTAGATCAACTGGATCATCCCAATAATATTGATTCTATACCAAAAAAGCTCTACCATACACAGGCATTAACCTAATACGTTACCAAATTTTGGACTGATCGAAATTGATAGAATAGGGCTGTTGGCCCAAGATAAAGGCTCTTTTTCTTTCAACATTCTAATTCAATGTTAAGATTAGGATTTTGATACAAGGGTGTCTGACCATACTTTTTACATAAAAAGGCTCTGTACCTGGGGATCCCAAATACCAAGGCTTGAGGGCTAATTTGAAGGGAGAAGAACATTTTTTCCTCCCTCTGGATCCATTGGTAATGATTTTATAATTTGAAAAAGTCATTGAACTGATGCTTCATGCTAAATATCAAGGCTGAAGGCAAACTGCATCAGGACTTGAGTAGATTTTTAGAGATTTGAATTTCATTGCCATGGCAACCAGAGTTCTTAACTCATTCCCACACAGTGACGCTTTTGGATGCCCTTCAAGAAAAGCAATTGGAAAAGCCTTGTGTAGAATGAAGATACTGCTTCTTACAAGCAATTTCTTCATTTAAACAATGTTTTCAACCCAGAAAGTTGAAAAAATGTAACCCATTCCCACTCAGTGACGCTTTTGGACGCCCCTCAAGGAAAATAATTGGGAAAACATTGTGTAAAATAAAGAAATTGCTTGTGACAAGCAATTTCTTCATTTTACGCTATGTTTTCTACCTAGAAAGATGAGAAATTTAGAATTTCATAAATTTTATTTTGTCGTCTGCAACTCCTTTCTATTTGGACCAGTCTAAAATTTTCTTGGGTGGGAATGGGTTAAACTGTCATCTGCAACTTCTTTGAATTTGGACCAGTCTAAAATTTTGGCATGGGGGAATGGGTTGAACTAGATTTCTATCATTTCAGCTATAATGGAAGAGGACCACCTGAGGAACATTTCTGCCTGATTTAGTTGAAATTGGTCCATGAAGTTGGGAGGAGATTTTGTTCAAAACTTTTTCATTCTTTTTCAAAATAAGCCCCGACCCCCTGGAGCTCCTCCCCTTGGGACCAGAAAATAATGACTTTAGCAATTTTGAAAAAGGTCAATATATCAGTGTTTTGTGCAAAATATCAAAGCTTTACGGCTTCTGAATCAGTAGAAGATTATTTAAGGTTATTTGAAATTTCATTTTTGTTGCCATGGCAACCAGAGTTTTCAACAGGATTTTCTCTCTTTTAGCTATTTTTAGACAGGGTAACGTAAAGAACATTTCTGCCACACTTGGTTCAAATTGACTAAATAGTTTGATAGTAGATGTCAAATAAAAATCTATATAAACCCATCCAACTGGAGCTCCACCCCAGGGTAATGCATTTAGCAGTCTTAAAAAAGGTTAATATAACCCTTCTGTGTCAGGAGGAAAAGATATTTAAAGATTAACGGGTATTTCAAAATTTCACTGTTGTTGTCAAGGTAACCAATTGATTGATTGATTGAATGGGGTTTAACATCACTTTTAACAGTATTGCAGTCATATCCTGGTGGCTGGAGCACCTAAGAATGGATTCCTGGTATATCTCACACCAGTACTACCACCACATCCTTTCTTAGCCTCTAGCTGCTATCCCACATAGGTTTATGATTATCGACCCATTGGTGAGAGACAAATGTCGGAAAGGATTATGTGCTGCCGCCAGGGATTGAACACATGACATCCCATAATTAAAGATTAGGAGTCTGACACGCTATGAGGGTGGATCATCATTCATGGCAACCTAAGTTTTCAACAGATTTGAATTATTTTTTATACAGGACCACCCAAGGAACACTTCTGCCAAATTCTGCCCAGTGTTCTGGGAGGAAATGTTGTTTAAAGAAATCCTTGAAGCAGATAGACACTCAGGTATTCTTGGAAAACAGCCGAGCTAAAAATGTTGTCTCTTTGAATTTGGGCCTGTCTAAAAATTTTTCATCTGGTAATGGGCTAAGTTAAACCCTTCACCATATCCTGTAAGATCCCTTTATATACATGTACCACTTTGGGAAACATCTTTTGAAAAGAAGGTTACAATCATTTCCTAAAATCTTTGGTAACCTTTCATACATGAATTTCACTGGAAGAATGATCACATGTCCTCATGAAAATTTGACCAGCCTAATTTATGGCATCCATTACACAATTAAAGTGGTTGTTTGGACAAAGTAAATAATTGGGAAGGAGATATTTAGATATAATTCTAAATATGGTAATCATATATCATTATCATCTTGTGACTTGCATAAACTTATGCTTATGTGTGTGTCCCATTATCACACGACCAAATATTAGACTAAATGGAAAGAAGTTGTGGACAACATTTCAAATTGTGCTGAATTTGGAAAATATATGCCAAATACGGTAACTTTTTTTTTGAGAAAATGCTTGTTACTTGCAAATCCTCCTTTTCCCAAAGATTTCCATGACTGTATTTCTTCAGGGCATCAGAAAGTCACAGTCACTGGGTGGTTAAGAGTTAACCCATTCCAACAAAATGACACCTCCTCAGTACAAAAGCTTTGGAAACATTGTGGACAGTGGAGAAATTGCTTTTGACACTTATACAAGATTTCTATCATTTTAGCTATTGTGAAAGAGGAACACCTAAGGAATATTTCTGCCAAATTTAGATCCCCAGAAATATAACATGATTCCTTGCCATAACATGTATTGTCACAAATGAAAGATGTCCAATATGAAATCATTTCCTTACCCATTGCGTGACATGAAACTTTTAAAATGATCGAAATTGAAAGATGTTGCAAACGACAATTTAGACCATGTTATTTTAGATTTTTATTTCCAACTTTCTGGGTAGAAAAGATTGTGGAAATTGAAGAAATTACAATGTCTTCTTTTCCACAATCTTTTCTACCTCAAAAGACAAAAAAAAAATAAAATAAAACCTTTAACTACAATTTGTTGTCTGCAATAACTTTGAATTGGACCAATATTTTGTTGTTTAGTAATTCTTCCTTCAATGAAATGTTTCTTTACAGAACATCCTGTTTGATTATGAAATTTGATTCTCACCAAATTATTGATAAAATTAATGGGAAAGAAATAACCTAGAACAATAAATTGGCTCTCTCATGCTCTGTTATTATTTGTTCACCATTAAAATTGATGACTTTGGTCAGTCAAGTAAAATCTCGGTAAATATTTACCCAACAAAATTAATGGAAATTACTTTCAACAATTATTTCTCCAATGGCCAATGTTCAATTAAGGATTTACCATTATATTATGATTTGGTGATTAACACAATTTCAACCAATTTTGGAATGAATACAGCAAATAAGAGTTACCCTGCACTGATGTGCAGATGTGATTTTCATCCTTCCACCGCTCCAGTTTCATATTCATTTAACCCATTTCAACACAATCCTTCTTTTTCATGCTGCTTAATAGAGTTAGAAAAGCATTGTGGAAAAATGAAGAAACTGCTTTTAACCCATTACAATATGGCAAACAAGATTGAGTTGCAACAACAATTTATAATATTATTGATGAATTTTAGATTTTTTCAACTTTATGTGGGAAAAGGTTAATGTTAACATTAAGCCCATTCCCTAACAATGATGCCTTTTGATGCATCCCTGAAAAAAGCTTTGACAACACTGTGGAAAATGAAGAAATTGCTTGTTTCTTCATTTCCCACAGTGCTTTCTACTGCAAAAGTCGAAATATTCTATATTTCCTTGACAGGAATTTGTAGTCTGTAACTCCTTTCAATTTGGACCAGTCTAAAATTCTGTTGTCTTGTAATGGGTTAAAGTTGCTCTAACAGTCGATTAATTATGACTATTGTTTAGGATCGAAAGTGAAAGACATCCTGTTGCTGAAGTACATTTTAACTCATGACTAAACAATAACAATTTGGACTGGTCAAAAAAGATAGAGTTTGAATAGGTCAATTTTAAGTTGACAAAATTTAAAAAATGTCGGTCTGTTTCGGTAGAAAACCTAGTGGATAATGAAGAACTGATTGTGACAAGCAATTTGTTAATTTTTCACAATGTTTTCTGAAGCTACTTTCCTGAGGCACATAAAAAGAGGGATTGTTAGGGAAAGGGTGTTTACACTTATGATTTCAACATATCCGGATGTTAAAGATTATTTAATTGTTATTTAGAATAAATGATACTTGGTTTAGATGAACCCATTACCAGACAACAAAATTTTATACCTGCTTAGAATTGAAAGTTCTCAAAGTTTCAGATTTTTTTCAAGTTACTAGGTAGAAAACATTGTGAAGATTAAGACATATCATAGTTATCTAAATTCCCTCTCTAAATGGGTTTGACTTTTGGTTTTCAAGAAGTTGAAGAATTGGGTGAAACATACCCTAACTAAATCAAATGATTTCGAACATCGAAAGGTTAGATTTGGGTTCTGCATTTACTTTATGCAAATCGATACATCTTATCATGTAACGAAATTCTATTAACGACAATTCTCTTCAGTGACCACTTTTTGGCCATCCCTTAATTGGTCACTTAATACAAGTTCTATTGTATAGTCCAAAAAGATACCTTTGTTTTTGAAATACTATTAAGAAACAAAAGGGCCAGTTGCCCTGGCGCTCACCTGAGATAAGGCTCTTTTTTTCTTCAAGGCCTAATACAAACTGGGTCGGCAGAAGACCTCCTTTAACATTTAACTAAAATCAACTGACTTTACCATACCAACCAATGCTTTCAACAGATTTCAATATTTCAGTATTAAAAGGGGGCAAACTAACGTATTTCTGCCTAATCTGGTTTACATTGGCCAAATAGTTTTGAAAGGGTTGCCTTCTTTATTTCTATTTAAGCCTAATCACTCTGTGGGTCTAAAATTTTATCAATTTTGAAAGAGGTCAATGTACTGATGCTTATTGCAAAATTCAAGATTCTTCAACTTCTGGGTCAGGAGATGTTGTTTTTTTTCTTTTTCAATTTTACTCTTGTTGTCATAGCAACCAGAGTTTTCAACTGAGTAAATTCTTTGGTTGAAATCAGCCCAGTGGTTAATTGGGAGGAGATATCTTTTTAAAAATCCATCTTTATTTCTATATAAGCCGCCCCCCCCCCTCTCTGAAAGAGGCCAATGTACTGATGCTTCATGCAAAATATGAAGACTCTAGGCTCTCTGGGCTCTCTCTAATTTTTAAAGTTTTTTTTAAAATTCCCTTTTTTGGGGATGGCAACCAGAGTTTTTTACAGATTTCAATTCTTTTAGCAATTTTCATATGGCATCACCCATTCCTGCAAAATTAAGTTGAAAATTCCGCCCAGCAGTTTGGAAGGAGATGTTGTTTTAAAATTCCTTCTTTATTTCTATATAAGTCCTACCCCTCCCCCCTGGGGCTCCGCCCCTGGGTACCGGGGGGTAGATGATTTTAGCAATTCTGAAAGAGGTCATTGTACTGATGCTTCATGCCAAATATCAAGGTTCTACGCCTTCAGGGTCAGGAGGAGATAATCTTATCAAGTTTTCATTAAAATTTCATTTTTGTTGCCGTGGCAACCAGAGCTTTTAACAGATTTCAATTCAGGGTTTTTAATTCAGAATTTAGATTTTTACAACTTCCAGGTCAGAAAACATTATGGAAATGAAGAAATTGCTTGTGACAGGCAATTTCATCAATTTTCATAGTGTTTTCCAAAACTATTTCCATGGGAACGCCTAAAAGACTCACTGAGTGGGAATGGGTTAAACCTCTATCAGGATTTGTATCACAGTATCAGACTATCCATGGATCATATACCAACAAAATTTCACCTAAATCTTTACAATCATACAAAATTTTAGACTAGTCCTAATCCAAAGACCTGCAGAAGATAAATTACAGATGTTTTACTTTTAACTAGAGGCGCCTTATTCGCTCAACCGGCCTGAATTTACTAATCATTCCTGAGAAATTTGGTTGAAACCATCCTCAGATTGAAGCTTTTCATTGTTTACTATATATGGAAATAAGCCCAATCCATCAAAGCAATGTTAACAGCCAATCAATTCCTTTTTAGCAATATAGTAAGGGGTCACCAAAGAATCTTTCTGGTGAAATTTTGTTGAAATCCATCAAATGCCATGGTTTCTTAGAAGAAAATTTTCAAAGCTATTACCATATATGGAAATAATTCCCCGCCCATGTTTTCTGTCCTATCAAAATTCTTTGAAGGAATTTGATAAAAGGTAACCAAAGGGCCAATCCAGTGAAATTTGGTTGAAATCCATCCATTGGTATCTGAGAAGATTTTCAAAGTTTTCACCATATAAGGAAATAGCCCCGCCCCTGACAGCAATTTTTTCATCCAATCATAATTCTTTTAAGGAATCTTATGAAGTGTCACCAAATGAGCATTCCTGTAAAATTTGGTTGAAATCCGTCAATTGGTTTCTTAGCAGATTTTTAAAGCTTTCACCATATTGGGAATTAGCCCCGCTCATTAAAGCTATGTTTTCATCCGAACAAAATTCTTTGAAGGAATCTGATAAAGGGTCACCCAAGGATCATTTCTGTGAAATTTGGTTGAATTCTGTTCAGTACTTTTTGAGGAGAAGATTTAAAAGTAAAAGTTTACGGACAGACGGACGGATGGACGGCCGCATGGTCGGCTGCACAACAGACACAACACCATGACAACAGCTCGCTATCTCTAAGCCAGTGGATCTAAAAATGGTTAGTCTGTTTGGGTAGACAACATTATGAATAATCGAGAAATTGTTTTATGCACGCAATTTCTTCATTTTTCCAACACATTTCTCAATTATTTTCTTTTCATGATTGGCATTAAATGGGAGTGGGTTAATTAGTATAAAAAATGTCAAGAAAAGCTGCTTCTTAAAAGACATTTCTTTTAAGTTTTCTCACAATGATTTCTACTCTATTTGACAGTTACTTTCTAATTTCAGCTCAACTTGAAATATTGTCTGCAACTTTTTTCAATTGGAAGACTATATTTTGGTAAAGAGGAAATGCATCAGCATTTTCTTTTTTTTTCTACAATGTAACCAGCATTTTCCCTCCATTTGTAAAGCGTTTTATAAAAATATGCATTAAATCCATTCCCAAACAGTGACGCTTTCTGACATCCCTCAAGAAAGATGATAGTGTAAAATGTTACAAATAATTTGTTCATTTTACACAATGTTTTCTACCCGGAAATTTGAAAAGCTCCAAGCTTTGATAAACTTTGAATTGTCATCTGCATCTTCTATCAAATTGGGCCAGTCAAAAATTTTGCCATCTGGGAATGGGTTAATGCAGGCATAACATTCAAGGAGTTTGGTATAAAGTAGTTCAAAACTAGAGGCGCTTGAGTGCCTGATTTGCTCCACCTGAACTTACTCATCATTCCTGAAAAATTTGGTTGTAACCCTTCCTGTAGATTGTATGTCTTTCACTGTTTACCACTTATGGAAATTAACCCAATCCATTTACCAGTAAGCAATTTTTACAGTCAGTCAATCTTTTTTTAGCAATCTAATAAGAGGTCACCAAAGGATCATTCCTGTAAAATTTCGTTGATATCCATCCAATTGTTTCTGTGAAAAAGATTTTCAAAACTTTCACCATATATGGAAATAAGCCCCCACACATTAAAGCCATGTTTCTATCCTATCAAAATTCTCTGAAGAAATTTGATTAAAGATCACCCTAGGATCAATCAAGTGAAATTTGGTTGAAATCCATCCTTTGGTTTCTGCAAAGAAGAATTTTAAGATTACCTCATATATGGAAATAAGCCCCGCCTATAAAAGCCATGTTATTCATTAGATCTTAGTTCTTTGAAGAAATCTGATAAAGGGTCATCAAATGATCCTTCCTATACAATTAAGTTAAATCCATCAAATGGTTTCTGAGAAGAAGATTATTAAAATTTTCACCATATATGGAAATTAGACCTGCCCATTTGAGCCATATTTTTCAATCGACAAAAATTCTTTGAAAGAATTTGATGAAGGGTCACCCAAGGATCCTTCCTATACAATTAGGTTAAAATCCATCAATTTGTTTTTGAGAAGAATTTTTTTTAAAGCATTTTCCATATATGGAAATTAGCCCTGCCCATCAAAGCCATGTTTTTCATCCGATCAGCAGTCTTTGAAGAAATCTGATAGAAGGTCACGGTGACTCACCAAAGGATCATTTCTGTGAAATTTGGTTGAAATCTTTTCCCTACTTTCTGAGTAGAAATTCTTAAAGTATTTAAGTTTACTGATGGATGCATGACGGACACAATGCCATGACAATAGCTCTGGATAACAGCCAGTGGAGCTAAAAACCTTATTTTTAACACATTCTCATGTTTCGACCTTACAACTCAAGCTTCTCATTCCTTTACCCCTTTCCAAACTATCAATGAATCCCACTTTTTTACGCCCCTCAAGAAAAAAGCTTAGGAAATATTGAGGCAAATTAATGAAATTGCTTATATAAATCAATATCTTCCTTCTTCACAGTTTTCTTCCAAGAAAGACAAAGATTTTTCCAATTACGCAATCAAACTTTGTCATGAACAAATGCAGACATACATCTGAGAAGCATTACATGTTATCCTAAGTCATGATGTAACTAGCCAAGTTTTGTTACACAGACGGACAGCTGAACAAGTGGACAGGATATGTTAAACCTCAAATCTGGCTGCACTTGAAGGATTTTAACCTCTTCCCGCACAATGACAGTTTTGATACACCTCTAGTAAAACAATTTGAAAAACACTTCGGAAAATGAAGAAATTGCAATTTCTTCATTTGCCATGTTTTACACCCAGAAATTTGAACAAATAAAAAATTTCATTTACTTCAATGTTGTCAGCAACACTTTCAACAATTAATAATGCATTAAGTTCTAGGTAACCTTTATTTTTTATCCCTAGCTGGTATTCTAACAGGGATAATTGGGAGGGGTGTCTGTTGTTCAGAAGTCTAAAAAAATTTCCAGTGGTAAATTCCTATGAATAATAACATGGCCTACTTTTGCCAAGAAAATTATAGATTCAGGGAATGATAGCACACTAAGTCTATCTTCTTTCTATAGACCTGATACACTGCTTGGAATGGTAAAATTGTTTACTTAACCCATTAGCAGACGACAGAATTTTTGACTGGTTAGATAAAAAACGTGAAAATTGAAGAAATTGCTTTTTACAAGTAATTTCTTCATTTTACACAATGTTACCAGAATGGTTTTTCTTCAGGAGCCTCCAAAAGTGTCTCAAGGTTAGCAATCTAGTCTTTTTCATCCCTAAACATGTACCAGATGGCAAAATATTCGTTATGTCCAAATCAATAGGAATTAATGAAACTTCCAAGTTTAAACTTTAAAAATCAATGAGGAAAATGAAACTGCTTCTCACGAAAAAATTCTTCATTTTATGCAATGTTTTCACAATTGTCCCTTGTGAGGTTGCTTAACCCATTACCAGGCAACATCATTTTCAACTGGTATGAATCAAAAGTAGTTGCAGCTCAAACCTTCTTGTTGAAGAAAATTCAAAATACTACTTCATTTAACCCATTACCATAAAAGAAATTTTTAGACTGGTCCAAATTGAAAGAAGAAGTTGCAGACAACAATTTAAACTTGATGAAATTTCAGATTTTTTCAACTTTCTAGAAAGAAACAATATGCAAGCAATTGCTTCATTTTACACAATGTTTTCCCAATTGTTTCTCTTGAGGGGCGTTCAAAGCATCATTGTGTGGGAATGGGTTAAGGTAGGAAATAGTGTGCATGATCTAATTGTCTGTGACAAGTATTTTTTTCATTTCCTACAATGTATCCCAAATTTTTTTCTTAGGGGACATCATAAAATGACATTGTGTGGGAATGATTTAGTACAACACTAGTATTTTCATTATTCCCATTCTCATAAACACAGTTATCAATTATCATGTATATTCAAAATTATTTCTTCCTTCTTTGATGTTTCATTCCTACAATAATTATCTATCCTCAATATATCCAATTTTCGTAGATATAAAAAAGAGAAAACTGAATAACTACAAAGTTTGACTGAGAGAGCGTGAAGACAACAATTCACAGTGCTTAACCCATTAACAGACAACAAAATTATTGACTGGTCCAAATCGAGAGAAAATCCAGACTACAAGGCGGTAAACTCTTTGCCTTGAAGGGTTTAAAAATGTGGAAAATGAAGACACTACTTTTATCCAAAATAACGTTTTTTAAGTATATTTCTTGAGGGCCATAAAAAGGGGGATAGAGTGGGAAATAGTTATTGATAGTCAAATTAAACAAGAGTGTCATCCATATCATCTGTGTTCTACGAAAACCTCGTAACTACAGCTTAAAATAAGCTGTAGTTACGAGGTTTTTGTAGAACACAGTCGATATGCACAATATGCCCACCCTTTTTGCATTAAGCCCAAATTGACATATGGCATATCTTCAGTTCTATAATATGGACAAGGTCAGGCAATCAAAAATATTCTCAGAATATTCTTGGTCGCCTGACCTTGTGCACATAATCCCTTTCCTGTTTATTGAAATTTTAGACTGGTCAAAATTGAAAGAGGTTACAGACAACAATGATAATTGGATGCAATTTAAAATGAAGCCACTCTATGTTGTAGAAAACATTGTGGTAAAGCAAGCAATTTCTCTTTTTTCCACAATGTTTTCTCAAGTATAAAAACACGGCAACATAAAATCTCGGGTTTGTAACTGTTTGTACAGGAAAGGGTTAACAGAATCTGTGAAAATTTTAATCAAATTCATCCATAAATATAGGAGATGGCTGAAACAAGGCATTTTGGCATTAAGCTCCCTTTTCTGTGATGCAGCCTAAAATGACAAAACCCTGATGATATGTGCAAGATGACGTAACTAGGAACTTTCTATGATATGTGTTAACGAAAGAACAGACAGAGGTGGTGACCACAGATCAAAGGACATTGGGATGGACTGCAGCGGGTGAATTGATGATTGGAGAAATAGATGGTCAAAAAGAGAAAATGATACCAATATCATTATTATGTCCACCTTCAGCAGCAAATACCGTAACAAAAAATTTCACATGTCGTAACAAATTTGAGAAACAGAGAAGTTGCTCCATACAAGCAAGTTTTCCTTTTCTCAATATGCTTTACAAAGCTATGTCATTTCATCCATTCCCATACAATTCAACTATTTTAGACCCCTCAAGTAAATAGTTGTAAAAACAATGAAAGAATTACTTGTAATAAGCATTTTCTTTATTTTGCACAAAAAATTATATCCGAAAAACACAAAGATTTTTCAAATTTATCAACTTACAATTTCTTTAATTTTGGACCAGTCTAAAATTTTGTCTTCTAATTATGGATCAGTGTTGCTTTATGACGCCCCTCAAGAGCAAAACACATTGTGTAAAATGAAGAAATTGCTTGGAACAATTTCTTCAATCTAAACAATGTTTTCTATCCAGAAAATTGTAAAAATCTAAAAATTTATTAACTTTAAATTGTCGTCTGCAACTTCTTTACATTTGGACCAATCTAAAGTTTTGCCGTCTGGTAATGGGTTAAGCAAGTGACAGTTCAGTACTGTCATGAACAGGGTTTTGAAAACCCTCAAAAGTCTGAAATTAGGACTTGGGGTGTTTGATCCCTAAATGTTTTAATGATGTATCTTATGGTATGTACTATTCAATAATGTACAAATTATTTGCTTACTTAACCCATTCCCATATAACGACACTTTTTGATAGGCCTCAAGAAAAACGATTGGGAAAACATGAGGAATATGAATTGCTTGTAACAAGCAATCTCTTCATTATCCAAAATGTTTTCTACCCCAAATGTAAAAAAATCCAAAATTTCAAAAGCCCTATTTAAATCTTGTTTACGATTCCTTTCAATTTGGACTAGTCCAAGATTTTGTTGTAAGGAAACAGGTTATACCATTCAAATTTTTACTCACGATTCATTCTTTTTGATGATTTGAACCCTAGAGGAGTCAATGCCTTCTCAATTTCTAATGCTAGCACGACCCAGATGAAGGATAGTGTGGTTTAACCCATTCCCACACAGTGACGCTTTTAGATGCCCCAAAGAAAAAAAGCTTTGGAAAACAATGTGGAAAAGAAAAAATTGCTTGTTATAAGCAATTTCCTCATTTTCCACATTGTTTTCTACTCTGAAAGTTGAAAAAATCCAAAATTTAATGAACTTTGAATTGTCTTCTGCAACTTCTTTCAATTTGGGCCAGTCTAAAATTTGCCGTCTGGTAATGGGTTAAGAGTTAGAAAATTAAAACGGAGCTTCCTAAATGTTTAATCAATAAAACATGAAATGCTCTCATAAAAAAGTTACTTCCTTGGAAAATCAAATATTACCCTTAACCAATCAAATTTGAGGCCAAAATCAATCCCTTTTCCAAACCAATTTATTATTTACCCTCCTGCAGAATATCATTTAGGGATGTATAAGGTAAAGAGAGAAATTGATTGTAACAAACTATTTCTTCTTGTCACACAATCTTTCATACCATATTTCAAACTTATTCTTAGACAAAAATACAATTTGAATTGTTGGTTACAACTTCCTTGTATTTGGATTAAATCTCAAGTCTTGAAATCTCCTTCTGGCGATGAGCTAAGTGAAGGGTCTTCCTAATGAATATATAGAAGGAATATCCCTATATTTAATAGGAACATACTAACCTTTACAGCTAGATTTAGAAAGGTTGTCTCAAAGTTGTAACTTGTGGAGGGGCAACATTGAATTGTCAATGACACAAAACAAACATTCAAGAATCACAAAAGCTCACCATGAGCACAATGTGCTCAGTTGAGCTAAAAATGGGACCCCCCTGCAAAAAAGTTAAGAAACTAGTTCTTTAACATTCCATAACTTCATTCCCTGAACATCTATGGTAATTCAAGAACTCATAAAGTGTCATTGTGTGGAAATGGATTGAAAATTCTTTCAATTTGGACCAATATAAAATTTTGTCTTCTTGTAATGGGTAATGCAGTAAAAAGCTAATGAAAAGAAAAGCTTGATATGAAAGATTTTCCTGTCAGTATAGGTGTTATAAAACAACCAATAATCATTAGGTGCTATTCTAAGACTAATGACTTAGATGTTGAGTCTATTGATTTGCTGATTGAGGCTCCCACTCTAAAAGGACTTACTGTATTTCTCCTATTATTCAGGGGGCTCGGAATTCCTGTGCCTGATCTGTCTGCAGTGGGCTTTTTTACGGCCATTTGTCTAGGGACAAGTATATCCCTTTCCTATTTTTCAAAGATTTTACACCTGTCCTTATTCAAAGGTTTGGCAAGTCAATTTTTTTTGAAAAATAATCATTCTGTAGTGTAAAAAATACTGTGGAAAAAAGAAGAAATTGCTTGTTACAAGCAATTTATTCTTTTTCCACAATGTTTTCTCTAGTATAAAAACACAGGGATGTAAAAACCAGGGATTGAACATGAAATGTTTAAACAAAGACAAATCTTCAAATGGTAAAAAAAAAAGATCTCCAAGATAGCCAAATAGATTATAGAAAATTATCACAATGTTTAATGTGAAGGGTAGAAAGTATTGTGGTTAACGAAGAAATTCTGGATTCCAGCATTTTCTTCATTAACAACATTTTCACATTATTTATCTCCTCATATTTTATTCTATTATTATTTTTTTTTTTTTGCAGACAAGTTCATTTTAATTATAGGCAATTAGAAAATCTAATCTCACCATGTCCAAAAACAAGTTAAGAAAATCTGCCTTTTCACACAATTGTATAATTATAGCATAAAATGTATGTTCTAAGTATGTTATGGGTATGTAAAAAAACCCACTAAAACATGTCCAAGTATTTGAGTACAAATTTCACCTCTAGAGTACACAAAAAGTATTATAGGGACCTACTATTTGACCCAACATGATCCAACACTAATCTTGTCCAACATATTGAGCCAAACATTCTCACCAAATTTACTCCAAAACAAGAGCACTGAATGCAGATGCCAAAGTTAAGCTGTTCAAGTGCTTGACAATGGGTTAACCCATTCCCACTCAATCATGCATTTGTATGCCCCTCAAGAAATATACTTTAGAAAACAGCATGGAAAATGAAGACATTGCCCCTAACAAGCAATTTCTTCATTTTCCACAATGTTCTCTATCCCCCCCCCAAAAATGAGAATTTTTAAATTTCCTCAACTTGATATTTTCTTCTACAATTTCTTTCAGTTTGGACCAGTCCAAAATTTTGTTGTCTGGGAAAACTCATTTGAAACAGGGTTTAATTTGTTCAATAATGCATTTTGAGTTATACCCCTCAGGTATTGATTGTTCTTTTATAATGATTTATTGATTGAATGGAGTTTTAACCACTTTTAACAGTTTTTTCTCTAATTCAGACAAATTTCGACAGCTGGAGCACCTATCAATGGATTCCTGTTATTTCTCACACAAGTACTACCACTACATCCTTTCCTGGCCTCCAGCTGCTATGCCACTTAGGTTTCCGATTATCCAACTATTGGTGAGAGACAAATGTCTGAAAGGATATGTGCTGTCGCCGGGCTCTTTAATAATGAACATTATATTTAAGTTTTGAGTTAATGTGTTGAATAAGACCAGAGATATTACATAATATCAAGAGTTTACAGACAATAATGACACAGACAGGCAGCCAGACACCCTGGCAATAGATTTTCTGTTCACTACTATCCAGGTAAAGGCTCATTCATCTGGGCATTGATAAAATTTATTTGGGATTGTTAAAACTGAACTTTCAAACATCTGATGATTCAGGGAGAAAACTTGGGATTGATTTTGTCTTTTTTACTCTACTGGACAGCAAATTGGTCACAGACAACCCCATTCTATGGCAGACTTGTTCAATTTGCAATCAAGGTAAACATTAACCTTCCAAGAACTCGTCAAATTAGTAGCTTTAAAATAAAAATTAGTGCCAACAAAATATGAAATATCTTGATTTCAAGTTATAGTTTTTTTCAGTTAAATCATTGTCTGTAAAACAACATTTATAATTTCAGTTTATGCCTGTTTTTTCTCAATGATCCTATGTCCAAAATTACACATCAAATCTGAGCTAAAAAACAACCATTGTAATTTTATTTACCCTCATTTCAGGCCATCAAGTAATTGTTGAATAGTGAACAATTTAAATTTGACACCATGCAGAAGGCACTAGTTTGGAAAATCCTTGTTGCTACTTTAGATCTCAGGTAGGATTCGTCTATAGCTGTTTCAACTTAAACTCAATATTACATGGATCTAGACAAGATTTTATGTGACATTCCCTTTTTTCATGCAAGATTGTCTCAGAATCATGGCCTCACCAAAGCGCTGCAACATTGTACCTGAGTGATCTAGTATTTTACGAATCCTGGTCCATTTGCCCAAAACATGTTCGCCCTAAAAACTTTTCGCCCTAATTCTCGTTCACCCTGAGTCTGTTCGCTTTAATTCCCATTTGCCCCAAGTCCGTTTGCCCTATATTTCAATTTCATTATCATCATGAGCTGTCCCAATAAAAAAATTCTTGTAAACATTCATTTTAGCTTTAAGAGATGTTTAGGTAATGTATTTAAAGGTAGTTCATACAACTCATATTCAGACCAAATTTCAGAAGTTACAGTTGACAACTTAAAGCAGGGTTTTCATTTGACCCGAGACCTCGGGTTTTGACGCACAGAAAAAAAAAAAAAAAGCAATTTTGACGCTCGAAAAATTGTCACTATGCATCATTTTTACTCTGGAAAATAAGCAGCCATGCGTCAAGGGTCATCATGAGTGTGCCAAAATTATTGGAAAATGGTTATTTGAATATGAAAATAAACGTCCTTATCAAGGATAACACCAAGCTTGATTGGTAATTAACACTATCGAGTGATAGACATGCATCGGGGATCGTAATTGAAAGGTGCTTGACACCTGTGAAATTAATGATGAAACCCATTTTCAGAGTTCTTATCCTACTTAAATTTACTTATTTGCTAGTACTTTTACAAAAGCTCACAAAATATAGTAAAGAAGTAAAATGAAAGTGACCAAACCAGAGAAATATTGCCCAAGAAATGTCATTGGTTTTCGAGATAATCGGCGATACTTTTTATGAAAAATAAGAATAATTTTACCCTCTTAGCACTCTTTAGAATTTCTAAAAC
Source organism: Fragum fragum (assembly GCA_946902895.1). Taxonomy (NCBI): domain Eukaryota; kingdom Metazoa; phylum Mollusca; class Bivalvia; order Cardiida; family Cardiidae; genus Fragum; species Fragum fragum. The sequence continues at coordinate 60,229,961 of OX336373.1, forward strand.
TGATTCAAACTAATAATACATGTAATAATATGTCTTGATACTAAACTTTCCCTAAGATTTATCTTTATTGAAAATAAAATACTGTCAGATTGGAGAAATGTTTCGATCTGAAACCGAGTTTATTTTAAGGCAACACTGGGAAAAAAATTTTAAGGCCCCATTGCTAAAAAAGTTATTTTTTTTTTCTGGGGGTAGGGGTTGGGGAGGACATATCGCATTTTGGCGCTTGGGATTTTAATTTTGACTTTTGGAAATTTTGGTCCAAAGGTCAATGACTCTTGACTTTTGGGAACTAATGAAAACCCTGTTAACCCATTCCCACACAGTGAAATTTTAGACTGGTCCAAATTGAAAGAAGCTGCAGAAGACAATTTCAAGTTGATGTAATTTTGAATTTTTCGTCTTTTTGGATAGAAAACATTGTGGATAATGAAGAAATTGCATGATACTAGTTTTTTCCTTGAGGGGCGTAAAAAGGAGGGATTGAGTTGGAATGGGTTAAAGTAAAAAATCCAACATACGCTTTGAACAAACTTGAAATTATCACGTTACACACATGTAATTAATCTAAAAATGAAGCTTGTCACAAATATCCAAAATATGGGTATATACACACAGCATGACTTTACAAATGTTTATTAACTTTAATCCACTTCAAGTATTGACAATTGATTGATTGATTTAATGGGGTTTAATGCTGCTTTTAACAGTATTTCAGTCATACCCCCGCTGGAACACCTAACAATGGATTCCTGGTATTTCTAACACCAGTACTACCACTACATCCTTTCCTAGCCTCCAGCTGCTATCCCACATTCGTTTACGATTATCCAACCATTGACGAGAGACAAATTTTGGAAAGGATATGTGCTGCTGTCTGGGATCGAACCCATGACCCTCAAGATTGAAGTTAGGAGTGTGACGCGCTACTGACTGCACTATGAAGGCGGCAAGTATAATATTAAAGGAATGCTGATGCTGACTGGGTAAACAAATCAAGCACTCCAAAAGAAATCAAATAGCTTCTATCATAAAGAACGTGTTTGATTTGTAACAACACTTAATTGATGACTTAAACTTAACAGATCGCTGATTGAAATTGAATATGCAGTTTTAAACAGCATTTGAGTCAACTATCTTTAAAATTGAGCATTTTGAAACAACTGTGTGAAAATAATTTCATAAATAGTTAGACAAATATAAAATACAAATATTTTATTGCCTCTTACTCAGTAACAATAAGCAGTTTGGGGCCATACAGGGGGTGAAAAATCCACTCGCCCGCTCGCATTGGCGAGTAGAAAATGCCGTAGGGCGAGTAGATTTGGGGACAAACTAGTCCGACGGGGCGAGTGCAAATTTAGGACTTGAATCACGTTAATTGAGGATAAAAAAATAAAGGATCGAAAAAGAAAGTATTTATTTCAAACAACTTCATATCGGAAACAATAATATTGGCTGTAGAATTAGACTTTCTGTTAATGTTGATCAATCTTCATAGACGCTTGATTTGTAGACTGGAGACCATGTCGAAATACACGATAATGTATAGACAGGATCTCCAGTTTAGCCTGCATAATATTCTGTATCTTTAAACGCTTGATTGATCACTGTAATGTGTATTGCAAAGCGAAAATACGTCAATCTAGATAATATTCGCCTGTTTTAAAACTCATGGCCGGAACATCGGACATCCGATAGTTTTTTGGGTAGTAATTTTCTTCATCTTTAAGGGCGAGTTGGGTTGCCTAAAGGGCGAGTAGAAATTCAGAGCTACTAGTCCTACAGGACTAGTAGGTTTGAAGAAATTTTTCAACCCCTGCCATACAAATATAAGCATTAAAGCAATTTGAAACAAATACACTCAAAATCATACTCATTTAAAAGGGGGGGGCGAAAATATTAAAATTAGGCGAACCGACCCACTTTTTGGGCGAATGGACTCAGGGCTTACAGACCCTAGGGGAAGTATATTTAGGGCGAACAGACCCAATACCCTATTTTACCCCAAGTGACACCATAATGAACTTGTCCAAGACATAAGAAACAACAATTTGACCAATGATCAAGTCATTTGAGCCCAAAATGAAAAAGGCTTAAAGTTTTTTTTAACCCATTACTACTTAATCAAAACTCCTTTTGACACCCTTGGTAAATAATACCATTATGGGAAAGGAGAAATAGCTTGTAACAAGTCATTTCTCCTTCTTCTCTCACATTCTTTTGTCAAGTTTTTTAATTGTTGTCTGCAACTCCTTTCGAATTGAACCATTCTTAAATTTTGCTGTCAAGCAAATGGTTAAGTAAATATTCAGGCAAAGTTTCAAGACACCTGAACTAAAATTATGGCATGCAGAGTGCACACATAATGTTTGCACACTTACAAATTTCTTTCAAAGAGCTAATTCAGTATGATGCCCTTTGAAAAAAATTAGATTTGGAAAAAAAGGGTTTTACCCTAAAATTTTCAATAGTGTATCTGTGATATTAGCTATTGAAAATTGTAAAATTGAATTTGCTTTCATATGTTTTCAAGAAAGGCTTGGTACTGGCATTAAAACCTATAATTTCTTTCTTTTTTCATTTATGTGACCCCATCAAAATCAATTTTGAACCATAAAATTTTTGGTTGAAGAGTTATTTCCAATGCTACAGCTTGCACGAACCTTGTTCTTTGATTTGTATGAACTTTTTTTTCAATAACCTGAAGTGATGTGTTCGGCAACAGACTCTAAAGAACTCTTTAAACCAGAAATCTTCACAAACCAATGATAATCAAGGCTCAATACAAGTGTAATACAAATTTTGTGTTACCAGCTTATACTTCTCTTACTTTAATAAAAGAATATTAGCGCATAACTGGATACCATGGTAACATAACATCTCATTTATTTCCCTGATACATTTACAATCTGCACTTTTTGATGTATTTGTTAATAACATATTCCAAGAGAACAATAACCTATGGCAATACCCAATAGAAGAGGATACAGAACATTTCAAGCCAAGTTGAGTGATGCGGGTAAAAATCCAGTCGTGGTCTATTAAGGTAGGTACCCAGCAAGCAGGTTGTAAAAAACGATCAAGAGAAACAAACGATCACAAAGAAAAGACAGCAAGACTTACCACTCCATTACTAGTTTGTATGTCTCCTATGTAGTATTTATCTAGAATTTTGTAGGCAGCCGGCGAATGTTTATGAGTGGCATGGGATTTCATGACTTGCGTAACGTCCTGTCCAACATGTTTCTCGATCAATTCCCGACCCCCAGGATGTCTATCTGCAAAATCTGTCAAATCATAGGCTTTGCCTGAATTAATTATACACAGTCTATCACCACTTATCTGGCATCTGAACGACGCCTCGGTCAAAGTCACCATTTTAGTCCGAAAAATAAAATCCTCCTTCTCGTACGTTAAATTGACACACTAATGACTATGTAAGGTCAGAGGTAATAGCCTCGTTTTCAAGTCCGAACTAGATTGGTTCTCACACTTTTACTTTGTTTTACTTTATCAGGATCTTTGGACTGCAGACCCGACTCAGGTGTCTATTATAATGTGGATCAAAAGTATTTATAGCGCGTCTGATCTTTCTGTTTTTTCCAAGGCCAATGACAAATATTTGCATATTTCATGCTCACATGACAAACATCTCGTCGTGTGTAATATCTATGATAGGAAAGTAGTAGAAAATACGGGTTGTATTCTAGATGAATACATATCATAACAAAAGATGAAGATAATGTATCAAATCTATGTATTGGTGTAATGGGGAGCGTTGTTTAAACTCATTTATGCGCGAGCAAAATTTCGTAACTACAGCTTTATTAAATATTTTGCTCGCGCACCGACGTTGTAATCTTTTTAGCCGGTAATCTCTGCAAGTTATTTCACTGCATTATGTGGCTATGAACCATAGGGTATTGATCAAACAATATGAGTCCCCATACCCTCAACCGAAAAAAATGATCCAAACCCTTGACGAGTAAAAAAACCGGGACTGTGCAATGATCATCTTAAAGATGAATAAATAAATAGAATGATGATAGTAATAATAAAATCAAGATATCCGTAATTCTGGATAAGCGTAGTGACTTTTTATTCGTTTATTCTTTATTTATTTTTATTTACCATTTTTGTATGAAATTTATTTGGAGTTTTAAAAGAAAAAAAAAAGATGTACATATGTATCTGTTACAATGAAATATGTTTCTACATGTATCTCTATCAAAATCACACTCAAATTATTTTAAACCCGTAGATTAATCCATTCCCACACAATCCTGCTTTTCATGATGTTAACACCCCACCCCTCTAAAAAAGCGGGGGAACAGCAGGAAAACATTGTTGGAAATGAAGAATATGCTTGCTAAAAGTAGCTTTTTCTCACTATCCACAATTTACAACCATATCAGACAAAAAAGATCATCAGCAAAAATCGTCGTCTGTAACTTCGTTGAAATTAAGTCCGTCAAACATGTTGTCGTCTGCTGGTACTTGGTTAACTATCATTCATTTTCTATGTTTCAAGGCCGAAGAATTTGCGGAGAATTTTGTTGGATTGGCGACTTAAACGTCGTAACCACAGCTTATTCAAGCTGTAGTTAAGACGTTGGGTCGTCAAAACCAACCGTTCTACTTTCTTGTGACGTGCTACTGGCCATAAAGTTCGCAAAATAACGCCGTTATATATCGAAGAACTTCCTGTAGTCAGTGTGTAGCCAGGGAAGTCAGTTGGCGGTGCAAGCTGAATTGCTCAATTTCGAAGTCATCAAAACCGTTTGAATTTTCCACCGTGAATTATATACCGTTAATTTGGCAGGTTTTCCTTGTTAAGGATCTTATCATGACAAAACGAGTTTTATGTAATTCTCTCCTCAGTTGGATACTCCAATTTATATTACACAAATAAAGTGTCAACTCGCTCATTTGCTATCAACTTGAGTGAGGATGCTGATTTTTTTTATCAGGGCCCCGAGATTATAAAACTTTTATTCGTACTCAACTGAGATTTTACTCAAGCTTCAGATTTGAATAAATATCTTGTTTAAGTTTCAACTGTATACTTAGAGTAATAAGTAACAACATACTAATATTGCCATTCATTTTTATGCAACTACCATTGAAAATAAGTAGAAATACATCTTTATTTCCAACTCAGAATTTGAGTGAATTCTGCATTGAGTACGAAAAAAGTTTTATAACCTCGGGCCCAGAAATAATGAGAAATAGAATGGAATTTTTTATATAGGATAGAGTATTTCTACTGTGGGACTTTTGCCTATGGGGCTTTTTTCCGGGGGGGGGCGGCTTTTATTTTTTTATTTCTTATTTTTTAACAGATTTCAAGACGTTACAATTTTAGACTTGTCCAAATTGAAAGAAGTTGCACACGGCAATATAAAGTTGGTGATTTTTATTTTAGAAATATCCTTCTTGATAGCAAACCTTGTGGGAAATGAAGAAATTGCTTGTTACAAGCAATTTCTTCATTTCTACAAAGTTTTTCATAAACACATTTCTTCGGGGTTGGGGCCAAAAAGTGTTATTGTCTGGTAATGACTAAATGTGGGTAGGGATGTCAAACTCTAAATTATCGACAAAAGCCTTATGTACTAAATCCTACCAATGATCTTTTTGTCACGGCTTTGTAGGCTTTTGTTCTTGTCCGAGTCCCAACTACAGGCTCGGGCACGAATTGGATTGAATTATCTAAAATTATGTATTTTAGCTGGAAAAAGAATTAAAATATCATATGGACATACATGATGATCAGTTTGCCGGTGGCCGAGTTAGGATTCCGTAAATTTGAGTTCAGTTTACACGCCTTATAAATAGTTTGTGTGTTATTAAATTTTGCGCCAACCCACTCCCGCCATGTTTTCTACCCACAAAGGCAAAGAATTTTTAAAAATTCATCAACTTGAAATAGCTGTCTCTTTTTTTTTTTTTTTTTTTTTTAGTTCGGACCAATTTAGAATATTGTTCAACTATTCGGTAATGGGATACCTGGTATCGACGATAAATATTCGCGGTATCAGGGGGTAAGGGTATGCCCGTTCAATTTACTGTACAGATATTTGACGCTATATTCTAGTTTCGAAAGTGAAAGCCTTCACAAATTAGTATTGGTCACACGCCAGTGAAAACATTTAAACTGATTTCGAACAAAACCCCCGAAGATCCGATAGATCAATAAACTTTATTGATCTGTTTTTAGATTGAGTGTTCTTAAAAACATGAATAGTCTCCCTTTGTGCTAGTATGGTCACTATTCAGCATTTTAGCGGGTTTGTTATTTACAGCAAGTTATTGGCACACACACACATACACACGCACACACACAAAACGAGTTTTGTCCTCTGCCTCGACAAAACAACACTAGCATCGACGTGCACATTTATTGCATTTTCTCATTCATTCGATCACCTTTCCTCTGTTTAACCCACTCCTACACCCCCTTTTACCCCCTCAGGGCAAAAGCTTTGGAAAACATTGTGGAAAATGAAGAAATGTGCTTGTCACAAGCAATTGAAAACTTGGAGAAAACAGTTCCGAGTAAAGTTCACTTTAGAGCGACTGCATGAATGATTTATGACACGTTTGGATGAGGGTTATGGTCTGAAAATGAAACTTGGATCACCTAATCAATATTAACCATGTCAAACGTCACGTAGAACTTAAACCTGTGCTAGATAATGACCGGGGAATTATTTTCACTGTCATGTGCAATAAACTGAAATTGTAACCATCCGTTCAGTTTCACCTTACCGTTTACTCGTATAAATTAAACCACGTTACAAATAAAGATTTTGATTTTTGTGGTTTGTTAATCCATTCCCACAAAACAAAATTTTAGACTCGTCCAAACTCAAAGAATCTGCAGATGTAAATTTCAAGTTAATGTAATTTTTAAATTTTTAGTCTTTTGGGATAGAAAACATTGTGAATAATGAAGAAATTGCTTGAAACAAGCAATTTCTTCATATTTCCATTTTTTTTCATTCGACGCATGTAAAGAAGGGATTGTGTGGGAATGGGTTAAATGGTAAAAATTTTCTCAGAGAGCTCTATTAGCCTCTGGTACGTTACAGCGATAAAGTACATGTACTAGGTAAGATACCTGTAAAAGCGGACAACCCATTACCAGGCGACAACATTTTGGACTAGTTGAAATTGTAAGAAGTTGCAGGCGACATTTTCAAGTTGATGAAATCAAGTTTACAGATCTTATATCTTTTAGGAGACAGTAAAGATATTGCCTGTTACAAGCAATTCCTTATTTTTTATCCCAAGTTCTTTTCATCAGGGACGTAAAAAAGATAGTTTGGGGACGGGTTGCTTTGGCCTTCCAAAGGGTAGTTTGGTTAAAGGTTATGCGTTAACACTCTATATGGAATGAACAAGAATTTCGTTAAACTCTTTCAAGATGATCCCTCCTTTTAACACCCCTTAGAAAAAGCTTTAGATAACATTGTGAAAAATGTCTATCCAAAAAGACGAAAAACTTTGAAATTCCATCAACTTGAAATTGCTGTCTGCAGGTTCTTTGAACTTTGACAAGTCTAGAATTTGGCTGTGTGGGAATGGGTTCAACATCTCTGGTTGTAAGATAAATTGCTTATCATTTTCCACATTGTTTTCTACTACGTGATTTTTGAAGAGATATTTAAGATTCCATTTGCCATTTCTATGAATGTTTTCGTATGGTAATGGATTTAATTGACCAATCACCCCCCCCCATTAACCCAATAGGCCACGCCCATTGACTCCAACAGAATGTCCCACTTCGATTTTAAGAGAATAATGGCCTGTAGCGTGAAAAAAGTCGAATAATTGTTTGGCGACCTAAATGTCGTAACTACAGTTTGAAAAGGGCTGTTGTTACACCTTTTAAGTCGTCACCCCCCCCCCCCAATAAAAAAAGGTTAACAAAAATGGCTGCCAATCAACGAGTTCAAAATGATATTATCCAACCAATCGACTGATCGCCGCTCAAGGTCAACCCAAACATCGATTGACCAATCAAATCCTATATTTAGACCAAAAATTAACTTTGACCTCAAACATTGGTTGATTTTAAAGTTGAGTATTTTTATTTATCTACTTATATTTTTGTTTGGGGGGGGGGGGTAGGTGTCGTAAACGTCTCAACAGCACCTATTAAACATGCACTTACGACATTCAACCCTTTCCTGTATAATCACTGGTTTTTACGCCCCCCTGTTTTTTATTTGAGAAAAAATGTGAAAAAAAAAAGAGAAGAAATTGCTTGTTACAAGCAATTTCTTCTTTTTGCACAATTTTTTCTACTCCAATAGATGGTTATTTTTAAAATTAAATCCGCTTCTAATTGTCATCTGCAAAACCTTTGAATTTAGACAGGTCTAAAATTTAGCAAAACAGGAATGGGTTAAGTCACCGACTAACGATTTACCTTATTATTTTTACCTCTGGCCAATGCAAACATTGTATGATATTTAAGTCGAGCCGCCTTGTCAGGGATCAGTAGGCGTGGCCAGCGATCTATGGATTTTTTCTCGAGCGACCACCTTCTTTCAAGCGACCGCTTCCATAAAGCAACCAGGATTGGCCGCACATTTCAAAAATTCTTAAATCAGAACACCCCTTCTTATTAAAAAAACACGTTAATAAATTCGTATGTACTTGTTACTCATTCGATTAGCATTAGTCATTGGACGGTTTGCTCAAACAATTATTTAATCTAAGTTCTATATTGGTGGATCTCATTAAAAGCGTCTCAATGAGACGATTCTAATGAGTCCTTTCAATATAGAATTAAGCGAAAATCCCGTAATAATTTATGTATGCAGTCGAACCGGTCCCTCATATACGTCACAAAAATGTTGAATGAAGCTACCATTTTCTTGATCGATCGCAATTTGGTCGCCCTAGGTGGTCGCTTATTAAAGTTGACCTGTATTTCGAATATGTTACGGCATTGGCCAGACGGCCAAGCAAGACTGGACTGCCGCGATTTCGACATGGTGACCCCCGAGGTGACGGATTCGAGCCCTTTCATCGCCGGATGTGCTCAATGGGCAAGATACGTAAAAGCCAGTCCAAGTCTGCCTAGAGTGGCGATGGGTTTAACCACCTACTCCCACACGATAAAATTTTAGACTGGTCCAAATTGAAAGAAGCTGCAGACGACAATCTAAAGTTGATTGAAATTTTATTTTATTTTTTGGTTGATTTTAAAGTTGAGTATTTTTATTTATCTACTTATATTTTTGTTTGGGGGGGGGGTAGGTGTCGTAAACGTCTCAACAGCACCTATTAAACATGCACCTACGACATTTAACCCTTTCCTGTATAATCACTGGTTTTTACGCCCCCCTGTTCTTTATTTGAGAAAAAATGTGAAAAAAAAGAAGAAATTGCTTGTTACAAGCAATTTCTTCTTTTTCCACAATTTTTTCTACTCCAATAGATGGTTATTTTTAAAATTAAATCCGCTTCTAATTGTCATCTGCAAAACCTTTGAATTTAGACAGGTCTAAAATTTAGCAAAACAGGAATGGGTTAAGTCACCGACTAACGATTTACCTTATTATTTTTACCTCTGGCCAATGCAAACATTGTATGATATTTAAGTCGAGCCGCCTTGTCAGGGATCAGTAGGCGTGGCCAGCGATCTATGGATTTTTTCTCGAGCGACCACCTTCTTTCAAGCGACCGCTTCCATAAAGCAACCAGGATTGGCCGCACATTTCAAAAATTCTTAAATCAGAACACCCCTTCTTATTAAAAAAACACGTTAATAAATTCGTATGTACTTGTTACTCATTCGATTAGCATTAGTCATTGGACGGTTTGCTCAAACAATTATTTAATCTAAGTTCTATATTGGTGGATCTCATTAAAAGCGTCTCAATGAGACGATTCTAATGAGTCCTTTCAATATAGAATTAAGCGAAAATCCCGTAATAATTTATGTATGCAGTCGAACCGGTCCCTCATATACGTCACAAAAATGTTGAATGAAGCTACCATTTTCTTGATCGATCGCAATTTGGTCGCCCTAGGTGGTCGCTTATTAAAGTTGACCTGTATTTCGAATATGTTACGGCATTGGCCAGACGGCCAAGCAAGACTGGACTGCCGCGATTTCGACATGGTGACCCCCGAGGTGACGGATTCGAGCCCTTTCATCGCCGGATGTGCTCAATGGGCAAGATACGTAAAAGCCAGTCCAAGTCTGCCTAGAGTGGCGATGGGTTTAACCACCTACTCCCACACGATAAAATTTTAGACTGGTCCAAATTGAAAGAAGCTGCAGACGACAATCTAAAGTTGATTGAAATTTTATTTTATTTTTTGGTTGATTTTAAAGTTGAGTATTTTTATTTATCTACTTATATTTTTGTTTGGGGGGGGGGGGTAGGTGTCGTAAACGTCTCAACAGCACCTATTAAACATGCACCTACGACATTTAACCCTTTCCTGTATAATCACTGGTTTTTACGCCCCCCTGTTCTTTATTTGAGAAAAAATGTGAAAAAAAAGAAGAAATTGCTTGTTACAAGCAATTTCTTCTTTTTCCACAATTTTTTCTACTCCAATAGATGGTTATTTTTAAAATTAAATCCGCTTCTAATTGTCATCTGCAAAACCTTTGAATTTAGACAGGTCTAAAATTTAGCAAAACAGGAATGGGTTAAGTCACCGACTAACGATTTACCTTATTATTTTTACCTCTGGCCAATGCAAACATTGTATGATATTTAAGTCGAGCCGCCTTGTCAGGGATCAGTAGGCGTGGCCAGCGATCTATGGATTTTTTCTCGAGCGACCACCTTCTTTCAAGCGACCGCTTCCATAAAGCAACCAGGATTGGCCGCACATTTCAAAAATTCTTAAATCAGAACACCCCTTCTTATTAAAAAAACACGTTAATAAATTCGTATGTACTTGTTACTCATTCGATTAGCATTAGTCATTGGACGGTTTGCTCAAACAATTATTTAATCTAAGTTCTATATTGGTGGATCTCATTAAAAGCGTCTCAATGAGACGATTCTAATGAGTCCTTTCAATATAGAATTAAGCGAAAATCCCGTAATAATTTATGTATGCAGTCGAACCGGTCCCTCATATACGTCACAAAAATGTTGAATGAAGCTACCATTTTCTTGATCGATCGCAATTTGGTCGCCCTAGGTGGTCGCTTATTAAAGTTGACCTGTATTTCGAATATGTTACGGCATTGGCCAGACGGCCAAGCAAGACTGGACTGCCGCGATTTCGACATGGTGACCCCCGAGGTGACGGATTCGAGCCCTTTCATCGCCGGATGTGCTCAATGGGCAAGATACGTAAAAGCCAGTCCAAGTCTGCCTAGAGTGGCGATGGGTTTAACCACCTACTCCCACACGATAAAATTTTAGACTGGTCCAAATTGAAAGAAGCTGCAGACGACAATCTAAAGTTGATTGAAATTTTATTTTATTTTTTTCATCTTTTTTTTCTTATAGAAAACATAGTGGATAATGAAAAAAAATGTTTGATATGCATACAAGTAATTTCTTCATTTTCGACAATCTTTTCTAAATCTTTTTAACTTGAGGGAGTAAAAAGGAGGAATTGAGTGGGAAAGGGCTAAGCCACCCCTTCTGTCTGAAGTGTGAAAATAATTGTATTGAGTGTTCGAGATCCACCCAGAGAAGCCCGTTCTTTAAATTTGGACTAGTAAATTTTTTCCCAACATTCTACAACAAGAGGACCATTGGCCCTTAAGCACTCACCCGAGTCGATATCTATAGAAGTAAAATGGCACAAGTGACCTTATTTTAGCCCAAAGTGACCAATTATCAAATCTTGTCCAAGAAATCATGAACAATTATTCTTACCAAGTTTCAAAGTATTTGTGCAAGAAAAGTAGATAGTAAATTGGAAAGATTTCTTTATTTTAGACCTTGTGACCTAGTATTTGACCTCATGTGACCTAATATCAAACTTGAAAAAATATTTCTATTAAGACAGACCTCTGAATAAATATCCAGTCAATTGAGCCAAAAATACGGCCTATAGAGTAAAAACAGTCTAACTGGCCAAGATATCATAGACTCAAACATTCTGGCCAAATATCAATTCAAATGAGCCAAAAATAGGGTCCCCAGAGTAAAAAAAGATATTTCTAAGATATGAACATAGTGACCTAGTTTTTGACCACATGTGACCCAAATCTGAACTTGGCTAACATTCTGACCAAATATCAATTCAATTTAGCCAAAATTGGAACCTCAAGGGTGCACGGGAGTATTTCCAAGATTTGACCTAGTGACCTAGTTTTGACTACATGAGACCCAGATTTGAACTTGGCTGAAATAAAAACAAAAATATTATGAACAAATATTTCATTTTACCCTAAAATGTGGCCTTTTAAGTGCACACAAGATTGTTTCTAGGATTTGACCTAGTTTTTGACCCCACATAACCGGATATCGAACTTGACCTAGATATAATGCAGACAAATATTGTGACCAAATATCAATTCAATATAGCCAGAACGATGACCTCTGGAGTGCACACAGGGTATTTCTAAGATTTAATCTAGTGACCTAGTTTTTGACCCCATGTGACCAACAATTGAAATTGGCTGACATAACACAGAAACAAACATTCAGACCAAACATCTTTGATTTTGAGCTCTAGAGTGCACACACGATTATTTCTAGGATCTGACCTAGTGACCTAGTTACTGACCTAACATAACCTAAGATCGAACTTGACCAAGATATTATGTAGAAAAATATTCTGACCAAATATCTAGACATTTGAGGCAAAAACATGACCTCTAGAGTGCACACAAGGTATTTCTAATATCTGACCTAGTGACCTAGTTTATGACCCAATATTTAACTTGTCTGAGGTTTCATGAAGAAAAACATTTTGACAAAGTTTCAAGACATTTGAGCAAAAATTGTGGCCTCTAGAGCGCACAAAAGATGTTGACACACAATGGACGATGGACACCGGCCACAGCTAGATCACCATAGCTCACCATGACCACTTTGTGGTAAGGTGAGCTAAAAACATAAAAGTAACTCCAAAACCGAGCAGATCGGACATCCAAGCAATGTACCGAGGATTTGATACTTTTTGATTCTATGCAGAAACTTTCAGTCAATATCCATTTACTGAGCGCATAGTGAAGTATCCGATGAGACTGGGTAGGTGCCATACTGATCCAAATCCTTACATGACGCACAAAATTGACTGATCACGGCCAGCAGTCATTTGACCAATCAAACCATACATACTGAATAGAAGAGAGATTTAAACTCCAACATTGGATACCATTTTTGTGAAGCATTTTGTTGGTTTGGCAACTAAAACATTGTAACTATGGCTAATTCAAGCTGTAGTCATGCCGTTTAAAAATCAAAATGGAACTTCCTGTCAGAGTCCAGGGGCGCGGTCAATGAAATAAGTTGGCGGGGCCAGCAATTGGTCAACCGTGTATTCAGTAGAAATGTCCTTTGCTACTCAAATCGAGAAGTATAGACCAATCAAAGAATCAATCGACCAATCAAAGTAAACATTAGACCTGAAGTGAACTTAGAACTCCAACACTAGCCGATACATATGTGAAGCATTTTGTTGGTTTGGTGACTTAAACGTCATAACTATAGCTTATGCAAGTAACACAGTTACACAAAAAAGCCGTAATATATCGAAGTGGAACTTCTTGTTGGAATCAGTGGGCATTGGTCAATGTTTCACCATTGGACCATAAAACATTACAACTACAATTAAGTTAGCTTTGGCATTAGTTACAATGTATGTGTCACGAACGTCGTTAGTCCCGTTGTCTTCATTAAAAGTTTTCACCAAAATGTTAGATTAGTGCTTTCTGTGATTCGAGTAGAATGAATTTGGGAAACTAACCAATTAACATCCTTGTCATGCTGAACCTGGATTATTCCGGTATAAGCAGGAGGTATAGACAAAGCACACAAGTGCAGTCTAATCTTAGTCTACACCTCCTGCCTGTCCTTTTGAAACCAGAGTTGTTTATGAAATTAATTTTCAAAAGAAGTATTGACAACCGAACAACAAATACTGCCAGTGCTTTCAGCCCTTTGATTTTTATACAATTCTGAAAAGGATTTTAATCAGTATGGCAAGGGTTTACATACATTTGAGGTTACTTAAAATGATATACATGCATTTGAAAATATTGTGACATTATTGATGTGTGATTGACATTGATGCCCTCTCATTTCATGCCATTTGTTTGAAATCTGTGATGTTAAGAAATACTGTAACTAAGCACCTTTTTCACATCATTTGTAGCTGTCAAGGGGAACAACCGTACTTAATTATTTTGAAATGCATGCACTATCATTAAAGATATGCTCCAGACATATATGTACCTCTACCCAAACACACAGATGGACAAAGGCAAAAGCATTTAAAATTGTAGCAAAAAACCCCTTACGATTGTTTTCTTTTTTCACAATAATTCCAACACTGTATGGTATGCATTTTTTCAATTTCCATGCACTTAAAATGTCCTCTATAATCTTCTTTTCAATTTGGATGAGGCATTTAGTGTGTGTGTGTGCAAAATTGACTGATTTGTCTGTTTTCAAAGTCTGACAGATATGACACTGCAATATATTCTCGATTGTGCGTGGTCGAGAGCGAGTCTATAAGCTTAAAGATTTCATGGCAATCAAACTAAAATAAATTAATATAAAACCAAGAGTAGGTTACAGAGAGAAAACAAGACCAAGAAGTGCAGTTTTAACAGGCTTTATTTTTCTACCTACTTTTACCAGGTCAATGTTAACAAAATCAAACAGTGGTTTTGTTGGTCTACTCTACATAAAAATAATATATAATAAATTAAAGTGCTACAGGGCCGTGTATATATAAAATATATAAAAACATCACAGACAGGGCTCCCAGTCTACAAAAAGGACATTTGAGAATAGTGAAATAAAACCATGTCCATATAACAGAAATTTTCCAGTTACAACCCATATGATAGAAATTTACCTGTTACAACCCATTCTTTTTTTCAGAATGAATGAAGTTAGTTAAGGATACATTTCAAGACAAGAAGTTGCTTCCTACTCAGTGTAAAAGCAAATAGTAAATTCCTTGAGTTTGGACCATTCTAAAATCTACTTGTCTGACAAAAGGTTTAACCCACTTGAGAAAAAATTGTGGAAAAAGAAAAATTTGCTTGTAACAAGCAATTTCTCCTTTTCCCACATATTTTCTACCATATAAGATGGTTTCATTTCAAATTGTATCCAATTCATGTTGCCGTCCGCAATCTCTTTCAATTTGGACCAGTCTGAAATTTCAAAAAAAATCAAGAAAGAGTTAAAACAAGAAAACAGGAGGGCTGATAACCAGCACTCTCTTCTTCCTGATGGAATTTCATCAGATATTGAGATACAATCTTAGTTATCCTAATAAGGACATCTCTGATTTATTCCTATTATTTATTCATCTGATAGTGGGTCATAATGAAATAAAACTTTGAATTCCATTACATGGCCATGAGTTTAATTTACCTATTCTCAAGTCTAATTTGTAAGACATGGGAAAGAAATCATAGTTATTAAAATAAATACTGTATCTTTAAGGTGGTACAATTTTTTTGTTTCCCTTTCATAGATAGTAAAATAATGGCTTATACATCATTATTCTAAAAAAGTTCACACATTTGTAAGATCAGGAACTATTATATATATAAAGTATAGACAAATCATAAAGAAAATAATATCTGAGAACCTTCTTGTTAATTCATCAAATGAATGATACATCCTTTAAACAAATCTTTAGACCCCAGAAATAAGAAAACATTATGGTATTATAAGGGATTATTCTTCCAAATATGGTTTAAAATCATGGCAAAAACAGCTGCGTTTGGAAGTTTTTATATTTCCTTAATTTCAAATTTTTCCTCTGCAATCTAACCCATTACCAGACGACACATTTAAGTCTGGTCCAAATTGAAAAAAGATGCAGACAACAAGTTCAAGAAGATGAAATTTTAAAATCTTTGTCTTTTGGTACAGAAAACCTTATGGAAAATGAAGAAATTGCTTGAAACAAGCAATTTCTTCATTTTCCACAATGTTTTCCAGAGCCTTCTTCTTGAAGGGTGTCTTAATTTGTGTGGAAATGGGTTAAGAAGTCTATGATTTCCTTTCAGCAAAATATCCCCTTCCTTTGCCTAAAATGTTAAATGACAAAGGGGAATAAAACCTGAATAATGATTGTAATGAAAAACGTGTTTCATGACAAAAGAAGAAATTTGATAAGAAAATTAATACATAAATATCAGCACATAATTTACCACAAATATAAAAAATATTTTATGTCTCACTAGATTTATGAAGCACAAAAAGAGACAAAACAGTTAACTAACCCATTCCCTGATGACAAAATTTCAGGCTGGTCCAAATTCAAAGATGTTGCTCACTGAAAATTTTAGTTGATGAAATTCTGGATTTTTTTTACTCCTTGGATAGAAAACATTGTGGATAATGAAGAAATTGCTTGTCATAAGCAATTTCTTTATTTTCACATGTTTTTTTTCCAATTGTATTTCTTAGGGGCATCAAAAAGCTTCATTGTATTGGAATGGGTTACTACAAAATAAGGCTGGTTCAATAGAGAGAGGCTGCAGCCAACAAATTACCCTTCTCTGGATAACAAACTTCAGACTTTCCTATTTTGAAAGAAGTTACAGACATTATTTCTAAGTTGGACGGATTTTATCTGTCTTTATGGGTAGAAAATTACATGTATGTTTATAGTGAGGAAATTAATTGATACAAACTATTTCTGCATTTCAAACTTGTTTTTCCCTGACTTACTTTTGTGAGGGTCATAAAAGAGGGAAATAATATGACGATGGGTTAAAGGAAATGAACATTAAATATGAAGCATTTTGTTTGAATAGAAAACATAGTGAGACATGGATAGAAATTACTTTTCACAAGCAATCTCTCCTTCACTTACAATGTTTCCTAATCATATTATCTGAAGGATCATATAAACCAGAGCTAGCACATGAAAAGTTAAAACACAATCTAATTTTAAAAACATGATAATTTCATAAAGGAACATGAAAATTATTGTTTATCATTAAACCTGTTTTATGTAAACATTCAGCAACATAATATTTATGACATGTCCCATGGAAAGAGATCATCTTAGAATATCAACCCAGATCAGGATGGACATTTTGTGCAGTCTGACAAGGATCTAAACTTGTTACTTTTGTCAAACTCCAGGACTGTAAAATGGGTTTTCTACCTTGATAAATGTCTATTTTATACATGCCAATCCATATTGACCTGATCTGATTCAGATCTCTTTTTCAACATTTAGTTATATGGCATCCCAAGGTGGTCCTCTTTCGAGTCACAGATCACACTGGGAAAATACTGACCTTGTTTGATTATTTCTGAATTAACCCATTCGCACACAATGATGCTTTTAGATGTCCCCGAGAAATAAAAGTTTGGAAAACATTGTGGAAAATAAAAAAATTCTTGCTACAAGCAATTTCTTCATTATCAACAATTATTCCTACCCCCAAGAAATAAAGGTTTAGAAACATTGTGTAAAATGAAGAAATTGCATGCAACAAGCAATTTCTTTATCATCCACAATGTATTCTATCCCAAAGAAAAAAAAGATTGAATCAGCTTTAGATTGTCGTCTGCAACTCAATTTGGACCAGACTAAAAGTTTGCCATCTGGTAATGGGTTAAGAGATAATCAGTGTATCTGTTTACAAGACTTTTGCTTTTGTTCCTATCCTATGAAATATATTCTAGTCAAAAATCAATTTATTCCAGAACTAAAGGTAAAGGGCATGTTACTTTTCATACTCATTATACCCAGAGAAAACTCGTATTGACTCATTACCACACAATAAAATTTTAGACTGGTCCAAATTCAAGTATGTTGCAGACAACCCATTTGAGTTGATAAAATTTCAGATTTTTTTGAAAATTTTGGTATAGAAAACATTGTGGATAATGAAGAAATTGCTTGTAACAAGCAATTTCTTGATTGTCCACAATGATTTTTAAAAGTTTTTTCTCTTTGGGGAGTCAAAAAGCATCATTATATGGGAATGGGTTAACAATTTTTATTACAAAATGATAAATACATTTGGCTGTGGCATAAAAAAAGGTTGAATGAAAACATAAAATGATCTGAGATTTAAAACTAGCCTGGACGGAATCTTTAAAAATACTCTACGCTGGAGATTCTATGGTCTAGAATAACTGCATGCATTTAACATATCACATTTACATAGAGGAATGTAATATCGTAAAAGAACATGAAATTACTAAAAAAGCATAAAAATGGGTTTCTTATATAGACTATAGCTTTTTGTAAGATACAATTTTCACCTGTCCAATCACTCTACCATAATCATGCAATATCATATTCTTAAACCTTGAACTATTTTGTGCTGTATTTGTCTGTTTTTTGGGTCAAGGAAAATCTAAACCACCTTTAAATCTGAGAAAGTTTCGGATTATGCAGACAACATAGACACAGACCAGCCTACATATACATGCCGTTAGCTAATCTAATACAGAACCTGCTTGCCATTAAAAGTTTAAAAAGTTGTTTCTGTGCAAGATGATTGAAAGTACATTTATACTGATTTTACTGAATTAGCCAATAACCACACAACTCCACATTTTTATGCATCATAGAAATATAACTATCAAAAACATTGTGAGAAAAGGACAAATTGATTGTGACAAGCAATTGTTTCTTTTCTCACAATAGTTTCTACATCAAATGGTCCTTATTTTTCAATATAATCCCGCTAAGTTAAGTTGTCTGTAACCCCTTTGAATTTGGACCAGTCTAGAATTTTGTCATTTAGGGATATGTTAAGAAAAACAAGGCTTTGCAAGGATTAAATTAATCTACCTTTCTAAGAAGATAAGTATTTCATATTCGCCTGTCTGAAATATGAATATCTCAAACTACACTCCATATACTTTGATATTTCAGGTACATTTACCTCATTATCAGACAACAAAAACTTGACTTCACAAATAAGAAGTTGCAGCCAATAATCTTAGGTTGATGAAATCTAAAGAATATTTGTCATTCAAGATAAAAAAGGTTACAAAAAATGTAGAAAACAAAGATGTTATAAGCAATTTTTGGTTTCACAATCTTTTCCAAAACTCTTTTTTGGGAACCATAATAATAAGTAGAAATCTGTAGGAGAGGTACAAATATAGTCATACAAGTACATTTCAAACATGGCAGTATTGGGTTTGTATGCCTATATAAGGGTAACTATTAACCACACAGAACTTTCTGCTAAGACAGTTTACAGTGACAAATTATATAGGGATAACAATCAGATATACAGTCTCTCATTTTACATTTCATTGTTATCATTAGCTGAAGTCTATAACTTGGAGAAAAGGTGGTGCACAATACAGGTTGTACAATATCTTATTACCCTTTCTCATGATTAAATTTCACAATTTTGTCAACAGTGTGTATGTGTGGCTATCACTTTAAAATAATGTATGATAAAAAAGCTGATTACTATCGTCTTGGGCTGGCAGTTCGAGATCGTGATAAGTTTAACTGTTGTGAAAGTTCTCGTACTTTATCAGACCAGTATTCACTGCTTTGTTGTAACTGTATGGATAACTGAAAATATAAAGAAAGACTTTGCTTTAGTCCATATATTTACTGCAATACTGTGACTGATGGATCAAGATTTTCAATCAAAGAATTAATCAACCAATCAAAATATTCATTTTGAACAATAGTGAACCTTGAGCTCTGACATTGACCAACATTTATGTGAAACATTTTTGTTCGTTTGGCTACTTAAACATTGCATCTACAGCTTATTCGTAAATTTTGCAGGATAATGCTGTTTAGTATCGAAGTGGAACTTTCAGTCAAAGCTAAGAGGTCTGTGCCAGAGGGGCTAGAAGGCCAGTCTTTGAACAATTAAAGGCATGTCATAATTTCTGGGAAATTACAAAAAAACAGCAAACTTGTGTCTGTTAATTTATAGCAATACTTTTGGGGGTGCTGATATTTGCCAAACAAGTCATTTTTGTATTTTAGATTTCAGAGTTTTATTATCCTTTTTCATAATTCTACTTGGCATTGCGATTCTTTCATTATAACAAAAAACAGGGCATCAAAATTTTGTATATTTTCTACAGCAAGGAGCTATAATGTTTACATAATAAAGTAAAAGAAATTGAATATTCTCAATGTTACATTTCATAGGCCCCCTAGTTTTTCACTGAATAAGACCTGCTTACCAGTAAATTTTTTTGATACAATAAACCGAGATACCAAAAGATATAAGCTTACACTGTCCCTTTGTAAAAACAATATGATACTTTTTGTCCAGTAAGTTTAAGCATTTAAATTTAAACCCTTGTCCTACCAAACATATATCCTTTCTTTACATAGTTTTAAACTTTTTTTCAAATTTAGATTTACTTTGTGTTGAAATATTTCCTAAACACCAAAAGAACAAGCAGGTAATGTAGACTAAGATGAGACTGCACATATCTTCAGGCTGATATTAGTCTATACACCTGCCACAGCTATCATCTAAACAAGAATATTCCAGGATCAACATGAGAAGTGTTTTTATTAAATTTTGCATTTAGGGAAAATTATTTCTGATACAATTTCTTTTGAAATTTTGACAAAATGACCAAACCCAGGATCATGTGATGTAATACAATCTACACTACGGGATCCTTTTTCTATACCATAAAATTTAAACCGTTCCCACATAATCCTGCTTTTTACGCCCCTTGAGGTAAAGCTTTCAAAAACACTGTGTAAAATGAAGAAATTGCTTGTTACAAAGATTGTACGAATTCCACTGACTAAAAATTATTACCTTAAAACAATACCAGACATAAACATTTTATACGGGTCCAAATTGAAAGACTTTGCAGGTGACAATTTGAGGCTGTTGAAATTTTACAAACCTCTGTCTTTCTTGGTAGAAAACATTGCGAAAAATTAATAAATTGTTTGTGTCAATTAAGATCTTCATTTCACACAATGCTTTCCAATGTATTTTTATTGAAGGCCGTAAAAAAAGCGTCATCATGTGACAATGGGTTAAATCTCTGATTAGGATAATAATTATGACTAGGGTTTGACATTTTAAGTATATTGTCATCAATTGAAGTGGCTTGGGGAACTAAGGTAAACTAATGTCTATTGAAGGAATTGATAGTGTAATAATTCATTTTTAATTGATATCTAAAGTAATCTAAGTTAGAGTTAAACATCTAAGTTTTCAAATCTGTTACTTAACCCATTCCCACACAATCTCACTTTTCAAGAAAAAAGCTTTGGAAAACATTATTGAAAATGAAGAAAATGCTTGTTAAAATTTCTTCATTATCCACAATGTTACAGGCAAAGGATTTTTCAATTACACTAACTTAAAATTGTCGCCTGCAACTTCTTTGTATGTAGACTAGTCAAAAATTTTTTGGGAACAGGTTAAGCCACATGCAAAGTTTAAGCCAGACAAATGGCGGCTGTCTCCTAAATATGATCTATAATGGAAGTCATAGCAGAGGAGTGGAATTCCCATGCCTCACTCGTCTGACATGGCCTTTAATATTACCGACAAGCAGGGCTCCGGAAATTTGGAAATCTGAATCGGTCCGGGACTTTGCCCCCCCTTCCTGCCGGCAAAAACGACCCCCCCTTCTGCCGGCAAAAACGACCCCCCCCCCCCCACGCCGAAAAAACGAATACCCCCGCATTTTTTCACCTTCCCCGTACGTAAAAGGGTTCATCATTCATTCATTAGTTGCCTTCTTTTTCAAATGTTCCGAAGATGATTATAATTTTTGGCGATGAAAACAACTGACGGATCCTACTTTCATTTTGTTTTTGAAAATTCGGCCGAGTATGAATTGCAATTCCGGCAATGTACGGCAGTCCATGAAATTCTAATATGTTATAAAATTAGATAGAAAAATAAATCACATTATTAAAATTTCCGGGTTTTACAGAGTACCGCCGATTTAATTATAGTAAAGATATACTTTTTCATTTTCATAAGCTTCTGTTAATTAAACACAGTCATGTCGATTTTCTCTCAACACGAGCGTCTGTTGATGGAAAAACACAGCTGACGTCACAAAAATGTCGGGTCAGTCCATTCTACCCCATGGGATCACAGAGTCGTGACGTACATCAAAAAGACCGACGAGACAAACTCGGGTGGGTCGCCCACGTGTTGCACTATTTTCCTAGAGAGGAATTTGTTCACAAATCTCTGTCATTTATTTATTGCAGTTGATTTCCGATTTATTATTCGGACGTTTACCACCCCTGAAGTAAAATTTAATTTTATTGACGGAACTGTCGTTTTCGTTTATATTTTAGTTATCTGTATTGTTTGAATTCTATCAGCTATGTTTCTTACCGTGAATGAAAAATTTTAAAACATATATTAACGACGTGATTTTTTTATATAAATTTCAAACCCGGTCTTGCGCGCTAATTTGTGATAAATTAATTTCATAAAAGCGTTGTGCTGAGCTATTCCGACTTTGGACGAACGGCTAGACTGGTACTACTGTCGACTTTAATAAGGTCTAACGAACGGCAACTGAAGCGTGTTTATATACGCATCCCATGTTATAGTAAAAAAAAAAAAAAATAGTTTCACGACTAACGGCATTTTAAATCGACGCAGTTTTCTTCGAACGCGTGGTAAGTCAAACCATTTCTGTATTGCAAGTAGTTTACAAAACTCGATACCCGAAGTTCAGTCAAGCGTGAAACTGAAAATTAGGTCCACGTGCGGATGGGAATTTGACTGGCCGGCGGGTAAACCAATTATCGATTTTGGGCACTTGTTTATTTCTTAATCTGCAGGTAACGTATGAAACCCTTGAATTATTTTGGTTTCAGGTGGATTTTGATAGATGGTGGGTGAGTTTATCAATATTTTAACGTGAATTTGATGAAAATTTCGGACCGATTTTGGTGTAATTTTTGGGGATTCCAATCGGTCTGGCAATTCAAAATTCGGTCCAGACCGGCAATTTATCGGATTTCCGGAGCCCTGCCGACAAGTACATTTTTCAAGGCTATTGTGGATAAGTAAATACCAGGGCAAATCTTGGAATGGTACAAAACAGATCAAAGATATCTACTATAAATTGAAAAATTGTCATGTTTATATTGAAAAGTAAAAAAAGCGGGAACCCAGATTTTTCACCATTAACAACAACGCTATCTATTCACTTTTTGCAGACAAGTCCATATTAGTTATGGACAAGTAGAAAACAAGTAGAAGATCATGTCTTACTTGGCCAGGGACAAGTACAGAAAATCTGAATTTCAAATTCACTGCAAAGCAAAGATGTAGGCATAATTATGTTATAAATGACTAGCTTTTAACTGAAGGTTAAGTATTACCAAATCTTTTTCAGTAGATCAGTAATCAAATACAATTAAAAGCAATATCTCAAATTTTCTCAGAGACAAATGAGGTGACTATTAGCTAGCGCCAAAATAAGATTTAGTCAGAAATATTTGAAACAAGAGGACCATGATGGTCCTATATCGCTCCCTTGAGTGTGATGGTTCATGGCTTAATGACATATACGAAATAGCAAAGCCCTCTGTCTAATTATTTTGCAGAAGATGTTTAAGTATTTTCTCATTTAATCCCAGGTATATTGATGATCCCACCATATAGCTCTAATTTCCTGAGTATGTTAATTCTTTGAAGTATTTAGTTAGAGGGTCAATAGACACAAATACATACCAAATATCAAAGCTCTAGGCCTAATGGTTTAGGCCGATAAGATTTTCAGAGATTTCCTTCTATATTCCTATCTAAAATCAGGAATTGCACAGAAAAGGTTTAATTTTCAGTGTACGGTAATTCTTTGAAGTATTTTAGTAGAGTGATAAGGTGATGATATGTACTTAATATGAAAGCTCTAGGCCTTATAGTTTAGGAGAAGATTTTCTAATATTTATTTACAGATGGACAGACAAATTGACAGACAGATGCCGGACAATTACCGATCATAATAGCTCACCTTCAGCACTTTGTGCTCAGGTAAGCTAAAAAGCCATATTTTAAATGGTTAGGCATAAACAATCATTTTTTTCAAGTTAACCCATTACCACTCAATCATTTTGACACTTTGAGAAAAAATTTCTGATAAACTATTGTAGTATAAATTGCTTGTTTCAAGCATATTCTACTTTTGCAACAATGTTTTCCACCCTTTAGATTACATCATCTACAAACAATTTGAAATGCCATCTGTAACTTCTATCAATTTGGACCAGTCTAAATTGTTGTCTAGCAATGGGCTAAGCAGCATTAGTATATAAAGCTAAATCAGTTAAATACTGTTCCAGAGATGCATGCAAGTGAATGCTTAAATTAGAGGCACTTGAGCGCCTGTATAGCTCCACAGGCATGAATGTATTGATTAAGAAAATTTTTTCATGAATGAAAAATAAACTGAATATAATGAAAATATTACAAAAGTCAAAATATGTAAAATTCATTATATAAATTTTTTACTGTATACCATATATGGACATAACCAACCACCATAATAGACCTTTTCACGGTCTCACAGCGCATGCGTCAAATCGAATCTCGTTAAAAGCGATATTTACCCGAGACTTTGTCACGTGATCGATTGCGGGGAGTCGATAATTTATCACTATATAATCCTATATAAATTGTGTATTTTGAACGAGCAAAAATAAAGGTTAAAAATCAAAATTTTGGTGTAAAAAGGGTTCCAATATGTGGGCAGATATAGGCAGACTAGTTGTAGCGAGTAATATTGATGATATTATCGTGTATTAGTAACAAAATTAAGTTTAAAACGACCTGGTGTCTAGGCCATATGAAACATTACGTACCTCGAGTTTTGCGAAAATTACCCTTTCATACAATAATATCTCCTACGAAATAAGATATTTTGGACATATTTTTAATCCCCCCCCCTCACACACATACAAGGAAGGAAAATTAAATAGGTATAGTTTGACACTCGATGCAAACACTGAATGATTACGTTGATGAATGGAAAATCCCGCCTTGCAGTATACGGACAAGTGTCAAACATCTTGACAGATATAATATTGACTAAAATAACATTCCAATATTAATCCACTCCCAATGAATGAATTTTTTGGCTGGTCCAAAAGAAGCTGCAGACGACATTTTAGAGCTAATGGAATTTAATTGTTTATTTACTTTCTTTTTTTCCTTATGGGACAGGAAAAATATTGTGATTACCGAAGAAATTACTTTATCCAAGCAATTTCTTCATTTTCCACAATGTTTTCATATGCTTCTTCTGAAATTGACATTCGCAGCGTTCTGGTAATAGAAGTGTTGGCGGAAAGGAAAAAATATATTCTTTGATTTATATAATCTGTTTTTCGTCTAGATATGCCATATAGCGATTGAAAAGTGTATATGGAAATTCAAAATTGAGAGCACTATATATTAACGAAAAAAGGATCATTACAGAAATCATAATGGTATGATGACGATGTTAATAGTGCGAAGAAAAGAATGAAAAATAGAAATAATCAAATGTAATGATTACAATGGAGTGCTGTTCGGTAAACAGTCTTGATGTAAAGGGTCCCCTGTGGTATATCACATATCTATATGGTGTTATGTGTAGACGGCAACAAGTCACCAAGCATCCAATAAACAACACCGCACACTCTTTAGGTATATTAGTAAAATTTGGGGATTGATGAAACAAATTTGTCTTTTTATGTTTCAACCGATATGCCGCCAAGTACTGGGCCCTGATCGACGAATCAAAGAATCCGACCAGACGTCGTTTTCAATCGGCACGGGAATATTATTGCATGGTGTTTATTTTTTTATCATTATCATTTCAATATTTTACCAAAATAAAAATAAATTGAATACGCTTAACAACTTTGAGTGGATACTTTTTGCTGTGGGATACATATTATCCTAAAAAGATGGGTGGAAATGACAATTGTTGCGTGGCAGATTGTAGATCGACAAGGCATAACTCTAATATATCCTTCCATAGAATTCCGAAGAAACCGGAGTCTAGAAGAAAATTATGGATAAAGGCAACTGGAAGAGTCCTCCATGGAAGAAATAAATTTGCACCAACGAATAATTTTCTTTATTTTGCGGTAGACATTTTGTGAATGGAAAGAGGAGTGATGATCCAACGTCTGTGGACTTTATACCGACAATGAATCTTCCGGTGACTTTGCCAGTAACATTGAGGCAAAGGAGAGCTACTGTTTCCAGTATGAAATCGTCCAAATATGACGGAGCAGTAGAAACCCTTGTGAAAGAAAACTGTAGCGTGTGTTACACCAAGGAACGCGTTTTGTTGCCAGAAATTGATCTTAGAAATGTGCAGAACGAAGTTCAGATTTCACATGAGCGGTCAGATGAAATGACAGAATGCGAAATGCTGCATTGCCAAATCCCCTGCGAGGTACGATTTCAATTAAAATCTAACGTAAGTTTGGTAGGATTTTCCCTGGTTTGAAGCGAGGACAAGGGAACTGATTAAATACAAGCTGGTATTTTCCACTGGTTTTTCAATGTGACTGAGTCTCTGGACAAATCCCTCTTCAAAGTATTTAAACGCCTTGTAGGCCCGTACGCTTTCTTCGTCAACGATTTGTCCCGCGATTCCACTAAATATTTTTTTAATTTTGATATGTCAAAGGCCGGAACATTTTTCAAACCATTTTCCCATCTATTGTTCGGATTTGTAAATACCGACTTCACAAAAAGAAACTTGTTTTCTGACATTCTAACACTGTTAAAGTTCGGGGTCGTATCGAGCCTTCTTATTTTCTATTGAGTTTTTCAAACCGGAAGTAAAATCTCCCCGCAACGGGAAAATGTTGTTGTTGTTATTTTTTGAAAGCGTCTAACGGATGTAGACTTTTTAGTCATCTGGCGCTTGGCGTGAAAAGGTCTATTGCCATGTTTTCAACCACTCAAAATTATATGTAGGAATCTGACAAACAGTCATCTGGTTATCATTCCCATGAAATTGGTTGAAATCCATAAGTTTCTGAGAAATTTTCAAAGTTTTCACTATATACCATATATTAGCCCTGCCCATTAAAGCCATGTTTTCATTGAATCAAAATTCTTTTTTGATAATCTGATAAAAGGTCACCCAAGGATCGATCTGGTAAAATTTAAAGCCATGTTTTTTCATCTGATCGAAATTCTTTGAAGGAATCTGATAGAGGTTCACTATAGGATCATTTCTGTGAAATTTGGTTGAAATCCATCCATCGGTTTCTGAGAAGAACATTTTCAAAGCTTTTCCCATATATGGATATTAGCCCCGCCCATTAAAGGCATGTTTTTCATCCGATCAAAATTCTTTGAAGGAATCTGATGGAGGGTCACCCAAGGAACATTCCTGTGAAATTTGGTTGAAATCTGTTCAGTACTTTCTGAGAAGAAGATTTTCAAAGTAAAAGTTTACTGACAGACGAATGGACGCACGCATGTTGGACACAACGCCATGACAATAGCTCTCTGGCTTTTAGCCAGTGGAGCTAAAAATCATTTTACTTTCAAAGAATACCAACATAATTTTTTTAACCCATTCCTACTCAATCCCGCTTTTTTACACCCCTTTAAAAAAAGAGTGAGACAGAGACATTGAAAATTTCATCAACTTTAATTTGTCGTCTGCAACTCTGTTCAATTTGGACCAGTCTGAAATTTTGTCATTTGGTAATGGGCTAACCTATAACCACCGCATAACACATTTGATGCCCCCTGTAAAATAATACTAAGGAAACATTGTGGAAAATGTAGAAATGCCTTGTAACAAGCTATTTCTCATTTTCCAACCCTGTTTTTACCATATTCTGCCATAATTTTTAAAATTACTATAACTATGAAATGTCATCTGCAACTTCTTTGAATTTGGACTAGTCCAAAATTGTTTTGTCTGGTAATGGGTTTAAAGGAAACAATTCCTTATTTGTCCACTGAGTAAGGTTTATCAAAACAAATGCTTAACCCCAATTTACTAAAATTGGATTGGGTTGCTTTTTCATTTTCCAGTACTACCCAATATTATTATACAGACAGAAGAACATTCTTTTCAATTAACCCATTACTAGACAACAAATTTTTAGGCTAGTCCAAATTTAAAGAAGTTGCATGCAGACAACAAATTTTAGTTGATGGAATTATGGATTTTATTTTACTTTAGGGGCAAAAATATTGTTGATAACGAAGTCATGTAATTGCTAGTAAAAAGAAATTTCTTCATTCTTCACAATGTTTTCCAAAGCTTTATTTCTTGGATGTGGGAATGGGTTAATAACCTTATAACTTATACAGGTTCTCATCTTGCTGTTGGCCTTTTTCGTGGTGTTTTAATCAATTATCAGAAAAACCAGACAACAAAATTTCACACTGGTCAAAATTGAAGACAACATTTCAAATTGCGCTGAATTTGGAAAAATAAGTGTCGAATTGCTTGTAAAAATATTTTCCAATGCTTTTAAATTGAGGGGCTTTTAAAAGCTTCACTGATTTAGAATGGTTTAATATCAAAATGAGACTTTCCGTCAAAGCTCAGTGGGCGTGGCCAACCATCCATCAATAAGGTTTGTTATATACAAAAACTATACAGTTCTAGTCAATAAAATGGAAGAGGCACATCTAGTTTGGCTAAAAGGTAAGCAGAAATCAATAGGTTATGAAGCTTTAACTACAACATATTGGTGACAACATACTTAACAAAGTCGAAATGGCTCGCTTAAAGCTGTGAAAGAATAATTTAATATAGATGTGATTTCTTTGTAAGAGAAAGGAAATATGTGTAATTATACTCAATAAAAAAAAGTACTTTCTTAAAACAAGATTACTCAAAATGAAACATTTTTCAAAGCTCTACAAGTTAACATTCTTCCAAAATTATGACTTTTTCACACTTCCTATCAACCCATTACTGCATAATCCAGCAATTTGATGTGCCAAAAATACTCAGAGAAAACTTGTGGGAAAAGGAGACATTAACTGTTATGTAAATGTGGCACTGATTTTCAGTTTAAACTCAATTTAATTTTATCCTATCAATCTCTTTCAATTTAGACCAGTTTAATTTCTTTTTGTTTAGTAATGGGTTAAAACATTAAAACAAAGTTATCGCCTTGTGCTAAAATCAAACCTTTCTGACGTAATCCTTAAAGATCCTTAATAAGTAGCATCAATAATAAAATTAATAATATATTTATTGTAAGGCTGGTAATTTTGGCATTATTTACAAGAAATCTGTGAAATCTCTCTCTTTCTGGACTGGATTTGAAATGAAGAAATTCCTTATTTTTTCTTAATTGATCGATTGATTGGGATTTAACACCACATTCAATAGTATTTCAGTCATTTTACAATTGGCTGGAGCATCTAACCATGGATTCCTGGTATTTCTCACATCAGTACTACCACAACATCCTTTCTGAGCCTCCAGCTGCTCATCCCACTTGGGTTAATTGGTGGTATTTAGTGGGAAACAAATGATTAATAAAACAATGCTCTCGAACAATTGCTTGAAAAATTACTGAATTCATTAAAGGTTGTTATAGTTGGCGTACAGTTGGCTTAAAAACATTTTATCTAGTGACAGAAGAACACCTTACAGCATTTAATAACAATCTTTCAATTCCAATTAAGACTCATTCCATAACTGTAATTGTTGTTTTGATTATCTTGTACACAAACTACAAGGATGTAGGTAGCTTTACTATTTCTAGCTGGGTTTTAAAACATTTAACCCCATTACCAGACAGCAAAGTTATAGACTGGTCCAAACTGAAAGGAGTTGCAAATGGCAACTTAAAGTTTATGAAATTCAAACTCTTTTCAATATCTGGGTAGAAACATTGTGTAAAATTAAGAAATTGCTTGTAACAAGCAGTTTCTTCATTTATCAAAATGTTTTCCCGGGTTATTTTCTTGAGGGGCATTCAAAAACATCACTGTGTTGGAATGGGTTAAAGAAATCCTCTGGCAATTATAGTTTTCCATATTTATAATGCTAATTAGCCCATTACCAGACAACAAAATTTTAGATTTCTGGATGGAAAACATTGTGAATAATGAAGAAATTGCTTGTTACACAATGTTTTCCAAAATCTTTGGGGGTATCAAAAAACATTGTTGTATGGGAATGGGCTAAACTGTGCACAATAGAATTTTACTAGAGAAAGAAAAGAAAAGCAATTCCATTTCAGACAGATGAAACCCTTTAATGCAAAATAGAAAGTAACCCAAGAAGACGGAAGGCTATCTATCATCGAACCAAATAATCTAGATCCACAGCAAGATGGCAACAGAGTGAGCATGCATATTCAAGTTAAAACCATTCTCTTGATAAAAGCCAAAATAAACCAGCTTAATATATCACTAAACATTCTTCACAACAAGATGTACCAGAGAAAAAGTAGAAAATGTTTACATCTATACTCAAATCAAAGTCCATAAATAGGTATTTCTTTGCAAACCTAATCATTTTACCTATCTTAACCCATTCCAACTCAAGCCCTCCTTTTTACACCCCTCGAGAAAAAAGCTTTGGAAAACATTGTGGAAAATGAAGAAATTGCTTGTATCAAGCAATTTCTTCATTATCCACAATGTTTTCTATACAAAAAGACGGAAAAGTTCAAAATTCCATGAACTTGAAATTGTCGTCTGCAGCTTCTTTCAATTTGGACCAGTCTAAAATTTTGCTGTGTTGGAATGGGTTAATCTAAATCACACATATTTGAAATCCCAGCTACTAACCTCTCCTACACGCTGTATCCAGTAGTTTTTATCCATGGCAGCAGGGTCTGACACTCCATTGTCCTCCATGGCTTTCTTGTATGCAGCTCTAGTCTGCAACAACAACACAAATATTACATCTTAAATACAATAAATCATTTCATAAATTTAGCGTGAAGAATCATTGCATGATTAATCGTCAGATTCATCATAAGATTACAATTGAACAAATGCATGATCTGATAATGTTATCCCATACTTTTTGACTCCCTTAACCCATTACCACTCAATGAAGCTATTAAACGCCCCTAAATGTGAAAGTTTTAGAAAACATTGTGGATAATGAAGTAATTGCTTGTTACAAGCAATTTCTTCATTATCCACAATGTTTTCTACCCAAAAAAAGACAGAGTTTGAAGATTTCATCAACTTAAAATTGTCGTCTGCAACTTCTTTGAATTTGGACTAGTTTAAAATTCTATTGAGTGGGTATGGGTTAACCCATTACCACACAGCAAAACTTTGGACGAGACTTTGTAAACCACAATTTCAAGTAGGTGAAATTTAAAAAATTCTTGTCTTTAAGAGTAGAAATCATTGTGGAAATTAAAGAAACTGCTTCTAACAAGCAATGTCTTCATAGTTTTTCACACCTTTTTCTTGAAGTGTGTAAAAAGCAGGATTGTGTGGCAAAGGGTTAAAGAAAAGACTTTAGAAAATAAGGTTGAAAATGGAGAAATTGCTTGTTACAAGCAATTTCTCCATTTCTAATCTTGTTTCCTGCACCAAAGTGTCAGATATTAAAAAATTCTCTTAACTTGAAATGTCTACAAAAACCTGTTTAACCAATTACAAGACAAAAGATATTTATATAGGTCTGGAATCAAAGAAGTTGCAGATGACACCTTTATATTGATGCTATCTCAGTTTTTGTGGGTAGATTTGATTTGTTTGAATGGGGTTTTCAACAATCTTTCAGTTATATCGCGGCAGCTGGAGCACCTAACAATGGAATCCTGGTATTTCTCGCACCAGTACTACCATTACATCCTTTCCTAGCCTCCAGCTGCTATCCCACATAGGTCTACGACTATCGAACCATTGGTAAGAGACAAATAGTCGGAAAGGATGAGTGCCGCCGTCGGGGATGAACCCGGGACCTCTAGAATGACAGTCCGACGCTCTACCAACTGCGCTATGACGGTGGCATTTCTGGGTAGAAAACAATGTTGAAAAGCCAGAAAACTGCCTGTACCAAGCCATTTCTACATTTTCCACATAATTTTTTTGAACAATTTTTTGAGGTGCATCAAACAAAAGGATTGTGTGGTGATGGGTTTAGAAATGATAAAGAAAACTTTGATGAGAAAAAGAGAATTCAAATCTTACAATATATCACATAGATGAACTGTTTAAAACTTTTAATTTGATTGTTTGTTTGAATGGGGTTTTACGCCGCTTTCAACAATCTTTCAGTTATATCACTGCGGCTGGAGCACCTAACAATGGAATCTTGGTATTTCTCACACCAGTACTACCATTATATCCTTCCCTAGCCTCCAGCTGCTATCCCATATAGGTCTACGATTATTGACCCATTGGTGAGAGACAAATAGTCAGAAAGGATGAGTGTAGCCGTCAGGGATCGAATCCGGGGACCTCTAGATTGACAATCCTACGCTCTACCAACTGCGCTATGACAGCGCCCTTAAAACTTTTAAAGTAGATTATTTACTTAACTCATTCCCACACAACCCTGCTTTTTTACAGCCCCCAGGAAAAAAGCTTTAGAAAATATTGTGGATAATGAAGATAATAAGGAATGTCTTCATTTTCCACAATGTTTCCTACAATAAAAGACTAAGAATTTTAAAATGTCATCAATTGGAAATGGGCATTGGCAGCTTCTTTAAATTTGGACCAGTCTATAATATTTTTGTGTAGGAATGGGTCAAATATTAACAAAATTTGGACAGAGATGTGCATCACACTTGTGTCAAACTCATAGCTATGAACATTCGGAAATGTTTCAGATGTCAAATTTGAAAATAAGTTTTAGTCCTACAAAAGGTATTAAGAGTTGGTAGCATTGGAAGATAGTTGTTTTATAATTAATTTGTCAGACGGTGAAGGGTAATATTGTTGCTGACTAGCTGTATTATGAAAAAATAAAAAGTTAAAATTGCTCTCTTTTTCAAAAACTTGGATAAATTCCTGAATGAAAATGACTTATGGCTAAAAATTATTATAATTAGTTGATACAATTTGACGAAAATTCTACAATCAACAAATGGTTGTTAGTGTTTCTCTATGAGTTATTTCAAGAAGTACATTTACATTATAATTGGAAGTTTCAAACAGACTACATATATATACACAGGTTATTAAAATCTTATTCCCCTAGATATGTTACACGAGTCAAAGTGATCAATTCCTATTTAATATGCAAAGAAAACTATTCAACCTTTGTCATGAACATCTTGATGAAATATGCTTTTTTGACAGAAAAAATGTTTTACAGAGAAAATGTTTTAAAAAAAATTAATACACTAATCAGTGAAAACAAGATGAGTTGTGTCAAATATTTCATGTTTATCTAGTGTAGATATGCTCAATCATCACCTAAACATATTACCACACAATGAGGCTTTTGGACATCCCAAGAAAGAAAGCTGTGGAAAATGTTGTGGAAAATGAAGAAATTGCTTGTCAAAAGTAATTTCTTCCTTTTCACAATGTTTTCTACCTCAAGAGACAAAAGAAATTTAGATTTCATTAACTGAAAGTTGTTGTCTGCAACTTCTTTCAGTTTGGACCAGTCTAAAATTTTGTGATCAGGTAATGGGTTAAAAAATAATTTCAAAAGACATTAAAAATCTTTCATGACAAAGGTATCAAACACAGATTGTCTATCCATCAGAACATGGGTTTGTCACATATCAATTGAAAACACATTTTCCATCAAGTCACATTACGGTTAAAACACAATCACTCTACCACAGTTACCTGCTCATTATCGAGAAGTTTTCTTGGGTCAATAAATCCATTCTTCTTATACGGCTGTGATAATATATCAAATGATGCTAAACCCATTATCTGATGACAAAATCTTAGACTGGTCCAAATTGAAAGAAGCTGCAGACAACATTTTGATAAGATTTAGAAATGTTTGTGTTTTTGGGTAGAAAACATTGTGGATAATGAAGAAATTGCTTGTAACAACCAAACTCTTCATTATCCACAATGTTTTTCAAAGTTTTTTGGGGGGGGGGCATAAAAAAGCAAGATTCTGCAGGAATGGGTTAATCTTAAGAACATGTTTGCTCATTCAAAGATGCCTTAGCGTATTTACATACTTCCTAGATTTGGGACCTGTGGGCCAAATTTGAGTTTGACCATTTAGAAGTTTGACATGACCTGTGTATCAAATTGGAGTTTAAACATCTAGATGTTAGACAACTAGGTTAAAACCTTAACCAATTCAAATACTATTCAGTCTCCTCTTAATTTAGACAAGTCTAATTTCTTAAATTTAGCAGATAAAACATCCCAGAATTGTCACACTCTTCTGTTGTGTCTAATAGACTATTAGATATGTGAAATTGTTTGGTTAAATACATGTATTGGGTATAGTGAATAAATGATGAGATTTCAATGATATGCAAAAAGCCCTCAAACCTGTCTGTAAATGACATGTAAGATGATTGTTGATTATGAGCCCAAGTGAGTTTATTGTTAGCAAAGACTGTCAATTGATGGATCACTAAGCAAAAGAAAAGTAACTGGTTTGCAACCTAAACATCATATCTACAGCTTGTTACAGCGGTTAACCCAATCCCACAATATGACGCTTTTTGATGCCTCTTAAGTAAAATAGTCGGGAAACATTCTGTAAAATGAAGAAATTTCTTGTTTGTAAACTTAAATTGTCGTCTACAACTTCTTTGAATTTGGACCATTCTAAAGTTTTCTAATGTGGTAGTGGGTAAAATCACCAAACCAACAAAAACCCTTCACATAAATATCATAGGTGATCAAGTCCAATCTATATGTATGATTTGAACTGTCAATCAATTATATTTGATTGACAGTGGGGATCCCTCAATGAGTGATACAAGTGTGTAATAAACAACTAGGTTTCAAAATAAGTGATCTATTATGTTGTGAAAATTTCTACTTGGTAAATAGGAGAGTGACCCTGTGTAGCTACCTACCCCTGCATCACCCTGTGTTAAAATAACATGCACATCCTATTAGTATAGCCCCAGTCTTCTTACAATATCATATACAACACAATTTTAGACTAGTCCAAATTGAGAGAAGATGTAGACAACATTTCAAATTAGGCTAAAGTTCGAAAATAAGTACCAAAATGGTTTGATTGGTTGAATGAGGTTTAATGCCACTTTTAACAGTATTTCAGTCGTAAGGCGACAGCTGGAGCACCTAACAATGGTTTACTGGTATTTCTCACACCAGTATTACAACTACATCCTATCTTAGCCTCCAGCTGCTATCCAACTTAGGTTTAAGATTACCCACCCATTTGTGAGAGACAAATGTCGGAAAGGATATATGCTGCTGCTGAGGATGAACACATTACATCCAATGATTGAAGATTAAGTGCCAAAATGAGTAGAAAACATAGTGAAAGTAGAAATTGCTTATTACAACCAATTTCTCCTTGTCCCACTAAGTTTTCCATGATATTTCACTAGGGCTTCAAAAAGCGACATTGTGTGATAATGGGTTTACCATTTTATCTTTATTCATACACTTTATCTGTAAGTTCTTTTCTGATTCAGTCATCAAGGTTTAATTTCAAAATGTTCACAATATTTTGATTTAAAGCCAGATATTTTCCAATGAAGTGGGAAAATGAAAAGCCTGTAAGTCTAAAGTGTATAATTGACCCTGTTATTTTCAATCACTAGTTTTTACGTCCCTGTGTTTTTATACTTATGAAATCTTGTGGATAAAGAAGAAATTGCTTGTCACATTCAATGTCTTCTTTTTCCACAATATTTTCTACTCTAGTCAATGATAATTTTCTAATAAAATAAACATTACATTGTTGTCTGTGATAAAAAAAAAGGATTAAGAGGGAAACCGCTTTGTCAAATTATTTTTTAAAACTCATTTATTAACTTAGAAGTTAGGCCTTGGACAAAAATAGGATACATGTGCTAACAACTCCCCCCCCACCTCCACCCCTCCCAGGGTGGAGGCAACTCTCTTTATTCCAATATTTTCTCAATTGTATTTCTCAAGAAGTCAATGAGTGGGAATGAAATAACTACTTACAGCTCTCTCGGGATCTTTTAATGGTGAACTGTGTTCTATGAGTAGATGTTTCTTGGCTTCTAGTTGTGTCTTCAGGCTGTTTAAAGTCTGTTCTTTACTCTCTAATTGTAACTCTAGTGTTTGTCTTGTTCCTATCTCACGCTCTAAATCAGCTTTAAGTCTCTGGTTATCTTTTTGTAACTGACTTAGCTGTAAAATGAGTGAATTCATAGGAAAATTGTTGCTTTTTGTGTAGAAATGATGTCAGTATTATACGAATCAGGCAAATAACATATTTTGATCATGCAAAAAGCAATAAAGCTTTGGTGCTCTCACAGTCAGGTTCAAGTTAGGCCTTGAAATAGCCACCTATAAATGTTAATTTAGTATTGTGAATTAAAATCACATGCAAAATTCCACCAATATATATAAAAATTGAACTCCTTTGAAAGATTTGTTGAATAACAATCTTGTCAAAACATATTTTTTCCAACAAAGAACTTAGCCTATAAACTTTTTATTTTCAGTTGAAAATGAGTATTTTTTGTAAATTCTTTGAGGCAATTCACTGTTAAAAATTTGTCTCCAATTTGTTGGATAGAAATACACTTTAACTACACAATGTTCATGACATTTATCTGTGATGCAGCCTAGGAGGTAAAAAGCCAGTAATATGCACAAGGTCAGGTGACTAGGACCAGTCTGTAAAAATTTCATGCAAATCTGTTTAGAAATGATGCGAGATATTGCATTAACAAAAAATCTGAATTAAGCCCGTTATTCTGTGACAAAGCCTTAAATGGCAGACCCCTGACAAATTAACAAGGTCAGGTGACTAGGGACATTCTGTGGAAATTTCATCCATAGATGTAGGAAGATGGTGTTAACCCATTCCCACACAATCCCTCCTTTATATGCCCCTCAAGAAATAGCTTTGGTAAACACTGTGGAAAATGAAGGAATTGCTTGCAATAAGCAATTTCTTCATTATCCATAATGTTTTCTAACAAAAAAATTAAAATTTTTAGAATTTCATCGACTCGAAATTGTTGTCTGCAGCTTCTATCAATTGAAACCAGTCTAAAACACTGTCCTCTGGTAATTGGTAAGCAAGATGTGGACGTACGGAGGGAAAGGCGTTGAAGATGAAACTGATTAATGTCCACGTACTGCAGCATATAACAAGAGCACCGCCCACAGGTGCCAACTCTCGGCTGCAGGTGCTGTATAATGCAAAGATTCTAATTTGAAAAGGGGCATAACTCTTACAAAAACGCTTTTAGAGTCACCCCCCCTTGATAGTCTAGATAGCTCTATGATGGTCAATACACATGCCAAGTTTCATGAGGATATCTTCAATAACAAAAGAGATATGACCATGGTTAAAGTTTGTCACACCAACGCCAACCCCAATGCCGATGCACACGATGCCAAGGTGATGACAATATACTAATATACATAACGACTTTGTCACAGCACTTACTTGACTATTTAACTGTTGTATGTTATCTATATTCATCTTTAATCTACTGTGAAGATCTTCAATTGTTGCCATTTTACTGGACATTTCTTGGTCTTGTTCTAGTCTGAAATGAAAGTACAAAGTACTATGAAATATACAAGGAAACTAATTTGACACAGCAGATGTGAGGTCATTTTGATATAGTGTCACTTACTCCTTTAGAATAACCCATTCCAACACAATGACGCTTTTTGACATCCCTCAACAAAACAGCTTGAGAAAACATTACAAGCAAGTTCTTCATTGTCCACAATGTTTTCAACCCTTTAAAGCAAAGGCTTTCTTTATTCAACTAACTGCTCTCCTTTTTAAACAGTCTACAATTTTGTCATGAGGTTATGTGTTAGCCTATGCTATTTGTTCGTTGTTACTTTTCATATCCTTTACTTCATTTTCAACTCTTTCCTTCACAATCCCTTGTTCTCATGTTCCTGTGATTATATACTTGGGAAAACATTGTGGGGAAAGAAGAAATTGTTTGTCAGAATCAATTTCAACTTTTTCTACAATATTTTCTATTCATTAGGTTGTTTACTTTTCTAATTACAACCACTTTAAACTGTCGTCTGAAACTTCTTCTAAATTGGACCAGTCTAAAATTTTGAAAAACAGGAAAGGGTCAAAATCCTTTCATTTGATAAGAATCAACAACTGCTGATTGATAAATAGCAGTAAGAAATCTGGGGATTTCAAACACCCCCTCTCTTTTAGATAGAAGGTTAAACAAAAGATATTAATCCATAACCAGACAATAAGGTTACAAGCAATTTCTTCATTTTCCACAATGTTTTCCAAAGTTTTTTTTTTCTTTTGGGGCATAAAAAGGAGGGATTGTTCGAAAATAGGTTAAACCTTTGAATAACATATGTGATTTGACTAAGCTTCTGATATATTGCCATACTGAAAAAGAAGACTGAAAGTAAAACAAGATATGTTTGTGAAACACCATGCCCCTAAACAGGAATTCTTTAGAAACATGTGATTTTTATTGTTTTTTTTTTCTTTGTTTTAGGGGAAAGGATTAAAATTTTGACCTTGACCATGATCTTCCCCAGTTGCGCCTTGTTGAGACCTATCTACATACCAAATATTAGCATTGTAACTGAATTAGGGATGAAGTTATAGGAAAATGTTTAGTTGGCAGGTAAAGTTTTTAAGTAACATTTTAGGGAATAGGGTTAAAATTTTAACCTTGACCTTGATGAAATGACCTTCCCCAGTTGCGCCTTGTTCAGACCTATCTACATACCAAATATTAGCATTGTAACTTAATCAGGGTTGAAGTTATAGGAAAATGTTTAGCTGGCAGGTTAAGAATTGCAGACAGACAGACAGACAGACAGACGGACAGACGGACACAAGTAAACAATATGCCCCCGATCTATCGATGCGGGGGCATAAAATAATCTCCTTATATATGATATTTGTATAAAGTGTAAAAGTCCTAGGTCAAATGACTTATGAGCTAGAGCATGGAAATAGTTTTCAATCAAAGGTCAACCATGACCTTGACCTTTGACCAATGTGACCCCAAAATGATAGTAGACTTTCTTGGATCAGTAGCAATAAATGTTTGAAGCTTCATGGCTGTAAGTCAGTTGGTTCTAGATTTAGATCACAGAGATGAAAAAGTCTATGGACAGACAGGCAAACAGACATAGTGACACCAATATACTCCTCCTCTGCGTGGTAGGTGGGGGGGGGGATAATTATAAATGACTACAATTTCACTCACTCATGTTCCTCTAATCTAGACCTGAGTTGATTTAATAATACTTGTTGATGTGAGCTGTGGTTTTGTAGAGCTTTAAATCGTTCTGCTTCGTTCCTTCTTTCATCTAGCTCTATCTTCATCTTGTTGTTCTGTTTCTGGTACTTTGTGATTTGTTCTAGCATTTGTCTGAAAGAATGGTATAATTTTTCATTACTTTCAGTAAAAATACTCCTTCATTAAACATTACCAAAAGTTAGCACAGAATTCTACTATTTTTCAAACCCCTATAGAAAAAAAGTTTGAGAAAAAGTTGTGGACATGAAGAAATTGCTTGAAACTAGAAATTTCTTCAATATCCACAATATTTTCTACCCTAAAAGACAGATTTACTACATTCCACCAACTTGGTAATTGGCGCTTGAAACTTCTTTCTCTTTTGACCAGTCTAAATTTTTGCCATCTGGGAAAGGGTTAAGTGATAATCCACTAAGAAATAATTGATAATTCATTAGAAATCACGAAAGAAACATTTATTTAGAGCCCAAATGATGTTGATCTAGCACTATGTTTAAAGCTCACTACAATTAAACTTGTACTAAGGGGCCACTAAAGAGACGGCAAAAATGAGATTGCTTAAGAGCATGGTTGCTTAATTCACTATTTTTGTGATATATTCATAGGATCAGTTTGACTGCATACATGAATTATTGCATTATTCCCACTTAATCCCATTTTGATTGAACTAATTAGAACTGTCTCAATGAGAGGATTGTCATGAGATCCACCAAAATAGGATTTAGTTTTAATAATTTTAAAAACATCAAACTATGAAGATCCTTTTTCTTTCAAAAAAAACTTCTTGATTTGAATTTTGATACTGGTTACTGATACAGGTGGTTGCTCAAGCAAGATTGACTGTAGTTATTACTGAAGACTTATTTTGGCTGTTTCATTGAGCTTAATTTCACATTTACATGAAAGAATTCTTTCATGTAAATGTGAAAGTAAACTCACTGAAAACAATGATTTTACCCTGTAGGAGACAACAAAATTTTAGGCTTGCCAAAATTTAAAGAAGTTGCAGATAATTATTTTTGGTTGATGAAATTATAAAATCCTTAGTCCTATTGTGTAGACAACTTACTGGATAATGAAGAATTCGGTTTTAACAAACAATTTCTTCATTCTTCACAATATTTTTCAAAGCTCTTTTCTTGAGGGGTGTAAATTGTGTGGGAATGGGTTAATTATGCTTAACTTAAGATGTTATAATAAAAACACACCAAAACTACTTACTCTTTCTCGGCTGTTAGTTGCATAATAGCCTTACTTTGTTCTCTAATTTTGTTTCCTAGTTTCTCATTGGCTGCCCTGAAAGGAAGTATCACAGCATTAAGATAGAGTGGACAACAAGCTGGCTATCAGTGAATATATTCAATTTATATCGAACAACACAGAAACAGACAATATAACATTTAATGTATATTTCATGATTTTTCAGATGTCTTTGCCCATAACTTTGCTAATGTTTTCAGATCAATTCTCATTGTAAAGACAGCAATTCAGCATGTGTTGTTTTTTTTCGAACTGAAAATAGTCTATAATTATCACATTCAAAACATCAATTTGATTTGACCCCATAGTCGCACAAAGACATCAAAGACAGCCATTTTTACAAAGTCTTCTTTTTCCTTTACAAAATCTCATCATTAAACCATGAAACTTTTTTTTCTGTATACTCTAGGTGAATGCAATGAATAAAATGATTTCAAGCATTTTTTTCATTTTCAACAATGTTTTCCTAAGCCTTTTTTAGGGTTATAAACCAGCAGGATCATGTGGAAGCGGGGTGAAGGTTTCAATGCTCTGATGAAGTCTTGTTTTACTCATTAATCCATTCCGCTTCTAGATATCATAAAGAAGAAAAGCATTACAAAACATCCTGGAAAATGAAGAAATTGCTTGTTATAAGCAAGTTCTTCATTATCCAGGATGTTTTCTGTCCCCAAAGACATTGATTTTCATCAACTGAAATTGTTGTCTGCAAGTTCTTTTAATTTGGACCAGTCTAAAATTTTGTTTTCCTAGTAATAGATTAACCCATTACCAGACAGCAAATTTTTAGACAGGTCCAATTTGAAAGGAGAGGCAGAA
This sequence comes from Fragum fragum, assembly GCA_946902895.1. Taxonomy (NCBI): domain Eukaryota; kingdom Metazoa; phylum Mollusca; class Bivalvia; order Cardiida; family Cardiidae; genus Fragum; species Fragum fragum. The sequence continues at coordinate 60,271,502 of OX336373.1, forward strand.
AAGAGTTTTTAGTTGATGAAATTTTAGATTTTTTAAATTTCTTGGTAGAAATTATGGGTTAAATGAAGTAATTTCAATTTGTTTTTCTTTAGGTGCATATAAAAAAGTGTCATTAAGTGGAAATGGGTAAATATCCTTGTGTGGAAATGGGTTAACTTACTTTTGTTCCTGTACCCATGTGTTGACGTTCTGTACAACCAATTCACTCTCCTTATGTAATCTGTCCCCATTACTGCGAGATTCCTCAAGGGCCATTCTTAACCCCTTAATTTCCTCACTGGCACTTCTGTAGTTCTGTCGCAGTAACTCTAACTCGGACATCAACTTCTCTGACTACAATTGGGAGGAAATAAGGGTCATTATTGAAAACATGTTCTACTTTCTACTTACTTAACCTTTACTGTTTTTCAAAATGTTAGACTTGTCCAAAATCAATGCGGTAGCAGACAATATCATAAAGTAGGAACAATTAAAAAAGAAGACATCATGTATGATCAAATTATTTTGGAAAAAGACACTGCTTGTTAAAAGGAAAATATTGTTTTTCCACAAAATTTTCTCATATATCTCACTGGGATGTAAAATTCAAAAGCCTTCATTTTCTAAATTTCTAAGACTCCCCCCCCGCAAAAAAAAGAAAAAGCTTGTATCAATGCTGGTAAAAAATCGTAAACAAATTTATATGTCTACCAACACCTCCCTTCAATTCTACTTTTGAATTTAGTTGAAGTCCAATCATACACATCAAATTCTTTACCATTAGTTTTATTTTGATAAGTTTTGGAATTATCATACTCTAGAAAAACAATTGATATCTACCCAAAACAGAGGATTAAACACCATTTATTTATCCCAAATATTACCTCATTAAGATTTGCTTTATATTTCTCTTGGAGAGCAGACAACTCTACTTTGACAACTACTAATTCTTCCTCCTTTGCAGAGAGCTCCTGTAGACTCTGCCGGTTCCTGTCTTGTGATGTGATGGCTTCCTGCTGCAGGTCATTATACTTGACATCGAAAGTGTGGAGCTGTAAAAGAAGTGAATATAGTTCAATATTCATGTATTTACATTTAGTAAAAGAATAACTTTTTTACCAGGACTTCTCTTGTCTAATGTAAAAGTTTCATTAGCCATCAGGTATGTGACCTTCTAGTGTGAAGAGACCCCATTTGAAAAGGGGATTGCATCTAGCAGAGGTCAATCAGAGATAGAAGTTTCAAAATGACCATAACAATAAGGAAGAATGACCATTCTATGAAGACCATACAATTCTGATCCTCCCACTCTAGGCAGTCTAAACAGGCATGCCACAAAATCCCCTTTTAACTTGACAGGTCTGGTTAAATTGATTGCAAAATTTAAAGTTTTGAACGAATAATCTCTTACCTCTTGCTCGGAGGCTCTGTTGACATCTTGCATCTTTTTTAATTCTTGTTTTAGCTGCCTCATTTTCTGTTCATACTGGTTCAACTGAAATAATAAGTAATATTTGAATACACTTGATTTCTTGTGATCTTTTTTTCTCCTCTCTGCTAGCAATATATAGAATATAAATGAAGACACTGTTTCAGATAACAGATAGTATATAAAACAAGTTATCAAATTAAATTTGCCAGATGGTAAAATTTTAGACTGGTCTGAATCGAAAGGAGTTGCAGACAACATTCTTAGATTTATGATTTTTTTTATTCAACTTTCTTGGTAGAAAACATTGTGTAGAATGAAAAAAATGTTTGATAGAAGCAATTTCTTCATTTCACACAATGTTTTCCAAATTTTTTTTCTTGCAGGGCATCCAATAGTATCATCGTGTGGGAAAACAAAGATATTCACATCTATAACTTGAACAGAATTTCCATGCAAGAATTGAATTTTGAGATACTTCCTCTCTTTGTAGCATACATACTCTCCTCATTTCTGAAATAACCAAATTTTGTTCCTGAAATTTTGACAGTTTTGCCCTCAAAAAGCCATTTGATGAGCTTTTTCATGCACTTTTTTTTCAAAAATTGAAACGAAAAATCTTAGTTTCCTACAGATTAAAACCTTCTCCTCCTCAGACCATAAGAACTAGCCAACACTGAGAGCTGGTTCTGAACAACACATTTTCTATCCTAATACAGTTTTCCTGCCTTTTATTACTCTAATAGGATTTGGGCTGGAACTTTTTCTGTTACTTGGTAGAAGCATTATTCCATTCCCACATGACAAAATTTTAGACTAGTCTAAATTGAAAAGAATTTTAGTCAACAATTTTAAGTTGTTGATTTGAAAAATCTTTTCCTGTAAAGGTAGAAAACATTGTGGAAATTGAAGAAATGTTTTCTAAATCTATTTTTATAATGGGCATAAAAAATAGGATTGTGTGGAAATAAGTAAATATAGTTGTCATGGAGTGTTGCTTAGACTGGAGTATTCAGGAATTGGCAGGCAGTATAGACAAAGATTAGTCTATATATTCTATCCTTTCTGAAATTTGTCTCCCACCAATGGGTGGATAAGTATACGGGATGAGTAGCAAGAGTCTCGGAGAGGATGTAGTAGTAGTGTTGGTGATAGAAATACCAGGAATCTATGGTTAGGTGCTACAGCCTCCGCTGATTGAAATACTGTTAAAAGTGGCATTAAACCCCAATCAATCAATCAATTGTCACTATTTTCTCCTAGTAAATATTCTATAAAACCACCTCGCACCTCATCAGACATAGCCCCATTTTGTTGTTGCATTCTAGACAGTTCTGTCCTCAACATGGCCACTTGTTGAGATTTCTCTCCCAGCTGTTCCATGGACTCTTTATGGTTACCCTGAACTGTAGTCAACTGTACCTTCAGGTCATGGACCCGCTGTTCATTCTCCATCAACTAGTGAAAAGAAAAAATTGTCAATTAAATAACCAAGATATCAAAAATTCTCTAGGAAATTAACTTGCCTACAATTAACACCTGTTGAAGCATCAAAGAATCTGATAGTTACATGATCAAGCTATTATGAATTCAAACTCAAAGTTTCTAAGTATTACCTTAATAGATGACCTTGAACTTGTCAAAAGCAAATATGTATCAATAAATTTGCCTTAGTGCCAAAAAAATATTAGTTTTAAAGTTGAAGACAAGAAATGGGTCACTGACATGGATACCCCTGCTTAAGTGCTTGTCACATGACCTTCAGCTGTGACCTTGAACTTGAATGTGTCCAACAGAACTTTACACATGACACTTGTACTCATCAAGGGGAACAACTCTGCCAAGTTTTTAGTTATTTTGAAATCCATCAATTAATGTAGTAGATATGCTCTGAAAAGTAATTAACACACACAACATCTACACACTTACACATGGAGAGAGGTATCTATATTCCTGTTGCCATTACACAGTGAGGACATAAAAATATCAAATTTGCAGACTAGGTTTTGGACAGACAGACTGACTTTGGCAAAACAACATTTTTCAATAACAAGAGCACAGAATGTGGATGCCTCACTGTCCATGTGCTTGATATTGGGTAAAACTTTCAAGTCCAAAAAGGGGACATAATTTTTTAAATCATGCATTCCAAGTTTCACATGAATATGTTTAGTAATACCCAAGATCTCACAAAAGTCAAAGTTTTCTGAGGATGATGCTGACGCTAGCAGGGCTGTTACAATACCTCCAAAAACAGTTGAACTAAATATTAAAAATGAAATATTAATCACCTGTGCATGTGCTTTTCTATAATTTTCTTGGGTCTTTTCTAGATCTGACTGGATCTGTTGAAGAGTCTCTTCATATCTCGAAATCTGAAATCAGAGGTATTTTAGAAGGTTAGAATTGTTACCTTTTTTAACCCATTACCAGACGGCAAAATGTGAGACTGGTCCAAATTGAAAGGAGTTGTAGACGATCATTTAAAGCTTATGAAATTTCGGGATTTTTTTACCTTTGGAGTAGAAGACATTGAAGATGATGATGAAATTGCTTGTAACAAGCAATTTCTTCATTTTTTGCGATGTTTTCCAAAGGGGCGTCTAAAAGCATCCTTGAGTGGGAATGGTTAGATCAAGCATGAGGAACTCATAATCCTTTAGTATCTCTAAATAAAATCCCTGACGCAAAGCTAGTTAAATCAGGGTCCATTCTAAAACAAAGGAGTAAATTAAGAGCAGTAATGTTGTGCCAAGAAAGAACAACAATCTATAATAGTTTCAGAGTCTATACATTTGAGCTGAGTGTTTTCAAATTTATAGGGGAATAATGGATGGTATTTCAAGCCTATTTTGCGCTCTTTTCCTCATAATTAACAAAAAACAGTTTATTTGATTATTGATAAAAATGGAGTTTTCTGAACAAGAAGCCAAAGATGGCCTGGATCATACCAATCTTTTATTAACAAGAAATTAAAGGCAACAAAATCAACAGCTACTGAAATTGATGGTGTAAGATATTAACTTCGTTTTTAGATATTGATTTTGTGTTGATTAGATCCCCCACAAACCAATGTCTATCAACGAATCAAAATTTCGTGGACAGCTGCCCTAAATATAATTTCTATGAAATTTTCCCACCCTCCCCCAAAGAAAAACAATTGGGAAAAGATTGAGTACAATAAGCATTTTTTTCGTTTTACACAATGTTTTCTAACCAGATCTAAAATCTTGTCTGAAGCCTCTTTCAGTTTGAACCATTCTAAAAACTTTGCTGTCTGGTAATGGATTAAAAAATATAACTTGAATAAGCTGTAGTTACATGTAAAGTCCCAAAACCAACAAAAAGGCCTTAAAAAAGGCCCTATGTATTACCTCTTGTTGATGAAGGACACCTTGTTTTTGTTGAGCTTGTAGGTTCATTTTGGCAACATGTAACTGACCATCTCTCTCAGCAAGTTCTTCTTTTAAATCTTGTACTCTCTTATTCTGACTTTCTATATCATCTCTCAATTTCTTGATTAGTTCTTCCTTCTCCAGTAACTACAATGGAAAAAATCATTGCTAATATAAAGCTACCTTTCAGGGTATCTTTTATAAACAAGCTAATTACATCATTGACTATGAATTCAATACTACTATAAGCCCAAAAGGCTTTTTTTATCAGGAATTTTTGAAAACAAGCAATTTCTCTTCTTCTCATAATGTTTTCTACCCTATATGTATCTTTTTTCACTATTGAAGTTCAATATTTTCCACCTTACCGGGGATGATTGAAAAGTCTATGACTTAAGTCAGTGAAAAAAGATTTAACCGAAAATTTTCTTTTATTTCTAAGCACAGTCACCTTGCAAGGTTACCCATTTGGTTCAAAAAAGTGTTTAATCATTTAGATACCTTCCCTGCAGAAGGAAGTGTCTTGGGCACCCCTAAATGCACCAACAGCTTGTTTTACATCATCATCATTGCAGCCACTGAGTTCTTTTCATCTTGGGCAGTATATAATAGTCAGCAAGTGCTAAATCAGGTGAATAAGTTGGATACTCAACCAGTTTGAAACCTCGTACCTGGATATTAGCCATGGCAACAGATGGCTTATGTGCTGGAGCATTGTACTGAAGGAATAACACACCTAATGACAGTTTTCCTTGCCTCCTTAAACTTTTCATGAAGCTACCTCATGAGGTCTGAACAATGCCTTACATTTATAGTGTGACTTTTTTCAATAATCTTTAACACCACTTCATCCCACTGCATCATAAAAATCAGTGACCATAACCATCCCAGCAAATACATTTACCATTTGTCTTAGGTTGAAAGTGGCAAATCCACATTTCATTAAAAAGTTACAAACTGCTTGAGAAATTTCTCAGGCTCTGGCTGAAATATGGAACAGTTTTCCTTGAAACTTGTTTTTGGTCATGACTTAGAAGCTTTTGGCCCCATCTGGCAGAGCTCTTTGTCAGTGATGGATGTGTTTCTGTGAGATATCTGTGTCAAAATGTACCGCTGTGTAAATGACCAATCTGCTGTATTCATATCAAGGTTTTAACCCATTCCCCACGATGCCGCTTTTTCAAGTCCCGAAAGAAAAACAATTCAGAAAACAGGAATATGAAGCAATTTCTTCATTTCCCACATTGTTTTTTGCCCAGAAAATTTAAAAATCTAAGAATTTGTTATCTATGAATTGTCATCTGCAACTCATTTCAGTTTGAACCAGTCTAAAATTATATCATCTGGTGATGGGTCAATTGATGGTGTCCTCTGACATGGTTGCCTAGTGGAAGGAGGAAATCTTCAAGACTCTCCCTACTGCTTTTAAATTCAGTAGCCCATTACTTCACCATGCTACAATATCTAGAATGCTCCCCTTATAATGCTACCATGTCTTTGTGCATTTCCTAAGGTGATAAGCCAATGAGGATGTGGTATTGTATAACCACATGACGACCAACATTGCCAATTTGTTTAGAATTACTTATAGTGGGTAGGTTTGAGAATAAAATTCTGTCAACAGTGGGGAAAAACACCACTGTCACTACATAATGATTTTAGTATTTTTTCTACATAAACCCAAAAATATGTGTTTATAGAAAGTATTTTCTGCCTTAGGCCACTGACTTTGCAATCAACTCTTGAATATGGCTTTTTTTCTATCTAAGGGCATTTTGATGTTGTCTGCAACCTCATTCAATTTGGACCAAAGTAATGATTTTTTTTTGCAATACATACCTTATTAGCCAGGTCTTTCATATCTTTTTGGTTAGAATCTAACTGATCTTCCAGTTCAGCATTAGTTCTCCTGGCATCTTGTAGATGTTTACCAGTGTCTTCATGTCTGTTCCTCTCCGCTCTCAACTCGTTCTGTAGTTGGGTCAAGATGGAGTCTTGTTGCTCAACCTGGTTGTTGTACAAGAAAGATATTATTTACCCATTCTCACACAACAACGCCTTTTGACGCCCCTAAAGAAAAACAGCAATTGAAAACATTGCGGAAAATGTAATTGCAACAAGCAATTTCTTCATTTTCCACAAAGTATTCTACCAAGAGAGTGAAAAAAATCTAGAATTTCATAAAATTTAAAATTGTTGTCTGCAACTACTTTGAATTTGGACCAGTCTAAAATTTTGCTGTGTGGTAATGGGTTAACCAGTCCTTGTATCATACATCAACATTTTGGAAAGGTCAAATCAGAACTATGTCACAACATTTTAATGCGTATGTATTTAAAAAGGCACCAAATTTCCTTTTCTCACAACTTTTTTTATAACGTATTTCAAAGGGTGTCAGAACAAATAGTTTTGTACTAATGTATGTAACTTGCTTCTTCATCCATTCCAACACAATCTCACATTTTTATGTGCAAAAGTAAACTAGCTCTGGAAAACAGGAGAAATCAAAGTCAAAATTTTCTACTACATTAGGTACCTATTTTCTAATTCTAACACATTTTCAATTGCTGTCTGTACAATCTTTCAATAAGACCGGTCAAATCTTTTGTTCTTTCTTCAAATAAGATTTTGTTGTCTGGTTATGGGTTAAACCCATCACATATTTCAACTGGCAACCCATTCATCTCATTATATTGTGTTTATAATACAAGTCCTAGACATAAGTTCCTAGACAATTCTCTATTGAGTCCAATTTTGAAAGGGCAGACAACTCCAAAAGAGAGGTAATCCTTACCAAGTTACAAGCAAATAACAAAAACATTTTTTTTTTGAAAATAACGAAATTGCTTCTTATAAGCAATTCCTTCATTAACCAGAATGTTTTCTAACCACAAATACAAAGTTCTTAAAATTTCATCCTAAAAGATAAATTCATCAGATACTTCACCTGTTCAGTCAACATTTTCTCCTGTTCTCTTGCCCCCTCTAACTCCACATCCAGTTTATGTGCTTGTTGTTTATAAGCCAGGCCCTCCTGTACTGCTGCATGGTGTTCTTCTTTAACTCTCATCATATCCTTCCGTAATTTGTCTATCACTCCTTTCTGTTCATCTATCTCCTCTTCTGCATTCATGTTCCTTTCCTTCAATGTTTTTAGTTCCATGTCTAGCTTCCGATTCACCTGCTCATGTCTGACCACTTCAGTGACTCGCTGACTTAACTGTTCCTGTGTGCTGGTCAGACTCTGCTCCATCAACATCAGCTTCTCCTCATGGTGAGCCAACTGTAAACAGATTATCATATAATATAACACAAAATATCCTGGCATCAGATTTTTATTAATCCTTTCCCATACAGTCCTGGTTTTCACATCCATATAATTTCATAATTCAGAAAATAGTGTGAAATAAGAAGAAATTACTTGTAACAAGCAATTTCTTCTTGTTTCACACTTTTTTCTACCATATAGGATGGTTTCATTTCAAATTGCACTCAATTTTCATTGTCATCTCCAAAGTCTTTCCAAATTGCACCAAAAATCGGGAAAGGTTTATGTCATGGCCTCTAACTTTTCTCTTATTTGATAAAGACATTTTTCTTCCTAGATCTTGGTCAAATCATACAAGGTGTTTACATGCTTATTAGAGAGAAATATACAAGTAACAATAATGTACGTAATAAAAAAGACTTGATTTAACCCATTTCTGTATTACAAAAATTTAGACCTGTCTACTTTCAAATGTCTTGCAGATGAAGATTCATGAGGGATTTGATTCAAAAAACAATCATTCAATTGGGTTAAGTTATATTGTGGAAAAAGAAGAAATTGCTCGTTACAAGCAATTTCTTCCTTTACTACATTTTTTTCTTAATTATAATATCACAGGGTTTTAAAATCCAGGGATTTAACAGGAAAGTGTTAATGAAGCTACACAATTGGTAAAATTGAGTCTTCCCTTTGGGCCTCTATGTAAACTGTCTATTAATAATATTCAAAAGTAAGATCACATAAGGCCAAACATTATATAAACCTAACTTGCATCCAATTGTCACAATGAAATACAAAATATATACAAAACAGATTTGGCAATTTTGTGCAACAGTTTTGTCTTCTAATAGTTCTGAGAAGTTACCCTTTGAAAATAAAGGTTTTGGACCTAAGCATTTTGATTAGCAAATATTTCATTTTCTTGTTGGTTTCTTTTTGTACTCAGGTTTATTTACCAAGAAAGGCAATATTAAATGCAATAAATATACAAACCTCTTGAGCACAATCTTTATACTGGGCTCTGGCTTCAGCCAAGTCATTTTTAAAGTGATCCGACTCACTCTGTAACTCTGAAATCTAAAATAGAAGGAAAATCATTTATGAAACAATCAATAGTTAGGCACAACTTGAATTGTCAGATGCAACTTCTTTCACATAATACATTGTAATAGAACATCGAAAAGAATCACTGTTTATATTTACCTATCTAAAACCAAATAATGTATAAGAAATGCTAATTAGTTCACCTCTTGAATTACTGTTTGGAAGAAGAACTTCTAAACTTGTGCGCCAGTTCTACCCCTATTTGCTTGATATTTATTGATATCTTGATATTACTATGTACTTTTATAAAGTTATGCAAATGAAATATGTTTAAACTAATATTTAAAAAAGTCTAAAGTTCTGTCAACTGGCTATGAGTTCAAGCTATTTTTGTGTTTTATGTATGTAAGAAAGCTTACTTATATCTTTGATCAAGATTTCAAGATTCAGAACCATAGAAATACAGTATGTTAAGCTGTAAGAAATACTATTTTTGTTTTGAAATCACTGTAATATAGTTATTTTTAAAGACTTAAGAGTAAGATAAAACAATCTACTATGTCTATGATACCAAGATGCTATCATTTAGTTTTTATTTCTTTATCAACTCAATCCCACGCAAAGATACTTTTCAACACCCCTCAAGAAAAACATATAGTAAAACAAGAGCCATAGGAGAAGGATTATGCTCCCCGAATAAGGCTTTTGTCATAGAACTATATGCCATTATTGAAAAAAAACTTTTTATTGAATGCAACTATAGTTTGAGAGTTCAGTTCACAAGAAATTTGGAAGTTTGACAAACATTGAAGGAAGCTGTTTGGCTTCACAGGCCTGATTCTAGTAAAATTCAATATCATTATATGATAAAGGGTTAAATATTTTACCTTCACTATCCAAGTTATCAATGAAAAATATCTCCATACAAAAAATGAAGACTCTAACTTGAGTAGTCTTGCAGAAACACTGGACTGATTTATTTTAGAATAGGATATATACAAAATGTAAAGCTACATGGCATTAAGCCCCCTTTTAGCATGGTAAGGCTCATTGGGTCAAAAATTGAAATGAAAATTACCTAGGGCTTTTAATGAACAACATTTATGTAAAGTAACAAGAAATTTTGACAACTAGTGAAGGAGGAATATTTGAAAATTAATGACCTTGACAATTTGACCTTGACCAATAACCTTGAACTTAGTACCAACAGAAAGTCCATGTAATAAGCAATGCACATGTAAAATATGAAGGCTATATCACTTACCATTGTTTACTTAAGGGAGATGTTAAAGTTAAGATTTTCGATATTTTGACATTGAGAAATGACCTTGACCTTGACAGATGACCTTGAACCTCATAGAAACAGAAAGGTCATGTCATAAGCAATGCACATGTAAAATATGAAGAGTGTGTTACTTACCATTGAAAACTTATAGACAATGTTAAAGTTAAGCTTTTCAAAATTTAGACCTTGAGAAATGACCTTGAACTTGACAGATGACCTTGAAATTAGTACCAACAGAAAGTCCATGTCATAAGCAATGCACATGTAAAATATGAAGGCTATATCACTTACCATTGTATACTAATGGGCTCTGTTTAAGTAAATTTTTTTGAAATTTTGACCTTGAGAATTGACCTTGACCTTGACAGATGACCTTGAACTTAATTCCAACAGAAAGGTCATGTCATTAGCAATGCACATGTGAAATATGAAGGCTATATCACTTACCATTGAAAACTTAAAGACAATATTAAAGTTAAAATTTTTCGAAATTTTGACCTTGAGAAATGACCTTGATCTTGACAGATGACCTTGAACTTAGTTCCAACAGAAAGTCCATGTCAAAAGCAATGCACATGTGAAATATGAAGGTTTTATCACTTAACATTGTAAACTTATAGACAATATTTAAGTTAAGATTTTCTAAATTTTGATCTTCAGAAATGACCTTGACCTTGAATGATGACCTTGAACTTGCAACCAACAGATAGGGTTTGTCACAAGTAATGCACATGTGAAATATGAAGACTTCATCTGTAACCAATCAGAAGTTATTGCCAATTTTAGTTTTTGCGGGGAAAAAAGACAGTTAATATAAAGGCCCCTTTTCCCATGACGCAGCCTTGAAATAAGAAAAATCAAATAATGGGTCTTGGAAATCATATATGAAGTTTCGTCCAATTAGGCCAAGGGGTTGCTGAGATATGACTTCGGACGGACACACAGGGGGCGACTATATGCTCCCCCCCTCGATATTTTTTTCTGGGAGCATAATAATGTGTAAAGTGAAGAAATTGCTTGCAACAAGCAATTTCTTGATTTTACACTATGTGTTTTACCCCAAATAGGTGAAAAATCTTAAACTTCATAAACCTTTAATTGACTGCAACTTCTTTCAATTTGGAGCTGTCTAAAAACTCTTCTGTATGGTTACGGATTAAGAACACCGATGGCAATCTAATGTCTTCTCAGTTGTTTTTTTTAAGATATTTTGTTAATCCATTGACATAATTTTAGACTGATCCAAGTTCCTAGAAGTTGCAGACAACAATTTTTAATAAGTGAAATTGTTTAACCCATTCCAACACAATGACACCCCCTCCCCCAAGAAAAACCATTGCAAAAACACTGTGTAAAATGAAGAAATTACTTGTTACAAGAAACTTTTTCATTTCAAACAATGTTTTCTACTCAGAATATTGAAAAAATCTAAAATATTATTAACCTAGAATTATCTTCTTCAATGTCTTTCAATTTGGACCACTCTGAAATTTTGACATCTCTGAATGGATTAAACCTTTTTAGGGGAGGTAGAAAATATTATGAATAATGAAGAAATTCCTTGTTTTAAGCAGTTTATTCATTTTCCACTATGCTTTCCAAAGCTTTTATCTTTAGAGGTGTAAAAAGGAAGTACTATGAGGGAATATTTTGAGACATAACAAGATAACAAAATTGTCTAATAACCCGAATTCAGAGAAGATAATATTTATGAGGACATAGAGGGGTTTGAGTAAATTAACCCATTACCAGACGGTAAAATTTTAGACTGGTCCAAATTTGGACGGGTCCATCCTGAGCATGTTAGACAGATCATACAGATGGGGGTTATTGTTCTTATTTTGAATCAGATAATAATCAAACAGATATTGCTATTTCTTATTTTAACTCATTTTTACTTGTAGCAAACCATTTCTAGAGGAATCATCATTATACTAACAAAGATTTCATAATTACATGTATATACCACCGGGTAGCAGTTAGAGATATCTGTTGACGGTAATGCTAGAATTTAAATGGCATAAATCCATTTCCACTCAATCCCACTTTTGTTGATAAACATTGTGGAAAATGAAGGAATTTCACTATTTCCCACAATGTATTCTTCCTCAGTAGACATAAATTTTCAAAATTCCCTCAACTTAAAGTGTCCTCTACGACTTCTTAAAATTTGGATCAGTCTAAAGTGTCATCTAGAAATGGGTAAACCCCTCTGGTCAGATATTGCTTAAGCAATCTTGATCAGATAACACATTATTTCTTTACAATTCCCAATTTTTCAAAGTTTATCTTTATAATCTATCAGTCTATGATCAATGTCTTTTTATACAAAAGATTGAATTGCCATTAAAAAATCATCCACTTTTAAGCAAATCCACACAATATATTTTGAATTCGGACAATTTAACCTATTCCCACAAAATCCCGCTTTTTTACGCCCTACAAGAAAAAGGTGTGGAAAAACATGTTCTTGTAACAAGCTAATTCTTCATTATACACAATGTTTTCTATACTAAAAGACAAAGATTGTAAAATTGCACCAAGTTTAAATTGTTATCTTCTTTCAATTTGGACCACTCTAAAGTTTTCTTGTGTGGTAATGGGATAAGGTCTTCTTAATTCTTTGAATATTCTTGTAGATAAAAATTTCTTCATTCATTTTCCTGCTAACTCTGTTATTAGAAACAAAAACTAAACCTCAAATCAGCGGAGAAATGATAAAACTGGCCCAGAGTATCAAAATGTGTTAAACTATCTGACTTCCTATCAAAAAAGATTATAAACATTGAAATTTCAATTCCACAAATAATACATTAACCTTTCCTAATACCTACCTATTGAATCAAGATACAACATGAAAGGAATGAAAAGTTGGGCTGTCAACTTATTGAATCTATTCAATGAATCAATTAAATCACAGAGTAAAAGTTGCACACAAATAGCCAGTAAAGATATCTTCCCATTTCATTTTTCATATTGTTAAACTTAATTAATTGAAATATGTTTTATATGGTTTTGAAGATCTTAAGTTTTATCTTGGCACTCATATTGTTGTGCTTCAATACTAAAAGTGAGGGTATATCAATTAGCAGTGCTTGAGTGCCTGTATTGCTCAACAGGAATGAACGTACTGATTTAGCAAATGGTGTTTTCAGGAATTCCTTATAAACTGAATCACCTTTGACTTGCCTTGCAAATAAATATTGTCAGTGAATTTTTTAAAAAAGTTCTAGAGAAGCATTTTAAACTTCTTAGAAGTCAATTTATGTAAAATTCATCAACTAAGTAAGATGAAAAGTTACTAACAAAATTTTCAAAATTTTCACCGTATACAATACGGACACTAGCCATGACCATAAAGTGATGTTTTTCAACCGATCAAAATTATTAGATGGAATCTGAAATAGAGTCACATGAAGATCACTCACATAAAATTTGTTTGAAATCCATCAACAGGTTTCAGAGAAGATTTTCAAAATGTTCAGAATATACATCATAATGGAAATTAGATCCCCCAATCCCCACAAATAAGCCATATTTTTCATCCATTCAAATTCATTGAAGAAATCTGATAAAGGGTCTCCAAAGGATAATTTTTGTTAAATTTGCTTGAAATCGGTCTAAAGTTTTTGAGCAAAACGATTTGAAAAGTTTTCACTATATACAATATACGGAAATAAGCTCCCAGTATTAAAGTCATGTTTTTCATCCGATCATTCTATTTTAGAAGTATTCTGATAGTCACCTGTAAAATTCAGGTGAAATGGTTTTTGAGAAGAAGATTTCAAAGTTTTCACATTATATAGAAATTGGCCCTAACTAAAAAGGCCATGCTTTTAATCCAACCATAATTTGTTAAAGGAATCTGATAAAAGGTCACCCAATGATCATTTCTGTGAAATTTAGTTGAAATCCATTCATTGTTTCTGAGAAGAAGATTTTCAAAGTTTTCACCATATATGGAAATAAGCCCCACCCATGAAAGTCATGTTTTTAATCCTATCAAAATTATTTGAAGAAATCTGATAAAGGGTCAGCCAAAGATCATATCTGTGAAATGATTGAATTCTGTTCAGTAATTTCTGAGAAGATATTGAAAGTAAAAGTTTACAGACACACAGACAGATGCACAATGAACACAACACCATGACAATAGCTCACTGACTTTCAGTCATTATGGAAAATGATGAAATTCCTTGTGACAAGCAATTTCTTCATTATCCACAATATTTGTAACACACTAAAAGACCAAGCAATTCAAAATTTCATTAACTCTGCAACCCCTTTGAATTTGGAATAGTCTAAAACTTTGTCTTCTGAAAATGGTTAAATCTTATCAAATTGAAATTGACATCTGAAACATCTTTGAATACCTTAAATTTGTTGTCTGGTAATGGGTTAATTTTCTGACAACAAAAAACATTTAAATACATAGGAAATTCAATTCCTCCTGTGATCTCATTTTTCCTCTAAAAATAATATTGACATTTATATAAAACTTTAAATGAAATGTCAACAGTGAAATGTATATGGTCATGATTCTAAAGTCATAAAGGTGGACTAGGTCAATATAATAAATAGGTAGACTACGCTTATTTGCTGTAATCAAAACAGCTTGGTAGGCAATTCAAGCCATCAAATCATTCACTCATTACCATACAAGAACACTTTGTGACCCCCTACAAAAAAATAGCTCTAGAAAAGATTGTGGACACATTGTCACAAGCAATTTCTTTATAATCCCGGATATTTTCAACCTCAAAAGACAAAAAGAATTAAAATTTCATCTACTTAAAATTGTCGCCAGAAACTTTTCAATTCGAAACAGTCATGTAATAATGGGTTAATTTTGGAAATTTTTGTTCAAATATTTGATCCGTGCAACATTTGACGAGCTCTAGTCTTCTTTGTGGAACTTAGTAAGATGCCTGCCACTTCACACTCCTAATAAACCCATTCCCACACAACAAAATTTTAGACGGGACAAAATTTAAAGAAGCTGCAGATGAAAATATCAGGTTGTTGGAATTCTATATTTTTTCATCTTTTGGGGTAGAAAGCATTATGGGTATCGAAGAAATTGCTTGTTACATTTTCCACGATGTTTTCCAAAGCTTTTTTCTTTGAGGGCGTTCAAGAAGTGGTTAAACAAAAATCTTTACCCATTCCCTCATAGGCCAGCTTTATGACCTTTAAGGAAAGAGTTTCGGAAAACAATGTGAAAATTAAAAGAATTGCTATTGACAAAGAAAGCCTTCATTTTTCACATTTTTTTCTACTCAGAAAGACAGGTATAATATCAGAATTCTAACCATATGAAATTTTAGTCACCAACTTCTTTGAATTTGGGCTATTCGTAAGTTTTTCATCCAGTAATAAGTTAAAAATCAAATTTTAACTATGTGCAGAAAATAAAGGAGTACTTACTCTCATTTCACCCTGCTTCTTTGATGCAGTAAGACTGTTCACCTCCATTTTCAAACATTTTATGTTGGCTTCCAATTTCTCAATCTGTAAAACAGCATTTTCATATTTTTTTAATAACCAATCACCTTTGTTTGATTTACTTTGAATATTAGCACTTGAAATATCAGCAGAGTCGGCTACAGAGTTGTCAGATTTACTCCTATTGTGATTCTTGATATTCGGACGTTTTAATTTGGATGACATGCGTTCTCTATAACGATTACTTAATTCTTCTATTCTATCCTCACTGACTTGGTCTTTGACTTTGCCACTTAGATTACAAGTTTTTTCAAGACCAATAGTTTTATATGCTGGAGGTATCACGGGTTCATTAAAGTCTGTCCGTATTGTACTGACTATAGGCCCATAGTATGGTTGTGTATGAATTTCATCCTGTATCGGACCCCTATAGGGGCTATAGGTTTTTTGTGACATCAGTGGAGGTGGTGTAGTGACAGATTCATCCATTATTGAAACAGAGGTATTGGCAGTGAATGAGGTTTGCGTATTTTCTAAATTTGAAAATCTATCACTTTGAACTTTAACACCAGTTTCATCATAATCAAAACTATCAATCCCATCCATTCCGCTTGTCTTAGAATACTCTACTCCATGAGGATCTGCTGTAAATCCAGCCGGTTCGAGCACATCTTCCACTACAATAGGATATGTTCTATCCGCAAGTTCCTCATATCTTTCTAGCCAAGATTTAGAGGGGGAACACAAATAATCATTCATCTCCGTTGTATTGTTTGTAACTTCCTTAAAGTCTAATCATGATTCACTTAAAAAAAATACCTCTAATATATAGCTAAATATCACACACAAACCTTGGTTAAAATGGGCCTTTATCGAAGGAAACTTAGAAAATAGGGAAAATCTTTCTTCATATGCAGGAATGATTTTCATATTTTCACAATAATACAGTCAGATTGATTGATTTCAAAACATTCTATCCAATTGTCAGATTGTGGCTGTCAGTCAAAAAAGTGATAGATCAACCAAATGATACATCAGACATGAAGTGAACTTTGAACTCTGAACAATTTTATTCGGTCTAAAAAATTTTCAAGCACAAATGGTTTAACCCTTTCCTGCACACTCCCTTGTTTTTATGTACCTGTGATTTTATACTTGAGAAAACTTGTGGGAAATGAAGAAATTATTTGAAACAAGCAATTTCTGCTTTTCCAATAATATTTTCTAACCTCAGGCTGGTTAGTTTTCCAATTGCACCCACTTTTAATTGATGTCTGCCACTTCTTTCAAAATGGACTAATCTAAAATTTTGAATTGGGACCAAATTTTGAACTAAATGTATCCTCAATGAAATAACAATTTCACTATGCACTGTAACAGGTAATATTACGACCACAGATTTTTTACAGCGACAACAAAAATCAATCACCTAAATGGCCATTACAAGTCTATCCAAGTGAAATCAATGAAACTTGCATCAAAACAAACTACACTAAGTGAACATCCATTGTTATTGCAGGTTCAAACTTCAATAAATCCATTAAATATAACAATCAACTCCAATTGATATATTTTCATTCAATATCTCTAGAAAATAAATACAATACAAAATTCAACTCTTGCATATAGTACGGTCCGATTTACTTTTTGTAAACATGTTTTAAGTCTACATCTATGATTAACAGTAAAGAATGATCAGTTAACTACCGGTAGTTTATAGTAACTTTGTAATTATCTTTTTATTTGATGTCAAATATTTGGTTGTTGTTATGATCTTTTTTAAATATCTGAAACAGTGCAGAAAACTTGAAGTTGTGCTAAAGATGTCATACAAAACTTATCTGGTGACATCACAGTTTTTCATGATTTGCTATTGGACAGCTAGCATTACAAAATCTTTGGAATTGATACCTGAAGTTATAATTGACACAAAATTAAACCTTTTGTGTATTGCAAAATTTCAGAATTGTCCAAATTCAAAGGTTTTTCAGGCAACAATTTAAAGCTGATTTCATTTGAAAAATTATAATTCAGTGGTTAGAAATAAATGTTGAAAAAGGAGAAATTGCTTTGGAAAAAGAAGCAATTTCTTCTTTTTCCACAATGTTTTCAAGTATAAAAACACAGGGGCGTAAAAACCTAAGATTATATAGGAAAAGGGTTAAAGACTGGTCAGAGTTCATGAATGTTGCAGATGACAATTTCAAGTCAGAGAAATCTTTGCCTTTTTCGGTAAGAATCACTTGTCTCAAGCTTTTTTTCATTGTGGATAATAGTTTTCTATGTACAGTCATGTCAGATAATCCAGCACATTGCATACATGTAAACTTGCGAGAAAATGGCAATGAATTGTATGAGCAAACACCCTTTTTTTAGATTTTCAAAAGTTTGAAGTTTTCTCATTTTTGAAACATATTATCAATACCAACCCATACAACACAGTGACACTTTTGGACACTCCTCTAGGAAAACAATTTGGAAAACATTGTGGAAAAAGAAGAAATTGCTTGTAACAAGCAATTTCTTCATTTCTACAATGTTTTCTTCCCAAAAAAATAAAAAATTCTAAAATTTCTTAGACTTTTAATTGTCATCTCTAACGCCTTTCAATTTAGACTAGTCTAAAATTTTGCTGTCTGGAAATGGGTCAAAAGTAAATAGATTCTTGATTTTGTTGCCATATTTCCAACCCATCCCTTTTGACATCTCAAACCCTTCAGCAACTCTTTCTTTTTAGGTTTGGCCAACTTAAATGGTTGTTGGAAATAGTGTACGTCCAATCGCTGTCATATTTACCGCCACCGCAATGACGTCCCATCACAGAATTTATGTCAATGTCATTGCTTTTTGTATATTGTTTTGTAATTGAAGGGAACGTTGGTAAATAGGTCGAACCTGAAACACAACGCATTAGTTTATTCATCTTATACACTATACGCGTTTTCGATAATGGTGTTGAAATATCATGACAGAAAATCGAATTGTGTGAAATTTGATTATTTCAGCAAAGTTCTCATTTCATTTAAACCCTTTCCATTCTACTAAAATGATTATTTTATAGTTTTTTTCAATATTTAGTTAATTCTCAAATATATTCGACAATACCAATAACTTGAAATCGGTAGATCATCAGAGTGATATCTGTTGCTTAGAGAGGGCATGCACAGCTCTCTTTAGTCAATGAATGATGAAGAAATGAATACCATGAATCCTCTTTGAAACCCTTCACTTAACCCATTCCCACACAGTGATGCCCATAGAAAAAAACAAATTAGGAAAACATTGTGTAAAATGAAGAAATTGCTTGTAATAAGCAATTTCTTCGTTTTACACAATTTTTTCTATCCAAAAAGTTGAAAAAATCTATAATTTCATACACTTGAAATAATTAATTGTCGTCTGCAACTCCTTTTAATTTGAACCAATCTAAAACTTTACCGTTTGGTAATGGGTTATGTCATAAATTTGACAACCATCAAATTGTATAACAGATTCCATAGAAAAAGCTTTACTTGTCAACATTTTGTTGGATTAACCCATTCCCAGTTGACAAAATTTTAGACAGGTCCAGCTTGAGAGAAGTTGAAGATAACAAGTTTAAGAAATTTTACAGTTTTTGTCTTTTTGGTTAGAAAAAATTGTGGGAAATTAAAAAATTACTTGTTACAAGCACTCACTTCATTTTACACAATATTTTCCCAATCGTTCTTCTTGAGGGGTGTCTAAGGCATCATTGTGTGGGAATATGGTAACTCATTAATATTCTTGTTGGATTAAGAAAGGGTGCATCTTAAACCCATTCCCACACAACAAAATTTTAGACTGGTCCAAATTGAAAGGAGTTGCAGACGACATTTAAAAGTTTTGAAATTTTATATTTGTTCGACTTTCTGGGTAGAAAACATAGTTTAATATGAAGAAATTGCTTGTCACAAGCAATTTCTTCATTTTACATACGGTTTTCCCAGTTGTTTTCTTGAGGTGCAGCCAAAAGCATCATTGTGTGGGAATGGGTTAAATCCATTTTCAGATGATAAAATTTAGACTGGTCTAAATTCAAATAGGCTGCAGATGACAGTTTTTGTCATCGTGGAAAATGAAGAAACTGCTAGTTAAAAGCAATTTCTTCATAAACCATCACGTTTTCCAATGCACTGTAAAAATTTTGTATTTGGACCAGTCACCAGTCAAATTTTTAAACTTGTCCAAATTGAAAAAGGTTGCAGACTTCAAAAGAAAGCTGGTTACAATTCAAAAATAAATCCCATATCAGGAAGGAAACATTGTGAGAAAGAAGAAATTGTTTGTAACAAGTGATTTCTTCTGTTCTCAAATTGTTTTCCATAGCTATATTTCTTCCACACAAAGAAATTCAGGACTGTATGGTGATGGGTTAAGGGACAGCAAATAGTGCTAAAGTAAGCACGGTTTTACAATAGTTCAATTGAAACCCATTTGTCAGAAATAAAAAGAAATGTTAGCCTTTAACAATTCAAAATTCTTTCTCAGTGTAACAATTGCATTAATTGTAAAATTTTTGGAGTGCATAAAACCAGTTCAAAATCAAACAAATCACCGTATTGAGTTTCAAGTTTTTTATTGCCAATGAAGTGTTTGGTCTTTCAAGTAACAACCATGCACAAACTCCCCTCAGCTCTAATATTATGTGTGAATTACAAAAGAATTTTCTCATAAATAACTGCCATAAACTCTTACAGCTCAAAAACTGACATAAAATCTGTATGAAAGAGACATAAAATGTCACAAAAGATTTATACAAGGTGGTCAAAATTGAATATTGAAACTGTTTTTCTGTTTGAACATTACCTGTCAAGTGCATATAAATCAAGATTTCTGATGTAATATACCAGCATTAAGGGACTGGTTAAACCCAAATCCATTCTAACAACCCAGATTTTAACAACCCTAGGGTAAACATTGTGGAAAATTAGAAATTGCTTGTAACAAGCATTTTTTTTCCAAATCCAACAGTATCTTATACCCTTACAGATGAAGTTTTTTAAAATCCAATAAACTAAAACCCTCAATCCACTTGTGCTCACTGGTCAACTGGTCAAATGATGTGACTGGCACCATGACCTGTCAGATGTTGTAGAGAACATTGGAAAGATTGTTAGCAATCAATGACCTCAGGACCATTTATTGATATAATTATGTAATAATCTTAACTAAAATTCTTGTGAAAGTGGACTTTAATCCAATATTCTCACATAATCATATTTCATGAAATTTTAGATCTATCAAAGATCTGGGTAGAACTGTGGAAAATAAAGAAATTGCTTTTAGCACACAATTTCTTCATTTTACACAATGTTTTCCCAATTGTTCTTTAGAGGGGCATCAATGTGTGGGAATTGGTTAAAAGCGCACAATTATGGAATTGGGTTTTATTGACACTTTTAACAATTCATCAATATCAATTTCTTCTTGGACATCAATTGTACATGTACTGATATACGTTGGGATTGATTCTGACATCACTCTAAATTAGAGTGTTACCCTGATTATTGTTTTTTGTTTGAATGGAGTTTAAAGCCACTTTTAACATTATTTCAGACATATCACATATTGCAGAGGCTGAAGTACCTAACCATATATTCCTGGTAGGTTTCACACCAGTACGACAACTACACACTTTTAGAGCCTCCAGCTGCTAATCCTACATAGGTTCACAGTTATCCACCCATTGGTGGGAAACAAATGTTGGAAACCGTCAAACGGTGGACCCTATGACTAGGAGTCCTAGGAGCTACCACTGCGCTATGGCTGTGGCCCCCAGATTATTACTAACTTCATTGCTCATTTCAGAAGAGCACCACACAGGTGCTTAATACCTTGCCATTTGAGTGCTTGGAAAGTGGATAAAAATATTAGGCAACAAGAGTTGACCAAGGAATATATAGCTCTAGGTCGTAGGTGTAAGTATTCAGAAAATATAAGCAAGGTTAAACGTTTTGGTTCAAGTTTTTATGCATTTGTGAAATATGAGCCCCCACCACTCATAATGGAGATATAAAAACCTTAACCAAGAGGGATATCAATGGTACAACTATAGCTCTTTTGAGACATTTTTCCCTGGCGAGCTTAACCCATAAACCAGACGACAAAATTAAAGACTGGTCAAAATTCAAAGGAGTTGCAGACAACAATTCAAAGTTTAATACATTTTAGATTTTTTTCAACTTTCTGGGTAGAAAACATTGTACAAAATGAAGAAATTGCTTGTTACAAGCAATTTCTTCATTTTACACAATGTTTTCCAAATTGCTTTTTTGAGGGGTGTCAAAAAGGGCCATTGTGGTTGAATGGGTTAAAAGGATGACAGTTCTTAAGATTATATCAAGTTCTAAGTTTCAAGTGAATGCCTCCAGTTATTTCAGAGATATCCATTTTTTAAGTTTTAGTATGATGGCAACAACAATATCATGAAAATTTCTTGTTCCTGATAACAGCCAAGGTAAAAAGTCTGGCATCTTATATTCACAACTCTAATGCTTTTCCAAAGCAATAACCACACAAACTTGAGTGCAATGACTGATTATCAGGTTTGTGTTAGTTTTGAGTAACTAAAATGCTTACCATAGAAAACTTATTCATTGACATGAACAAACATAAAGTCACATTGACTGTAATGAATTGCCAATAGAAATCAAATTCATATTTCTAATTTAACTCAAATTATGATAACTTCATGGGAAAGATGTCACATAAATCCCCCCCTTTTTCAGCAAAAGCATTGATAATAAGAGGACAATTGCATTAATTTTAAATTGTTTAATTTCACACAACAGTAAAATCCCTGAATTATATATTATGAATCAATAAGTTTAGTTTGTTAGAATTTCGTAGTTCTTAACTTTTCAAAAGCACTGAATGGAATCACAATATCATTGAATTCAAACCTATCATTAGGTAATCACTTTTTTCTCATCACAAAAGCACATTTTTTATTGTTTCCCTTTTTTGATCACAGACGCTTATCACTTGCATGTATTTTGAAAATCAAGTCCAAACTTATACAGTCAGCCCTCTCTGTATACGATACATGGATTTCAATGGGGTGCTATTCACATCTGACTAAACATATTCAAATACCTATTGATGCGAATTGTGTGAATCTGCTGATATCGGGAGATTGTCGGTTTAAGATTACATTCCGATCCTTTGTTTTTTGTTGCAAATTCAAGTTTTGATCAACATGAGCAAAAACAGTAACTAATATTTAAGATCAATAGCATATATTTGTAAAAAAGAGTAGACAAGCATAGTCAGTTGAAGGTGTTTGATAAAAAGACAAGGGGGTATTAACTGAAACTTTATTGAATGAGTAGAAATTTTTTTGCTTAACATATTACTAGGCAACATATATTTGGACTGGTCCAAACTGAAAGAAGCTGCCGACGACAGTTTCATATTGATGGAATGTAAAAGCATTTGTCCTTTTGAATAGAAAGATTTTGTGAATAATGAAGAAATTGCTTGTAACGAGTTTTTCTTTCATTTTTCACATGATTTTCCAAAACTTTTTTCTTTAGGGATGTAAAAAAATATTTTGTGTGAGAATGGCACGCAGCCTTTTTTAGGACAAAATGATTTCAGGTTATATACCCGGTACTCACTAATGAAAAAGAATAGGCCTTTATATCGACTATAATTTCTTTAACCCATTCCCATGCAATACCTCTTTTTAATGCCTTATTTATGGTAAAATGTTGTAACAAGCTATTTCTTGATTTCCCACAATGTTTTCAACCAAGATTGACAAAGACTGTTTCAAAATTAAATCAAATTGACATTGCTGTCTGAAACTTCTTCCACTTTGAACCAGTCTAAAATTTTATTTTGTAATGGGTTAAAGTGAAGACAATTTTTAAGATTTTCATTGATCCACTTGAAATAACCCATACCCACACAATGATGCTTAGATATTTTTGATGACCCTCAAGAAAAACAAATTGCAAAACATTGTGTAAGCAATTTCTTCATTTTCCACAATGGTTTCTACCCAGAAAGTTGAAAAAAATCTAAAATTTCATAAACTCTAAATTGCTGCCTAAGACTTCTTTCAATTTGGACCAGTCTAAAATTTTGTCATCAGGTAATAGGATAACATGTTGCTCAAAAATTCCCTTTGAAATTCAGACAGACAGCCATGTAACACCGTTAGATTCAGTTGCAATTTTTCTCATGAATAAATAATTAAACAGAAGAACAATTCAAGACATTTATGTTGATTTAAATAAAACAGATAATAGAAACACACTTTTATCCATGACATTGGCAACATTACTCAACCCTTTCCTGTTCAATCCCTGGTTTTTACATACCTGTAATTTTATAGTTTAGAAACATTGTGGAAAAAGGAGAGATTGCTTGTAATACCAATGATTTTTTTTTTCAAATAAAATCAACTTTAATTTGTTGTCAGCAAAACCTTTGAAATTTCACAGGTCTAAAACTTTGCAATACAGTGAAGCGTTAATCATCAATCCCCTGAAGTAGTAGAAATTTCTGCATGAAAGTTCAACAGAGGTTTTATGAATATGTTTTTTTTTTTTTAAATGGGTTTTTAATGCCACTTATAACAGTATTTCAGTCTTATCTGGGCAGCATGAGCACATATCCAACTACCATTACATCCTTTCCGAGCCTCCAGCTGCTATACCACTTGGGTTTACAATCATCCATCCATTGTTGAGAGATAAATGTCAGGAAGGACATTAGTCATGACCAGGGATCAAACTCTAGACCTCATGATTGGAAGAATTTTTTATCAAGTGATCACCCAGAATGACGACTAAAGGAAGGTGACAAAGTAATTATCTTGCATCAGAAGATCAGTGTATTTCCATGAACTGATCTCTTTGCGTGATTATTTAAATTATTTAAAGAATGTAAATATCTATTTGTAAACCTATATAAGAACATTCTATGTAATATATGTATATGTGACGATGTACTTTGTACAAGTCTAACAATAAAATTTTCTGTCTGTCTTTATTAACCCAGTCCCACACAATGACGCTTTTAAACACCCCTCAGTATGAAAGCTTTGGAAAACATTGTTGAAAATGAAGAAATTGCTTGTTACAATCAATTTCTTCATTATCGAATGTTTTCTAGCCCAAAATACAAATATTCTAAGGATTTCACCAACTTAACATTGTTGTCTGCAACTTCTATGAAATAGGACTGGTCTGAAATTTTATCTGGTGGTAATGGGTTAACCCATTACCAGACGGCAAAATTTCAGACTGGTCCAAGTTGAAAGAAGTTGCAGACAATAATTTACAGTTAATGAAATTAATTTTTTCCAACTTTTGGGGAAGAAAATATTGTGGAAAAAAAGAAGATATTTCTTGTTACAAGGAATTTCTTAATTCCACACAACTTTTTCCAGATTGTTTTTCTTGAGGGGCATCCAAAAGTGTCATTTGTGGGAACGGGTTAATTACTTGTCCTGTAGGAATCTCTTAAACATCATATTTCAAAAAATCTGTTTTGACACACAGACTTGAAAAAGAGTAAACATCAGGAAAACCAATGCTTTTAGCATGAATTTTTTCTCCTTTTCTCAAAATGCTTTCAGTGCATTGTCAAACCCCTTGACACTCACATCTTCTTTTTATTGAAAATGTACTTCAAAATTGTTGTCTAACTTTTGATATGTACCAAAATTCTCTAAAATTATGTAGACTGGCAATGGAATAATAAATCCTGTTTCAACTAAACCCTTTACCAGACGACAAGATATTAGACTGGTCAAAATTCATAGAGATGACAATTTTTAGTTGATGAAATGTTGTTGTTGTTTTTTGGGTTTTTTTTGGGGGGGGGGGTCTAACATTGTGGATAATGAAGAAATTGCTTGTAACAAGCAATTTCTTCATTTTCCACAATGTTTTCTAAAACCATGTCTTTCTTTTGGGCATCAAAAAGTGTTATAGTGTGGGACTGGGTTAACCTAATGCTATGATTGAAAAGTATTCAACTCCAAACCCTGATATCTTTATGCATGTTTGTGACTTGAAGTACTTCATTAACCAACTAAAATATAAGCCTAAATAGACATCTAACATTATTCGATTTCAAAACAACAAAATTTGGACTGGTCTAAATTCATAATAAGTTGCAGAAGATAATTTCAAGATAAAAAAATTTGAGTATCTCACCGTTTGAGTTAGAAAGTTCTAAAGGTTGAAAATGAAGAAAATGCTTGTAATAAGCAATTTCTTCATTTTTAACCTGATTTTCCTTTTAAATTCTAAAGAGGCATCAAAAGTTGGGATTTTGTGAGAATGGGTTTAACACACAAATAATGAGACACACAAAAGAACACAGTAAACTTTTCCAAAATGATTGTCTTAGTATAAAATTCCACTTAAAGCAGCACTAATCAACATTCAAATATCAAAGAATACTTTTTGTTGATTCCTAATCCAACTTTTTTATATAATTGATCAATTCTACCCATTTTGATACTAATAATCTTTTTGTCGTATCCAAAAATATGAAGAAAAAAAATATATATTGTTCACACTTTTTCACATTCAAATAGAAATAATTCCATACTTCACTTCGCTGAATAAGGCCATATTTAACTTTCACCTATCTCTTTTACTCATTCAACAATAATCAATCTATCAACAAATTGACAAATAGTTTTGCCCTGTCTCTTATCTCTTCTCTTTGTACAAAATTTCAGTGTGTTTGTATACGGGACCGAATGGTCAATATTGATCGAGAAACAGGGGCTCACAAATCTTCACAAAATGACCTGTCCACAAATGTACTAAATACTGTTTAAATTTCTTATAAACATTGAATTGATAAGTGCAGGTGATTTTTAACCCTTATCAATAGATTATCAGGGCAAAGGATTATAGACAGAGTTCTAATTACAAATGATTTATAAAAAGTTTTATAATTGAAGAAAGGCTACAAGCCAATGTACAAAATATAAAGCCTTTATAAATTAGTGTTGACATGCCTGAAGCTTGCAAATTAGTTTTCTTTGAAATATTGTTATTACATCAAATCTTACAAATTACATTTAAACTGAAAACCTTATAATCACATGTTTTCACAACCCTTAAGAACAGAATTTGGGGAACTAATGAGAAAAATGAAGAAATTGCTTGTTTCAAGCAATTTCTTCATTTTTCACATTGTTTCTACCATAAACAACAGAGATATTTAACCTTCGTCATACTTAACCTGAAATATTCTTGTTTCGGCAGGAGGTATAGACAAAAATTAGCCTGCATATATGCACAATCTGATCTTAGTCTATATCATCTCTTCCATCTGTTTATCCTTATTTAGCAAAAACTATTTATAAATCAATCACAAATTCACAAGTGGTGCTAGTGCTTTCAGCTAATTGAGTTATATCCACTTCTGTTACGGATTTAATCTGGCATGACAAGGGTTAAGATTCTACATTTTCACTGTATAATAATGGGTAAACCAGTTTTAGGATGGTCATAAGATGACAAAAGAGTGCAGATGAAATTTTGTCTAAATATTTTCACTCTTCTTTAAAAAAAGGGAAGTATTTTGGATAAAAAAGTAGAAAGGTTTCTGAAAGTCAAACATGTTGACCATATTGAAAAGATATACCTCTTATTTAATAGGGATTAATTTCAAAATAAGTCAAAGCTCTATATTATTTTAACAAGTAGGCAACTTTATGTTAATAGGCCACAGATTAGGATAAGCTATTGAAGAAATCAAACCTTTTTCTTTTTAAAAAACTAAAATATTCAATTGAAGGTGTTAAATTATAAGTCTTCAAATCAGGATGTAATTTATCATGTTTGTTTTTTGACGATGAACCATGTGTGTTCAAGTCAAATTGTTAAATAAATATTCTGCTCTGTTCTGTTCTGTAATCAAGCATTCGTTTTCTTACTTTATATATGAAGCATCCAAAGTGAAGACAAATTTGTTGGTAGATATCAAAACTATTCTGAGTGTCTTTATATACATTGTACATGCACTTAACCCATTCCCACTCATTGAGGCTTTTAGACACCCAAAAGAAAAAAGTCTTTGGAAAACATTGTGAAAAATTAAGAAATTGCTTGTTACAAGCAATTTCTTCATTATCCACCGTGTTTTCTACCCCAAAAGTTAAAAAAATGTAAAATTTCATACTCTTTATATCGTTGTCTGCAACTCCTTTCAATTTGGACCAGTCTAAAATTTAGCCGTCTGAAAATGGGTTAAAACAGTGTCACAATTAACCCTCGAATTGATTGATAGCAGGCCTGGTCCAACCCACTTCAAGCCGACATGGCACTTTGTCTAAGGTACCAAACATTTTTTGTTTGCAATTTGCAGAGGAAAATAACACAAGCATCTATAACATTATAAAACAGCTTGTATAAGCTGATTTTACATTTGTATTGTAGATTAACCTTTTCATGCTGAACCCGAAATATTCCTGTTTGTGCAGGAGGTGCTGAAAAGATCAGCCTGCAGGTCTACAAAATTTTAGAGTGGTAAATTGAAAGAGGCTGCAAATGTAGTTGTTTTAAATTGAAAGAAATGACAGCCTTATGAGGTAGAAAATATTGCGAGAAAAGAAGAAAATGCTTGTGTCAAGCGATTTCTCCTGATGTTTGCTATAGCACATAAAAATGTGGGATTTTGTGGTAATGGGTTAAAGAGTGTACAAAAAATTCAACACACAAGTACAAAGAACAGTAAACTATTCTACTATAAAGACAGAATAAATATAACCAAGCAATTATTTCATAATGAAAGTTTTCAAATTTACACAATGGAAAAATTGGAAGACTTTCGATCTGTAATGTAACAAAGACTCTAGTATCGTAGCAATATTCAAGTACCTCTTTATACCATTAAGAATGTTATACTAACATTGTCATTGTTATTGTATGAACCCATTCCCACACAATAGTGCCCTTAGACATCTCCAAGTCGAAATTCTTTGGAAAACATTGTGGGAAATGAAGAAATTGCTTGTAAGCAATTTCTTTGTTACCCCAATGTTTTCTACCCTAAACGACAGAGATTTTTGAAATTTCATCAATAAACAAGGTGGCAAATTGTCACGAAATATGCCCGTAACACTACTGGTTGTTGACTAGGGAAGGGGATTAAAATCTAAGTCTAATTTCAAGAAAGAGTAACAATTCACAATGATAACTTATGGTTCTGTTGTTTTTCTTGTTATCATGAGGTTTTGAAAACCATAGGCTGTTATACTTTAAGAGATTTGAAACAAAATCAAAGTGTGAAAGCAACAAAGGAAAATAACTCAAAAATAAGCCAGGTAGAGTTATGGTTCTTGTGACCTGCACTTCCGCTTGATATCTACCCACTCATGAAGTTTCATGATCATAGCTATTACACTTTAAGAGATATAATCCAGACAAAATCCAAGTATGAACAAAGTCTGAAAAACAATTCCCCATTATGAGACCTATCTACCCATGAAGTTTCATGATCATAATTTGAATACTTTTAGAGATATGCTCCGGACAAGATCCAAGTATGAAAAACTACAAAGGGCAATAACTCAGAAAATAAGCCAGGTAGAGTTATTGTTCTTATGTACTGCACTTCCACTTGATGAGATTTATCTACCCATGAAGTTTCAATACCATACCTTGAATACTTTTAGAGTTTTAGAGCAATGGTAACAATTAGAACAGAGATATAACAATGATATGGCAGTTGTACATAAAACTTGAACCCATTTCCACACAGTGACACTTCTTGACGCTCCTCAAGAAAAACAATTGGGAAAACTTTGTGGAAAATGAAGAAATTGCTTGAACCAAGCAATTTCTTCATTTTCCACATTGTTTTCTACCCAGAAAGTTGAAAAATTGAAAGTTTCATAAACTTTAAATTGCTTGTCTGCAGCTCCTTTCAATTTGGACCAGTCTAAAATTTTGCAGTCTGGTAATGGGTTAACCAAGAGTTTCTAAGTTGAAAAAGGGACAAAATTCAGAGAATCTTTTGTTGATATGATTGTCTCAAAAGCATGCACAAAATTTCAGAGCAAAAACATAAGTAGAAACAGAGATATGAGACTTGCATGAAAATCTTAAGTCTTATGCCGACACCGACACCCAGGTGACTGGAACAGACCCCCACCTCCTATTCTTCAAATAGTCAACTTAACAATTAGTGACATTTCTGATCTATTATTCAGACTGAATCATTAAAAAGTAACATTTTCCAAAATAGACCATGTTCTCTTTTTATTTAAGTGTTCGGTGTTTTAAAGATTCAATGAAATGGTGAAGTCATTGAAATATTTACGCTATCTCTAGTACCCTCTATAGGTCACATTTTTACAACCAATCATTACTCATCATGTTCTGGCTTGTACAAAAAGTTTGGAGGGAAATTTATGAATACTATACTCCAAAATTTAACGGTTTTCAATATTTCATCGGCTTTCTTTTTTAATTTTTCACACTCAATGACATTGTGCCTTAGCATAGAATTTTCATTCAATTTAATTCAAATAATATACTGGAGTTGACTTGACCCATTAGCAAACAATACATTTTTGAAAGAAGTTGAAGACAACAATTTTTAGTTCAGGTAATTTTGACTCTATTATTTTTGCTATCATGGATAATGAAGAAATTGCTTGTCACAAGCAATTGCTTTTCACAAGCTATTTCTTCATATTTAACAATCATTTCCAAAGCTTTTTCTCTGTAGGGGAGTAAAAAGCAGGATTGTGTTGGAATGGGTTAACCCTTTCCTGTTTAAACACAGGATTTTACGTCATTGTAATTCTATACTTGAGAAAACATTGTGGTAAAAGGAGAAATTGCTTTTTACAAGCAATTTCTCCTTTTACCACAATGTTTTCAACCACACAGGATGGTTTCATTTAAAATTGTATCCAACTTTCGTTGTTGTCTGCAATAATGTAAAGAGAATGAAATAAATCCATTGTCATTTAAAAAAAAATCTTGGCTCTGAAAATATGTTCCCAAAGGATGGGTTATCTATGGACAAGTTTAACTCTTTTCCAAACAACAAATTTTAGAATTTTTGTTACAAGCAGTTTGTTGTTTTTTCCTTGATGTCATACATTGATGGCGTCAAAAAGCAAGACTGTGTGGCAATGGGAAATAATTATGCTTGAAAAGGAACCATCCAGGAATATCTTAACACATTTTTAACCCATTTCCACACAATCAGGCTTCTTGATGCCCTGAAGAAATACAAGTTCAGAAAAAAGTGGAAAAAAGAGACATTGATGGTAACAAGCTATTTCTCCTTTTCTCACAATAATTCGAACTTTATTGGGCAGTTATTTCCAAACTTAACTCACTATGAAATGTTGTCTACTGTAACCAGACAACATCCCCTCTGGACAAAATCCCCTTCCATTTTTTTTGACAAAGCGGATATTATCCCCTTCCTAAATCTAAAAGGGCTGACATTAGCCCCTTTGTCATTCTGACAGGGTGGACAAAATCCCCTTCCAACCACTGAACTGAATTCCCTCGCACTTAAGTAACGAAGCGGACAATAACTCTTTCCATTCATATTCTTCATAAAGATGAACCATAATTTACTCTCGGTTTTTTATTTGGGTAAAAAGATATATTAATAACAATATTAATTGATTGCTACCCCTTTGAATTTGGACAAGTCTTAAATTTTATAAAATAGGAAAAGTGGTGGCTTTTTGTGAAATACGATTGCATTTATGTTGATTGCTGCGATTTACAATATGGATAAATGCAAGAAAAACTGTGATTTTCATGTGAAATTTCAGAATAATAACCAACTAATATATTTTAGAAGGGGGGCTTTGTCCGCACTAGTAAAACGATGATGGGGATATTGTCTACCCAATTAATACTAAGAAGGGGATTTTGTCCGCCCTGTCAGAATAATATAGGGGCGAATGTCTGCCCTGTTTAATTTGGGAAGGGGATAATGTCCACCTTGTCAAAAAACAGAGAAGGGGATAAAATTAGTCCAGATGGGCTAGCGTCCTAGATTCATTTCAATTTGGACTAGTATAAAATTTTGTTGTCTGGCTAATCAAGATATCAAGTCCTGCTCCTGAAATTATTATTTTTTTATGGAAAATGGACATAACATAAGAATGACCATTTCATATTCAGAAAAATCTGCCAGGTGTGAAAACAATTGACCCTGGTTATGATCATATTGAGTGCAGGCTAACCAGGGTCAAATCTTTTTCGCATCAGTCATCTTTGGTGTGTTAGGTCACAGTTATTCTTGTAGTTCATTTACAGTAAAAATTCTTTTGATCAACCATGTTAGGGACTGCCTAAAAATGCTTGTTGAACATTTATTTGTTGTGCAATATAAACACTAGAACTTGTCACAAAAAGGAATAATATCCCCGAACAGCACTTGTCCATATACAAGTGCTAACCGCCAAAGGGCCGTAAAAAATGGACTTTTTAATTAAAGGGCCATAAAATCAGTAAAAATAAATGGACCATAACCGAAATAGGATATGCACATGTCTGACTTATACGGAGTCTTTCTGTGAAATTTGAATCAAATCTGTCCAATGGTTGCCGAGAAATTGAGTGGACACGATTTTTCACCAAAGGGCCATAACTCCGTCAAAAATCAATGGACCGTAACAAAAATAAAATATGCTTATCTCTGCTTGATACTGATTATATCAGTGATGTTTGAATAAAATCCGTCCTATAGTTGTCGAGTAATTGAGCGGACACGCAAAAGCTACAGACAGATTGACGGACAGACAAGCTGACTCCTATATGCCCCCCAAACATAGTTTTGGGGGGTATAGTTACATATATTTATCTAGAGTTAACCCATTCCCACACAAGAGAATCTTAGGCTGGTCCAAATTAAAAGAAATTGCAGAGGACAATTTAAAGTTTGTGAAATTTTCAAAATCTTCATCTTTTGGGGTAGGAAATATTCTGGATAACAAAGAAGTTTTTTGTTACAAGCAATGTTTTCCTTAAGGGCTTTTCCTAAGGGGTATTAAAAAGTGGTGAAAAAACATAATTTACTTAGTTCCAAAAAAAAAAGGTGCATGTTTTTGATCAGAGACACAAGCATCAGTCACTTTTGTTGTTATACCTTTCATCTCCAATGACATTGTCAATTTCACCATTTTGAATACAAGTGGTCAATGTCTCCTGTGTTATGTGGTAGATTCTTTCATTGAAGTGGTGAGGATTATCAAAGTTAATCAATATGTCTAAGTTAACAATTTATTATTCAATATTGCTAACAACAGAATCAAATATGTACCTATTACCTAGATGTTAAAAATGGACAATTTACCTTGAATTTGCATGAATTTGTTTGTGTCCTTTTTGACATTTGAATCCCACCAATGGGTGGATAATCATAAACCTAAGTCGGATGAGCAGCTGGAGGCTCAGAAAGGGTGTAGTGGTAGTTCTAGTGAGAGAAATATCAATGATAAGCACTTTCTTCATTTTCCAAAATGCTTTCCATAGCTTTATTTGTGAGGGGCATCAAAAAGCAGGATTGGACGGGAATGGGTCGAACTTCAGATGAAACCCTTTAAATAGTTTTCGGGAGACAGGCTGTTAATGAAGGTGATTAAACTAGGGTGATTCCCGCTTAATGACTTTTTTGATGTATTATTTGGAAAACATTGAGTAAAATGAAGAAAATGCTTGTTACAAGCAATTTCTTCATTTTTCACAATCTTTTCTACCAAGAATTTGAAAAAATCTGAAGTTTCATAAACTTTTAATTGTCCTCAGCAACTCTTTTCATTTTCAACCAGCCTAAAATTTTTCCATCTGGAAAAGGGTTAATATCCCCCTCTGGCTCCCACTGTCATATAATATGTCAGTTAAATAAAACCTTTAATTTTAAAC
Source organism: Fragum fragum (assembly GCA_946902895.1). Taxonomy (NCBI): domain Eukaryota; kingdom Metazoa; phylum Mollusca; class Bivalvia; order Cardiida; family Cardiidae; genus Fragum; species Fragum fragum. The sequence goes on from OX336373.1 coordinate 60,305,250, forward strand.
AAGAGCTTTGCAGAGTGGCGTATATAAGCCTGAAGGGGTTTTTGAGTAAAAAACCAGTCTAATTGTAAGCTATTTTGTTAAGTCAAGGGCACATAATTCCAAAAGAATCGATTTTGCGATGACTTGTAAAATCACTTAATTTGCATAACAAATAAGAATTTGATTGGTCTGTTTTTAATGTATTCATATGCTAGTTTTCAAGGTCGTAATGATGCGGGATTAATTCACAGCTGATCGAAGTTTGAGACAGTCAAGATCGAAAGACTGATAGTTCTACAAAATAAAATTACTTTGATAGAGTCTAAGCTGTGTCTCCATCTTAGTACTGAACCTTTCGTTATATGCGTTTATAGTTTATGGACTAGTTTTTCGTGTGGGTCCTTGAAGGAGAGTTTAGAGTCACAGGAGAAGGACGGACAAGAATATTAGTTATGTCTGACGACGAGAAGATGTCCATGCGCTCACGTAGCACTATTGATTATAAGAGACTGAATGACAGAGGGTTTGATGGACAGCAGTTTTCACCGATAGGTAGAGGTAAACCCTTAGGTAGCCCCGATAGAGGAGCCTCGGGAACCAGTAAAATAAGGGGGGAAACCAAATCTGAATCCACCCATGCTAACACAGATATTGACAACCAAGAACGGGTACCAGACCATTCGTTTTTCGGTATAGCAGTAAGTACAGCGAGTCAGGCTTTTCTTCAGCAGGAAAATGAGTTAACTGCGAGATTGAGGCATTTAAGGGAAGAAGCTGAGCTTCAACGTTTGAGGCAGGAGGTCCAGGCAGCTGAGAAAGCGTTAGCACATGGTCAAGGGCAACAGTCGAGAGGTATGTCGTTTCCCTACACAGTTACTTTGGACAATCTAAGGAAAGACATTCCATTAAAAAGTAAGGCAAGGTCAATTTTGGAGAATTTGGGGGCCCTTGAGGTCAATGATTAAGAGATAGACTCTTCTCCAAATTTTGAACACAAATGTGAGAAGACCTTGAAATTTTCACAAAAATCAGGAATTTCTGCTAGAGCTTCTGATTTAGTGTCTAATCCAGAGATATCCCCACTCACATTTGCGTTTTGAATATGTGAATAATTCAATAGAATTTGACAAGTTAGATATGAATTTATTTGTTGCAGGTGAATTAGAAATAATTTCAAATGAAAATATTCATAATATCGAAAGATTAGCTAGGATTGAATTGTTAAAAAGATTGATGTATTTGCAAAGTTCTTTCAAGTTCACGGTTCTTAAATCTTTGTATGCTGCAATCTTGAGAGAAATTGAACTTGGTTATAGAGAGTGGGGGGATGATTTCACATATATTGAAAATCAAATTTTGGCCTCTCATTCTTTGAAATTCAAACCAAAAACAGAATTTTCTAATGGTGCATCTGGATTCAAGCAAGATGACAGTTCTAAAGTTTGGTTTTGTGCTAAATTCCAACGCAATAAATGTTTGAATAAAGATTCGCACATTGTGCAAGTCAAAGGTAGGCTACGATTGGTAAAGCATATTTGTGCGACATGCTGGCTTAACCCTTTCCTGTACAATCCCTTGTTTTCACGTCCCTGTAAATTTATACTTGAGAAAACATTGTGGGAAAAGAAGAAATTGCTTGTCACAAGCAATTTCTTCTTTTCTCACAATATTTTCCAACCTGTTGGTTTGTTACTTTTCAAATTGCACCCACTTTTGATTGTTGTCTGCAACTTCTTTCAAATTGGACAGGTCTAAAATTTTGAAAAATGGGAAAGGGTTAAAGATTAAAAAGAGTTGAATCATCCAGAATGCTCATCTGTTTGTCCGAATTTGTCTCCGTGACATTGATTTGATCAAAATAGGTTAATTCAATGGAACAAGGCAGCTGATATTTTTTATCCAGATTTTTCTAATAAAAAGCATAATAATGACTACAAAAGAAAAATTCCATTTTGCAATCATTCAAATAATTGTACGTTATGCAGAGATCTAAAACCTATTTTATGTTCTCCCACAGATGAGTTAATGAAAATTTACAAGGAAGTGAGAAATTCTGGCGATTTCAATTATCGAAAGGCTAGAATTCCCATCAATTCAAAGTTTAATATTGAATTTATGAGGAGGATGCTCCTTGATTATAGGGATTTAGAAGTTTTGGATTTTTTACAATTCGGGTTTCCTACTGATTCTTAATGTTGAAAGTCCGATTGAGCCTTCTTTGAATTGTAAGAATCATAAGGGTGCTGTTGAATTTCCAGAAGCAATACATGAGTATTTGGTTAAAGAGTCCTAACATGTCTCTATTATTGGTCCATTTAAAGAAAATCCATTTGATGACAATATCATTTTGTCTCCACTAAATTCAGTTCCAAAATCAGGAACAGATGAGAGAAGAGTGATTCTAGATCTCAGTTATCCCAAATTTGGAAATAATGTTAATTAATGGTCATGTTTCAAAAGACTTTTATTTAGGGGACAAAGTTGAATTAATATTTCCGAAAATAGATGACTTTGTAGCTCTAATTCTAAATAAGGGCAGAAACTCTTTGATGTATAAGTTAGATCTTCCGAGAGCATACAGGCAAATAAGCATATGTCCATCTAGTTATAATTTAGTAGCTTATAAGTGGCAAAAACATATATTTGCAGACGCGGTGTTGCCAATGGGCCTACGGTCTTCTGCTCATATTTGCCAAAGGGTTACAAATGCCTTCTCTTTTTATGCTTTTAAATATTGGAATAGCAGTTCTAAATTATTTGGATGATTTTGGAGGGGTTGAAAAGAAAAACTTGGCTGTATTTGCTTTTAATACCGTAAGAGAAATTTTCAAAATGAGTGGGTTAGAGGAAGCTGCATGCCCTCAGAAACTATGGTTTTTCTAGGCGTCTTATTTAATACCAGGGATATGACCATGTCAGTTACGAGGGATCGGTTGTCTGAAGTGAAATATTTAATCAGTTGGTGGTTAGACAAAAGTACTGCATCCTTAAAAGACATTCAGGTTGTGTTAGGAAAGTTGAATTTTGTTGGAGCTGCGTGAAGTCCAGTAGAGTATTTGTAAACAGATTGTTAAATTGGATGAGAGAATGTTACGCTTCAGATACAAGGGGTAGACAATTCGTCATTCCAGAGGAAGTCCGTAAAGATTTATTCTGGTGGGACAAATTTCTACCTTTATATAATGGTATTTCTTTGTTAGACTATGGAGATTGGAGTAAATCTGATGAAATTTTCAGTTCAGACAGTTGTTTGACTGGTTGTGGGGGACTCTTTGGAAATAGATTTTTTCATGCAATATTTCCACAGTTTACTTTGAACAAGCGTTTGCATATAAGTGCTTTGGAGTTATTATCGATCGTGGTTTGTCTGCATTTATGAAGTCCATATATGAGAGGCAAAAAAGTTCAAATACATTGTGATAATATGGCTGCCTGTTTTGCTATAAATACAGGGAGGACAAGGTCTGTCTTTCTACAGCAATGAGACAAACTTGCAGCCTCTACAGTGCACACAAGATGTTGACACAGATTTGACACTAAACACAGCTAGATGATAATAGCTCACCTTGAACACTCTGTGTTCAGGTGAGCTAAGATAGTTTAATATAAAAGTCAGCCAATGGTGAAGTAAAAGGTCTAAATGAACGCTTTGATTTGTTGATCATTAGTTCTTTGTTTGACATCCCTGATCCATCAATGCTGTAGGAGTTTTGCCTTAGAAAAGAACTTGTAATTTGTTCCCTGTTTGATGTTGGATGAACACCTTCAAACTTTATAAAACCCTTTCCTGTTCAATCCCTGCTTTATACATTTCTGTGATTTTGTAATTGAGAAAACATTGTAGAAATAGACAAAATTGCTTGTCACAAGCAATTTGTTCTTTTTCCACAATATTTTCAAATCAAATCCACTCTAAAATTTTGTCTGCAAATCCTTTGAATTTGGAAAGGTCTAAAATTTTGAAAAACGGGAAAGAGATAATGAATTGTTCTATATGAAAGAAAAGGTAACAGATAATCTCGAGATTTATCTTGACATGTGATTTACATCAAACTTTGAGGGGAACATCATGACAACTTAATGCTAAAGTCAACAAGGTACAAAAAATCATTTTTCACAGCCAAGCACCTCCCTTTAGTCAAGATGGGTTATAGTTAAATAGAAACTTTGAGCCAAAGAGGGCTAAACTAGATATGCAACAGAAAAGAAGCTATCAAGAGCAAAGAGTAACTAATTTTAACCCATTCCCATCCAATGAAGCTTTTTGACGCCCCCCAGAAAAGAAGCTTTGGAAATCATTGTCACAAGCAATTACTTCATCAAGTTAAAAATATCTGAAATTCTACAAAGGAAAATTTATCCTCATCAATATCTTTGAATTTGGACCAGTCAAAAATGTTGTTGTCTATATGGTCAGTGTTCGACAAAATGAACTAATTACCATGTATAACACTGAATAAACAATATTCATCACAAAGGATTCCTGATGATAAAAATGGTTACTTTTTTCATAACTATCAACAGTTATCATAAGTGTGTGTGTGTGTTCCTGCAATTTTTCCATAGTCCCAATATTTTCCTTCCTAATCTTTGTTTATCCCATTCCCACTCAATAAATCTTAAGACCAGTCAAAATTCAAAGAATTTGCTGACGACAATTTTAAGAAGCCAAAATATTTACAACTTTTGTCTTTTTAGATTGAAAACATTGTGGAGAATGAAGAAATTGCTTGTAACAAACAATTTCTTCATTTTCAAAAAAGTTTTCCAAAGTATTATAATGAGGTGGCATTTAAAAGCACTGCTGCATGGTAAAGTTAAAATCTCTTTGTAATTTGTAAGTCAGTGATTCATAGTTTGTAGCCCATTTCAAGTCCCAAAAGTATGGTTTAAGCACAAACTCCAAAGTTTAATACGTAGGTGTGATTTATCCTATCATGAACTGACAAAGTTACCACTTACCTTGATTTTGCACCTTCTGATTCCTTTTAATCAATTATTATGTACCTTTAATCAATAGGTGCTATTTGATTTGTGGTATGGGAAATTAATCAAGTAAAGGTTCCTGTAGTTATTGTTGAAAAATTCTTTCAAATTGCTGTGCTCCCATAAATATCAATAACATTTTTATCATTTAGATGTTCTAACCATTTTATTTCAATCTGTAGTTGCTTTCTTCTCAATATTCGGTCCTTAATTTCAGAGTTGTGATAAAAGGATACTCTTAGTGACTTGATCCAATTACAAAAGGGAAATCACTCGGACTGATGTAGAAACAAATGATACATATGTATAATACTTGTTCTGTGTTAAAAAAAAATGCCAACTGTGACATTGCCATAATATAAAGAAAAGATGAGTAATTTTCATATGTATTTTCCTCAGTTATCTGCAAACCCTCTTGATGGATTTTGTCTCAAGATATAACAAATTTAGAATCAAGCCTTAAATTGTGGACATTAAAAGACTATGTCCAATCCCGAGTATCTCGGACAGCAGACCACCTGCCCTCTCTTAGGTTCATATTATGCTTAGTTTGCATGAAATATTCTGGTCCCTTACTATACCAACTACCGGTACATAGGTTTCACTGTATATCTGACAACTCTGTTAACTTATATGTCAATTTTTAGTGTTAAAGAGATCCAGTTGTTTATATATTCAACAATATCTTGTAACATATATAATTGCGAGCAAAAAAATGAAAATTATGAGAAATCCATATATTTAAACCATTAACAGACGACAAACTGATAGACTGGTCCAAATTGAAAGAAGATGCAGAAGATACAAGCAATTCCTTAATTTTCTATAATGATTTTAAAAGTTTTTCTTGGGGATCGTAACGAGGCAAGATAGAGTCAGATTGCATTAGAATGGATGGCTTTTGTGCAAACATCTACAAACATACAGAAAGCCTAGCAATTGTTAAAATATTTCTATCCAGGTCTTATTGTGTATCTGACAGTCTAACCTTGCCTGATACTTTTGTCCAGTCTATAATAGTCTCTTCTGGTAAAACTTAACCCATTCCCAGATGACAAAATTTTTGACAGGTACAGTTGAAAGACGTAGCAGGCGACAATTTTCAGTTGATGGATTTTATAATTATCTTTGTCTTTTAAGGTAGAAAGTAGTGTGGATAATCAATTTAACACGCAATCTCTATATTTTCCACAGTGTTTTTCAAAGCTTTTTCTTATAGACGGGCAAAAAAAAGCGTGATTGTGGGGAATGGGTTCAACCCATTCCCACACAGTGACACTTTTGGCACCTCTCAAGAAAACTAATTGGGAAAATATCGTGTGAAATGAAGAAATTGCTTGTAACAAGCAATTTCTTCATTTCATACAATATTTTCTATCAAGAAAGATGAAAAAATCTAAAATTTCATAAAATTGTCATCTACAACTCCTTTCCATTTGGACTAGTCCAAAATTTTGCCATCTGGTGATGGGTTTAAGACAGTCAGCAATGTAAAGGAATGACATTAATTATCTTACTTCTTCATTTTTATTGGAGACATCTTGTCTGAGAGCCTTAATATCATCTTCATTTCTCTTAATCTGACTCTCCTTCCTGGCTATCTCCTGTTCTAGAGCTGTTCCTCTAGCCTGGGCTTGTCTGTGATTGTTGTCCAGTTTAGCGATGTGTTCCTCCAACTGACGAATCTCATCTTTATGTCTCTGTTGGGCCTGTGCTAGATTCAGCTGGAGTTGGCCACAATTCTGTTCTAAACGATCAATCTGAAAAAAGTGTTTGGATTAGTTTTCTGATTAAATACAATTGATTTAATTCAGTTTAACCCATTCCCACACAGTGACACTTTTAGACACCCCTCAAGAAAAACAATGTTTTCTACCCAGAAAGTTGAACAAATCTAAAATTTCATAGACATTAAATTGTTGTCTGCAACTCCTTTCAATTTGGACCTGTCTAAAATTTTGCTCTCTTGTATTGGGTTAACGGTTTCTTAGTCATATTTTGGCGGCTGGAACACCCAACCATAGATTCCTGGTATTTCTAATGCCAGTGCTACCACTTCATCCTTTCCAAGCCTCCAGCTGCCATGACTGACTAGTTGACAGATTACATAACCCAGAAGTTCTTTTTTTAATCACATTTCTGCCACTTTGCAATACTACGAAAACTTCAGCTCTTTAAGGCAAGCATCCTTCTTCACAATACTCTCTTAATCAATTCCCACACAATCCTCCTTTTGATGCTCCCCAAGTAAATAAGTAATTTCTTCACATTGTTTTCAACCAAGAAAGACAAAGATTTTTTTAAAGTTTCATCAACTTGAATAGTTGCCTGCAAGTTCTCTGAATGTTTGAACTCTAAAATTTTGTCATTTGATAAGGGGTTAAGAAGAAGCATTTCATATACAGTGGAATCCTCTTAATTGCAACCCTGACTTTCATTTTGCAAACATTAAATTTATAGAACAAATAGCTCCTTTTAATAGCAACTTCTGGTTCATTGCAACAAAAGCTTTGAAAAATTGGTGTTGCAATGAACAGGATTCCACTGTATTTATAATGATACTGATAGAAAAAATGTTTGGTAGAGACAGCATGAGGTTTACCTGCTTGAAGGCTGTTATTTGATTTGAAACTACAGTATATTATTTTGATTTAAAACTATATCCCTCACTCTAAAACGAAATACAAATAATATTAGGTGGATGTATTTGTGTAACACTATTGTTAGGACATATACATAAAACATGAACTTTCAACAACTTTGTACTAAAGCTCTAATCCTTTCCCACAAATCCACACTTTTTCACGCCCCTAGATAAAAAGCCATAGGAACACATTGTTGAAAATGAAGAAATCCCTTGTCACAAGCAATTTTTTCATTATCCACCATCTTTCTTCCCAAATAGACAAAGATTTTTTTCTAAAAATTCATCAACTTGAAATTGAGGTCTGCAAATTCTTTTAATTTGGACCAGTTCAAAGATTTGTCCTGTGGTTATGAATTAACACAAAGCAACTTTACCTCTTTAAGAGCACTATTTTTCTGTTCTCTAACCCCAGCAAACTCCACTTTCAGATCGTTCAGTTGGTCCTGATGGTCAGACAGCACCCGGAGTTTGTTATGTAGCTCATTCTGTGTCTCATCTAGTGTATATTCTAACTGAGTTATCCGCTCTTCTTTCTCTATAAACTCCTGATCACTGTGGTTATGTTCTCCTTGATAGGATAACAACTCATTCTCTAACCTTTTGGATTTCTCTTCATATTTCAGAGCCTAGGATGGAAAGGGAGATAATAAGTGAGATGTAGAAATCAGAACAAATCAAAGAGTTCATTCCCCAATAAACTAATTCATCACAGTACATTTAAAAAGAGTCATCTTGGCTTAGCCCATTCCCACTCAATGAAGCTTTTGGACGCCCCTCAAGAAAAATTTCTTAGTTTTACACAACGTTTTCTACCCAAAACACTGAGACTTTTAAAATTCCTTCAAATAAATATTTTTGTCTGCATCTTCTTTCAAATTGGTCTAGTCTAAATATTGTCTGTGGTAATGGGTAAAACATCTCTTTATTTATATTTAAACAACTGAAAATGCACCAAGTACTGTCTTCCAAAAACTTCTTACAGCTCTAGAACCATTACATCTAAAAAGAGCACCTCATGCATTTGCCTACTCTCAGGTGTTCAAGTACATAATAGTGGGTAAAACTTCTAATCCCACACAATGACGATTTTGATGCCCCTAAAGAAAAAAAAGTTGAACAAGATGTGTTTGTGAAACACCATGCCGCTGAAACAGGAATTCTTTAGAAACGGGTGATTTTTATTGATTGTTTTTTTCTGTGTTTTAGGGAAAAGGGTTAAAATTTTGAACTTAACCTTGATGAAATGACCTTCTCAGTTGCACCTTGTTAAGACCTTTCTACATACCAAATATTAGCATTGTTACTTAATTAGGGATGAGGTTATAGGAAAATGTTTAGTTGACAGGTTAAGTTTTTGAGTAACGTTTTAGGAAAAAGGGTTAAAATTTAGACCTTGACCTTGATGAAATGACCTTCCCACTTGCGCCTTGTTGACCAAATATTAGCATTAGGGTTGAAGTTATAGGAAAATGTTTTGTTGGCAGGTTAAGTTTTGCAGACAGACACACAGATGGACAGACAGACAGACAGACAGACAGACACCAGTAAAACAATATGCCCCCAATCTATCAATGCGGGGCATAAAAATATTGTGTTAAATGAAGAAATTGCTTGTTACAAGCTTGTTTCAAGCAATTTATCATTTTTCATAATGTTTTCTACTCAAAATGTTGAAAAAATCTAAAATTTCATAAACCTTAAATTGTTGTCTGCATTTTCTTTCAATTTTGACCAATCTAGAATTTTGTAGTGTGAGAATGGGTTATGGGGTATGACTTGTAATACATTTAGAGCTGTCCCCCTTCTTAGTATATATTGCTCTTTTGATAGTGAAACTATATATACCAAGTTTCAAGTGTATGTGTTCAGTTACACCAGAGATATTACAAAATATCAAAGTTTTCAGACAACAACAACACTGATGTGGACGCAGACTTCATTAGGGCTATAGCAATACTTTGGGTTTTCTCCTTAACAGCCTATCTAATAATTGAGAAGTCAGAAAAATGTAGCATTGATTGATATTTGATGAAAAATGTGAGGATCAAGGTTTATTGTTAGAAGATAATTGGACAGTCAGATAGACTAACAAATGGGAGAACAACATATTGAAAATATGTTCCATATATCTTCAAGGATAATAATATTATGCAATTAGTGTTGATTACCTCTGCCTGTAAATCTTGATTCCTTTCTTTCAGATTTTTAATATTTTCATCACATTCTTGTACACGGTTCTGGGCCAGAGATAGTTCTTCTTGAGAAGTGTTTAATTCCTGCGTCAATTGTTCAATCACATCTTCACATTTCTCAACTTCACGTTTTGATTCTGAATACATCTTGTTCAAATTGTCAAACTCATTCCTTAATGAATCCAGAGACTGGTCTTTATCCACTTCACGATTCCTCGACTCCGCTAACTTTTCTTGTAAGTTTTTGACAGTTCCATCTAAATGGCCAACTTGATTCTGACTTTGTGAGTACTTTTGTTTGTAATTACTGAGAGTGTTATCTAATATTTGAAGCTCCTCCTGTGCTTTGCGAAGCTGGTCTTCTAAAACATGGATTTGTTGTTTACTATCGGAGATCGTGGTGTCTTGATGCCTGATGTTGTCAAGGTGACGCTGGACCTGTAACATGAATTAGAATCATACATTTCAATCCTGCTCTAAAAAAATTGTTTACATCTATAAGACAATTTCTTTCCTAACAAGAGTGCTATAGTCACAGTGTATGTTGCCACATTAAACCATTTCCACTCAATGATGCCCTTAGAAAAATAGCTTAGAAAAACATTGTGGAAAATGAAGAAATTGCTTGTTATAAGCAATTTCTTCATTATCCACAATTTTTTCTACCTGAAAAGTTGAAAAAAAATCAAAATTTCATTTGTTTGAATATGTCGTCTGCAACTCCTTTCGATTTGGACCAGTAAAATTTTGCCATCTGGTAATGGGTTAAGGTCCTTTTTCCTGTGATGCAGCCTAGAATGGTAACTAGAGGCGCTTGAGCACCTGATTCGCTCCACTGGCCTGAATTTACTTATCATTCCTGAGAAATTTGTAGATTGTAGGTTTTCACTGTTTACCATATATGGAAATAAGCCAAATCCATTAAAGCAATGTTTACAGTCAATCAATGATTTTTTAGCACTCTAATAAGGGGTCATCAAAGGATCAATCCAGTGAAATTTGCCTGAAATCCATACATTTGTTTCTGAGAAGATTTTCAAAGTTTTCACCATATATGGAAATTAAAACCATGTTTTTCATCCCATCGATATTCTTTCAAGGAATCTAATAAAGGGTCACCAAAGGATCATTCCTGTAAAATTTGGTTGAAATCCATTCATTGGTTTCCGAGAAAAAGCTTTTTAAAGCTTCATCATATATGGAAATACGCCCATTAAAGCCATGTTTTTCATCTGATCAAAATTCTTTGAAAGAAACTGACAAAGGGTCACCAAATTATCATTCCTGCAACATTTGGTTGAAATATATCAATTGGTCTCTGAGTAGAAAATTCTTAAAGTTTTCACCATATATGGAAATTAGCCCTGCCCATTAAAGCCATGTTTTTCATGTAATCAAAATTCTTTGAAGGAATCTGATAAAGGGTCACCCACGGATCATTCCTGCAAAATTTGTTTGAAGTCCATTCATTGTTTTCTGAGAAGAAGATTTTTAAAGCTTTCACCTTATATGGAAATAAGCCTTGCCCATTAAAGCCATGTTTTTCATCCAATCAAAATTCTTTGAAAGAATCTGATAAAGAGTCACCCAAGATTCATTCCTGTGAAATTTGGTTGAATTCTATTCAGAACATTCTGATGAGAAGATTTTTAAAGTAAAAGTTTACGGACAGATGTATGATGGACACAACACCATGACAATAGCTCGCTGGCTTTCAGCCAGTGGAGCTGAAAACCTGACAATATCACAAAGGTCAGGTGACTAGGAACATTCTGTGAAAATTCATGCAAAACTGTCCAGAAATGAGAAAAACTAGCCTGAACAAGACATTTTGCTTACGGCCCTCTTTTTCTGTGACAGAACCTAAAATGGCAAAATACAGACAAGACGCACAAGGTCAGGTGACTAGGAACATTCTTTGAAAATTTCATCCGAAATTATCCATAAATGCAAGAGATGTATTAACAAGATGTTGGCGGACATAAGGACTGACAGATGGACAGACAGTTTAGATGATACCAATATATTTACACCTTTGATGGGGTATTTTCATGGTCTTAGTTTCAAACACTTCAAAAAATACATTAATAACATATTTTATTTTGCCATGAAGAAATGTTTCCTCCTGTGCCTGTTCAGGTTTTATCAATCAGTTGATCTACAGGAATTCCTTAATGTTACACACAGAAAAAATAAGTATTTCTGTTCGAAACTCCCAAACTTAAAACCTTCTTTATTTCACATCATCCTCTAAGGAATATCCTACCACTTTTAAGATATGTCTGATTTCAACAAGTTAGAAATATTTCCCTGTGCAAATATTTTAATACTTTATTAAACTACCTAAACTTTTTACAAACCTGGTAGAGATTTTTTTTGAAAATATGAAAAAAAGAGAAATGAAGTTATCTTTCACAAGTTCTCCTTTTCCCAAAATATTTTGATTGTCAAACCACAGGTTCATCAAAATTAAGGATCATAAAAATAATGCTAGTAATTGAAAGATTATTCAATTTCAAGATGCCAAAATTTAGAAAACATCCGAATTTAAAGTGTGTATTACTGAAATATAATTTCAAAGTATTTTAGATCTTGTAACAAGCAATTCCTCATGTTCTAACAGTGTTTTCATCACTATTCTCGGTCAAAATAAGGCATTCTATAGCCATGGGTTAATCCATTCCAACCAAATCCTGCTCTTTTTCGCTTCAAGCAACGTTCTCTGTCCTAAAAGACTGAGATTTTTTTTTTAATTTAACCATCCTGAAACTGTTGTCTGCAACTTCTTTGAATTTGGACTGGCCTTAAATTTTGTAACCTGGTAATGAGTTAAAAGATAACAACATTTACCTCAATGGCAGTTTCTTCTTGCATCTGTCTAATCCTGTCTAACTCGTCATTGAGAGATTTATTACTGGCGGACATCTCCATGTTGAGTTGTTGCGACTCTTCCAGATCCGATTTACAAATGTTCATCTCATTTCTCATTTCCTCCATGTCCGTCTGGAACCGCTTCACTTCCTGCGTGTGAGTTCCCTTCATGACTTGTAGATCAGTCTTCATCTGCTCTATGGTGCGCAGATGGTTTTTGATCTGACAATGAAGAATAACAATCTTGATCATCATGTAAAAGTACATCTATTGTAAATCACAAATGTTACACATCAAACAATGAAGTACTTTTGACACTTTTGGTCAATTTATTTACATAGGACTACCCTAACCATTAACAGTTTATAGCCCTGACATATAGACCACAAATTATTTTTCACTTCCATCACTTAGCATTTCTACCTAGGTGGAACTAAATATTAATTTCATTAGATGCTAGAGTCATTTATGTTTCTGTTTGAAGTTACAAAATATTCAAGAAGATAAAGCTTTAATAAAATAAGATTGAAAACACTTTAATCATGAAGGTTACAGGAAAGGTAAGAACAAATAGTCCTTCTTACGACAGAGAACATGTGCTCAAATAATGTAGAAAATATGCTCTGGACAAGCTATATTTGAATATTTGACCTTAACCCATTCCAACACAGCAAAATTTTAGACTGGTCCAAATTGAAAGAAGCTGCAGACGCCAATTTCAAGTTGATGGAAATTTGATTTTATTCGTCTTTTTTGATAGAAAACATTGTGGATAATGAAGAAATTGCTTGATACAAGCAATTTCTTCATTTTCCACAATGTTTTCCAAAACTTTTTTCTTGAGAGGCGTAAAAAGGAGGGATTGAGTTGGAATGGGTAAACTATGACCATGACTTTGGAGCTTTCTAAAAATTTGTTTTAAATGGCACATCTGCTCATGATGGAAAACAATTGTACCATTTTTTTTTTTGAAAACCCACATAAATATAGGAGTTATGGCCTGTACAAATTTAGACGGACTGACATGCTAAGATACATGTACCAACTTGGCAGTGACAACTATGCCTTGCTCACCATAAGCTGGTTCAACACGATTTTCAGGATATCATGCTATCTTGTTCAAACATTTTATATTTAATAAACAGGTACTTGAAACTACATTAAACTGTTATGGACAATATTATTGGCTTATTAAACCAAACTATAAACATAGTAGTACACGTAATGCTTTACTGTATCTGATTAGTAAGCATCAACTTTTTTCACACAATATTATATTTTCTAACCTTTTTTCAAATTATACCCATTTTGAAAAACCTTATCCAAACTCTTTCAATTGGGACCAGTTTGAAATTTAGTTTGAATTTTGTTGTATTGTCATAGCTCAATCGTATATGTTTGACAGAGATCGAAAGAACAGTTATCAAAGGATTCTGATCACAATGAAAGCTACATTTAGAATCTCTAATATAGTTTAAAACTTCAGGTTTATTTTTGTCAATTTTGTCATATTATTTAGAGAGGAGGTGACGAACAGGGACAATATAGAGTATAAGACACCATAACCACCTATAATACTAAAGGGAGGCTACTTTCTCTCTGATATGAAATAAACCTGTACATAACATATACAACAATTTCAAAGAGTTGCCAACAATAATTTTAAAGTTTATCAAATTGTAGATTTATTTCATTTTTCTGGGTAGTAAACATTGTGGAAAATGAAGAAATTGCTTGTTACAAGCAATTTCTTTATTCTCACAATGTTTGACTAATTATCTTTTATTGAGGGGCAACGAAAAGCACCATTGTGTGGGAATGGGTCAATGTATTCCAATCAGAAGTTTCATAGTTCACTTGGTTGGTATTAACCCTTTTCCATACATTAATGCTATTTGATGCCCCTCAGGAAAAACAATTTGGAAACCATTTTGCAAAATGCAGAAATTTCTACCATGATTTCTACCATGAAAGTTGAAAAATCCAAAATTTCATAAACTTTAAATTGTCCTCTGCAACTTCTTTCAATTTAGACCGGTCTAAAAATTTTGGCAATGGGTTAATCCTCTTGCAAAATTTGGAGATGTCATGCAGAAATCTTTTTCTGTCTTGAACAGAAGACAAATACAAACAGAAATCTATCACTGACCAATTATTCCTATTGTTATTCTTTCTCAGTGATAAGCCAAAACCTATCTTAGATAGTTTTACCTTTTCCAATCAAGAGGCTTGTTTCATAAATCAATTAAAACGGAATTTAGAACAATAGATTGATTTCTACAAAAATGTGTCATTTAGACAATGGCATTTAAATGCCTCTATAATCATTGATGAATTATGTTACATAGTTCAAAACTATCTTAACCCATTCCCACACAATAACGCCTTTTGACGCCTCAAAGAAAGCTTTGAAAAATATCTGGTAGAATGAAGAAATTGCTTGATACCAGCAATTTCTTCATTATTCAAAATGATTTCTACCAAGAAAGACAAAGATTTTTAGAATTTCATCAACTTGAAATCGCCATCTGCAGATTCTTTGAACTTGGACCAGTCCAAAATTTGTTGAGTGGGAATGGGTTTATTATAGATTTACCCCTTAATCACTCATTTTGAAGATCAAATGATACATCATGAAGTAAAATATGGTGGTTAAAAGAGAAATTATTTGAAGGAGATTTCTCCTTCACAAAATTGTCTACCCAAGAACATTAGATATATTTTTCAATTTACACAATTTTGAAATATCATCAAGAATTTCCATCAATTTTAAAGGGTCATCATTTCTTAGTCTTGTAACTGGTGAACATTTGTAACATACAGAGAGACACATACAGGGAACATACATATAAAGATTTAAAAATCTATTTCTTTCATTATTATGAAAATTTTGTAAAATCATTTCAATTTGTAAATGAACTGAAATTCAGACCTTATCTGAGAATCAAAAACATATTATCTAAAAATATATTATCTAAAAAAGATATTGTCAAAATATTTTGTAAAACCAGACAAAATCACTATGGATTCTGAATGAATTGAATGAAACCTAGTTTCTAGATCATTTCAGAATTTAACTTAGACCTGTGTTCTGCTGAATCAAAATTTATCCCCTGTCCTGCTGCTTTGGCAGTAGGTACAGACTAAAAAAAAGTCAAAAAGTCACCAAACCAAGAACTAGATGGTTGTCCCAGGACAACTGCTGTCAAGCCCTCAAAGTTTTGACCATTAACTTGACCTTGACCATCAATGTCTCATGACAGAGAATAATTGTGTCAAATTTATTTTTAAATGCATCCATAATTGTAGGAGAAATGCTCTGGAAAATCACAATTTTAGTGTTTGACCTTGAGCTGTGACCTTGACATTAGAGATATCCCAAAATTCTTTCAAATGGAACATCTACGCATGATGTAGAAACTGTGACCTTGACATTAGAACTATCAAAAAATTCTTTCAAAAGGTACATCTACTCATGATGGATAATAATTGTGCCAAGTTATTTTGAAATCCATCCATAAATGTAGGAGTAATTGTCCAGACAAATTCGGACAGACGGATGGACTAACAGACTAAAGCACTAATGCACAAACACCGACTTGGCATAGTGACAACTATGTCTTGCTCACTGCAAGCGGGCTCAACAAAAGTGTTTCATATAAAATGTCGGCCAATATCAGAGTTCAAAGTTCATTTTCGGTCTAAATGAATGATGTGATTATCAGCCGTTATCCGTCATCTAGTACCCACAACATAGGGTTTGGAAGAATAACAAATAGATACAGAATGTCTTCACTTCCTGTAATTTGGAACTTTTCTTTATGCAATTTTTTAACTACATTGTTTCAAACATAATGAAATGATTTTACAATACACATAAGTTTAGAAAAACTGACACCAAATGAAAAGTAAATTTAAAGCTTGCATGTCAAACTTAGAAATTTTATCTAAGTTATATAGTAATATTGGATTAGCGCCTTTTGTGTTAGCTCAAACTTATCATTCAAATGATATAAGAATATTTTCCATGAACAAAAGATCATTTTTTAAATCAACCTGGGACTGATTTTGTTTCGTTATTACAATAACTTTTTATGACTTTGATTACAGATATAATGACAGTAGACTAGGGAATTAACCCTTTCCCACTCAGTGATGCTTTTATATGCTCCCAAGAAAAAAAGCTTTAGAAAACATTGTGGCAAATGAAGAAATTGCTTGTAACAAGCAATTTCTTAATTATCCACAATGTGTTTTCATCCAAAAAGTAAAACTTTTAAATTGTCGTCTGCAACTCTTTTCAATTTGGACCATTCTAAAATTTTGAGGTCTGGTGATGGGTTAACTCTGTTATAAGCAACAAATAATTTCAATCTGCCTCAGGTTAACCAGTTAACAGATGACAAAATTCAAGACTTGTCTAAATTGAAAGGAGTTGCAGACAACAATTTCATGTTGATGAAGATTTAAGATCTATTTGTCTTTCTTGGTAGAAAAATGGTGTGGAATGAAAAATTGCTTGGGATAAGCAATTTTTACATTTGCATCAATGTTTTTCCCTTTTCTCTTCAAAATATAGAAAAGCATGTTTGTGTTGGAATTGGTTGATAAGCTTATTCTACGATAGATGCTTGGGTGTAATTGAAAAACAAGATGTGTTTGTGAAACACTATACCCCTGAAACAGGAATTCTTGGGTGATTTTTATTGTTTTTTTTCTTCGTTTTAGGGAGAAGGGTTAAAATTTTGACCTTGACCTTGATGAAATGACCTTCCCCAGTTGCGCCTTGTTGAGTCCTATCTACATACCAAATATTAGCATTGTAACTTAATCAGGGTTGAAGTTATAGGAAAATGTTTAGTTGGCAGGTTAAGTTTGCAGACAGACAGACGGATAGACAGACGGACAGACAGTCAGACGGACACCGGTAAACAATATGCCCCCCCCGATCTATCGATGCGGGGGCATAAAAAAAGATATTTTGAGCAAAATTTTATAAATTTTTTGAAAATTTGACATGCAAACTCACCTCTTCACAAATACAGAGAATATTAAGAAAATCCATGAAAAATCTAATCCTTTGATTAAAGTATTAGATAAGCATTACTGTTGCCATGGCAACTGTTACCTGGTGCTGATTCTAAATAAAGAAAGAGTGAACACAAAATAAATTCTAAAACATCTAAAACTAAGTGACATTAACTGTGATCCATCATCCAAAAACAGGGAACCCGGGATTTTATTTCATTTGAAAAAGAGATCAAATACAGCGAAGGTCATCCAGAAAAACTATTCAAAGAATCATGTGATAACCTTAAATGATAATATTAAACCAATCCCACACAATGACGCCTTCTGACATCCCTCAAGATAACATTGTGGAAAAAGAAGAAATTTCTTGTTATATCCACAATGTTTTCTACCAATAAATTTGGTCAAATCTAAAATTTTACAATTTTAACATTATGGTCTGCAGCTCTTTCCAATTTCGACAAGTCTTTAATTTAGCTGTCTGGTAATGGGTTAAAATCAGAAAACATATTGAGAAAGAAAAGTCTTGATTTGGTACAGTTCAAGCAGCCTGAGCAGGATTGACCCTTTCATAGCTTCCTGGATGACCTGTTTTCCGATGACCAATCACAGTTTTCTTCAACTAGTGCCGAAAATGGAAATATTGTGACATTAATTCATTGTCATAACATCTCTATAATGTATAAAATTCTCAACCAAGGTTCCATAATATAAATTTATACAAAATTGAAAACATTTGGGGAAACAAAACAAAATGTAATGAAAAGAAAAAACAGAATTCTTAAATGACTAGGATGTCAAAAATGCTCTAACCCTATCGTTTGTACAAGTTTAACAAATTACCAGACAACAAAATTTTAGACTTGTCCATCTTCCTCTTATTTAAGGGTGAAAGAAAAAGTTAATGTGTGGTAATTAGTTAAATCAGCTCAATACAAGGCATACCAAATTTTTGCAGAAAAGAAAATCATAATGGAAATCATTCAGTGTTTCTATTGGATACATGTAACAAATCGACGAATCAAAAGCTTTGCTAGTTCTTAGTGAACGGTTCCCCAAAGACCATGCTTATATATCATCATATAAAATCAAAACAGAAATGACCAAGTACTTGCATTCACAATCAAAAATGATATTTTGATAATCTGACTGCCATGCTTAAACAATACCAGCAGTATCTCCATGCTTTATAAAATAACAAAGCACAGTCCTTTACCTTATGTCTGAGCATCGTCTGCTGATAGACTGACCCGTAGCTTTATATAGTAAATAACTTGACAACACAAAATTGACTTTTCTATTTCTAATCATAATAGCCATTTGATAACTGAAACTTAATACAAATTATTGTCCTCACATTATTGTAAGGTCGAAATTATACTGTCATTTAACGCAATCCCAATCCAGCTTTTTTATGCCCCTTAAGAAAAAAGCCTAGGAAAACAATGTGGAAAATGAAGAAATTGCTTGATACAAGCAATTTCTTTATTATCCACAATGTATTCTACCCCAAAAGGTAAAGAATTTCAACAACTAAAAAAGCTTCATTCAATTTGGACCAGTCTACAATTTTGTCGTTTTGGAATGGGTTAATTCTATTCCTCTCATAGATTGTTTTTCTTGTTGTCAGTGATTGTTTTACAATTTGTTGGAAAATCGACTCAAGAAAAGTTCTACAATTCAAAATGGTAAACAAATACAATAAAGAAATAAAAAACTAGTAATAATACATTCAAAATTTTTAATTCATATTCCACATTTATTTAAGCTTTAACTGGGTCAGTCTATGCTAACGCAGTGAGATTGTAGCTTCAAATTTTATCTTAAAAATAAAATATCAAATACAATGAATCATATTTTTTTGTTTTAATATTAAGGGGGTACTGACATTGCACAGAATTTCAACAAAGCACTTGTAACTTAGCTATCACATTGTCCAAGTATACTATGATGAATCAAATGATACTAATTTGTGACCTTTTTTTAAAATTTCTGATTCAAAGAAATAGAAATATTTTTCAAAGTTGGGATATAATATGCTTTTTTTCCCTTAGAAGACAAATAATAATCATTAAGAAATAGTCCTCGTAAAATCATGAAAAAGGATTTTTTTTTCAATTCTAAACATTTCAAAAACTGAACCATCTAAATTAACACCACCATAAACAAAGCAAACATCAGTTTGTTTCAGTGTAAATATCACCAAAGAGAATCACCCAAAGTAAACCAACTAAACCTAATGAACAATGTGTAATTATTGTAAAAATGTACCTCTTGTAATGTTATTTCTTGGTCATGCTGTAACTGTTGGATAGTTTTCTGATCTCTGGCACTCTGAAAATCAACACAGAACTCCTATGAGTTTTAGCCTTTCACAAAAATTTCAAGAGAGTATTTCCACAATAAAGTCTAATGTGATCTTCAATCAAAGAAAGACAAAAATATAGATAAGCAGCAAGCCACAGCAGCAAAGAAAGAATGAATCATATGTAACCCGCAATGCAAAAAGTGACCATCTGGGAAAATTGAAAAAGATGGTTCATGATGAGACAGCATGGAATCTTCTGGCTTCAGATGGATTTCCTTAATCTAGAACTGTTATTTCATCTTACTAAATGAATATACTTGAAATACAATAGAAAAGTACTGGAATTTTTAACTGCAAGATCAGCTAACCTAAGTCTGACTATGCGAATCACAAAAGATCACCAAGATCAAAACTTTTAGACACTTTTAAGATTTCTGGAGTGTAGAATGGTTGTTCTACCTCCCTATATTCATTTTTGACAGAATAACTCTCAGTGACTTATGCTGGGTCCAGTCTCCTTATCAAATAATTGTTTTACAGAAATCCAAGATGTCAAAGGTAGTACATTGCGCCTAAGCACAGAATTCATTCTAGAAATGAAAATTACATTAAAACCCCTCCTTACGACCACCCCGGAAATACGGGCACCCCGCTATTACAACCGATTTTTTAAAGAATGGAATTTTTTGTTCTTTATTTCAATGGTCGCGAACCCCTCTAAAACGGGCACCCCGCTATTCCGAATTACGACCACTAAATTAACTTCACACATTGAGCCTGACCATCCGAATTTCACACTTGATAAGAGCGACACTAATTGGGTACGAATACATTGTAAATACATTATCGGATTTTTGATTATGTGATATCGAACCCTCATTATATAGGTGTTATGATTGAAGTGGCCGATCACTTTGAGAAATTATAGCTCGTATTATTTTTAATTGTTATTTGAATGTGTCACAGGTTTTGACTCGAGAAATAAATTCGAAAGTGAAAACGTATCCGAGAAGTTACTATTAGTTTGTTTACGGTGTTCCGAACAGTTAATTAGCAATTGAATTTTGATTTCAACGTAATTGATGCTTGGTATTCGCATTGTAGAAGATATGATATCGACAGTTTGACACTTTGAACCGGTGCTTACGCATAAATAATCTGAGGTCGGACTTTTGAATCAGATGGATCAAATGTAGAATAGCGAAAGTAGAACTTATTCGAAGATCGTAAATTTGAAAATGACATAAGATTCCGCAGTAATACATGTTCTTTTAGTTTCATGTTTGTATTTATAGTATTAATATATTCAAATCAAGAAAATGAAATAAACATGAATTACTTGACAACAAATGACCAAACCTCAGTATTACGACCACCCCTCTATTACGACCACTTTTAGAAAGTACCGCAAGTGGTCGTATAAGAGGGGTTTTACTGTAGTTCCTTCAGGTTTAAAAACTACGTCAAATATTTTATTGAGAAAAAAAAGGTATTTTACATATACCTTTTTAAAGCTTTTATGGCCTTTCATAGTACAGGAATCTTTACTCTTATAAGATGGAACCTACGAGGATATAGCAATGCCGCCTAGCACTGCAATGTCCGACATCCTTAACGTTTGCGTCACCTAGTAGTCCCCCCAAAAGGATATACGGGTTCTTATACTGAGTGTCAGGTAGCTTTATATGCATTATTTAAACATTTTTTTAGGGGGGGGGGGAGAGAGGGAGAAGTCTCTGTAGTGTAATGGACGTCGGACATTACAGCGCTAGGCATCATTGCAGTATCCTTCTTAGGTTTGAATCCCGTTAGACTTAGAAATAATATTTATTTATTCTTCATTAAGGTTGAAAAAGATCAGAGTAACTGCCATAGTTGAGAGAATTCAATATACTATAAATAGAATTACTACAATCTATACTTTAGCAAAGTTAGAGTAAAAAGATGCCTCAGGTACCATGATCATTCTAAACCTTTGAAAATTAGTCTAAACGATTGCCCAGTCATTTTTCTAAGCATGAATGAATAATGACTTGACTTACAAACATGTTAGCCATTCAAACACAATCACTCTTTTTTGAATGTCATTAAAAAAGCTTTGGAAAACATAGAAAATAAAGAAATTTCTTCTTTATCCACAATGTTTTCTAAGCCAAAAGACATACATCTTTAAAATTTCATCAACCTACAATTGTCATCTGCAAACTGAAATCTGGGGATTTGAAAACCGTTTAAAGGGTAAAAAGATCTTTTTTTTTTTCAAGAGACCAGAAAATGTCTGACAAAGGTTCATCTCAAAATATTTAAGAAACAAAAATTTTGATGGATAGACCAAAACTGTAAAATTATATACTTTGATTTACAGTTTTACACTATATTTTCAGAGAGAATTTAGTCACAGAGAATGAAATTAGGATATATAGATACCATTTTCATTTGGAATGAGGCAGAAAAAACAGAGGAAAAAAAGTTAAGTTCAGAAAAAAAAAAAGATGTCACATAGGCCCACCTGTAACACTGTCTATGCACTATTTATGGGAACACATGCCAATGACAAAAGGGGCTGCTCTAAAGTGAACCCTGTTTGCAGTTCCTAAGTTTTTACCCCGTGGAAAAGAAGAATTATTGGTGACTTACTAACAGATCCTTGTCCTCAATGTCTGCATTGAGGTTGCGTATTTCTTGTTGAAGCTGTTTAACTTTACCATTCAATCTTTGAACTTCTTCATCTCGTAATGTACACTGAAATTATTCAGAAGAATATCCTGTACACTGAAATTATTCAGAAGAATATCCTAAAAGTTACAAAACAATCTCAAATCTTACATTTTCAACCCATTACCAGACATCAAATTTTTATGACGGGTCCAATTTGAAAGGAGTTGCAGATGACAATTTAAAGTTTATGAAGCTTAGATTTTTTCGACTTTCTCAGGGCTCTGCAGAGTGGGCGACTCAGGCGAAGAAGTCGCCTGGTTTCATAAAACTTCGCCCGAGCTGCTGATCAAAGCAAAGTCGAAGTCGCCCGGAAAATAAGGGAAGTTGCCTCGTTATGAAAGGCAATCATCACATTTTGCCTAGAGGCCATCAAATCAGGGGACAGTAAATCAATTATACAACTGCTGATTGGAAGCCCTTTGATCGTAAATCAAGTGTGAATCGATAGACGACATGCTTTTTGCACCTTGGCTGATTGGATGGTTGCAAGCCCTTATGAACTGCCGGAATATAACTTTTTTGATATCAAACCCTTTCCATTCTGAAGATTCAATTATTTTAGTAGCACATTATATATACGAGATTTGTTTCGTACTTTCAAGTGGCGAGAATAATGGTGGATTTTATTACGAATGTCATGTCATATGCCGTATTTTAGAATTCATTGATAAAAGGAATGAAATCTTGGTGATAAAAATTGATTTTTTTGTAAAACAAAATAGAAAAAAATATTTTTCAATGAAATCCCTGGACTATAATTATCTACTTTGTTTTAACAAATAAAGAAAAACTAAGACAATCTACGGCTTCTACGATCTTTTCATAAGTAACATTGTTAGGACTTAATACAGAAATTAAAATTCACTTATCTTATTTTGGTAATTAATCCATTCAATGACATAATCCTAAACACTAGAACAAATGGTTCCATGTTAACATAGTTTCAAATTTAAACCTTCTCTACACAGTCTGTGATTTATGTAACATTACTCAGCTGTTATCTTTGATACCCTTTACTTACAATAACTGCAACTCAGTCAAAATGAACTCTTTTTAAATCTATTATTTAATAGCTTTTTATCCATTTATTGTTACATACAGGTGAAGTTGACAGACTTTAACCCATTACCAAACAATCCCGCT
The DNA here is from genome assembly GCA_946902895.1 of Fragum fragum. Lineage (NCBI taxonomy): Eukaryota > Metazoa > Mollusca > Bivalvia > Cardiida > Cardiidae > Fragum > Fragum fragum. The sequence goes on from OX336373.1 coordinate 60,329,125, forward strand.
TTTTTGATTTTTGAAGAATTCAAATGGAAAACTTGTGAGAAAAGTGGAAGTGTTTGTAGCAAGCAATTTCTCCTTTTCCCACAATATTTTTACATTATCTGGTACTTATTTTCTGTTTTTAGCACATTACATTGAAATGTGGTATGTAACTTTTTTTCAATTTGGACCAGTCTTGAAATTTTGTCTTCTAGTAATGAGTTAAATGAAATATTAATGTTTTCTTATTTTCTGCCTCAAATTAAACTCTGATCATTTTATTAAGTTCAGACCACATATACTCTCTTTTAAAATTATTGATTATTATAACTTTTGATAATTGAGATTATAACACTATCTATATCTAAGATATTCAAGAAAATAATTTCAGAATCAGATTCCTATATTCTCGAACCCGAAGAAAGAAGACTAAAAAATTTGTTCACAGGAATAAGATCTCTGTAATAAGGACTGAAAGAAAGGATGAGAAATACATGTACTTTAGTATTGCGTACTATATAAAACAAAATATGCAGCTACTTTTAAAGCTTTTTTTTTATTTTCCTATTGAAAGAAGGAATACAGGCTAAAAATTGCTTTTTAACGTGATCCACTTCTCCTGAAAGTCTCACCACTTCTCCCTATTTTGAAAAACTCCTAATTCTCAGACTAGGGAGAAGTCACTTCTCCCCAAATTCTGTGAGTCTGCAGAGCCCTGTTTCTAGGTACAAAACATTGTTGAAAATGAAGAAATCACTTGTTACAAGAAATTTCTTTATATTACACGATGTTTTCCAAATTTTGTCAACCTGAAATTATTGTATGCAACAATTTTAAATTTGAACCATTCTAAAATTTTGTAGTCTGGTAATGGGTTAATTTCTTTTTGGAGAATTACAGATATTTCTGAGTTGATTACATATTGAAAGACAAATTAAATTACAGTCAAATCTGTGTTAGCGGCCAACTATGCACAGCAGCCAATCTGCCGACAGCGGCCACTAGGGTTCCCCCCATGCAAATTCCTTCTTTAATTGCACTGTGAATAGCGTGATCTCCTGAAATGCGGCCAGCGGTCACCTTAATTGGTCTATTGTCAACAATATATCGCACCTAAACAACGGTCATCTAACAAAACATGCGACGCAATTAGTCGTGTTCGAAAAAATCGATAATCACTACTATAGTAACTGCCGAAGTCGCCTTATTGTAATGTACAAGATATAAACAATTAATTATCGACTTAATCCCGTGTAGTTGATTAATTGACGTCTATTTAGCCATTAATATTTATTTGGTCGATTTGATCTATTTGAGCGATGATTATTGATCAGAGGAGACGGAATTTTTAAGTTTTTGGGTCCCTTTAAATAAAATGAACTTGAGCATTATAGGTTGTTTACACATTTAGCAAACTGATTTCTTGAGGTCTTTAAAATGGATGAAAACTTGCTTTTGCTGTCAAATCTTGCTATCATGTCGCTCTCTAAACATAAGTTCCTCTCTCTAGAGGATCGTGTGAAAGTGGTTCGTACGCTTGAATCTGGATGTTCTTCTAGGATTATTGCTAGTGAGTTTGGTGTAGGTCGTACCCAGGTCCAAAATGTTGCTAAAGGTAAACGATAATTTCTCAGGATATTTTCACTTCTGTCACAATATTTTCTATCTTAAATGGTACAAATGGTACAAAGTGCCTTTTCTTTTTTTAAAAGACACTTGAAATGGAAGTTTAGAACTTCTTAGAATTTGGAGTAGTCTAAAGTTTTGTGAACTGTTAATGAGCTAACCCAAAATGGTATGACAAAATGGCCGCCCTATTGATACTGTGAACAGCAGCCAATCTGTGTACAGCAGCCAATTTGGCCCTCTCCCTTGACTGGCTGCTGTACACAGATTCGACTGTACTCAAAAAAACCCTCTAACTATTTTGACTAGATGTCACCTCGCTCTCGTTCACTTTGCTGTACACAACACTGGCTGACATTTATATAGAGTATTTTTGTTGGTTAGGCAACTTAACTGTTGCAACTACAGCTTTTTTCAAGCTGTAGTTATGAAGTTTAAGTCACCAACCAACCGTTTCACTTCCTTGTTACATATTACTGTCCATAAATTTAGCATAATAATGCTGTTAAATTTCAAAGAGGAAATTCCAGTTAGAATCAGTTGGTGTAGCCATTGGGTATGGCCAGCAGAGCCAGTGGGTGTGGTCAGCAGAGCCAGTGGGTTTGGCCAGTGGAGTCAGTAGGTGGATCTATCGGTGTCAGTGGGTGTGGCCAGCAGAGCCAGTCGGTGTTGTCAGTGGGTGTTGCCTGGGGAGTCAATGAGTGGGGCCAGGGATCTATCAATTAGGTATATTACAGAAATGATTTGTTTGAATACAAGAACAATGTCTTACTTCATCTGTTGCCCCAGTAAACTTCTCCTGTGTTGTATCTAGTTCTGTTTGGAGTTTAAGAATGGCTTGATCTCTATTTGCAACCTGAAAAGAACAATAAAATATTCTAAAGTCTTTTGAATGGATACAATGCAAAGTTCTACAAGTTGAAATATTTCCAGTTTAAATGTTTCCTATCCATCAATGCAGGGGCATACAGATATACTGTTTTAGGTACAAAACATTTATAGGAAAAGAGAAATTGTCACAAGCAATATCTGCTTTTATCTCAATGTTTTCCACTGATATTTGAATATAGAGTCAAAACACTGGATTTTATGGCAATTGGTTAAGTAAGTTTTACCTCTTTCTGACAGGTCCTGTGTTTTTCCTGTGATATGGTGAGATCTAGTTCTAATTGATGTAACTGTTCTTGTAATTGTGCCACCTCTTCAGAGCTTGAGATACCAATCTTGTTTAAATTTGAATTCTCTCCCTTTAACTTTTCTATCTGGTCCTCAGCCTTCATAAACTATAAGTAAAATGACTCAAATTCATCAATAATTTTGCTGCTATTGAACACACTACAAACAAAATGGTTATTTCATTCATGGAATTTAAGATCATGAAATTTACTATTTGTCTTTTTAAGACTTTAAATGAATAATAAAAAAGTGAAAATAAACACAGGGAAAGTCAGTCTCATTAGCTCAGTGCACTCAAGTTTAAACCTCATCATAATGGGTTTGATCCCCCGCTGACCAGACTAACAAGCAAATTAGATTTCTCTTTCTTTGATACTTTTTAAACAGTTCTTGATCCTGTTCAAATGTAATTCTGTCTCATTTTTCGAGCTCTTCATCAATATATTTTCATAATTTCTTCTCTTTTAATATGTGTTAATCCTCTATCATTTAGAAATATCAAAGTTACAAATGCATGAAAATGATTGTTCAAGTAATGTGATATAAGTCATACTTGTCTAAGGGAGGCCAATTCTATATCTGTATATCTATAACATATGCAGGTGGTTGACAGAATAACTGACAAAGGTATTGCCTTCATGTTTTGAATATCCCTGCAGGCTTAGTTTTCCAGGTATAGTAGAATGCCAAGTTTCCAGGTAAATTTTTCAAAATATACCGTAGTTAGAGACAAATGGGCAATAATAAAGTTAGTTTATAAGCTCAGTATATCAACTTACATCATTATAACATTTACTGTATTGTGCTTGGGACTCCAGTAGATCTTCTTGTAAGTGTTTGACTTGGCCTTCATAGTGGTTTTTCTGTTAGAAAGCATCAAAGTTATTTACAATTTACCAACACAATAGAAGTTGTAGATGACAATTTAATGTTGATGAAACTTCACAAATCTTTCCCTTTTCAAGATTGATTGATTGATTGAATGGGGTTTAACGCCGCTTTTAACAGTATTTCAGTCATATCGCGGGGCTGGAGCACCTAACAATGGAATCCTGGTATTTCTCACACCAGTACTACCATTACATCCCTTCCTAGCCTCCAGCTGCTATCTCACATAGGTCTACGATTATCGACCCATTGGTGAGAGACAAATAGTCCGAAAGGATGAGTGCCCCCGTCGGGGATTGAACCCGGGACCTTTAGATTAACAGTCTGACGCGCTACCAACCCCTTTTCAAGAGAGGTGTAAAATGGGAAATTATGTGGGTATAGCTTAAAACACTAGAACAATGAAAGACAGCCATTTGGAATTTATCGAGGGTGATTGTTTTACACAGGTGGCTCTTTTAACCCATTCCTGTACAACAAAATTTTAGACTGGTCAAAATTCAAAGATGCTGCAGACGAAAGTTTGAAATTCTTTGTCTTTTGGGTAGAAAAGCATTTTGGATACTGAAAAAATTGCTAGTATCAAGCAATACCTTCATTTTCCACAATGTTTTCTATAGCCTTTTTTAGAGAGAAATTGTATGGGAATGGGCAAGGGCAGGTCTCAGATAGACCACTTTGTCTAAAAAAAACAAAATGACCAATCTGGAATCTATGCTCAAAGTGATTATGCACTACCATATAGTGTCGGATACAATTTTACACATAGAGGATAATCAACAGGTTATTTTTGATATGAAAATTCTCTCATGAGAATGCGTTGTTAGGCATTGATAAACAAGTCTGAAGGACATGTTTTCATAATGCATAATAACGTATTCAAGAGAAAGTTTTTTTATAACAAAAATGAATAGTTGATTATACTATTTATCAAATTCGAAATAGCTTTATTTTTGAGGTGTTACCTATTTATTTGACATATTTGTCATCTTTGGCACCTTGGAACTGTGCGCATTAATATCAACAAATTTTGTTTTCAGTAATTTCCGTTCACTGTCTTAGACTCCCTTTTCAAGTGGGCAAGGATTTAAAAGGAATTTTTGAGGGAAACCGTATTTTAAGACACTTAGAGATTTGTAGATTTTCAGAGGAGATTTTCAAAGTTTCAAGAATATATTACATATATGGAAATAAGGCCCCCCCCCCCCTAAAAAAGGCATGTTTTCCATTCAATCAAATTCATGGACAATATCTGATACAGGGTCTCCAAAGGATAATTCCAGTGAAATTTGGTCTACTGGTTATGTAAGATTTTTTTTTTATTGTTTTCACTATAAATAACCAAAACACCCTTACATCATCTTCACTCTTCTTTCTAGTCTCATCCAGGTCATAATGACATTGTGTGAGGGCATCTTGTAACTTTTTAATGGTCTCAGATTGTCTTGTTGTCTCCTGTAACTTTTCATGGTGTTTGGCCTTAAGTCTTCCTATATCGGCATTTAGTTTCTGTATTGTGTCATCTCTAACAACAACCTGTAACATACAAGTAACATCAAATACACTGGTACATAAAATAACAATGATGCATACACAAAAAGTGGAACTGTCACACAAAACTACCTCATTATTCTGGAAGACCTAAGGTCTTTTTACAAAATCATTTTTAAAAGGCAACCCAATCCCTTTTTTTCTTCTCTTCTTTTTTTCAGGTTTCAAATTTGTATGAGTGAAGAGTTACAAATGCCTTTGTAACAAGTAATTTTTCTTCTCCAAAAGACAAGGATTTTTAAAATTTTCATTGACTAAAAATTGTTGTCTACAGCATTTCAGAATTCGGACAAAGCTAAAATTGTGTTATCTGGTAAACAGGTAACAATATCTAACCACTATCTATATAAATCATAGCCCCAGTTCTTATACCTTGGCAAAACAAACCTTGAATATTCTTGTTTTAGCAAGAGATATAGACAAAGATCAGCCTGCATATATGTGAAGTCTGATCTTAGTTTACTCAACATGCATGTCCAGTTAAGCCAGAGTTGTTATGAAATTAATATTCATTGCTGACAGTGGTTTCAGCCCTTTGATTCTAATGCAATTCTGTAAAAGAATTTTATTCAGCATGAAAAGGATTAATGTTCATAAGTGTCTAGACATTGTATATACACCTATGACCTTTTTGCACTGGGTTACTGGAATGCAGAATGGCACTACCTACCTTTTCAGTAGTTTCTTTTTGTTGTCTTTGTAAGGAGGCCAGATCTGTTTTCAGCTGTTGTATAAAATCTTCTTTGTTGTTGCACTGAAATGTTTATACATTTGCAATTCTTCAAATTTTCTTTACAATTATATTCTTTACACAAATAGCACATTTCAACATAAGATCAACAAATTCAGAATGATAAAATGTCCTAGTTTTCCTTTTAGCATACTATTAAATTCTGTTCATTTTACAATCCTATCAATGACAGTGAACCCCCGCCAAAAAACCAAAAAGAATAGGGCACTTCCTTGAGTCATGGACAATGTGTGTATAAAGTTTCATGGTCCCAAGTCAAATCAATTATGAGTTGGAACCCGGAAACAGTGGATCCAAGATCAATTGTGACCTTGACCTTTGATCTCCACAACCCCAAAACAATAATAGGGCACTGCCTTTGGTAATAGACCTTTTCATGCTCTCACTGCACATATGTCAAACTAAATCTCGTTAAATGCCATATTTACTCAAGACTGAGTCATTGCTGCTAAAGAGAGACACTGATTGGACATGAATATATCATTTATGGCTTTCGAAATTGCATCTATTGTACTGTGTATTTATTGTTGTAACTTATTACCAGAAGACACAAATATTAACTTGTCCAAATTAAAAAAAAGTTGCAGAGGACAATTCAAAGTAGGTGTAATCAGAAAAGCAAGAGCACTATATTTAGGTGCCTGAATATGCTTTGAAAAAAATAAAAAATAAAATGATGTATCAAGTCAAGGTTGTGTGAAAAATACCATCAGATAAAAGAGGCAGGATCTATTCAAGTGTTTTTGTTTTTATTCTTTTTTTTTTTTTTTTTAATTCTTAGAAAGTAGCTTTGTAAATAGCAAAACTGACCTGCCAAAATATGTAAAGACACAATGAATTGATAAATTATCTTTCATAGGCAATGGTTTGACTCTGACAAAATTGTTACATCAACTCACATTTTGTTGTAAATTTTCTATCTTGGAATGCATGGAGGTTTGTTCAATATTGGAGTTTCTAAGTTGATCCTCTAGTTTATTAATTTCCTCTATCTGATTAGCACTTCTTTTCTTTACATCATCAAGCTGGGTCTCGAGGGTGGCAATACTGGCTTTCTTTGTGTCAATCTGTAAGGTACATGTATAAACAAAATGTCAAAATGCTGTATCACAGAACTCCAGATAAGGAGTAAACCCATTACCACACAGCAATTCTTTCTAACACCCTGAAGAATTAAAAACATTGAAAACCTTGTGGGGAAAGGAGAAATTGCTTGTAACAAGAAACATCTCCTTTTCTCACAATATTTTCTATCCAACATGGATATTGACTTCCAATTCTTGCACATTTAAAATGTTGTTTGCTACTTCTTTCAATTTGGACCAGTATAAAATTTTGTTTTCTGGTAATGGGAAAACAGCACTCTGAAGTCTTGCATGTATTTCATAAATGAAATTCTAGGGCTTTGGTCAAACGCTGTATATATGGTTGTCTAGGTAAGCTAAATTTAATGAGAACAGAAAATATTCTAATACTAAAACAGCCACTAGTTTTCACAATTACAATGTATTAAACCTTGAATCCATTCCAACACAATGAGGCTTTTTGATGCCCCCCAAGAAAGACAGTTAGTGAAACACTGTGTAAATTGAAGAAATTGCTTGCAACAAGCAAATTCCTTCTATATTTAACACAATGTTTTCTACCCAGTAAGTTGAAAAAATCTAGAATTACATAAACTTTGATTCGCCATATGCAACTCCTTTAAATTTGGACCAGTCTTAAATTTTGTTGTGTGGTAATGGGTTTACACTATATAATGTTTGTAAGATTTTACGTCCTATTGAACCTGGGATCCCTGTCACCCGAGTCTTGCATAAAACTGCAAGACTTAATCCGCTGCTCTATGTAATGTCAACAATGTATCTTCATCTGTGACCATGATTAATGACAAGAAATATGATTATTCCTTGTTCTAAATGTACTCGACAGTTATTATTGCTTCAAAATTACAATAATTAGTGGACAGCTAGCCACACCCACTGACATCAGACAGGAAGTCCCACTTAGATATCAACCCTTTCCTGTTTTGCAAAATTTTAGAACCGTCCAAATTCAAAGGTTTTGCAGACGAAAGTTTAAAGTTGATCTCATTTGAAAAATAACCTTTTAGTAGGGTAGAAAAAATTGTGGAAAAAAGAAGAAATTGCTTGTTACAAGCAATTTCTTCTTTTTCCACAATGTTTTCTCAATTATAAAATCACAAGGACGTAAAAACCAGGGATTAACCAGGAAAAGGTTATACTGCATTATTTCCCAAAATTTATGCTCAGTAGCATGGAACAAAAAAGTAAAATGGTTGGCTGCCAACCAAATGTTGTGACTACAGCTTGAATAAAATATAGTTACAACCTTCAGTCGCCAAACAAACAAAAATGTTTCACATAAATGTGTCAATGTCTCAGCTCAAAGTTCACTTCTGGTCCGTATGATTTGATAAGTCTATCAATGTTTGACAGTTGTCAAATACTGCATAATCATAGTTTATGTCGTTATATAATAATGTATTGTTGTATTTCGAAATTTTCCACTTAAATTTTACAATACAATTTATATTGACTAACCTCTGTGTTTGCTGTGCGGTTTTGAGTTTTAAGCTGTTCTATCTCTCTCTCTAACTGGTTAATCTGCAGTGGGGATATAAAAGCTTGTGTTGTAAGGAGCTTCTACTCTAAATATATACTATATTCTAAGTTTTATTATTTACCTATAAATATTTCTAGTAAAATATATAGATTCCATATTGGCAAAATCAGACATATCAGATACAAAAAACTGTATCTGATAGTGTTAAAACACAGTTCTATATACATGTATTATAAGGCAGTCTAAGATGATGTCTATTAACCCATTCCCACACAAGAAAATTTTAGACTGGTCCAAATTGAAAGAAGATGCAGACAACAATTTTAGGTTGTTGAAATTCTGAAATTCTTTTTCCTATAGGGTAGAAAATATTGTGGACATAGAAGAAATTGCTTGAAACAAGCAATTTCTTCTATGTCCACAATGTTTTCCGAGGCTATTTTCTTGAGGGGCGTAAAAAGTAGGGCTTGTATGGGAATGGGTTAAAAGTCTAAGATGGTATCATTTTCATTCTGTAGATGACGTCATAATGCAAATAAACATAATCAAATGGTAAAGGAGGACGGAACTACTTTCAATTATACAAGGTTTTTTTTCATTATTTCATCATTTTTCAAAAATAGGTATATTATATTATCATAGCAATATATCATCTTGTATTTGTTTCTTGCTGTTGAGGAAAATTTAATATTCCTAGTGACCTTTGGTCTTGTTAAATATCAAAATTTTCCTCTGCAGCTCAAAGCAAATACAAGATGTTGTATTCCTATTGTAACATAATATTCCTTATATACAAGTTCTAACAAAATGTATTGGAGAAAATCTTTAACCCATTCCCACACAAGAAAGTTTTAGAGTGGTCCAATTTGATAGGAGTTGCAGACGACAATTTAAAGTTTATGAAATTTTAGAATTTTTTAACTTTCTGGGTAGAAAACATTGTGTAAAATGAAGAAATTGCTTGTCACAACCAATTTCTTAATTTTTCACAATGTTTTCCAAAGCATTTTACTTGAGGGGTGTCTAAAAGCGTCCTTGAGTGGGGATGGGTTAAGCAACCAATCACTGAATAGCTTTCTTCTTTAAACTAAAAATTTGGGAAATGCAAAAAACTTAAGGTTTGGTGGGAACTGTTGAAAGTATATCATAGATTGCTGGTTGGTGACCAAAACCTCACAACTGCATCTATATCTAAGCTGTAAAAATCATGTTTGGTTAGCCTATTTAGAATATTTACAGTAACCTCTTGCCAATTTTACCAAAATAATCTGATGGTTTTCATTTCATTCCAAACATTTCTTACAAGATTACATGATGACACTAAGGTTAGTGTACTTTTTACAAATACTGAAATATTTCGTAATTAAAAATGAACCAAAGACTCACATTTAGAAGGTAACTCAGCTATATAAAATAATGATAATCATTGTTACCATATTGTCAGACACTCAAGAAAATTTTTGACTATTCCAAATTGACAGATTTTGTAGACAACAATTTCAAGTTGGTGAATTTGAGAAATCCTATCCTTTTATTAAATAAATCATTGTGGAGAAGGAAGAAATTGCTTTTCATAAGCAATTTCTTCATTGCACACATTGTTTTCAAAAAGTCTTGTTTTTTTGAGGAGCATGAAAAAGCGGCGTGGCAATGGATTAAGCATTTACCAGTTGACAAAATTTTAGACTTACCAAAATTCAGCTTTGGAAAAATGCAAAGGGAAAAAGTGTTTGTTGCAAATATTTTCTCCTATCCCATAATATTTTCTACCCTTTATGCCACTATTTTTCAATTTATCTCAGCTTTGAATAGTTGTCAGCATCATTTGCCAATTTGGACTTGTTTAACCTTTTCCTGTTTATTTTTTATGTTTTTCATACCTGTGATAATATACTTGAGAAAACATTGTGAAAAAAAAAAAACAGCCACTGATTGTAACAAAAAATTTCTACGAGTAATTGCTTCTTTTTCCACAATATTTTCTACCCTATTGAATGATTAATTTTCTTGTAAAATCCACTTTAAAATATCATCAGCAAACTTTTTTGATTCAGACAGGTTTAAAATTTGCAATAAAGTAGTGTTAATATTTTGTTGTCTTGTAATGGAATACACAGAGAATAGTATTATTCTATAACAGTTCAATAAATATAAGAATGGGTATGGAAACATTTTGTTAAACTGTGCTCCACTTCACATCTCGTAACATTAAGTGACTCTTTTAAAAACCCATTACCAGACGACAAAGTTTTCTAATCTTTTGTCCTTTGGGGGGAAAAAAAACCTGTGAATAATGAAGAAATTGCTTGATACGATTAATTTTTTCATTTACCGCGTTTTCCAAAACTTTTTCTTGAGCTGCGTTAAAAAGCGTCATTATGTAGGAATAGGTAAGTAAATTATCTTTGCCAGGTGATGGAAAATGAGGTTAAACATTTAAGACAAAACAATTGAACTTATCTTTACTTGAACCTTTTTTTATTAACAGACTATAACCCATTCCCATATGACAAAATTACAGACTGTTTCAAATTGAAAGAAGTTGCAGACAGCGATGGCAAGTAGTTTATATTTTTTAATTTTCTTTTTTTTTTGTGTGTGGAAAACATTATGGATAATGAAGAAATAGCTTGAAACAAGCCATTTCTTCATTTATCACCATGTTCTTCAAAGTTTTTTTTTCTCTTGAGGGGCTTAAAAATGCGGTATCTTATTGAATTGGTTAAAAGCATTTCAAGCTTAGCTTTGAACATTTACATGTACATTGTACTTCCATATTTTCAATATTTCTACAAAGTTATTATTAACCCATTACCAGATGACAAAATTTTAGATTTGTCCAAACTCAAAGGAGCTGCAGACAACTAAAAGTTAATGGAAATTTAGATTTTTGCAATTTTCTGTGTAGAAAAATTGTCGAAAATGAAGAAATTGCTTGTCTCAAGCGATTTCTACATTTTTTCACAATGTTTCCCTAATTGTTTTTCTTGAGGGGCATCAAAAAACTTGTTGCAAACAATTTCTTCATTTTAAACAATGTTTTCCCAATTGTTTTTCTTCAAAAATAGTCAATGTTTGAGAATGGGTTAACTGAGTGCCTATAGTATTTTTTCAGATCATATATCTGTTTCTGTGGAATCCATTATTATCAAAGTGGGTGGGGTAGACTATAGAAATGGAACACACAGAGGTACACAGTTTAACAAAATGTTTACTTACAGTATTATCAATATTGTTTAAATGACTCACACTCTCTGTCAGCTACACAAAATTTATATTTAAAATGTCATTTTTCTTATCACAGGCATACAGTAATAGAAAAAAAGCAATATTCTTTTACAAATACAAAATGCTATAAAAAGTATGCAGTCTTAACTATAATTTCAAATGTTTTAACCCTTTCCTGTTTTAATCTATTTTAGACCTTTCCCAAATTCAAAGGTTTTGCATACGAAATTTATAGTGGATTTAATTTGAAATATAACCATTCAGTGGGGTAGAAAATATTGTGGAAAAAGAAGAAATTGCTTGTCACAAGCAATTTCTTCTTTTCCCAAAATGTTTTTTCAAGTATAAAATCATAAGGACGTAAAAACCAGTGATTGTACAGGAAAGGGTTAAACAATGTCATCAAACTGGTTTTGATAGAAAAGGACAAGAGCACAAAAATGCATTCAAAAATGCATTTAGAGTTATCCCCCTTGTAGGTATAGATTGCCCATTTGATAGTGAATATTTATTCCGAGTTTCAAGGGAATCTGTTAAAAAATATCAGTCATATTAGAATATGTCAATTTTTCAAACGATGATACAAAAGGGAAAGCAGCCTTCCCCATCGCAGTACTTCAGGTTTTCTCCAGAACCAGTCTAGCTTAAGAATAGTCAGATGCCTTAGTCTAGTTTTTACAACTAGTCTAATTCATCTACCTAATAAAAAAAATCATTGAGTCCCTTGTTTGAAGAAAATCTATATTATTAACCCATTACCAGATGGCAAAAATTTAGACTGGCCAAAACTGAAAGACATTCCAGACTAGAAATTTAAATTTGATGCCACTTTGGATTGTTTCAACTTTCTAGGTAGAAAAGATTGTGGAAAATGAAGAAATTGCTTATAATAAGAAATTTCATTATTTTCCACAATGTTTTCTAAAACTTTTTTCATGCGGGTGTCTAAAAGCATCATTGAATGGGAACGGGTTCAATAGTCAAAGTACACTTGAAAATTTCCATAAAGAGAAATTTGCTGACTGTCGATCTTCACCTTTATTTTCTTAACCCTTGAATTAAAATCCTCTACAGAATTGCTTTAAAATAAAAAATTTAAAAAAAAACTGATAGCACTGGGTGGCCTTAATGAGAGCCAATATTTCTTTTTTGAAAATGATTATTCAAACAACTCTGGCTTTGAGGGGACAAACAGGAGGTGTAGACCCGATCAGACTTCACTTATGTGCAGGCTGATCTTTATCTATACCTCTTGCAAAACTGTAATATTCCGGGCTCAGCATGACAAGGGTTAATAATCTATCATAGGCATTGGTATAACAAAATGAACTCATCTTTAATGACTTACTTTCTCTTCACGTTTGTTGTTGATTTCTTGTAAATTCACATAATCCATTTTTAACCTCTTAATTGCATCTTCTCTTCTTTTGACCTACAAAATAAGGCCATTATTGTTGTTATACATTACATGTATCTATCCATTCCTTAAAAACACTCATAAATACAGACTGATATAATAAAACATGTTTACTTTTTAATAATTTTTAGATTTTACAGACATTCACAGCCTTCTATTCTGATGTACCATCCTTTGGGAAAAGTACTACCAAGCTTTGTTAACCCATTCCCACAGGACAAAATTTCAGACAGGTCCAAATTGAAAGAAATTGCAGAAAGAATTTTTTGTTGATGAACTTTCAAAAATCTGTCTATTCTTATTTCGAGCAATTTCTTCACTTTCCACAATGTTTTCCAAAGCTTTTATCTTAGGGACATCAAAAAGTATCAATGTACAGGAATGGGTTAAGTCAGAGATTCTAACCTCTAACTCCATCAAAGTCAACTTTGGCCTCGACATTATTAGGAAAATTATTGGCTCAAATAATCCTCGTTAAAATCCAGTTATATCATCTAAAAAACTTCTCAGATCATCCAAAACATTTTTTCCAAAACACTTCAAAAAATAATATGATCCATGTTGGTCAACTTATTTCTACAATCATATAAAACAATGTTTAAGGAACTGGTATTGACAAAGAATATCTTGAAAATCACACATACCTGATCGAAATATCAAATTATCATAAAAAACTCCATTATTCCTGCTCATTAATCTGATGAGTTTTGTATTTATGGAAATTGAGCAATTCAAATAGAGAAGGAATGACACTTTACAATTGTAGCTAAATATGGTAAAACACTATTTATGAACTTTTGAAAAGACAATGTGACTGTTGTATAACTTAACTCATTCCCACACAACAAAATTTTAGACTGGTCCAAATTCAAAGAAGTTGCAGACGACAATTAAAAGTTGATGTAATCTTTAAAATCTTTGTCAATTGGGGTAGAAAACATTGTGGATAATGAAGAAATTGCTTTAAACAAGCAATTTCTTCATTTTTAACAATGTTTTCCAAAGCCCTCATATTGAGGGGTATTTAGATGTATCACTGTGTGGGAATGGGTTGAAAGAGTAACTTTATAATTTCTAAGTGTTACAATATGTTATTGTGTTAACCCATTCCCAGTAAGTCCTGCTTTTTCACACCCCTCAAGAAAAAAACATTGTAAACAGTTGTGAATAATGAAGAAATTGCTTGGAATATGCGATTTCTTAATTTTCCATAAAGTTTTCTACCCTAAGAGACATAGAATTTGAATTCCTTCAAGCTAAAATAGTTGTCTACAACTTCTTTCATATTTTTTCATATTTTGTTGTCTTGTCATGGGTTGACTTTAGTGTTATTTCTTCTCATTAAAATGGAGGTACAGTATTGTGGGGATATTCTATTGTTTATGAGCACTGAAAGAGGTTCACAATCACCCTTACCACTCATGGCTATCATGCCAAATCAATACAAGATTTGTTGAAAATCTCAAATACTTAGTTTAGTCAATCTAGCCACGCTGTATCATGAACATCTAGTTCATTTATTATTCTTGTATATTATATTCTTTATAAAGAAATGGCAATTCAATAATTCTTTTAACCCATTCCAACTTAATCCCTCCTTTTTACGCCCCTCAAGAAAAAAGCTTTGGAAAACATTGTGGTAAATGAAGAAATTGCTTGTATCAAGCAATTTCTTCATTATCCACAATGTTTTCTATCAAAAAGATGAAAAAATTAAAGTTCCATCAACTTGAAATTGTCGTCTGCGGCTTCTTTCAATTTGGACTAGTCTAAAACTTTGCTGTGTGGGAATGGGTTAAAAGTAAAGCAACAAGAACTTGACACAAGCCATGACTTCTCCCATTACCACATAGTGAAATTGGCAGACAACAATTTTTAGTTGATTAAATTTAAATATTATTTGTCTTTTTGGGTAGACTATGTTATTTAACCCTTTCCTGTTTTTCAAAATTTAAGACCTGTCAAATTTCAAAGAAGTTGCAGACGACAATTAAAAATGAGGGCAATTTTAAAAGTAACCAACCCAGGGTAGAAAATACTGTTGGATAAGAAGAAATTGCTTGTTACAAGCAATTTCTTTTTATCCCACAATATTTCCTTGAGTATAAAAACTCAGGGACGTAAAATCCAGGGATTAACCAGGAAAGGGTTAAAGCTTTTTTTTGAGGTGTGTAAACAGGCGGGCTTGTGTGGGAATGGGCTAATACCCCTGCAAGACCCTTACTAGTGCAAGTGTTAAATATAAAAAAGTGTCTACGTTCAAGGTTGAGTCTTCAAAGAAATGACTTGCAAAACATCAATTTGTGACCAAGACATGTATAAAGTTTATCAATTTTGAAGCTAAGTTGTAAGAGGGTTTCATGACACAAAATTACCTGAATTTTTGCACACAGACAGACTAACAGACAGACAGAAAAACTGAAAGACAGGTTATTCCACAATATCCCCGATAACAAATGTTTTAATGAGCAATTTCATTGAATATGTGAAACAATAAAAATGCATTGAACCAAAACAAACAAACTAAACTTCTCTAAACAAGATTTAACAAAGATACTAAAGAGAAAACAACAGTTGCCTTAGTAACAATCCATTTGAGCTAAAAACTTTCTTTTCACAGGCTTCAATATGCTGAACATGCATAAACTAGACCTATTTCTTTTTATGAAAAAAGGCATTCTATAAACAGATCGAAAAGGGCCTAACCCATTCCTACCCATTCACATTTGTGATGCCCCTTAAGAAAAAGAGTTTGGGAAAATATTTTGAAAATGAAGAAACTGCTAGTAACACACATTTTATTCATGTCTAATAATTTTTTAAACCTTTTTTTTTTTCAAATAATTGTGGAAAATATAATGCAAAAAGGAAACATTGCTTCTTACAAGCATTTCTTTTCTCTAAGTGTTTTACCCTATATGACAGTTATTTTGTAATTTAAGCACACTTCTAAATGTGTTTCTCAATATTTTTTTGAATTTTGCCAGATTCCTCCTGTAATGAGTTAACCCATTACCAGACAACAATATTTCAGACTAGTCCAAATTAACCCATCACCACAAAACAAAATTTTAGACTAGATCAATATGAAGATGTTGCAGACAACAACTCTAACTGGTGAAATTCTAAAAATCATTACCTTTTGGGGTAGAAAACATTGTGGATAATAAAGAAATTACCTTTCACAAGCAATTTCTTCATTTTACACAATACTTTTCAAAGCCATTTTCTTGACGGGCATCATTATTGGAATTGTATGGTAATGGATTAAGAAGTTGACAACACATCAATGTGCTTTTTACTCATTCCCACAAAACAAAATTTTAGACTGGTCTCAATTTAGAGAAATTGCAGACAACAATTTCAAGTTGATTAAATTTTAAAAGTCTTTTGCTTTTGTGGCAGAAAACATTGTGGATAATGAAGTAATTGCTTGTTACAAGCTATTTTTCCATTTTCAACAATGTTTTTTTAAAGCCTTTTTCTTGGGGGATGTCAAAAAGCAGCATTGCATGGTAATGGGTTAAATCATTTGTTAGCCGTCATTTAGGCCATGAAACATTGTGACAAAAAAGAAACACTCCAAAACTTTTTTCTTCAGTGCATTAAAATGCCAAGAAACTTGGTTATGACTTTAGAAATAGCACTTCTGATGACAAAGAAAAAGAGGAACATGATGATGCTAAATCGCTCACCTGATTTTGGCATTGGCAGAATTCATTATGATAAATTGCAGAAGCTCTAGGGACTTTTTAACCCATTCCTGCACAATCCCTCCTTTTTATGCCCCTAAAGAAAATGCTTTGGAAATTATTGTGGATAATGAAGAAACTGCTTGAGACAACTAATTTCTTATTTATCCACAATGATTTTTCCACATAAGATAAAGATTTCTAAAAATGTCATCAACTTATCATTATTGTATGCAATTTCCTTTCAATTTGGACCTGTCTAATATTTTTCTTAAGTGGTAATAGGTTAAATACATCCTTCTATATCTCTATGTACATTTCCAATACT
Organism: Fragum fragum; assembly: GCA_946902895.1. Taxonomy (NCBI): domain Eukaryota; kingdom Metazoa; phylum Mollusca; class Bivalvia; order Cardiida; family Cardiidae; genus Fragum; species Fragum fragum. Next base: position 60,346,344 of record OX336373.1, read on the forward strand.
CAACAACATACGGTTTATCTTGATCAGAGAGTTGTAATTTATAAATTAAATATAGAAGAAAAAGCATGGAAAATTTGAAAGTTGTATGTCTTTTAGTTTTGAAGAAGATTTTTAGAAATTTTCTTATTTTCATCTCTTTCTTCTATCCCTGAACCCCAAACATAGAGTTTATGTTGATCCTAGAACAATATCTTTTAACTATTTTAGTAGAGTACAATAAGACAATGCTGCATTCAAAATCTATCAACTTTAGTCTCTTCATTTGGGAGGAGACAATTTTTGAAAATTTGCTTCTTTATCTCTATGTAAAATACTGGAACCCATAAACATTGGACCTATGTTAATCCTAGAAAAATAATTTGAATCATTTTGGTTGAGAACCATAGGGCAATGCTGCATGAAGAATTTAAAAGACTTCGGTGTTTTGGTTTGGGCAGAGAATATTTCAAAAGATTTCCTTCTAATTCTCTTTGTAGAATACCAGAACTAATAACAAGAGCACCACAGGCCTACACTCGGCTGTTGGGTGCTGGATAGTGGACAAAATGCATCTACAGTTATCCCCCTTGATAGTATAGGTTGTGCTTTTGATAGTGAACAAGTGTGCCAAGTTTCAAGTAAATGTCTTTAGTAGAACCAGAGATATCAAAAAATGTCAAAGTTTTCGCATGACGACCACTACAGCAACAACAACAACATCAAGGCTATAGCAATACCTCAGGTTTTCTCCAACAAACAGACTAGCTAACCAAAAGCTTACACTGCTGCTAGAAAAATTATTTGATGTATTTGGAAAGAGTACCATAAAGCAATGTTGTATGCAAAATTTCACAGCAAGTGTGGCCCAACATTAACATTAACCATTAACAAATAAAATGTTTGGATCCCTCATGCTACAAGGAACCATTTCACATTTACAACCAGTGTTGACACTGATCAAATTGCAAGGATTGCACAGTCTGAACAAGGACAGTAGTATTAATTTCATTCTAGATGACTTCCTAAATGTGAAATAGTCTACTGTAATCCCTTTAACTCTTTACAAGATAATTATATTTTAACCCTTGTTATGCTGAATATTCCTGCTTTGGCAGGAGGTATGGACAAAGATCAGCCTGCACATAAGTGCATTGTGATCTTAGTCTACATCACCTGCTTGTCACTTATAAACCAGTTTTGTTTATAAGAAAAATTTTAAAAGAAACATTTACCTATAATTTGTGCATGCAGTGCTTTCAGCATTTTGATTTTAAGGAAAATCTGTAGATGATTTATTATTCAATATGACAAGGGTTTATAAACACAAATTCAGGATAGTCCTTTTTTCACAAGAAAAACACAACTGTATAGTTCACCCTTATAAGGAGGTCAATTTGCTGAAACAAAGACTCAAACTTTTTGTCAGCTGTTCATTATATTTTTTTTTCACATCAGAACATTCAGATGATTTGTTGGTTGGTTGAATAAGGTTTAATGCCACTTTTAACAATATCTCAGTTATATTGCTGCAACTGGAGCGCCTACAATGGATTCATGGTATTTCTCACACCAGTACTACCAAAACATCCTTTCCTAACCTCAAGCTGCTATCCCACTTAGGTTTATAATCATCCATCCATTGGTGAGAGACAAAAGGCCGAAAGGAAATGTGCCGCTGCCGGGGATTGAACCCATGACATCCCATGATTGAAGTTTGGGAGTCTGACTGCACCTCAGATGATTTGAAAGCAAGAGAAACATATCAAAGGATGGAGCGATCTGTGGATATTTCATTTATAGGTTTTTATTGTGTTTAACCCATTCACATGCAATCACATCTTATACCACTAAAGAAAATAGTTCAATTAAATATTGTTGAAAATGAAGAAGTTGCTTCTTCATTTATAAAAATGTTAACTTCCCCAAAAGACAGAATTTTTTTAAAACACTATAAACCCATTACCTGATGGAAATTTTAGACTTGTCCAAAATTAAAGGAATTGCAGATACTTTAAAGTTTAAGAAATGTTAGATTTTTCAACTTTTTGGGTAGAAAATATTGTGGAAAATGAAGAAATTGCTTGTTACAAGCAATTTCTTCACACATTTTTCACAATTTTTTTCCCTATTGGTTCTCCTGAGGGACATCAAAAATGTCACTGTGTGGGAACGGGTTAACTTGAAATTAACCCTTGTCATGCTGTATAAATTACCTTACTGAAATGCTGTCAAATCAAAGGGCTGACAGCACTGATAGAACTTGTGTTCAAAAATCAACATTTCTTTTAGAAATCAACTTCATAAACAACTCTGGCAGGAAAAGTACAAGCAGGAGGTGTAGACTAAGATCAGCCTGCACATAAGTGCAGTCTGATCTTAGTCTACACCTCCTGCCAAAACTGGAATATTCCGGGTTCAGCATGACAAGGGTTAACACTGACCTCTAACAAGGGAGTTTGACTAGTAGAAAATATCCAACAGCTTTTTCTTTATGCAAAATATTTGGTTGATTGATTGAAAGAGGTTTAACATCACTTTTAACAGTATCTCAGTCCTACTGCGGTGGCTGGAGCTCCTAGCCGTGGATTCCTGGTATTTCTCACAGCAGTGCTAGCACTAAATCCCTTTCAGAGTCTCAAGTTGCTATTTCACTTAGGTTTACAATTATCCACTAATTTGTGGGAGACTAATTTCGGAGAGGATATTCACCCTGGCCAAGAAGCAAACCCTAAACCCCATGACTAGGAGTCCTACCCGCTACACAGCATTATGGCTTCAGCCAAATATTTAGTTGAGAAAATAAAATAGACAACAAATTCTTGATGGACAACCTAAATGTTGTAACTACAGCTTCAATATGACATTTAAGTTGCAAAAAAGATAGTAAATGAATGCCAGAGTTCAACTTTGCAAATCTATTCTAAATAAATGACAGCAATTCATCAATTGACCAATCACTGGCCCCGCCAAATTACTCACTTGGGCTCACAAATTGACTCCAACAGGAAGTTCCATTTGAATTTTAAACAAAGTTTATGGCAAGTAACATGTAACAAAAAAAGTAAAAAAGTAGCATGGTTGGTTGACAACCTAAATATCATAACTAAAGCTTGAATAAGCTATAGTTATGACGTTTAAGTTGCAAAGCAAACAAAAAAGCTTTCCAAAATAGCTAGCCAATCTTGGAGTTCAAATTTCACTTCCAGTCAAAATAAATGATCTGATTGGCTGTTTGTTTCTTTGATTGACACACTTGATTGGTCAATTACATTTACAGTGAGAACAAATTTCATAGAACAGTTCACCTACCTCTGAGTTGAGGACATCCTGCTCACTCTGTGCATTTATAGCAAAGGCTTGTATTCTGGCTTCCAGTCTACCATTCTCTTCTACAGCTTCTCTATACTGGGTTTTGACCTGAGCAAGTTCATGTTCTAACTGTTGTATTGTGATCTCACGTCTTGACAACTGTAAAGTACATAATACAATTTTTTGTTTCGTCTATCAAAACCAGGCGTTTTGATTGGTTTAAAAAGATATTCATACCTAAATGAAAACCCTAATCACACTTATGTATGAATTGGCTTCACATATTCATCCAGTGTGATTAGGTTTTTTTGTTCATTCCTCATAAATTTATCTCAACAAACAGGCATTATTCTTCAAAGAGAGACCGAGACGGAACACTTTACAAACAATCTCTGAAATAATGGTATCACTTACATTATCTTCAGTTTTACGTTTTTGTTCTTCTGACGTTCCTACATCAATGTCTAGTTTTTGTATAACAGAATCCTTCTTTGAAACCTCATCCTGCAAGTCTCGAACACTCGACTGTAACCGACCAATCTGATCTTCTCTTGATAGCACCTGTAATACATAAACAGTTCTGTCAAATAATAATTTTCTTTTAGATGCATGTTGGTCTAATAGATCTGATAGGTCATAATTCTGTTGGTGGAATAATGTTAGCCCAAGACAAAAGAAGTAACCCATGTGCAGTCTAGAAAAGGTCCAAGAGAAGTAAACAATATGGTACCCTTGTAATTAACTAATTACCTCACAACCAAATTTTATAAGGGTCCAAACTTTTTAAGAAAATATTGTGAAAGTTTTCACAATATACAATGGAAATAATTCAGGCCCATAAAAGCCATGTTTTTGTAGGATAAAACTTTTCTGTGATCTTAAATCCTGCATTTTCAAATGTTTCACTACATGTATATGTAAATTACTCCCACCCATTAAAGCTATGTTTTTCACCCAAAATTATTGGTTGATTGATTGTATGGGGGTTTAATGCCACTTTTAATAGTATTTCAGGCATATCGCTACAGCTGGACCACAAAAGATAGATTCCTGGCATTTTTTGCACCAGTACTACCAATACACCCTTTCCTAGCCTCCAGCTGCTATCCCACTTACGTTGACGATTATCCACCCATTGGTGAGAGACAAATGTCGGAAAGGCTATGTGCTGTCACCGGGGATCGAACCCATGACATCCCATAATTGAAGTTTGGAGTCTGATGTGCTACCGACTACACTATGACAGTGGCCCCAAAATTATTTGAAGGAATCTAATAAAAGGTCACCAATGGATTTTACTTGTGAAACTTATTTAATTCCAGCCAATTGTTTGAGAAGATTTTTAAAGAAATATTCAAGAATGGACGGACGCACATACAACAGCCACAATGGCATGACAACAATCTGCTGACATGCGACCAGTGGAGCAAATGAATAGTATATTGGATGAGAAGATAGTGGCTGTGAATAACAAGAAAACATGGTTGATGCACCAGCAGCTTATATGTAAATGAAAAAAACTGTTGAATGTGCTAGTGACCCTTTACCACACAACCCTACATTTTGATGCACTGAAGAAATATAGCTTTGGGAAAAAATAATAGAGAAGGAAAAATAGCTTGTTACAAACAGCTTCTCCTTTATAACTGAATTTGGCAATTATTTTAAATTCTATTGCTATTTAAATTCTTGTTTTCAACTCCTTCCAAATTAGACCAGCTTGAAACTTTGTACAGTAAAAAGTTAACCCATTCACATACAATCTTGATTTATGATGCTACCTGAGAAAAAAGCCTTGGCAAACGTTGTGGAAAATGAACAAGCAATTTCTTCATTATCTGAAATGTTTTCTACCACAAAACATGCAGAAATTTTGAAATTTCATCAACTCGAAATTGTCATTTTCAACTTTTTGATATTTGGACCAGTCTAAAATTTTGTCTGTTAAACCCCTATTATCAAACCAATCATTAATTCACCTGTGATGAGGACTGGGTCAATTTCTCATGTAAAATGTTGATTTCAGCTTTTAGTCTGGCTACTTCTTCCTCTTTATCGGTAAGTTTTGATTTAAACATGGTCTCCGACTGACTAGTTACAATATCCTTCTCTTGCACAGAAGCCTGAAGACGGTTCATTTCACGTGAGGTGGCTGCGTACCGACCATGAATTTGTTGTAACTCTTTCTCCAACTGTTCAATACGATGATCGGCATCACTTGTTTTTCTCTCACCACCTTTGATTTCCTCTCTAAGCTGTTTTATGACATCACCACGATGTTGAGCTGTATTTAAAGCCTCTTTCAACTTTTCTTCAATTTCTCTGTTTTCATTTCTTAATTTGACTACTGTATCATGTCTTTCAGCAACCTGGAAAAGTTGATTATATAAATCACAATTGTGTCAAACTACCCCATTAACGGTAACCGATTCAATAACAAAATTTTAGACTGGTCCAAATTGAAAAAAGGTGCAGACGACAAATTCAAGTTGATGAAATTTTAATTTTTTTCTTTTTTATTGGACAGAAAACATTGTGGATAATGATGAAATTGCTTATAACAAGCAATTTCTAAATTTTCCACAATGTTTTCCAAAAATTAATAATGAGAGGGAGTTAAAAAGCATCATTGTATAGGAATGGGTAATCCTTTTCTGCTCAATCTCCTGTTTTCAAGTCCCTTGAGAAAATAATGTCACACGCCATTTCTTCTTTTCCCACAATATTTTCTTACATGTTGGTACTTTTCAAATTGCACCCACTTTTGATTGTGCAAGTTCTTTCAAATTACACCAATCTCAAATTTTTGAAAAACGAGAAAGGGTCAACCTAGTAAAATGAAACATGCTAAAAATTACCATCCAGAAAAACTAGATTAATTAATACCCCTCAACGGCTCTATCTCACAGAAAAAACATTTGTCACTGGAATAGAACCTGTTTTCAAGAATGGTCTTTAACTTCAAGAAAAGTCATTAGGCTGTAACCAAAGTGGAACATCCACATCTCTGCTTAACCCATTTCCATATAATTTTACGCAGGAAAGAAATATAGCTATTGAAAACATTGTAAGTAAAGAAGAAACTGCTTGAAGCAAGCAATTTCTTCTTTTGTTACAATTTTTTCTACTTCAAATGGCCCTTATTTTTCAATTTAAACACGCTTTGTTCTATCATCTTCCATGTCTTTCAATTTGGACCAGTCTAAAACTTTGTAGTTAGGGAATGGGTTAATAGTAAGTAAGTCTGTAAACTTTAAATCAAATCCATGTAGTATTGCTGAGAAATTAAACGGACAAGGAAAAAGTTACAGATGGACTGACCAATCTACCAAGGAAAAACGGACAGAGGGACACACAAGCTGACTACTATATATATATATCCTATACAGAGATTTCGGGGATATAGAAACAATAAAGAGAAGACAGTATATCCTAATGTATGTTGAAATTTTATAAATAAATCTAGAATAGTTTGGAGAGAGCATTCTAACTACAGTCTGTGAAGTATGGCTATACAAGAGACCTTTTTGCATTTCCATTGTTGCCTGACTTTTTAAGTCACAAATTCAAAATGAAAAAGACTTAACTCATTCCTACACAATGGTGCTTTCAACATCCCTAAGAAGAAAAGCTTTGGAAAACATTGTGGAAAATAAAGGAATTACTGGTTAGAAGCTAACAACTTTTTCATTATCTACACTGTTTTCTATCTCAAAAGACAAAAGAGATCTAAATTTCATCAACCAAAGTGTTGTCTGCAGCATCTGCAGCATCCTTGAATTTGGACCAGTCTAAAATTTTGTTGTGAGGTAATGGGTTAAGATTTTCTGTAATTGGATGTTTATTACGTAATGTTGTTTATTTTTCATTTCTTTTCAGAAATATAAAGATGATACACAGGTTCTATGAATTTAGATTAGTTGGTAGGTGTATGGTGATAATCTTGTTTTGTTTAAAAAATATTAACAACAGATTTTCATTAAGATGTTACAAGTATAATTCAGTGTACAAAATGGTAGCACTAGAGGGTAATGGAGAGATACATGGGTTTGATTAATATATCCACAAAGACAGATAACTGACTTCTGCTGTCAAACAAGAAATCAATTATCAATTGACCATTTACACTATTCATTTAATTAAGGACTTCAATATTGTCCTTCATTTGTTACATACATGTATTTGCTGTTAACCTGTTAAAAGACAACCAAAATTCAGACTGGTCCAAATTGAAAGGAGCTGCAAACAACAATTTGATGTTTATGAAATTTGAAATTCTTTCATCTTTCTGGGTTGAAAACATTTTGTAAAATAAAGAAATTAATTGTTACAAGCAATTTCTTCATTTTACATAATGTTTTCCCAATTGTTTTCTTGAGGTGCATCCAAAAGTGTCATTGTGTGGGAATAGGTTAAGGGTCACAACTATAACTCTCTCAAGAAGTAGTTATAGTGTTTCAATCCCAAGTAAAAATTTGCTGTTTGCTTTATGTACCTCACCTTATGTTTTGCAAACTAATATTCCTTAATATCTCAAACTGACTTGTTGGAGTAAGTGGGCATGGCTGGCAATCAATCAATCATCAAGGTAACATATCAACTCTATATCTCGATCCCCTTTTTAGTTTGCAGCCTTCCTTGTGAGCAGACTGAATCGTATTCATACTAACTCTTGTCGTTAAACATTTTCTTGAAACTATTTTGGAGTTGATTGGATTATCGCAACTTTGAACACTATCATGGCAGCTGGTGCAACTAACTATGTATACATGGTGTTTCTTGCATCGCGAATATCATAACATCCTTTCCGACCCTATAACTGCTCAACCTACTTAGATTTATTCTAGGCTCAGCCCACAATTCCCAACCGATTATTTGGAGAACCCATTTGGAGATAAGAACTTTTTAAACATTGAGCTAGTATAAACTGCAACTTATGAAAATGAAGGAATGTTTAATTCTCTTCTATAGTTTCTATTACAAGAGACAAAAATTAATAGAAGATAATTCCCACTGAAATCCAAATATTTGTTACAAAGTAAGATATGTCAATTCTACATTATGGCTTGCAAACTATGTGAAAAGCTAGACTTGGTGACAGGCTTGGTCATAGAGTACATGTATAATAAATTCAGATAATATGGACAATTATAAATCTTCTTCTGTCTGAGGTTACAGGGGGATGATGGTGATACTACGTAACAAGTTGAAAATAAATATCCTCAGTTATGACAAAAATAAGACCAAGATTAAAGTTTGTCTTGCCATTAACACCAACACCTACAATTATAATCAAATATGGATGTGACAATAGTTCTATTTGCATTCTAAAACAGACCATATAAAATAAATAAAAACAAATCTTGAGCAATCCCTTAGTTGAGCCAATTAACCCTTGTCATGCTGAATAAAATCTTCTATAGACCTGCATTTAAATAAAAAGGACTAACAGAACCGGAAGTCCTCATTGAGGGTCAAAATTCTTTTTGTAATTAAATTTTCAAATGATTCTGGCTTAAAAAGGACTACCAGGTGGTGTAGCCCAAGATCAGACTGCACTTAAGTGCAGGCTTATTTTTGTCTTCACCTCCTTGCAAAACAAATATTTTGGTTCAGCATGGCAAGAGTTAATAAGATTAGCTAAAAATTGAGGTCTTTTTCAACTTAATATCTTCCTAAAAGCCTGATTATCTTGTAAACTAGCTGCTTGAAGCAAAAGAAAATGATGTTCAAATCTTGTTAAAAGATAGAAAATATCTTTGTGTTAATGTAATAAGATCTCTAGGACAGAATATACAGGGAGGTATATATTTAAACACAAAAGATGTGATAGATTTTATTTAAGAATACTGACTTCTGTATTGGACTATTCAATTAAAGGTTATTTGGCTCTCGACTGGACAAATTCATCACCAAAAGGAATCCTGAAATCTTAATAAAAATAGTTACAGACTCCTCCATCATTAATTACAGAATAGGTCACAAGCCCGCTTTGAAAAGATTTTTCCAAGGAAACACAAATAAATTGCAAACATATGATAGTTTTGAAATTTATTTTGTTTTCTGTTTGGCAAAGCTTTTCATTGCGGGTTTAAGCTTAAAACCTATTCTAAAATGATTGATAGAGGATTCTGTAAACAGATTTTGAAGAAGATCCTATCCAAAGCTGTTTGTTTAGAGGTGTAAAAAAGCAGGATTGTGAGGGAATTGGTTTAGTGTTTAACAGATAGATAGACAGGCATAAGGAAAATGGTGAGCATCTTTTCTTGTAATGTATTATTACACAAAGTCAGTATTCTTAAGCATAAAGCATAGCTACAGAAATGCTGAAAACAGAAGACACAAGCAATTTTACACCTACTTCTGATTTCTCTCGTTTTAACTTCTCAACCTGTATTTGGGAAGGAATAATAAAGGATTTTATGTGGAAAATCAAGCTGACCAATCATTGTACATCAATTATTTCATAATAATTTAATTTTAGTTTCATCTATCAAAAACGAGCATTCTGATGGCTGAAAAAAATTATTCATACCCCCTTAAACAAATTTTGAGAACGCAGTTATTTGTATAGTTGTGCAAAAAAATGTCCAGTAAAACATGCAGTCAAGTTTATGAAGTGTCTCAATACAACTTGAATTCAACTCTACAAACGCATAATGTATAAAGCACTGGCAACACTTTTTCTATAAGCACTCTTTGTTTTCCCAGTACAAAAGTGTGTCAATTGTAAGCTGAATTTTGTCTGTATGTACACATTCCTTTTTTACAGTAAAACTGAAAGCATGACAAAACCTTTAGGTAAAACACCATTACTCCAGCCTATATACAGCTGTAAAACTCACAATACCACTAGTCATTTAACCCATTCACAAAATAAAAGACTTTGCAGACAACAATTTCATGTTGAAGAAATTTTCAATATCTTTGTCTTTCTGAGTGGAAAACATGGTGGGAAAAGAAGAAATTGTATATTACAAGCAATTTCTTCATTTTCAGCGATGTCTTCATTTGTTTTCCTTTAGGGCGTAAAAATGCGGGTTTGTGTGGAAGTGGGTTCATAGACCACTAAAGGGATTCCAGTACATGCTCAATCAACAATACAGGGAGATAAATCAAACAGACCAAAGGGAAGTAACACCAACTTACTTCTAAGGTAAGTGCATCTCTAGTGTCCTTAGATGAACTCTGTAATTTCTGTAAGCTGTTAGTGAGCATGGAGATCTGAAACAAGACACATAATAGTGCTTTAAAAACTTGTATCTTAATATCATACCACTTTCAAAGTTCCCTATTTCATTTCTATTCAATAAATGTAACATGTACGGGAAATTCCATTTTTAGAAATACTAAAACAAAGTTTATCTACAGTATCTTTTATCTTTTTAGATTTTATGTTATTCTTAAATCTTCATCAGAAAACTTCATAAAATAAGAGAAAAACTGTCTTAATAAATTAATTAGATGTCTAAACAACCACTTTGTTAAATCTTCATCAGAAAACTTTAGAAAAAGAGAGAAAGACTGTCTTTGAAAAAAAAGTTAAAGAATAATACAGGTCTTGATGTTTTTTGATGACTGATTGTTATACCAAAAGCCATAAAGTAAACTCCATCAACTTGACAATATAACAAGGTTGGTTTCAAATCCACACTTTATTGTATTGTATAATGAATATTGTAAGAATATTCAAACAGATAGAGTTAGCATAAGCTATTGGTATACAAGTCTTGGTAAACCATGCATTTAGTGTTACATATTTCATACATGTATGTAAAACATCCATTTACAAAAAAGTGAGTGTTTAAGTGTACCAAAAGCATGGGAATCTTGATATGGGGTATATAATGGAGGCAAGCCTCATGCAAACTTTGTCACACAGAAAATAAGTGGTAAAAAAATAATCAAACTTTTATTCCAAAACAGACAGGCTAATGATAAGACTCATCAACAAACCAATTATAAAGACTATTTTCCGATGTTATCTTTTTGTCTACAACACATAACTTTCAAAATGAATGACATAAAATATTAATATTGCTATTCATACCATAAATTTACAGAAAAAGAACAGTCTTTAATATCTGTTATAAGCATTTGTCTCCAATTCTATAAGTTTATTGATTGTAGTGAAAACTGTATATTGAGCTATTAACCCATTACCAGACAGCAAAATTTCAGACTTGTCAAAATTCAAAGGGGTTGCAGACAACAATTAAAGTTTATAAAATTATAGATATTTTCAACTTTCTGTACAGAAAACATTGTGGTAAATGAAGAATATTTCTTCATTTTACACAAAGTTTTTTCAAATATATTTTCCTTGAGGTAAGTCTAAAAGCATCATTGTGTGGGAATGAGTCAAGAAAGTGGTAACATGCTCCTAAAATTCAAAAGAGATTGTCCAACTCATGTTACGGTAAGTTTTATTTTTTAAACCCCCCCCCTCATTACAAATCATCTCTATACCTCTTACAGTTACAGGGTTTATCTTTACATTTTTTCAGTATAATGGTTCATCATCATCCAACTATAATGAAATTATTTGAGCGTTTCACATTTAGTTATAATCTAAGTGAATTCAAGGAGGTGCGTTTTCTTTGTGTATATTTCTTTATAAAATTCAGCTTTGGCTTGATAGCTAAAGATATCAATATAAACCAGTAAGGTATCATAATATACGCACACAATATTTGCATTTGTACATTAACCTATCCTGTATTTTTTCAATCCTTAACAGGGTAAGCTCTGACTGACAAGCAAACAATGATATAACTGTATCCTAAACCATCCGTCAATGCAAGGCCGGCAACCAAAATAAAATAAATTCTAGTACAATATCTACAGACATGAGTAACAGAAATCATGCAGATACAATGTGGAAGCTGACTTAGAATGTCTTGTGTAAATTTGCACTTGTTCTTGTTCTTAATCCTTGTCATTCTGAATAAATTGAATCAAAATGAAAGGGCTGAAAGCCCTGTAAGGGATGATTGTATTTCTTTTGAAATTTTTCTAACCCATTACTGGGTGACAAAATTTTAGATAGGTCCAAATAGAAAGAAGTTGCAGATAATAATTTTGGTTAATGGAAATTAATGAATCTCTGTCATTTGGGGTAGAAAACATTGTTGAAAATTGAAAAAATTCTTTTAACAAGCAATTTCTTCATTTTCCACAATGATTTTTGAAGCTTTTTTTCTTGGGGCGACAAAAAGCGTCTATGTGTGGGAATGGGTTATATATAACTCTGGTTTAAAAGGGACAAATAGATGATACTGACTATAATCAGACTGCACATATGTGCTGGCTGATCTTTGTCTTAGTCTATACCTCCTTCTAAAGCAGTAATATAAAGTTTTCAGATTTTTGTTGTTAGTTATTTTTTTTTGTGGTTTTTTTTTTCATAGATAATCACCAAAAATATTGATTTAGAAACATTCCTATGACTTCCACAAAGTATTTCACCTACATACATAGTTACATGGATTCTTCAATTAATTGATAGTTCTGGTAGATTTAATTATCTTTTTAAAAAAAATCTCTATACAAATTAACTATAAGTATTCCATATGAGAATGTTTTAATAAACAAAAGCTCTGGAAAAAATGGGTGAATTTAGGTTTTGAATTATATTTTACACATCAAACATATTATTGACTATCAAGATATCAGCCTTTGCTAATGGAATGTTTGTCTTGTAAAGCCAAATGGTAGGTTGATGTTTAGAATAGCAAAAAACTGTAAATTCCGTAAATATTTATTGGCCATCAAGAATGGCTTGCCAAAGACAAATTGTGTTGGCTTGCAACAGTTTGACCAATGATTTAAATGGAACTTGAACAATTGTGCAAATTCAAACTGAAATCTATTTAAAAATGTCAGAGTTATGGTCCACACAAAACTTTGACCTTCAATTGTGAGCTTGAATCTACTATATGAACAAATGTTTCATCTACTCATACTCTACTGATTGAAAACAACTGATTCAAATTATTTGCAATTGTATAAGTTATGAACTAGGCAAAATAGGTCAAACAGACGAATGAACATCAAAGCGTCTTGCAAACACCAAAGTGTCTTGCAACAGACATTTTTTGGCCCATTATGATTGGAAGTATAACTTCTCTCAACAATCACTTTTTTTAAAAAAGCTTTTGAGGGAGATTTTTGGAAATATGGTATGCAGGAGAAACTTTAGAAGAATCCATTCTATGTAAAAGGAGGTGCATAGATTGAAAATCTTTTGACTTTAACCACATAAAGAAAGTAAAGACATTTGCATGCACACACATGTGTACATATACTACCTGTTCGCAGGCTTCTGCATGTTGAACACGAATTGATTGCAGTTCACCTTCATAACGCACCAATTTAGATGCATTTGTATTAGCCTGAGCAATCAAACATGACATAGATGAAGAATACTATCTAATTTTGAGACGTTGGGCACAAAAACAAAGACATCATATAATACAAACAACATAATAAAGTTTGCAGATGTAGAAAGATGAAACATTAATAGATTCTTTTTTGATTAACCCTTGTCAGGCTGAATAAAATCCTCTACAATATCATGATAAAATCAAAGGACTGAAAGCACAGAAAGCATTTATCTTGTGTTGTTAATCATTAAGAAAATGAGAGGTATAAATAATATTGGCATTAAAGGGGACAATCAGGAGGTCGAGACAAAGATCAGACTGCACATATGTGCAGCTGGATCTTTTTCTTGTTCTCCTGCCAAAACAGGAAAATTCTGGGCTGAGCATGACAAGGGTTAATGTAAAAATTTGATAACAGCCAAAATTTAAAGTAATACAATGTGTAACTTCATACTTTATATATATTATACATATATAATATTTTTGTATATATCAAATAGATTCTATGAAAGAAGAAAAATCAAAAAGCTGTTGAACAAACTTCTTTTAAACAACCCAAATATTGAAGACTTGCAGCAGGCTATTCAAACCAAGATTGTGTTCATAAATGATTTGAAAGAGAAATTAATATTTAAATTTTTGGCATTTCAATTATCTTATAAAAACATTTTGACCATCAAAGACAAATTCTGAACTAACACAATAAATAGACATGCTGAGGACATTTACTACTAATAATACTCTGGGGAGTCTACAGGACAACAATATAAGACATTTGTGAGGTCTCACTGAGTATATCCTTGCTTTTCGAAGTAACTCTATGCTACTTTTATAAACATTTCTACCCCTTTATGTTAATTTTGTGTACAAAGATGAGGTGAAAGTAGATGACCAGACAACCCAAGTGCCTTAAAATTTTGATGTGACCAGGTATTACTTTAAAAAAGAAATTATGAAACAAGAAGTAGATAACTGTCAGACCTAATTTGGTCCGTTAAATGTAGGACTCCAATATGAAATTTCAAAACCCCTAACCCATTACCAAAATTTCAGACTGGTCCAAATTGAAGGGAGTTGCAGACTACAATTTAAAACTTATGAAATTTTGGATTTTTTTCTTACTTTTGGGTAGAAAATATTGTGGATAATGAAGAACTTGAATGTAACAAGCTTTTTCTTCATTTTCCACAGTGTTACTTCTTGGGGTTGTTTAATTGATTGATTTAATTGGGTTTAACACCACTTTTAACAGTCATATCGATGAGGCTGGAGCACCTAACAATGGTTTCCTGATATTTCCCACACCAACACTACCACTATATCCTTTCCTAGCCTTCAGCTGCTATCCCACTTAGGTTTACAATTATCCACACATTGGTAAGAGACAAATGTCAAAATTATAAGTGCCCCTGCCTGGGATGGGGGCGTTTCAAGAGTCATTGGGTGGGAATAGGTTAATTAATGGTTGCTGAGAAAACTTAAACAAGAACTTGCCACTAAATCATGCAACACTTGAAAATCAAGTAAGTTGAAAAGCAGTGAGAAGATATCTGGTGAGAAATATTCAATAACTGACATGTTGGGGATCTGGTATAGGCACCATATTAAGTCTCAAGATTCTGTTATTCAAAGTTCAAAAAAGAGCAGTGGAACCATATATTCATTTCAATTTTACTTCATCCTGTTATGATGAAATGAACTCAGTGGTAAAACAGGAAGAAGATAATAGGCAGACCTGAGTTTGGTAACTTATACAAACCTAGCTGATTCACCATACTTAGTTACAAATTGCTGTGATAAAACTCTGATAACAAATATTGCTTAAGCCATTACTCACACAACAAATTTTTTTGACTGGTCCAAATTCAAAGAAATTTGATGAAACTTAAAATTTTTTCATCTTTTTGGATATAAAACATTGTGGATAATGAAGAAATCGGTTGATATTGCTTGATAAAAGCAATTTCTTCATTATCCACAATATTTTCCAAAGGTTACATCTTCAGGGGCATAAAATAGAAGGATTGTGTGGGAAAGGGTTAAAGACAGGTCAGAGGGACAGAGGTAAAACATTATACCCATCTTCTTCTAAGTTGCGGGTATAATAAAGTTGATTCTCAGTGTGCAGAATTCACTAGTTATCAAAAAGGAAAATTCTGGCCCTGTTTATAAACAATTTATTGAATGTTTTTGAAAGAGAGTTACCAGACTAAGTGTTGTGTTAGTAGGATTCTGGATGCTAGAGGCATTATGGTACGGTAAAGAAGGGGGATACAAAGAAATCCAGGTTCATACACCTCTAGGTTGGTTCTTTAACCCAGTACCAAACAACAAAATTTCAGACTGGTCCAGATTGAAAGGAGTTGCAGATGAGAATTTAAAGTTGATGAAATTGGAGATTTTTTCAACTTTCTAGGTATAAAACATTGTTGAAAATGAAGAAATTGCTTGTTTTTGATTGTTTGTTTGAATGGGGGTTTATGCCATTTTCAACAATCTTTCAGTCATATCGCAGCGGCTGGAGCACCTAACAATGGAATCCTGGTATTTCTAACACCAGTACTACCATTACATCCCTTCCTAGCCTCCAGCTGATAGCCCATATAGGTCTATGACTATCGACCCATTGGTGAGAGACAAATAGTCAGAAAGGATGAGAGCCGCCGTAAGGAATCAAACCCAGAACCTCTAGACTGACAGTCCGATGCGCTACCACCTGCGCTATGACGGCAGCTATATTGCTTGTTACAAGCAACATCATTTTAAACAATGTTTTCCCAATCGTTTTTCTTGAGTGGAGTCAAAAGATGTCATTGTGTTGGAATGGGTTTAGCCATTACCAGACGGCAAAATTGAAAGAAGATGCAGACGGCAATTGATGACAATTGATTTCAAAGTTGATGAAATTTTAGATTTTCTTAAACTTAATGGGTAGAAAACATAGTGCAAAATAAAGAAATTGCTTGTCACTGTGTGGAAATGGGTTAAAGAGCCAAGTGTAAACCAGTAATCTACACAAAACTACCTGTTGGTTTCATACCAGTACAGTTTTGGTTCAGAGGGAGAAAATAGGTGTTTCTGAAAGTTTCTGTTGGCTTCAGGATTAGAACCAGATGTTAGGATAAATAGCCCTGTGTTTTATCACTGGATCACAGGGCAAGCCTATATACATGCATATGAATTATAGCAAAATTCTTGTCTGTAAATGTCTTTATATGAAATTGTGTAAGAGAGAAAAAGGTAATAAGTCAATATAAAAAATGGATATGTTTTGTCTTCTCCAATCTACTAGACATAATGTCATTACAATGGGATATAAAAATTAAATAAATAAATAAAGGGAAGTAATCCTGTAAAAAATATCTACATACTTCTGTATTTGCTTCCTCTGCCTGTTTCTTGGAGTTGGAGAGTTCTTCCTCAAGGGACTTAACTCTTGTTTCTACTCTATGGAGCTACAATAGCAGTCATAAAACAATAGTAGCAAACAAGTGTAAAGCAGTTCTAGAAGAATGCTACAGTAATCAGAAGTTCAGATGAGAAGGAATTGTATCATTATCCATATCAGTATTGCTAGTAGTAGTAGTAGTAGTAGTACTAGAAGTAGTACAATTAGAAAATGTTACATAGTTTTATTTATAATTGACCAATCTCTGACCACGCCCTCTGATCAACATAGGTATTGACCCGTTCCAAAACAACACAATTCTAAACTGGTCAAAATTTAAAGAGGTTGAACACCACAACACAAAGTGAGATAGAAAACATTGTAAGAAAAAGAAGAAATTGCTTGTCATAAGCTTTTCCCACACTGTTTTCTTTGGCACTTTAAAATGCAGGATTGTGTAGTAGTGGCTTAATTATTGGTGACCTTAATGTCATGGAGCTGCAGTTTCAATGTTTAAGTAGCCAAACCAACGAAACTGTTTCATATGAATGTTGACTAATGTGTACTTCAAAGATCAGATCTGGTCGACATGTATGATTTGATTGATCTGTAGAATTTTTGATTGACAGCCTTGATCTGCCAGTAATGATAGACTTATTGGTCTTCTTATACAATCTCCTAACATCAACTTGAGCTCAGCTGAAGTTACAAAGATTGACAAACAAATTAGTTACTGAACTCAATAAAAAGGAGTTTGTTACAGCCATGAGGCTTAAGACAGTAAAATTTCCTTCTGATATGAAGACTCTGAGAATATAGCCATGTCACATATAGCACATAGTGTAGATGTAACTTTGTACCTTTTGAATATATCAAAACTTTAAAAAATTCAATAAAAATTATTTTGTTTGTAATACTTATTGTTGATTTAAAAATTAATTTCGATTTGATCTATCAACATTCCTATGTTCTGATTGGCTGGATTATTTGTTTCATACCCCCATGGAAAAAAATTGTATACAGAACTATTTTGAAAGCTTTCCCCAAAGGTAGTTCCGTAAGGTATCTAGAACTTGTAATATTTGTTAATTTCAGAATATATTCAAAATATAATGAAGAATTTTTTTTCACGTTGAGGTATGAAACAAAACCCTAATCAGACTTAAGATTCAATTGGTTTCATGTCTTTACCCTTTCCCTTATAATCCTTGATTTTTATATCCCCATTTTTTTTATACTTGAGAAACATTGTGGGAAAAGAACAAATTCCTTATAATAAGCAATCTTTTCTTTTCCCACAATATTTTCTACCCTACCGGATAGTAGCATTTTGAATAAAGCTCACATTAAATAGCTCTCTGCGACCTCTTTCAAATGGACAAGTCTGAAATTTCGTAAAACAGGAAAAGGTTAAATGAACATGTTTACCACAAAAGTTTTATAAATTTTGGAAAGTGATAAAAAAAACACCATTCAAAAGGTAAAAGTTAATTCTCTATTATAAAGAGTAATATTGTTACCAGTACATTAAATGGTTATTGACTATTAAATTCTTCATGATTACAAAGTTACTTGATTAGTTACATTTTAATAGATACTTAAGTCAAATTTTAGATTACAGTATATTTATTAATAAGAGGTTATTTTAGATAGTAGTCTTGATTAATTACTGGTGATGATTATAATATTTATGAATTATCTTTTTTACATGTAATATGATTTTAATTTTTAATATTGATTAAAAAGAAAAAAAAAAGGAAGGTAAAATTTCTGAAAAGAAAATACAATGTGTTATAGATAGACCACACCAATTTGAGACTCCTCCATTTCTATGATAAGCATTTGGGTGGTTTACATGTACAACTTTTGACTTTTACTAAAAACAATTGAAAACTGATGTAAAGATATTTCAACTGATGCGAAATAGTGCCATATTTTGACACACTTAAGTAAAAAGATTATGGAAACATTGTGGGAAAAAGAGAAATAGTTTTTGTCAGTATCTCTTTCCCAACTATAACAATTACAACCAGTGTCTGTTTACTAACAAGTTTCTAAAGTTTTGTTTACAAAAAGAGCAACATAGAAATGTCTCATGTTGATTCCAATGTCATTTTTTAAGCTTAAAAGATATTGTCATTAAATACATGAAAAGCAAGTATTATGCATGGAGTCTCAATGTAATGTGGTCAAGTAATATAGAATGTTTGCTGAAAATAAAAGCATAGTTTAATTTACCCCATATATGGTTCATGTTACACTATTTAGCAAATCCAGATGAGACAAAACTGTTTTGACAATAGCTATGGCAATAGTATAGACTAATATTAGTCTGCAAAAACGTGCAATCCGATCTTATTCTACACTACCTGATTGTTCTTCCATTGTTGACTAATGTTTGACAAAACATTTGAACACAAAGTAAATCTAAATTTGACAAAAGTTTAAAATTTTGTGAAGAAAAGATACGCAGCAGGACAAGGTTTGAAATAAGCCAGTCAGACAGTAAATCTGTAAACAATTTCTATGTAACACAAACCATACATGGTGAAATAACATAAAGTGCAAAAAGTGTGCAAATAGCATGAGAGAGTGATTTATTTTTCTTTAGCTGTTGTTCGTGAACCAATCCAGCGTAACTACGCTAAATTAAAACCCCAATTCACTAAATATTTAATACATGATAAATAAAATATGTGTTTAATTTTTCAAACACCCATATAATACCATAATATGTTAGTACTGAAGATTGCTAAAGAACATCTATATTTTACTATAGGGTTTAAAGTGAAAGACTATACAACTCTTCTTCCAACATCAAAATATCAAATTTGTAGATAGACAAAAATTCTGCTGCACCTAATCTTTCAATAGCCAGACTGACCATCCATCTTCCTATTTGTTTGATTGAATGGGGTTTAATGCCACTTATAAAAAGTATTTCAGTCATATTGCAGTAGTTGGAGCACATAACCATGGATTCCTAGTACTTCTCACACCAGTACTATCACTTTCCGAGCCCCCAACTGCTTACTCTACTAAGGTTTACGATTAACCATTGGTGGGAAACAAAATTTGAAAGGATATTTGCAACAATCGAGGATTGAACCCTTGATCTCATGAATGTGTCTGGCACGCTACCAACTGTGCTATGGCCATCAGGAAGTTCAATTTGGATACTAAACTGTGTTATTTTGCTAATTATTTGGGCAGCAGGATACAACAAAAAGTGAAATTGATGTAATTACGACTTATAGGTCACAAAACCAACAAAAACCCTTCTAAAAAACGTCAGCCAATATCAGAGTTCAAAGTTCACTTTTAGTCTACATAAATGATAATATTAGTCAATTAATTCGTAGATTGACAGCCCTAATAAGTCAGTCAAGAGTCTATAAAACACATGCTGCAGTCAAATTAGGGTCATAAAAATAAACTTGAAACCATTATTCATTTGTATGGACTACTTTTTCTACTGCGCTTTGAAAGAACTTAGTTCTATCAGCAGCTTTGTTAAACTAAGCTATCTTGATAAAATTATGAAGTCACTTAAATCCTCTGCTTGTGGACATACAGGGGTGTGGCATGCTTTTCTACTTGCAGATAAGTACATTTTTCAAGCTCACTTGTCTGGGGACAAGTAAATACATGTACCAGGGCAAATATTGGAATGATACAAAATAAATCTAAATGATCTCAAAGATTTATTATCCTAATGTTTATATTGAAGGGCAGAAAATATTGTTGTTGATGAAGAAAATGCTGTGTTCCAGCATTTTCTTCACTAACAACAATGTTTTCTCATAATTCATCTCTTTACTTTATTTGTAAGTAAATAAGGTGATTTTTTTTTGTAATTTAAAATACATTTTAACTCTGGGAAAGTAAAGTATCATCCCTTAGTTGTCCAGGGACAAGTGAAGAAAATCCTTATTTCCATATCACTGACATACAAACATGACCAGCAATGCATACCAGATTCTAAGTTTTTACTCAAAACTCCTTGAAACTATTTTTTCTCCCCATAGATTAAACCTTCATTTTCAGAGTGACCAAACCCTTGTGATCAAATTATGGATCATTAATAAGTACACTACCTTCACCATAGAGATCTGAGCATGTGACAAGAGAGTAAAAAAGAGTGCAAAGAGAGATAACTAGTACCAAACTGGTGTGGGATTTAAACATTAAGTTACCTCCTCCTGTTGGTGTTTTATCTTGTCCTCATCAATATGATAATTTTTGGTCATCTGATCCAGCTAAAAACAAGTAATCTCATTTATCCTTTGTTATACCACAAGCTGTTGAATTTTGAACTTTTGTTACACATAATCTTAACATTTCTGTTTCTTTAGCCTTAACCCATTTTCAAACAGAGAAATTTTAAACTAGTCAAAATTCATATGAGTTGCAGACGATATAAAAGTTTATAAAATATTAGATTTTTTCAACTACTCAGTAGAAAACTTTATGGAAAATGAAGAAATTGTTTGTTGCAATTAATTCCTTCATTTTACACAATGTTCCGATTTGTTTTTGTTGAGGGACGTCAAAAAGTGTAATTCTGTGGGAATGGATTAAGGCACTACTAATTGTCATAACACTTTCTAATTTAGTGAACTTTTTTCATAATCAAATAAGATTGTTATTTTTTCACAAATGTAAAAGATGCAAAAGTTTTCTTGGATGTTTTTTATGATCATGCATAATTTCAAAAAAGCCATTTTTCACTGTATCTTTTGGACATATATTTGTTCTCTAGTTTTTAGCATCTTTAAACAAGGTGCCAAATTGTCACAAGATACGCCCGTCACACTGCTTAATATCAACTGGGGGTTTAACCAGAACTGAGGTTATTTTGAATGAATATTTTTTGTCAAACAAAGTATGAAAAACAACAAAGGGCAATAATTCAAAAAATAGGCTAGGTAGAGTTATGGTTCTTTACACTGCACTCCCACTTGGTGAGCTCTATCCATCCATGAAATTTCATGAATCTAGCTATTATACTTTTAGAGATATACTCCGGACAAGATTCAAGTATGAGAAACAACAAAGGGCAATGACTAAAAAAATAGGCCAGGTAGAGTTATGGTTCTTGTGCCCTGCATTCCTACTTGGTGAGCTCTATCCATCAATGAAGTTTCATGATTCTAGCTATTATACTTTTAGAGATATACTCTGGACAAGATTCAAGTATGAAAAACAACAAAGGGCAATAACTCAAAAATAGGCCTGGTAGAATTATGGTTCTTGTGCACTGCACACCCCCTTGGTGAGATCTATACACCCATGAAGTTTCATGATCCTAGCTATAATACTTTTAGAGATATACTCCGGACAAGATTCAAGTATGAAAAACAACAAAGGGCAATAACTCCAAAAATAGGCCAGGTAGAGTTATGGTTTTGGTACACTGCACTTCCACTTGGTGAGCTCTATACTTCCATGAAGTTTCATGAATCTAGCTTTTATACTTTTAGAGATATACTCTGGACAAGATTCAAGTATGAAAAACAACAAAGGGCAATAACTCAAAAATAGGCCAGGTAGAGTTATGGTTCTTGTACACTGCACTTCTACTTGGTGAGCTCTATCCATCCATGAAATTTCATGATTCTAGCTATTATACTTTTAGAGATATACTCCGGACAAGATTCAAGAATGAAAAACAACAAAGGGCAATATCTCCAAAAAGAGGCCAGGTAGAGTTATGGTTTTGGTACACTGCACTCCTCCTTGGTGAGATCTATACACCCATGAAGTTTCATGATCCTAGCTATAATACTTTTAGAGATAAACTCCAGACAAGATTCAAGTATGAAAACAACAAAGGGCAATAACTCAAAAATAGGCCAGGTAGAGTTATGGTTCTTGTACACTGCACTTCTACTTGGTGAGCTCTATCCATCCATTAAAGTTCATGATTCTAGCTATTATACTTTTAGAGATATACTCTGGACAAGATTCAAGTATGAAAAACAACAAAGGGCAATAACTCCAAAAATAGGCCAGGTAGAGTTATGGTTCTTGTGCCCTGCATTCCTACTTGGTGAGCTCTATACACCAATGAAGTTTCATGATTCTAGCTATAATACTTTTAGAGATGTACTCCGGACAAGATTCAAGTATGAAAAACAACACAGGGCAATAACTCCAAAAATAGGCCAGGTAGAGTTATGGTTCTTGTACACTGCTATTCCTCTTGGTGAGCTCTATACTTCCATGAAGTTTCATGATTCTAGCTTTTATACTTTTAGAGATATACTCTGGACAAGATTCAAGTATGAAAAACAACAAAGGGCAATAACTCAAAAATAGGCTAGGTAGAGTTATGGTTCTTGTACACTGCACTCCCACTTGGTGAGCTCTATCCATCCATGAAATTTCATAATTCTAGCTATTATACTTTTAGAGATATACTCCGGACAAGATTCAAGTATGAAAAACAACAAAGGGCAATAACTCCAAAAAGAGTCCAGGTAGAGTTATGGTTTTGGTACACTGCACTCCCCCTTGGTGAGATCTATACACCCATGAAGTTTCATGATCCTAGCTATAATACTTTTAGAGATATACTCCAGACAAGATTCAAGTATGAAAACAACAAAGGGCAATAACTCAAAAAATAGGCTAGGTAGAGTTATGGTTCTTGTACACTGCACTTCTACTTGGTGAGCTCTATCCATCCATAAAAGTTCATGATTCTAGCTATTATACTTTTAGAGATATACTCCGGACAAGATTCAAGTATGAAAAACAACAAAGGGCAATAACTCAAAAATAGGCCAGGTAGAGTTATGGGTCTTGTGCCCTGCATTCCTACTTGGTGAGCTCTATCCATCAATGAAGTTTCATGATTCTAGCTATTATACTTTTAGAGATATACTCTGGACAAGATTCAAGTATGAAAAACAACAAAGGGCAATAACTCAAAAATAGGCTAGGTAGAGTTATGGTTCTTGTGCCCTGCATTCCTACTTGGTGAGCTCTATACACCCATGAAGTTTCATGATCCTAGCTATAATACTTTTAGAGATATAGTCCGGACAAGATTCAAGTATGAAAAACAACAAAGGGCAATAACTTAAAAAAATAGGCCAGGTAGAGTTATGGTTTTGGTACACTGCTATTCCACTTGGTGAGCTCTATACTTCCATGAAGTTTCATGATTCTAGCTTTTATACTTTTAGAGATATACTCTGGACAAGATTCAAGTATGAAAAACAACAAAGGGCAATAACTCAAAAATAGGCCAGGTAGAGTTATGGTTCTTGTACACTGCACTCCCACTTGGTGAGCTCTATCCATCCATGAAATTTCATGATTCTAGCTATTATACTTTTAGAGATATACTCCGGACAAGATTCAAGTATGAAAAACAACAAAGGGCAATAACTCCAAAAAGAGGCCAGGTAGAGTTATGGTTTTGGTACACTGCACTCCCCCATGGTGAGATCTATACACCCATGAAGTTTCATGATCCTAGCTATAATACTTTTAGAGATATACTCCAGACAAGATTCAAGTATGAAAACAACAAAGGGCAATAACTCAAAAAATAGGCTAGGTAGAGTTATGGTTCTTGTACACTGCACTTCTACTTGGTGAGCTCTATCCATCCATAAAAGTTCATGATTCTAGCTATTATACTTTTAGAGATATACTCCGGACAAGATTCAAGTATGAAAAACAACAAAGGGCAATAACTCAAAAATAGGCCAGGTAGAGTTATGGGTCTTGTGCCCTGCATTCCTACTTGGTGAGCTCTATCCATCAATGAAGTTTCATGATTCTAGCTATTATACTTTTAGAGATATACTCTGGACAAGATTCAAGTATGAAAAACAACAAAGGGCAATAACTCAAAAATAGGCTAGGTAGAGTTATGGTTCTTGTGCCCTGCATTCCTACTTGGTGAGCTCTATACACCCATGAAGTTTCATGATCCTAGCTATAATACTTTTAGAGATATACTCTGGACAAGATTCAAGTATGAAAAACAACAAAGGGCAATAACTCCAAAAAATAGGCCAGGTAGAGTTATGGTTTTGGTACACTGCTATTCCACTTGGTGAGCTCTATACTTCCATGAAGTTTCATGATTCTAGCTTTTATACTTTTAGAGATATACTCTGGACAAGATTCAAGTATGAAAAACAACAAAGGGCAATAACTCAAAAATAGGCTAGGTAGAGTTATGGTTCTTGTACACTGCACTCCCACTTGGTGAGCTCTATCCATCCATGAAATTTCATGATTCTAGCTATTATACTTTTAGAGATATACTCCGGACAAGATTCAAGTATGAAAAACAACAAAGGGCAATAACTCCAAAAAGAGTCCAGGTAGAGTTATGGTTTTGGTACACTGCACTCCCCCTTGGTGAGATCTATACACCCATGAAGTTTCATGATCCTAGCTATAATACTTTTAGAGATATACTCCAGACAAGATTCAAGTATGAAAACAACAAAGGGCAATAACTCAAAAAATAGGCTAGGTAGAGTTATGGTTCTTGTACACTGCACTTCTACTTGGTGAGCTCTATCCATCCATAAAAGTTCATGATTCTAGCTATTATACTTTTAGAGATATACTCCGGACAAGATTCAAGTATGAAAAACAACAAAGGGCAATAACTCAAAAATAGGCCAGGTAGAGTTATGGGTCTTGTGCCCTGCATTCCTACTTGGTGAGCTCTATCCATCAATGAAGTTTCATGATTCTAGCTATTATACTTTTAGAGATATACTCTGGACAAGATTCAAGTTGAAAAACAACAAAGGGCAATAACTCAAAAAATAGGCCGGGTAGAGTTATGGTTTTGGTACACTGCTATTCCACTTGGTGAGCTCTATACTTCCATGAAGTTTCATGATTCTAGCTTTTATACTTTTAGAGATATACTCTGGACAAGATTCAAGTATGAAAAACAACAAAGGGCAATAACTCAAAAATAGGCTAGGTAGAGTTATGGTTCTTGTACACTGCACTCCCACTTGGTGAGCTCTATCCATCCATGAAATTTCATGATTCTAGCTATTATACTTTTAGAGATATACTCCGGACAAGATTCAAGTATGAAAAACAACAAAGGGCAATAACTCCAAAAAGAGGCCAGGTAGAGTTATGGTTTTGGTACACTGCACTCCCCCATGGTGAGATCTATACACCCATGAAGTTTCATGATCCTAGCTATAATACTTTTAGAGATATACTCCAGACAAGATTCAAGTATGAAAACAACAAAGGGCAATAACTCAAAAAATAGGCTAGGTAGAGTTATGGTTCTTGTACACTGCACTTCTACTTGGTGAGCTCTATCCATCCATAAAAGTTCATGATTCTAGCTATTATACTTTTAGAGATATACTCCGGACAAGATTCAAGTATGAAAAACAACAAAGGGCAATAACTCAAAAATAGGCCAGGTAGAGTTATGGGTCTTGTGCACTGCACTCCCCCTTGGTGAGATCTATACACCCATGAAGTTTCATGATCCTAGCTATAATACTTTTAGAGAAAAACAACAAAGGGCAATAACTCAAACAAGAGGGCCAGAATGGCCCTTGATTCGCTCACCTGACTAATGTAAGATGATTCAAAATTGAAATTGGCCCAATGGTTACTGAGGAGAAGATGTTTAAAGATTTCAAAGTAAAAACTGCCCTACCCTTCCAAGCCCTTATTTGGTCATCAATCAAAATTCTAGAACAACTTTTGAAAAGGGTCACTCAAGGAACATTCATACCAAATTTGGTTGAAATTGGCCCAATAGTTATTGAGGAGAAGATGTTTAAGGATTTCAAA
The DNA here is from genome assembly GCA_946902895.1 of Fragum fragum. Taxonomy (NCBI): domain Eukaryota; kingdom Metazoa; phylum Mollusca; class Bivalvia; order Cardiida; family Cardiidae; genus Fragum; species Fragum fragum. The sequence continues at coordinate 60,373,218 of OX336373.1, forward strand.
GTCAAAAAAGTGCCTGACCCTGCCACGCCCATATTTGGGCATAAATCAAAATTCCAGGAACAACTTTTGAAAAGGGTCACCAAAGGAACATTCATGCAAAGTTTGGTTGAAATTAACCCAATGGTTACTGAGGATAAGATGTTTAAAGATTTCAAAGTTAAAAAAACTGCCACGCCCATATTTGGGCATAAATCAAAATTCTGCGAACAACTTTTGAAAAGGGTCACCCAAGGAACATTCATACCAAATTTGGTTGTAATTGGCCCAATAGTTACTGAGGAGAAGATGTTTAAAGATTTCAAAGTAAAAAACTGCCACGCCCATATTTGGGCGTGAAACAAAATTCTGCCAAACAACTTTTGAAAAGGGTCACCCAAGGAACATTCATACCAAGTTTGGTTGAAATTGGCCCAATGGTTCCTGAGGTGTAGATGTTTAAAGATTTCAAAGTCAAAAACTGCCACGCCCGGCCACGCCCATATTTGGGCATAAATCAAAATTCGGCGAACAACTTTTAAAAAGGGTCATCCAAGGAACAATCATGCCAAGTTTGGATGAAATTGGCCCAATGGTTACTGAGGAGAAGATGTTAAAAGATTTTTAAGTCAAAAACTGCCACGCCCTGCCACGCCCATATTTGGGCATAAATCAAAATTCTGCGAACAACTTTTAAAAAGGGTCATCCAAGGAACATTCATGCCAAGTTTGGATGAAATTGGCCCAATGGTTGTTGAGGAGAAGATGTTTAAAGATTTCTAAGTCAAAAACTGCCACGCCCTGCCACGCCCATATTTGGGCGTAAATCAAAATTCCACAAACAACTTTTGAAAAGGGTCACCAAAGGAACATTCATGGCAAATTTGGTTGAAATTGGCCCAATGGTTCCTGAGGAGAAGATGTTTAAAGATTCCTAAGTCAAAAACTGCCACGCCCTGCGACGCCCATATTTGGGTATAAATCAAAAATCCGCGAACAACTTTTGAAAAGGGTGACCCAAGGAACATTCATACCAAATTTGGTTGAAATTGGCCAAATGGTTACTGAGGAGAAGATGTTTAAAGATTTCTAAGTTAAAAACTGCCACGCCCTGCGACGCCCATATTTGGGGGTCAAATAAAAATCTGCGAACAACTTTTGAGAAGGGTCACCCAAGGAACATTCCTACCAAGTTTGGTTGATTTCCGCCCAGTGGTTACTGAGGAGAAGATGTTTAAAGAATTGTTAATGACTTCCGACTTCCGACTTCCGACGCACGACACACGACGGACAAAAGGTGATACCAAAAGCTCACCTTGAGCACGTTGTGCTCAGGTGAGCTAAAAATAGGCCAGGTAGAGTTATGGTTATAGAGCACTGCACTCCGTATTGATGAAAAGAATATAACTGCCAAGTTTAAAGTCAATCGGACTTACGGAGACAGAGTTATGTTCCGGACAAAGAAGTTGACACCGCCCGGACGACCGGACGCCCGGACACCACGGTGATCCCATAATACGTCCCGTCTTCGACGGGCGTATAAAAAAACTATTCCAATAAAGTATACATACTGTTAGAATCTTATATTCAAATGTTTTGATATATTATTTATAATATCCTTAATCAAACCCGTTTCCCCAACTGACAATCAAGACTGAACCCATTACCAGAGGACACAATTTTAGACTGGTTCAAATTCAGAGATATTGCGTGGATAATACAGAAATTGCTTGTAAAAATTCTCCAAAATGTTTTCCAAAGCATTTTTCTTTAGGGGCATCAAAAAGCATGATTATGTGGGTATTGGGTTTATATTTTATTGAATTTAAAAATCAATTTAAATAAAAAAGCTTTGGCCAAAGTGTAATTAATCAATGAAATTTACAATACACTTCACAGAACCTGAGTCTTTTATAGCTCTGTGCTTTAATTATAAATGGCAAAATGCTTTTTACTAATAAAACTTTTAAATGCTTCACTTAACTGAAACCAGTCTTGAAAACATGACAAGAGAAAAAAAAATACTTTATTCATCTACATTCAATATTACTAGCCTAATCATTTAATTTCACAGTCAGTTCAATTCATATTAACCAAATCTAATCTAGACTGTCAATATTTGTGAATCAACAAAAGTCTCTCTGAAAGCTAGCAACATGAAATGAACAATGACTGCTCTTTAATCCATTACCAGACAACAAAATTTGGACTGGTCCAAGTTCAAAGGAGTTGCAGACAGCAATTCAATGTTAATGATATTTAATTTTTTTTAAACTTTCTAGGAAGAAAACATTGTGTAAAATGAAGAAATGGGTTCCAAATAATTTTTCTAAGGGGGTTTTAATAAGCATCATTCTGAGGGAAATGGTTACAGGGCAGTGCTAAAAAACTTGCACTATCTATCAGCATGTTGACTCTAAATGTTGCCAACATTCAATTGTAAATAACAACATGTTCATTGTAGCTTCTGTTTAATAGAATTACCTCTGATACAGCAGCATCCCTCTTCTCTTGAAGGCTGAGTAAATCTCGACGTAATTTCTGAATCGTTTCATCGCGTCTGGCTAGTTCTGATTTCAACACAGAATGGTGATCCTTGACAGAGAATTGACCATCACGCAATCGTTCTTGCAGCTTACCGATCTGTATTTAAGTCAAAAGAATCAGATTTTTGTTAAACTATTTACAGACCATAACATTGTAGACTGGTGCAAACTCAAAGAAGTTTCAGACGACAATTCCACATTGGAGAAAATTTAAAACACATAGTCTTTTGGAGTAGAAAACATTGTGAATAAAGAAGAAATTGCATGTGACAAGCAATTTCTTTATTTTCCACAGTGATTTCCTAACACTTTTCTTAAAGGGCGTAAAAAGCGGGATTGTGTGAGAGTGGGTTGAATAATTTCCCAGACAACAATATATACAGAAAGATCGAAACTGAAAGACACTGCAGACATTAACCCTTGTCATGCTGTACCCGGAATATTCTGGTTTTGGCAGGAGATATAGTCAAGATCAGCCTGCACATAAGTGCAGCCTGTTCTTGGTCTACACCTCCTGCTTGTAATTTTCCTGCCAGAGTTGTTTATGAAATTGATTTCTAAAAGAAATATTGAATTTTGAACAACAAGTTATATGAGTGCTTTCAGCCCTTTGATTTTACAGCAATATAGTAAGGTAATTTAAACAGCATGACAAGGGCTAAGTCATAGAGCATAATGAGTTAACTATCAAAATTCAAACATGATAGAAAACATTTTCGTTTTCCTACACTATTTTCTTAGGTTTTATTTCTCAGATACTTCAAAATGCATAATAGTGTGGTAATGCATTAAAATCACACTTCTTTAAGTCTCTTGAACTTTAACCCATTCCCACAAAACCCCTCCTTTTTTCGCCCGTTAAGAAAATAATTTTGGAAAACATTGTGGACATCGAATGGCTTGATTCTAGCAATTTCTTCAATGTCCACAATGTTTTCTACCCCAAAAGACAACTAATTTTAAAGTTTCATCAACCTAAATTTGTCATCTGCATATTCTTTTACTTTGGGCCAGTCTAAAAATTTCTTGTGTTATGATGCCATTGATCAAAATCCAACTGTATTTGTTACTAAGAATACAGGTAATCTTGATAATTTTTACAAGGACTTGTTCAGGATGACAGAACACTAGCAAGCATTCCCCACTTGGAATCCATTTTCACAAAAGAGCACATACAAAGCAGGGTACAAATTCTCAAACATTAGCTAGCATTTTATCATCCTGAACCAAGGACAACTCAAGCTTTCTGTTACCTAACCCATTACCACACAATAAGATATTAGACCGATCAAAATTCAAAGAATTTGCAGTTGACAATTTCAAGTTGATGAAATATTTAAAATCTTTGTTTTTTGGATAGAAAATATTGTGGCTAATGAAGAAATTGCTTGTGACAGGCAATTTTTTCATTGTCCATATTGTTTTCAAAACCTTTTACATTGAGGGGCGTTAAAAAGCATCATTGTTTGGGAATGGGTTAACCTATTCCCACAACGCTTTTAGACACCTCCAAGAAAAGAAGCTTTGGTAAACTTTGTGGGAAATGAAGGAATTGCTTGTTACAAGCAATTGCTTCATTATCCACAATGTTTTCTACCAAGAAAGACAAAGGTTTCTACAATTTTACCTACTTGAAAGTGTCATTTGCAACTTCTTTGAATTTGGACTAGTCTAAAATTTTGTTACGTGGGAATGGGTTAAAATAAATGAAAACACTTTTCAGTCTATTAACCCATTCCCTCACAATGACGTATTTGGACACCCTTCAAGAAGCACAATTGGGAAAACATTGTGTAAGATGAAGAAATTGCTTGTAATAAGCAATTTCTTCATTTACCCAATGTTTTCTTCCCAGAAAGTTGAAAGATTTTAAATTTCATAAACTTTAGATTGTCGTCTGCAACTCCTTTCAATTTGGAGTGGTCTAAAATTTTGCCGCCTTGTAATGAGCTATTACATTGGCATCTGAACAAAATTGATTATGCAAATGTTTTCATCGTTTAACATTTGTCTCTTAAAGATAAAAGGCTAGGCAATATATTTGAGAGATATTTGAATAGAACTGTGGTTAGATCTTTTTGTTGGCCCACCAATGAACAACAAAGACTTTCTGTTATCATCAAACATTCCTATATTAGACAAAATTGTGGTTACCTCCTCTAGAGACTTTTTCCTCTGTTCCTTGGAGTCCCTGAGTTCTTCTTCAAGAGTCCTTATTCTTCTTTCATAATGAGACACCTGAAATTAGAAAGACAAAGTACAGTATGAATAAGTGTTAACCAATTACTGCTATGTATAAGTGTTAAACCCTTGCAATGCAATAAAATTTTAGACCAGTCCTTATTCAAAGTAGGTGCTGACAACAATTTCAAGTTGGTGGGAATGGGTTACCCGCTATGTATAGGTGTTAAACCATCACCACACCATCATACTTTTTTTTTAAAAAAATATGCTCAGAAAAACAATTTGGAAAATGAAGAAATCAAGCTTCAAAAATGTTCATAAAACTTTTTGGGGGGGTAAATTAACCCCTGAAGAAATTCCAGAATCAAGGATGTTAAGATGAAGACTTCTTACCCAAAATAAGGATTTTTCTGGAGATGAAAGCGAATTGGTTGCCATGGTTCAGAGTTTCCGTCAAAGGCTCATAATTATGTCATGACAACTTTCATGAAGGCTTTAGGTACCCTAGTATTTTCCTATACCCTTCCTGTTTAGCTAAATTTCAAACTGGTCCAAATTGAAATAGTTTGCAGACTACAATGAAAATTGGGTGCTATTTGAAATCAAACCTTCATATGTTGGAGAAAGTATTGTAGGAAAAAGAGAAATTGCTTGTTTCAATTCTCAATTATAAAATCACAAAGATGTACAAACCAGTAAATGAACAGGAAAGGGTTAAATTTTTCAAAGACAAAAACATGAATTAAACAGAATTAAAACCAATTCATATTAAAATGTGTTTCTGTCAACTTTAATAACTTCAGACTGACAGCTTCAAGTTTTGACAACTAGAGTCAGTTCACTGTCTGCACCATAGACAAAATGCAGAGAGTCTGTTTCCAACACATTTTAATGACTTTGTCACACGCAATTCACAGAGAAAGTCAATGAAAATAGTCAACTGTATTTCACAAAGCACTTATTTTCCAAACATAACAATACGCCTTGTTTTTGATTTTTACACAGCTATATTTGACAACATGCTGAATCTTAAAGTGTTTGACCACATACGCAAGATTTTAGACTGTTCGATATTCAAGATATAGAAAACAATCTAAAGTTTTGTAAATCTTAATTCTTATGTGTAGAAAACAAGGTTGAAAATGAAGAAACTGCTTGTTACAAGCAATTTCTTCATTTTCAACCTCGTTTTCCTTAAGTCTTTTCTTGAGGAGCGTAAAAATCAGGATTGTGTCGGAATGTTTAAAAGAATCTGAATCAGTAGGTATTCACAGAATCAGAGTTATTCAATTGACCCTTGCACTGCTTATGATGCACAAAGTATCATATATAAGTCCATGGTGCACAAGGACATAACAGAATAAACCAATGAATGAGTGTTGTCACATCTAATCCCACTCTCAACAGAACAAGTTCAATGGACCTGACCAATCAATACATAACAATTACACCTTTCAATACAATATTGAAATTTTATGACAGAAAACAATTTATTGTAAATTACTTTCACTTCAAGTTCCACCACAATGTGCTTAACATTGTAAAATAAAGAACAGAAATAGAGAGGATTGTTACTAGTAATTCATTCATTATCTAAGGTGATTTCTAAGCGGAAAGTACAGTTGATTGTATTTGTAAAATGAAAGTTTCACAAGTGATACAATTCTGACAAAATGCTTTAACCCATTCCCATAAAATCTGACACCCCTCAAGAAAAAGGTTTTGGAAAACATTGCCAAAACAAAGAATTTGCTTTTAACGAGTATTTACTTCATATTCCACAATGTTTTCTACACAATAAAAATAGAATTTTTACTTTATTCATTAAAAAAAGTTTCGGGAAACATTACCTAAATAAAGAAGTTGCTTGTAACATGCATTTTCTTCATTTCCTACAACAGTTTCTATCAAGAAAAACCAAGATTTAATTTATTTCATTATCTTCAAATTGATGTCTGCAACATCTTTGAATTTAGACTAGTCTAAAATTGTGTTGTAATGGGTTAAGGCTAGCCATCTATATATAATAATGGCTATAACCCCAGACTTAGAAGCTTACAAAGGTAGTTACCCCTTCTCACTCAATGATTCTTCTGAATGCCATTCAAAAAAAACCAACTGGAAAACATAGTGTTAAGTGAAGAAATTCTGTGTGACACACAAATTCTCCATTTTTCACAATGTTTTCTACCAAAAAAATTGTAAAAAAATATAAATTTTCATCAATTTTAAAATGATGTTTGTAACCCCTTTCAATTTGGACCAGTCTAAAATATTGCCATCTGGAAATGGGTTAAAATAATTTATAGAAAGGCCAAACAGTGGTTTGACATTCAAGTGCCTTACTCAGCTGCATATCAGTTTAAGGCTCTATAAGGCCAATATATCTCAGAAAAGGGAATCCTAAAATCTTTGTTAAAATTATTTACAGACCCCTCTATTTCTTAATTAAGAATAGTTCACAAGCTCCCTATGAAAAGCTTTGTTGAAAAGAAAATGAAGATATATTTCAAATCATTTATGTTACCAACTTAAGGGGCATCAAAGGGTGTAATTGTGTGGGAAAGGCCAATTAAATATCTTGGTCCATCTCCTATATGATTACAATACCATGACTTTTTAATCCAAAAACAGCAAATAATTTTTTTACTGGTAGGGTTTACTTATTGTCCTGTTTTGCTGAACCCTGTATATATTCCTGTTTTGGAAGGTGGTCTAGACAAAGATCAGGCTGCACATATTAGTGCTTTCTATGCTATCAGTCCCTTGATTTTAGCACAATTTTATAGAGGATTTTATTCAGCATGACAACGATTAATTTCGGTTGACGTAAAATTTGTCAGTAAGTTTTTTTCAACTTTCCTTTAATGTTTTCTATCTTTATAATTCACTTTATATTCCCACAAAGTCCCACAAAGTCTTGACAAAGATCAGGCTGCACATATTAGTGGTTTCTTTGCTATCAGTCCTTTGAATTTAGAACAATTTTATAGAGGATTTTATTCAGCATTTCGGTTGATGTAAAATTTGTCAGTAAGTTTTTTCAACTTTCCTATAATGTTTTCTATCTTTATATTTCACTTTCTATTCCAACAAAATCCCACTTCTTAAGTCCCTCAAGGAAAAAGGCTTTGAAAGCATTGTGGAAAATTAAGAAAATGCTTCCTTCATTATCTACAATGACTTCTACCAAAAAGGACAAAGATTTTCTTTACCATTAACTTAAAATTGTCTTCTGCAACCTTTTTCAACTTTGACCATTGTAAAATTTGTCGAGTGGGAATGGGTTAATGTAGTAATTCTTTGAAAAAAAAATGTCATCTGCAACTTATTTCTAATGCAGTAGTCTAAAACTATGTTGCCAGACAATTGGTTATATAATTCCAAAACAAGATAGAACATGTGTATTTACCTTACTCATCTTTAATAATTATGAATACCAATTATCCTCTAATATTTTCCATTTTTGATAAAACTTTTAAATCAATTCCAACTTGACTCGATAAATCCATGAATAACACCCAATTTTGTTAATAGCACCCTAACCTACCACCCTGATCATTTAATCAAACCTCATCAGTATGCACTATTTACTAGATATTGTGATTTACAAATATTCCAATATAAGAACTCTTTACACCTTATGATTTATAATTCATACTGATTTATATTTTGTGTGGATTCTTATGAATCAAGCCAGGTTGATTGACTGCATGGGGTTTAACCCATTCCCAGACGTCACAGTTTTAGACTAGCTAAAACTGAAAGAAGTTGCAGATGACAATTTTAAGTTGATGAAATTATAAAAGTCTGTACAAATCTGGCATTTTACTTTGCTGTGATTAAGGAATTTAGAAAACATTGTGGAAAAGAAGATATTGCTTGTAACAATTTCTTCTTTTTCCACAAAATTTTCTCCCACATAGGATGATTTCATTTCAAATTGCATCCAATTTTCATTGTTGTCTGCAACCTCTTTCAATTTGGACCAGTCTAAAACGGCTTAAGAAGTTACTTTCTCATATTGTTCTACTCAATAAGAGCTATTTTTCTATTCATATCCATTCCAGATTGTTGTCTATGACTAGAAATTTGACAGCATTTTTAAAATTGTTCTCAAAGGGTATATGAAGGCCACATACACCCAATAATTGATACCCTGCCTTCCAATCAATTAAAGTCTTAATTTGGTCAGGGATCATGTATACCCATACACCTTGTTATTTATATGGGTCATCCATAAATAAGGCTTTTTCATGTCTCTTCCTTAATCCATTCCCACACAGCTAAATTTTAGACTGGTCCAAATTGAAAGGAGATGCAGACAGAAATTAAAGGCTTATGATATTTTGGGGACCTTTTTTACTTTTTGGGAAGAAAACATTGTGGATAATGAAGAAATTGCTTGAGACAAGCAATTTCTTTATTTTCCACAATGTTTTCCAAAGCTTTTTTTTTCTTAGGGGCGTCTAAAAGCGTCAATGAGTGGGAATGGGTTAATCTAATACCTGGAGATGAAAAATTTTCTACTTATTGAAATTGAAAGAAGTTTCAGACCAAAATTCCAATTTGGTGGAATTTCAAAAGATTGATTGAGTGAATGGAGTCTAGTGCTCTATTAACAGTATTTCAGTCATATGGTAGCAGCTGGAGCACCTAACCATGGATGTCTGGTATTTCTCACACCTGAGTACTACCACTACATCCTTTCCAAGCCGCCAGCTGCTCATCCCAAATTTTTCATAAAGTGTCATAGTCATTGACCTTGTCAGATGACCGTTGCCATAGATAAAGGATGAATATACCAACAACAGCTATAATCATGCCGAAAGAACATGCAAGTACTAAAAAATGCTATAGAAAATGATAATGAAAATGATAAGGTTTAAATCAAAGACAGAGAGACAATGGTAAAAAAATATTCTCAACATCTTTGATTCAGAGACATAAAAATTATATTCAATGGCATTTTTTCTATATATATATTTATACATTTTTATATATATTTATATTTATTTATAATAAACAGCCTATAACTATGAAAAAGGATACAGAATACCAGGTATCTCTGAAGCCTGTATTAGTGATTATACATTCAAAATTTTCAAATATTATTCATTAATAAGAGAGAACTGACCACAATAAAACCATCCTCACACAATCCCTGCCCCTTAAGAAAAAAAGCTTTTGACAAGAGGACCATGATGGTCCTAAATTGCTCCTCTGAGTATGATGGTTCATGGGTTTATGATATATACAAAATAGCAAAGCCTTCTGTCTAATTATTTTTGAGAAGATGTTTAAGGATTTTCTCTTTTAATCCTAGGTATATTGATGATCCCACCATATAGCAATAATTTCCTGAATACGGTAATTTTTTGAAGCATCTTGTTAGAGGGTCAATAGGTGATGATACATACCAAACAGGGCTCAGGAAATCTGTCGGTCTGGACCGAATTTTGATTTGCCAGACCGATAGGAATCCCAAATATTATACCAAAATCGGTCCAAAATTTTCATCATGTTGAAATATTGATAAACTCACCCACCATCTATCAAAATTCACTTGAAACCAAAATAATCTAAGGGTTTCATACGTTACCTGCAGATTTAGAGATAAACAAGTGCCAAAAATCGATAATTAGTTTACTCGCTGACCAGTCAAATGCCCATCCACACGTGGACCTAATTTGCAGTTTCACGCTTGACAGAACTTCGGGTATCGAGTTTTGTAAGAGAATCGGTTTGACGTACACATGTTCGAAGTCTTATCAAAACGGACATCTAATGCTGCGTCGATTCAGATTGCCGTTTCTCGTGAAACTAATTTCTTTTACTATAATAACATGGGATGCGTACATAAATCGAGACATGAACAGGCTTCAGTTGCCGTTCGTACAAAGTAGGAATAGCTCAGCACAACGCTTTTATGAAATTAATTTATCACAAGAAAGCGCGTGAAACTGTGTTTAAAATTTGTAAAAAAGTCACGTCGTTAATATATGTTTTATAGTTTTTCATTCACTGTAAGAAACATAGCCGATAGAATTCAAACTATAATTGGAAATCCGCAGAATACAGATAATTTAAATATAAACGAAAATGACAGCTTAATAATATTGCTAGTTTCGTCAATAAAATTAAATCGTACTTCAGGGGTGAAACATGTCCGAATAATAAATCGGAAATCAACTACAATAAATAAATGACCGAGATTTGTGCACAAATTCTACTCTAGGAAAATAGTGCAACACGTGGGCAACCCACTTGAGGCAACTACTGAATGAATGATGAACCCTTTTACGTACGGGAAAGGTGAAAAAAGGCGGAGGTATTCGTTTTTTTCGGCGGAAGGGGTGGTGGTCGTTTTTGCCAGCTGGGAAGGGGGGGGGGGATTTTCCCGGACCGATTTGAATTTCCATATTTCCGGAGCCCTGATACCAAATATCATAGCTCTAGGCCTAATGGTTTAGCAGAAGAAGGTTTTCAAAGATATCGTTCTTTATTCCTATCTAAAATTTGGGATCCCAAGAAAAGGGCTAATTTTCAGAATACAGTTATTCTTTGAAGTATTTTGGTAGAGGGTCAATAGGTGATGATACATACCAAACATCAAAGCTCTAGACGTTTTTGTTTGAGAGAACGCGACTTTAAAAGATTTCCTCCTTTATTCCTTTGTAAAATCAGGGATTGCACAGAAAAATGCTAATTTTAAGAATACTGTAATTCTTTGAAGTATTTTTGTAGAGGGTCAATAGGTGATGATACATTCCAAATATCAAAGCTCTAGACCTTATCATTTTGGAGAAGATTTTGAAAGATTGTATTCTTTATTCCTTTGCAAAATCAGGGAACACACAGGAAAGGGCTAATTTTCAGAATACGATAATTCTTTGAAGTATTTTGGTAGAGGGTCAAAAGGTGATGATATGTACCAAATAGCAAAGCTCTTGGCCTATGGTTTAGGAGAAGATTTTCAAAGATTTCCTTTGTAAAATCAGGTTTCGCACAGAAAAGAGCTAATTATAAGAGTACAGTAATTCTTTGAAGTATTTTGGTAGAGGGTCAATATATGATGATATGTACCAAATATCAAAGCTCTATGCCTTATGGTTTAGGAGGAGAAGATTTTTTAATAATTGTTAACGGACAGACAGACAGACAGATGGACAGACAGACAAAGGACAATTAACAATCATAATAGCTCACCTTGAGCACATTGTGCTCAGGTGAGCATAAAACACTGTGGATATAGAAGAAATTGCTTGTTTAACCCATTACCAGTCAGAAAAATTTTGGACTGGTAAAAATTGAAAGGAGTTGCAAACAACAATTTAAAGCTTATAAAGTTTGGATTTTTTTTTACTTTTGAGGTAGAAAACCTTGTGGATAATGAAGAAATTGCCTGTAATAGGCAATTTCTTCATTTTCCATCATTTTTCCAAAACTTTTTTTTTCTTGGGGGTGTTGAAAAGAGTCATTTAATGGAAATGGGTTATATCAATTTCTTCAATATCCACATTGTTTTCTAGACCAAAAGACAAAGAAATTTAGAATTTCATCAATCTAAGATTGTCATCTGCATCTCCTTTTAATTTGAAACAATCAAAAGTTTTGTAATGTGGGAATGAGTTTAAGTTTGTTGTGTCAAAATTATGTTCTAATACAAGAGTGATGAAAATACTTCAACTATTTTACTTTTCCTTAAAAACACCCTCAAAGTCCATATATCATTTAACTTCATAGCCCTTTTTAAAATGCCTAGAGTACTCCATTGTAATTCAATCTTGGTAATAATGATAAATACACTCATTTTGATTCCTTTTAGGCTGATAATTTTAGATTACCTGACTTTTTATTTTCACTTATATGTCTTCTATATCAGCATTACAGCAATGTGTTTTGGCAGAGATTATAAAAAAAGAATCCTGTTGATACAATAGAAAAATTCTGAGTGAAAAGGAAAAAAAGGTTTTTTCCAAATTGCTTTTCTCTCAAGCAATGTTTTCTCTGTTTCTCTGTAGTTACTATGATCTTTGATTTGTCATCTGTAATCTCTTGCAATTAAGATCATCAATTTAATTTTGATATTTACAAGACAAAGTTACTGAGGAGCTTAGTACCTATTTGTAATAACATTTAACCCATTACCACACAACAAGATCTTAGACTAGTCCAAATTGAAAGCAGTTGCAGACGACATTTTCTAGTTGATGAAATTTTGAAAATATTAGTATTTTGGGGTAGAAAACATCATGGATAATGAAGAAATTTCTTGTGACAAGCAGTTCCTTCATTTTCTCCATTTTCCACAATGTTTTCCAAAGCTTTTATATTAAGAGGCGTTTAAAAGTGCATTGTGTGGGAATGGGTTAATAAATTTGAGGGACACTTTTTAAGCTTGTAGAATTAGTCTCAAACATTTTAATGCCATTATAAAGTTGCATGTTTACCTCAAATGGTGTCTCAGAATGCGATGCACAAGTTCCATGCTTGCGCTGCTCTGGGTAATTTCAACACATGGTTTCAAACACTTAGTAAAGTATAGCATATAGCATTCAATAAGGAGGAACAAATCTCAGAATAGTGATGGTATAGCAAGATTCAAGCACAGCTTGATCCTTGAGGGGTAGGTAAGTTTCTATTTTGATGGAAAAACGGTTGCTACTGTGAAAAAAGTTGAGAAAGATGCATGTTACAAAACTTAACCCATTCCAAACAAAACAAAATTTTAGACTGGTCCAAATTAAAAGAAACTGCAGACAACAATTTCAAGTTGATGGAATTTTATTTTTCCTCTTTTGGAATAGAAAACATTGTGGATAATGAAGATATTGTTTGATACAAGCAATTTCTTCATTTCCCACAATGTTTTCAATAGCTTTTTTCTTGAAGGGCATAAAAAGGAGGGCTTGTGTGGGAATGGGTTAAGTAGCTTTCATCAAGTGTTTTAAAGATCTTATGTGCAGGACTTGGGTAACACAAGATCTACAGGCTGGGAGCCCCATTTTCTCAATGACAGGTAGATACAAAGTCAGGTTCTACATGCATTGCAAGTTATAGAAAAATATGATAAATATGACCAATGTTGTTTGAAAGGGATAGTTACTGGTGATGAAACCTGGATCTATCAACATAAACCAGATTCAGAGGTTACAAATAAGGTTTGGGTTTTGAAGGACTGGACTTTTAAAATCAAAGGCTATTGCACACAAGATGCAATTTGATGTTTTGCAACGGTGTGCAATGACAGGTTCTGTCATTCGAAAGTTTACAGAGAAAGTGCTTTTACTTAAGTTGTTGATTTCATTCAGAAACCCAGACCACAAACTGGTGCCACAGCACCCAACTACTCCATGATAAAACATCATCCTATAAATCTGCTATGGTACAAGAAAAATCTTAAAGAATCTGGGCTCATTGTCTTAGTCCTGACTTTTGCTTGTTCCCAAAGACCAAAGGAAATGCTGGCAAATCACCACTTTGATTTCCGTAGTCTGGCTACCAGACTTTTCTTAAAGGGAATCAAATCTTTCCATGGTTGGTCAGGGATATCAATTATGTCCCCTGACTCCAAGCACTAGCCTCAAACATAAACTTGGATTAAAGAGACATACCGGTACTTGAGGAAAAAAATTATAAATTAGCCCTTGTAATGCTGAACCTGGAATATTCCGGTTTTGGCAGGAGGTGTAGACCAAGATCAGCCTGCACATAAGTGCAGGCTGATCTTGGTCTTCACCTCCTGCTTATACTTTACCTACCAGAGCTGTTTATGAAATTTATTTCTAAAAGAAATATTGATTTTTGAACCACAAGTTTTTTCAGTACTTTAAGCCCTTTGATTTTACAGCAATTCAGTAAAGTAATACCGTATTTATTTGAAAAATCGCCCGGGCGATTATTAGAATAGTGACCATCGGCAAAGTTGGGGGCGATTATTAGAGTTTTTTTTGGTACGGAGGTAGGCGATTAGAGAGGTGTATGGTATGAAAGATGACCGGTGAATACAAATAGTACAAAAATCATAATGACATTTTATTTAGGATGTATTTACGACTTTTTAAAAGCCAACGGTATATTTAGTTCTGCATTTGCATCGGAAATTAAACAGCTAAAAGTTGGGAAATCCCGCAACACTGCATCATAGTCACAATGAATTTTAAAATATCTAATAATTTGACCCTCACAACTTGACATCGCGTATCATCGTTATTCCTGTATTTGTAGGACAATAAAGATGTACCTGTTTAAAGTATAATCCATTTTTGAAAGACCTGAAAAAATTTGACGTAAAGCTAAGACTTGTACCCCTGTCGTCCCGGTTTTGTTTAAGGCATTTAATCATAACGGAAACAAAAATCAAGGCTGAGTCCATTACGACGAATTAGTTATAGTAGGGTCGTGTAATAATCTTAACGCATGAGTAAGCGTGCCAGGTGTTCAACGCGACAATGTAGAGACGCGTCGGTCATCAAGGAGATATGGCCGCGCGGGAACTTTCCCGACTCTTTTCATTTCCTTCATTTTTGAAAATAGCAATCTCATTTCAATTAAAGAAAATTACGATAATAAGTGTTTTGTTATGGATATTTAAATCATTTACTTATTTTCTAGCGTTTCATTGAATATAACCGTATATTTAAACGTATAAGCTTTGAAAAATTCGATATACATCCTGTCCACGGCCCTAGACAGGGAAGTCCACGGTAAAGGTCTTTCTCTTTCGTGTCTTTTTTTCTTTTACCCGTATCTCCTTATCGTAACTGATCAGATTTAATATAAACGATTTTTTGGCTCATTACTGAGGTAATTTTTCAAGAATTGTCAAGCCCAGAAATAAGTTAATGCTTGCAAATGATTTCATTGTTATTGGTAGTTCTCGGTAGTCTTTACCTAAAAAAGTAGACTCTTTGGATTCAGCCATTTAATATTGGATAATAAACATTAAACTTTTTTCAATATTGATATGTTTATTTCAATCAAAATAACAGTCCATCTAAGAATTTCACGCCCGCAGACACCGAGACAATGGGAGCCTCATAACAAAGTTTAAAATCACTCCTATGTCCAGATGATACGGAAATAGATTGTTTTAGTTTTTTTTTAGATCAAGTGACAAACTCCATTTTTTTCTTTCCGTTCACAGTCAGTCTTTAACTGACCTTGGCAAGTTGAAACAACTAAGTTAAATGACGTATCAAAAGTAAAGTCTTGGCAGTTCAAGTTGAATAATGGATAATTATGGAGTAGCGGCGACGATCTCTTTACATTTTAATAGGAATAAATTACTTACCTTATAGATTCAAATCAAATATTATTTCATTTCATTCAAATACGCCAATTAATCATCACTTGATTTTCGATCGTAGAATGGGGATGGGCGTTTATTAGAATCACCTATTGTTACTGAATATCGGCGAAAAAAGGCCGCATTTTATGCAGTATTTTAGGGGATGGGCGTTTATTAGAATATGGGCGATTATTAGAATAAATACGGTATATACAGCATGATAAGAGTTAATGTCCAAACAAAAACGACTGCAGCCAGTCTATGATTCCAATTGTGTTACAGAAAGTGCTGTCTACAAGTGTCTGTACCAGTATACCTCAAGGGGGGTAACATGCAGTGTTCCAGAAATGTGTGTGGAAGCAAACAAGAGGTCTAAGATAAATAAATGTTTGTTTGAATTTTTTCTAATGCCAGTCTGTATAATATTTCTGTGATGTTGCAGTGGCAGGAGCACCTCTGCATGGATTCCTCTTATTTCTCACTTCAGTACCACCAATCCATACATTCCTAGCCTCCAGCTGCTCAAGCCACTTAGGTATTCAATTATTTACCCAGTGTTGTCAAACATATGTCCAAAAGGATATTTTCCAAGACTGAGAATCGAACCCTGGACCTCAAGATTGAGAGTGTGATATGCTACCAACAACACCATTGCCATAGCTCTTAACCCTTTCCTGGTTTTTGAAATTTTAGACTGGTCCAAATTGAAAGAGGATGCAGACGACAATGAAAATTGGATGCAATTCCAAATAAATCCATCCTATGTGGTAGAAAACACTGTGGGAAAAGGAGAAATTGCTTATTATAAGCAATTTCTCCTTTTTCCACAATGTTTTCTCAAGTATAAAATCAAAGTGACGTAAAATGCTGGGTTTATCCAGGAAAGGGTTAAATACATAAAACTTTGATATTTCAAGTGGTTTAAAAAAGACAACCCTACTTGACAAACAATAAAAGTTTCCTTTGTATGTTATACTACTGAAGAATGTTCAATTTATATTTTGCCAAATCACATGTTAAAGTTCATTTATTTAACCCTTTACTGTTTTACAAAATTTTAGACCTGTCCAAATTCAAAGGTTTTGCAGATGACAAGTTTAGTAGGGTAGAAAATATTGTGGAAAAAGAATTTCTTCTTTTTCCGAATGATTCTCCAAGTATAAAGCCACAGACACGTAAAAACCAGGGACTGAACAAGAAAGGGATAAAATATAAACATCACAGTGGCTTATCTTTCACTACCAGCTACGAATACCTTATTGAAGAATTATCAAATCAACCATTCCCTAACAGTCCCATTTCTTTACGCCTCTCTCTCAAAAAAAACACTAAGATTGAGAAAATATGTGAAGAAAGCATAAAAGATATTTCTACCAAATAAGAAAAACATTTTTAAAATATCATCAACTTAAAATTTGACCAGTCTAATATCATGTCATCTGGTAATGAATAAATCCAAAACCAAACAACACTATTTTAGATAGGTTCAAGTTGAAGATAACATATCAAAATGCCCTAAATTTGGAAAAGGGTAGAAAACATTGTGAGAGAAGGAGAAATTGATTGTCACAAGCGATTTCTACTTTTCCCACAATGTTTTCCATTACCATATTTCTTGAGGGTGTCAGAAAGCAGAATCATTTGCTAATGGGTAAAGAGGAGAAAACTGTACTTTTCCGAAATCTAAACCTAGACTATTTCAAGCCTAAACCTGTTATTAAAGTCCCACTCTATTTGAAGTGTATACAAACTTCTACAAATATTTTGTTATTTATCAAACAAGGTTTAATTCAAATGTCAATAATGATAAATCCTAGTTGGTTATCTAATTCTAAAAGATGAGTATTCTATATCATCTGAATTAAAGAGCTAAATTTTTGCTCTTTTTTCAAGCTATCAACTAGTAACCAAATACCAGAAAACAGATATATCCCGAATTCAGCATGACATGGGTTAACCCTTCCCGCACAATGATGCCTTTTCACGCCCCTTAAGAAAAAAAGGCTTTGGAAATAATTGCTGAAAATAAAGAAAATGCTTGTTACAAGCAATTTATTATCCACAATTCTTTCTATCCCCAAAAGACACAGTTTCTTAAAATTTCATCAACATGAAATAGTCCTTTGCAACTTGTATCAGTTTGGTCCAGTCTAAAATTTTGTTGTGTGGTAATAGGTTAAGGGGGTAGAAAAGTGGAATTGTATGGGAATGAGTTAATCTATGAGGAGATAGTACTATAACATGAGAGAGAGAATATTTCATATAACCTTTTTAAAAGTTCAATCACCTCCATTCATAGAAATTAAAGGATTGTTAATGTTTGATCACATTAACACTGCTTACAAAACTTACATTAGTCAATATTAGCACATGAAACCCTCCATGAAAATACATAGTAGAACAAGATTTTATGTGGCTTACTTTAAAAACTGGCACACTATTTTTCTTAATCCCATTCCAAAACAATCTTGCTTCTTCATGCATCTCAAGAAAAAAATCTAGAAAACATTGTGGAAAATGAAGAAATTGCTTGTGACAAGAAATTTCTTCAATGTCCACAATGCTTTCTACCTTAGAAGAGAATTTTTTTTCAAATTTCACATGCTTGAAATTGTCTTGTGCAACATCTTTTAATTTGGTTCAGTCTAAAATTTTGTAGAATGGGAATGGATTCATCTATTATCAGATGACGAAATTCTAGCCTGGTTTAGATTAACACATTACCACATAACCTAATCTTAAAGTTGCTGACAACAGTTTTAAGAATGATGGATTTTTAATTCTTTGTCTTTTCTGGTAGAAAACATTAAAGACAATGAAGAAATTGCTTGTTACAATCAATTTCTTCATTGCTCACAATGTTTTTCATTTTTTTCTTTTTCAGAGGCATATAAAGTAGGTTTCATATTAAAATCAAAGGGACTATCTGAGATAGATGTCCGTACCAAATTTAAGGATCCCAGCTCTATTCTAAGTATCATCAGGACAAGGTTTAGTCTACTGAAGGTCAAGTTCAAGGTCACCCTATGCCCTTCAGTGTTGATCCGAATATCTACAGGGATCATCTATCGAGATGACCGTCTGTGGCAAATTTGGTGATCCTAGCTCTATTTGGCATCAAGTTATCATACAGACAAGGTTTGGGCTTCAGACAGACTGACTGAAGGACAAACATGAGCAAAGCAATAATTATACTCTCCATCGTTGAAGAGGGTGGGCATAATTATAACTCATCTTTGCCTTAACATACATATGAAACCTAAATTTGACCATGTCTTATTTTATCAATTATCTTTTTTTTTTTTAAATTTAGACATGTCAAAAATTTGTCATGTGGTTAATAGTGGAAAGTTAGCACAATGATTTGCCTCTTTCTGTTCTCATGTTTTAGTGATAACATTAAGGTAGGCCTGAGAAAAAAAGAACTTTTATCTACACCTTGCTTTAGAAAGGAAGTATTTATCAGCTCAGAAAATACAACTAGGTTTCTTTCAAAGGATAAAAAGATTCATACAAATTTTTATCTGCACTCTGCAAACATATAATCATTTTAAGATTTGTTTCTAAATAACACAATTTACAGATGTTTGGGCAAGTTTCTGTTTGATAGAGTTGCTGCAAATAAACTCTGCTGCCATTTATTCTAAATTAAGAGGTCCTAAATTGCTCACCTGGATCCACTCACAAGGCCTAATGACTTCTCGAACATCATCATGTAGAAACTTTTTTCTCTATTACAGTCAGGCCGCGATACACCGACCATCGTTATATCGGCAAACTCAGTTAACAACAAAAAAACACTGGGAACAAACCTCACCTAACGTAATTTTGACCCGTTTGAACGGCATATTCAAGTACCGACACCAACGGACATTTGTCGGAACAAATCTTCGAAATTTAATGAATTTTGCTTCAGTTTATCGGAATTTTCTCAGCCCATGTTTTACGGTTGTTGACATGCCGTAAAGGGTGTCATAAAATCCTTTATCCGCAGTTGTCGTAAACAATATAGGTTACACATAAGACTCGATTATCGATTTTTTACACCTTCTGATTAATAGTTATTAATGTAAAAAAATGCCTTTGGCAAGTTTTTCACAATTAAATTGCCGGCGTCGTATGTTTTTATTGAATTTGGTTGCCTTTATTTGAGATGTTTGAGCAATTTGAGAAGTCTGAAAATTTTGAGAAGTGTCCTTAATAAATGCGAGAAACAATATTTTTCGTTATTTTTATTATCATTGTCCCAATCCGTAACGTAATACATAACTTCCCAGCTTTTAGCCTGTTCCTGTTTACAACTTTCACTTCCTGTCTAGTCCGTCATTTCTTGCCGACATCCCGAAAAATCTCCCGGTACCCAAAATCTCCTGCTCCATTACAACGACTGACTCAGTTACCGACAGGAATTGTGTGGGGACAAAGTGCGTCGTTATAACGGGGTTTGACTGTATATAAAGGAATGCTTTAACCCTTTACAACATGGCAAAATATTAGGTTGGTCCTAATTATAAAAAGGTTGCAGACAACAATTCATGATGAAATCTTGTGTTTCTTTTCTCTATTGGGTATAAAACATTGTGGAAAAAGAAGAAAATCCCTGGGTTAACTCTTGTTGATTTGGGTGTGCCCTGGCAGAGCTTAAATAGACAGCAGAATCATTTTTCCTATATCTCTTATAGAGGGCCATCAGATGATGCTATTGGCAAAATATGAAACCCCTATGCAGTTTTTCAGCAGAAGAACTTTAAAGATCATCTTCTTTGTTTTTCACTAAAACAGGATGTGCAAAGGTTGAGCCCAAATCCAGACTATGAAACATTTTTTTACAACTTTGTATAAGGCCACATACAAAATAAAAACTCTATGCCTTATGGTTTGGCAGAAGAATTTAAAAGATTGCCTTCTTTCTTTCTACTTAAAACTGTAACTTCTTTTCTGTTGCCATGGCAACCAGGGTTCTTGATTCAATTTATTCATTTTATCAGTTCTAGTAGAGCTTCACACAATGAAATGTTATCCCTTGTCATGCTAAACACGGAATGTTCCGGTCTTGGCAGGAGGTATAGACAAAGATAAACTGCACATAAGTGCAGTCTGATCTTAGTCTACACCCCCTGCTTGTATCTTTCCTGCAAAAGATGCTACAAAATTGATTTTGAAAAGAAAATTTGAGTATTTAAAAACAAGAACTTTCAGTGCTCTCAGACCTTTAATCTTAATGCAATTCCATAAGGGATTTCACACAGCATGACAAGGGTTAAGCCTGATTTGACTCAGTCGTAATCACAGTAGCTAACAAGAGCACAATGGGCACAGGTGAGCTAGGTCTTCCAACAGATAAGGGACTAAATCAACATTTTTAGTTGTCTACGCAAAATAAGTTTAGGAAAATTCTGCTACCGTTCTATGATACCTGATTAACCCTTGTAATGCTGAACCTGGAATATTCTAGTTTTGGCAGGAGGTATAGACAAAGATCATCCTGTGCATAAGTGGTGATATTTGATATTGATAAAATTTGGGGAACATCTTTTTATTCAGCATGACAAGGGTTAAAATGTTTATTATCTAACTGAGATAATGACTTACATCATGTACAGATCTAGAGTACTGTTCCTTTACACTGGCAAGCTCTTCCCTTAGCTGTCTAATGGTGTCATCTGATTTAGAAACCTGGAATAATAGATTAACACTTATTTGTTTGTAATTTCTTCATATCTATTTGACAAGGGCACCATCAATGGAATTGCCCCATACTAGAAAGTGAATAAAAAAATCCAGTAAAACAAACAAATAATTCAAATAACAAGATGCGTTTATGAAACACCATGTCATGTAAAAGCCCCCCTTTTTTTTGTAATGTGACCTTGAGAAGTAACCTTAAGCTTGATGGACCACCTTGACAATAAAACAAACTGATGTCCATCAATACAAGGAACCTATATCTCAAATATGAGCCATGCATCTGCTATGGTGTTTGAATAAGAGTATGTTAAGATTTTGTGTTAAGTTTACGAAAGTTGCGACCTTGGTAAGTCACCTTGACCTTGTTGGATGACCCTCTTACAATCAACTGATTCCCATTGATGCAAGGAACCTTTATCCCAAATATCAGTCATGTATCTCCTATGGTGTTAAGTTAACAACACTCAGACAGATAGAGAGACAGACGGACATTGGTAAAACAATATCCCTGCCCTTCTAATCGATTTAGGGGTAAAGAAAAGGAAATAATTCCAACAAAAATAGCATTTAAGCCTGTGCCAGGCATTTGTAACAATTACAAACATGTGCAAAAGTAAAGAATTTGATCAGCCTGTGCTAATCAGATATCAATATGCAATGTCTGGGCTACTCAGTGTCTGTTTTTCAGGCACATGTAAAATTATCATAGGTAGAAAACATTTTGGAAAAAGGAAGAAATGGCTTGTAATAAGCAATTTCTTCATTTTCCAAAACGTTTTCCCGAGGCTTTCTTTTAGTCGGACATCAGAAACCGTTATAGTGTGGGAATGGATTAACAACACTTCGGTAAAAGGAATTTTATTTGTATCAAGTGGTAGTCATTTCTGAATTGAGGGTAAATTTAACATTACTACAAACAACACTTATCAACCTGCTATGGGAAAGTCTTTGTTTTTCTTCCAAACATGCAAAGGCAACGAAATATATCTGTGAGAAAAATAATGTACTTAACTTTTACCAGACAATATAATTAAGACTAGTCCAAATTGAAAGATAATGCATTCCCCATTTTCAAGTTGATGAAAGGGTAAAGAACACGAAGGTAAACAAATAAATTGTTTATCCTAAGTAATTTTTTCGTTTTTCACTGAGTTTTCCTCAAAGATTTTTTTCTTGGGAGGCATCAAAAAGCATTATTGTGTGGGAAACAATATTAATGACCAGAAAAGTTTATTTACTGAGTGGCCATTATTCCTGAATGGAGAGGTCAACAAAAATTATCAACTTTCTGAGGCAAATCCTTTGTTTTTCCTTCCAAATGTGGAAAAGCAATGTAATACATCTGTGTGAAAAAACTGTTCCGTGAATTTGTATAAACCCTTGTCATGCTGAGTAAATTTGGTTTCCTGAAATGCTTTTAACCCTTTCCTGTTTTTGGAAATTTTAGACCAGTCCAAATTGAAAGAGGTTGCAGACGACAATGAAAACTGGATGCCATTTGAAATGAAACCATCCTATGTGGTAGAAAATATTGTGGAAAAGGAGAAATTGCTTGTTACAAGCAATTTCTTCTTTTTCCGCAATGTTTTCTTGAGTAAAAAATCACAGGAACGTAAAATCACGTATTTGAACGGGAAAGGGTTAAACTAAGCACTGAAAGTGCTGGAAGCCCTTATAGAGGACTTGTATTTTTTTGAAATTCAATTTTACAAATATATACAGAGTAAAAGGTAATAGATGGTGTAGACTAAGATCAGCCTGCAAATATCAGACTGCACTTATTTGCAGGCTGATCTTTGTCTATACCCCCTTCAAAACAGGAATATTCTGAAATTAGTATGATAAGGACTAAGCACACAATCAAGCAACTGCAATAAAGTGATCGCTTGAAAGAATTCCCTCCTTTTTAAGCACCTCAAGAAAAAAGCTTTTTGAAAAAATTGTGGAAAATTATCCACAATGTTTACTTTCCCAAAAGACAACAAAAATAAAATTTCATCTACTAGAAATGTTTGTCTGCAGTTTATTTATTGGAGGGATAGGTTTTACTGCAGTGGCAGGATTCTCACTGAATCTAAAATTGTTGGAACTCAGAACTGTCTAAAGGAAACAATTCTAATGAGATCAAACAACATACTAAGTTTTGATGATTTTATTGGCTAAAATGCCTTATTATCAAGATCTTTTGTTTTTGAAATGAAATTTGAATGCTGGTCTCTTAGTGAAAGTGGTTGCTAAATAGAACTGGTTGCTTGAACAAACTTTACTGTACTTTAAATCGTGATAAGATGTGAACAAAATAGAAAAAGATCTTTTTTATATTACCTCCATATGATGTTGCCGCTGCTTATCTTGCAACAATTTTAGATTCTGTTTATAGGATCCTGTCTCGCCATCTTTACGTGAAAGTTCTGCGTGCAAGTCAGAGATCTGTGTTTGTAAATTCGCAACTTTTCTCTGATAACTCGTGATCTAGTGGTGATGGAAGTAGAAAAACGTGAAGAGTATACAATGTGTGTTACAAACAAACAAAGCAATGTTATCCAAACAACCAAGAAGATATTTGGCTTTCAAGTTGTATATATCAGGCCTAAATTATGGCATCAATAATTTCTTAGGAAGCTAATTATTTTGTTATTATTCATGTGAGAATCTTAACGCATTCCAACTCAACCCCTCCTTTTTACACCCCACGAGAGAAAAGCTTTGGAAAACATTGTGGAAATGAAGAAATTGCTCATATCAAGCAATTTCTTCATTATCCACAATGTTTTCTATCCAAAAGGATGAAAAAATTCAAAATTCCATCATCTTGAAATTGTCATCTGCAGCTTCTTTCAAATTGGACCAGTCTAAAATTTTGCTGTGTGGGAACGGGTTAAGGAAAAGATAATCAACTTAAATGTTTGATCAAGGACAACTTCCAAGTCTTGTGTCCAGCTTACATTAATTTGACCTTCAAATGATACCTTAACCCTAACCTACCAGAACAAATGATTTGAAAATTTATCATGAAATCTATCCACAGTATTACAATACTGTAGAGGTTATGGTCCAGACAAATTCCAACCATTTGAAGCTTTGTTTGTTTATTTGAATGGGGTTAACCACCGCTTTTAACAATTATTCAGTCACATCGCAGCGGCTGAAGCACTTAACAAGTCTAAAAATTTTTGTTGTGTGGTAATGGTGTAAGTGGGCTTAATAATGAGAACATTTTTACCCATTCCCTAACAAAAAATTTTAGACTAGTCCAAATTGAAAGAAGCTACAGACAACAATTTCAAGTTGATTGAATTTTAAATTGCTTCATCTTTTTGGATAGAAAACATTGTGGATACTGAAGAAATTGCTTGATACAAGCAATTTCTTCATTTTCCACAATATTTTCCAAAGCTTTTTTCTTAAGATGCGTAAAAAGGCAGGATTGTGTGGGATGGTTTAAGTTAAACATGTATGTAGTAGCCCACAGTCAATTCAAAACTTCTAACATGCTTAACCAATTCCCACACAGTGAAACTTGAGCCCCTGAAAAAAGTTATTTGGAAACATTTTGTTAAATGAAGAAATTGCTTGTATTTCTTCATTATCTGCAATATTTTCTATCAAAAAAGATGAAGCAATGTAAAATTAAACAATGTTTTCTATTCAGAAAAGTGAATAAGTCTAAAATTTCATTTAATTTATTAATTTTAAATTGTCCCCTGCAAATCCTTTCAATTTGAACCAGTCTAAAATTTTGCAATCTAGTAATGGGTTAAGACAGAAATATTCCATTTGATTTTTAAATATGCAGATGAAAATAAAACTTATCTATCAACTTTTGATATATGTTTTAACAACAAAAAGCCAAATATCTTACAAAAAACAGAGTAAGCCACCATAACCAGTTGTGCCTGGGTAAAACCCTGTGATATACTGTAAAATGTCTATGGAAGTAACGAACACAACATGAAAGTCTAGAATTCCAAAAAGAAAACAGAAATTGTATGACACTGTTTATTTGAACTTCACCTTTTAGTGATTTAAATTGAACCTAGCACTTCCCTCATTAACCACAATCTTTTCTTCCCTTCAATTTAAACAATTTGAAAATTTTTCAAATTAGTTATCTTTGAGATCTATTTTGAAACATTCCAAGATTTGCCCTGGTATTAATTTTCCTCCTGGACAAGTGGCCATGAAAAATGTACTTGTCCACAAGTAGAAAAGCCCATGTCGGACAAAAGTCAAGCATAGGAATTCTACACCCCTGGTAAATGCAACCTTTTGTCATTTATTTAAACTGCTCTTCAAGCACAAAATACTTAAATATTCTATACATGATAATATAAATACAGTACAAGTGTTGACCCAACACAGTGTTTAAAACATATGTGTAAATAGAAGACTATGTAGGTGTCACACAACTATTTAAATTGCACTTAACCCATTACCAGACAGTTTTGACTGGTTCAAATTGAATGCTGAAGATTACAGTTTTAAGTTGATAGAATTCATTTTTCATTCTTATCTATTTGGGTAGAAAACATTGTGGATAATGAAGAAATTGCTTGTAAGAATCAAATTCTTCATTTTCACAATGTTTTTTAAAGTTTTTATGTTGAGCGACATCAAAAAGCAGGATTGTGTGGGAACAGGGTACCTCATTACCACCGAATTTCAACTGTTTTTCAATTCTGACAAACTGACAATTCACAATCACTTTGAAATATTTCCTGCAACCCTTCTCAACTTGGACCAGTCTAAAATTGTGTTGTCTGGTAAAGAGTTAAGATGACAGTATTAAGATATTGAGTCACACATTCATGTGTATTCATACCTCCATATTGAGATCTTCTACCCGTTGTTCTGACCGTCGCAGATCTGTTTTTAATTTCACCATATCCTGACTGGATGCTGGGGAATCTGTTGAGGACCTCTGTAAAAGGCAAAGATATTGCAATAATAATTTCATCAACATACAATCCAAGTTATAACTTTGTAAAAGGCAAAGATATTGCAATAATGATTTCATCAACATACAATCAAAGTTATAACTTTGTAAAAGGCAAAGATATTGCAATAATGATTTCATCAACATACAATCAAACTTATAACTTTGTAAAAGGCAAAGATATTGCAATAATGATTTCATCAACATACAATCAAAGTTGTACCTTTGTAAAAGGCAAACATATTGCAATAATGATTTCATCAATATACAATCCAAATTTTACCTCTATAAAAGGCAAAGATATTGCAAAAATAATTTCATCAACATACAATCCAAATTGCACCTCTGTAAAAGGCAAAGATATTGCAAAAATAATTTCATCAACATACAATCCAAATTGCACCTCTGTAAAAGGCAAAGATATTGCAAAAATAATTTCATCAACATACAATCCAAATTGCACCTCTGTAAAAGGCAAAGATATTGCAAAAATGATTTCATCAACATACAATCCAAGCTGCACCTCTGTAAAAGGCAAAGATATTGCAAAAATGATTTCATCAGCATACAATCCAAGCTGTACCTCTGTAAAAGGCAAAGATATTGCAAAAATGATTTCATCAGCATACAATCCAAGCTGTACCTCTGTAAAAGGCAAAGATATTGCAAAAATGATTTCATCAACATACAATCCAAGCTGTACCTCTGTAAAAGGCAAAGATATTGCAAAAATGATTTCATCAACATACAATCCAAGCTGTACCTCTGTAAAAGGCAAAGATATTGCAAAAATGATTTCATCAGCATACAATCCAAGCTGTACCTCTGTAAAAGGCAAAGATATTGCAAAAATGATTTCATCAACATACAATCCAAGCTGTACCTCTGTAAAAGGCAAAGATATTGCAAAAATGATTTCATCAGCATACAATCCAAGCTGTACCTCTGTAAAAGGCAAAGATATTGCAAAAATGATTTCATCAACATACAATCCAAGCTGTACCTCTGTAAAAGGCAAAGATATTTCAATAAAGATTTCATCAGCATACAATCCAAGTTGTATCTGTGTAAAAGGCAAAGATATTGCAATAATAATGCCAACATACAATCAAATTACAATTGTAGTACCTCTGTAAAAGGAAAAGAATTTCAATAAAGATTTCATCAGCATACAATCCATGTAGAACCTAACATAATAAACAAGAGGGCCGTTGGCCCTGGGACGCTCACCTGAGAAAAAAGCTCTTTTTCTTTCAACAGTCTAATTTCATGTTAAGGTTAGGATTATGAAACAAGTGGGCCACAATTACATATAAAGACTATGAACCTGGGTATCCAAAAGTCTAAATTACAAATTCCAAGGCTTTAGTGCTGATTTGAAAGAAGGAAAAACTTTTTCCATGGATTATAATTTTAGAAATTTCATGCCTATATCCCCCCTGGGTCTGCCCCTGGAAACCCTAAATCATGATTTTAGCTATTTTGTAAGAGATCAATATACTGATGCTTCATGCAAAATATCAAGGCTCTATGCCTTCTGGGTCAGGAGAAGAAGATTTTTAAAGATTATTTTGAAATTTCACTTTTGTTGCCATGGAAACCAGAGTTTTTAATGGTTTTCAATTCTTTTAGCTAATTTTAAGGGGAACCACCTAAGGAACATTTCTGCCAAATTTGGTTCAAATTTGCCATGTGAATTGGGAGGAGATTTCATTTAAAAAATCGTTCTTTATTTCTATATACCCCCCCCCCCCCGGGGCTCCGCCCCTGGGGACCCGAGGATCATGATTTTAGCTATTTTGAAAGAGGTCAATATACTGATGCTTCATGCAAAATATCAAGGTTCTATGCCTTCTGGGTCAGGAGGAGAAGATTTTTAAAGATTATTTTAAAATTTCACTTTTGTTGCCATGGCAACCAGAGTTTTTAACAGATTTCAATTCTTTTAGCTATTTTTGAAGGGGACCACCTAAGGAACATTTCTGCCAAATTTGGTTCAAATCGGCCCATGGCTTTTAGAGGAGATGTCATTTAAAAAATCTTTCTTTATTTCTATATAAACCCCAACCCCCTGGGGCTCCGCCCCTGGGGACCCGAGGATCATGATTTTAGCTATTTTGAAAAGAGGTCAATATACTGATGCTTCATGCAAAATATCAAAGCTCTACGCCTTCTGGGTCAGGAGAAGATTTTTAAAGATTATTTTAAAATTTCACTTTTGTTGCCATCAACCAGAGTTTTTAACAGATTTCAATTCTTTTAGCTATTTTTGAAGGGGACCACCTAAGGAACATTTCTGCCAAATTTGGTTCAAATTGGCCCAGTGGTTTAGGAGGAGATGTTGCTTAAAGAAATTCTTGACGGACAACACACGATGCACGACACACGATGCACGACGAACAGACGCCGGACAAAAGGGGATCACAATAGCTCACTTGAGCACTACGTGCTCAGGTGAGCTAAAAATTTATCCAATTTCATAAATTTGTATTTTTTAGAAATTTAGGGATGCATTGATACATTAGTTTGAAACTAAGTAAATAAAACAATTAAGTACTCCACAAAACTCAGTGATCTTTCTTTTGATTATTGTTAACCCATCACCACTTAATGCCAGTAAGCCGTGAAGAAATACAATCATGGAAAACTTTGTGGGAAAAGGAAAATTGATTGTAACAAGTAATTACTCTTTTTCTCACAATGTTATCTACAATATTTGGAACTTATTTTCCAATTTCAGGGCAATTTGAAATGTTGTCTGCAACTTCTTTCAATTCTGAACAGTCTAAAATTTTGCCTTTTGGTAATGGACTAAACAACCCTCTTTGGTTAGAAAACGTGGTTAGTGAAGAAATTGCTCTTTAGTTTCCTCAATGTTTTCCAACACCTTTTTTCTTGGATGCGTCAAACAGAGTGATGTTGTGGGAATGGGCTATATAGTCATTCTACAGTATCAAAATAAGAGATTGTGTGGTAATCAGTTAACACTACTTACCTGTTCTCCAATTGACTGTCTCTGTCTCTTAGCATATTCTAAATCTGTTTGTAGACGATTTATAGTGTCATCACGTTTTTTTATTTGATCTCTTAAATCTCGTAATTCTCTTGATGAATCGTCAGACATTCTCATCTGTGAGAGGTGCTCGTGTAGTGAGCCAAACACTTGTTCCGGTGTAAGCTCTCGAAAACGAACACTTTCGATCTGTGAAGAAGACAAATAGTTCTTTGATTTATTCATGTTTAAAGTTTCTATTTTGTTTCTAAATTGTGATCAAATGCAGGTACATTGTATTTCCATTCATGATTATTTTTCAGTCCTAAAACAGCTGACAGTATTTCAATAACATTGGTTTCTAGTCCTTGAAGGTTTTCAGCATGCTATGACAAAATACTTAAAACATTCCCACACAAGATCCCTTTAGATGCCTCCAAGAAAGAAGCTTTGGAAAATAAAGAAGTTGCTAAGTACAAGCAATTTCTTTAGTACTTGCAATATTTTATTGTCATCCGCAGTTTCTTTGAATTTGGACTAGTCTTAAGTTTCATGGAATAAGAATGGGTTAAGCACAATATGCATTTTAGTATTGGGTATTCATATCATCAATGGCCAAGAAATTTTTTGCATAAAATTTTGACATATTTCAATAAGGATTTTGCAGAAAAAAGGGAAATCTCTTGTTTGTCTTCTTTATCTTTTCCTAAAATGTTTACTAATACATGCTTTGCAATTCATAGCTATTTTTCCTCAGCAACTCCTTTCAATAACAAAAAGTCTAAATTTGGTCATCTTGTAATAAGTTTACCAATTTCCAACAAAAAATATGGACTGGTCTGAAAACAAAAAAGTTGAAGAAAACAATTCAAAGTGCAATTACATTAATACAAGAGTACTGCACCCGGATGTCAATGCTTGGCTGTTCAAGTTTGATAGTGGGTAAAACTTTTAAGTCAAAAAAGAGCATAATTTGTTCAAAAATCAATTTTTGCATCTAAAGTTGTCCACCTTGCTGGTACAGATTTTTCTTTGGACAGTGAACATCTATTCCAAGTTTAAAGTGTTTGCATTCTCACAGGTGGTAAAGTTTGGAACAACCTCCAAAAAGAGGTAGTGAATTTCTGTTCCAATCGCACATCCGGGAACTCACGAGGTTGGTCCAAAGGCTAGAAACAAGTAAACAAAGGTAGGTGTCGGTGGTTCTTTTGATTTTTTTCTAAGTTTCTAGCGAAAAATGAGCAACAAAACATTACTGCAATTTTCTCAATAATTTGTTTAAATAATGTGCCCAGTTACCATTTTTAACAGGATATGTAATACAGAGCGCTCGTTTCCCCAGGGTGAATGTTACGGGGGCTGTATTCTTCGCGGAAAAACACACATTATGCTAAAAGGTATCAGTTTTTTGACAAACTGTTGTGAAAAAGCAACATCGTGTTCGAACTTTTAAAAACGACCCAGCGGAAATTATTTCGGTTTCAACCGCAGTTTTGGGTCATATGGGTCAAGAAGTCATCTTTACACGACACAGCATTGCCATAAGTATTCATTTTTCGCTAGAAACTTAGAAAAAAATCAAAAGAACCAACGACACCTACCTTTGTTTACCTGTTTCTAGCCTTTGGACCAACCTTGCGAGTTCTGGGATGTGCGATTGGAACAGAAATTCACTACCTCTTTTTGGAGGTCGTTCCAAACTTTACCACCTGTGATTCTGTGAGATACAAAAAGTGTTTGGACAATGACATAATGGCTTTAGCAATTTCTCCTGTTTTCATTTTTTTCCTGAATATAATTTCTTTTGGGCGTAAAGAGTTACGAATATTTGGTGAAAACTTACATCCCATCTGCCAGTGGTCCTTGCAGAACTGATAACATTAATGAGTTGGTTGAGATCATGGTTAAGGTTAGTGTTTTCTCCTCGTAATCGTCCCAGGGTCTCTTCCTGTCTGTCTACCCGTACTTGTAGGTCTTCATTCATTGCCTCTGCCCTTGCTTTTTCTATGGTTAGAGCACGCAACTCGCGTTCGAGATCTCGTGCCTTTGCCATGTATTCCTAGAAAGAGAAGGAACAACATTTTCCAGTAAAGCTTTCTGTGTTCAAATATCACAAAAATAGAGTGGAAGAGCTTCTTAAAAATCCTGGTCAGTAGACTAGGACGAACAATTGTCATGCTGAACCCAGAATAAACCTTTTTTAGAAGGAGGCATAGAGAAAGTCTGATTTCAGCCTACATAACATTTTTTTCCTTTCAAGACAGAGTTGTTAACATGATTCATTTTCAAGGAAAAGTATGACCTACTCTCAGGTCCTTCAATTTATTGCAGTTTTATATATTTATAAAGATTTTACTAAGCAAGACAAGTCTTAATCTATTCCCAAACAACTAAATTTTAGACTTGTCCAAACTGAAAGAAGTTGAACACAACAATTTCATGTCATAGAAATTTCATTTTTTTTTTTTTTGTCTTTATGAGAAGAAAAAGTTTTGGAAAATAAAGAAATCGCTTGCTGCAAGCAATTTCTTCCTTTCCCACAATGTTTTCAAAGGCTGTTTTCTTAAGTCGCAAAAAGCAGGATTTTGTTGGAATGGGTTAACAAGGAATGATTCTTTTTCAAGATCCCACTGTTATAGCCACACTATAATTTCACCTTTTCATTCTCAAATATTCTCTAGCTTCCCTCCTTTTGGAGAACAGTAGAAAAAGAAGACATTTCCTACTGTAATTCTATTGTACCAGTAACCTCTTGCAGTGAGGTATGATATGGTTCTTGATTGTAAACAGCTAAGATCTCTATCAATTCACTTGTTTTCTATGTCTGAGACATTCAAAACTAGAAATCTTTTAATCTTTGTAAAAAATCTCTTAAATGACTAATAGGTGTTGTGGTGTAATTCAAGTTGTTCAGAACAGTTTTCTGGTTGAATACTTCTGCAGAATTGATTTATAGAGACATAATATATAGTAGCTTTGTGTCATCATTCAGCACTTAACCCATTACAAGATGACAAAATTTTACACTGGTCCAAATTCAAAGAAGCTGCAGACAATAATTCTTAGTTGACAGAACAACAAAAATATGTGTCTTTTGGGGTTGAAAACATTATGAATAATGAAGAAATACCTTGTTACAAGCAATCTCTTCATTTTCCACAATGTTTTCCAAAGCTTTTTTCTTAAGGGGGTGTCAAAAAGCATGACAAAACTTGAAACGGTATCACTGGTCTTCATTTCAATTAAGTTGCAGACAAAAGTTTCCTTGATGTGTGTAAAAAAGCAGAACTGTGTAGGTCTGGTTAAAATGCTGTTCACAACATTAATGGATATATAACACATCATGCTGAACCTGGAATAATTCGGTTTTGTGGAAGGTATAGACCAAGATCAGCCTGCACATATGTGCAGTCTAATATTAGGCTAAATCACTTGCTTTTCCCTTTCAAGCCAGAAATATTTAAAAGATAATTTTTCGAAATAAATATTAACCCTTTCCTGTTTTATGAAATTTTAGACTGATCCAATTTGAAAGAGGCTGCAAATGACAATGAAAAATGCATGCAATTTGAAACCAAAAATATTGTGGGAAAAGGAGAAATTGCTTGTTACAAGCAATTTCTCCTTTTTCCACAATGTTTTCTCAAGTATAAAATCACAGTGACATAAAAACCCGGGTTTGTCCAGGAAAGGGTTAACCAACTATATGTGATTCCAGTGTTTCAGCCCTTTGATGTTTAAATATAATTCTGTTGAGGATTTTATTCTTTATGACAAGGATTAAAACTGAAAGCAGAGGATTTACATTATCGTCTTAAGATGAACTTAACCCCTTTCTGTTCAATCCCTAGTTTTTGCATCCTGGGTTTTTACAATGGCTATTTTTTTAGAATCCAATTTTTAGAATAATTCCTTACAACATGCATTTTGACACACTCAACAAATATGTCTGAGGTAACAATGTAGGAAAAGAAGAATATACTTGAAAGAAGTAATTGCACCTTTATCCATGTTTTCTACTCTCTTGTCCCTTTATTTTCATTGTTCAAACATTTTGAATTATTGTGCAATTTCTTTTTTTGCATCATTTTAAAATTCTTCTGTCTGGACTTTCACATTAGTGCCATATACAAAACAGGGTACCATCCTTTAACTCTTTCCTGTTCAATCCTGTTTTACCTACTATGATCTTATATTTGAGAAAACATTGTAGAAAAAGAAGAAATTGCTTGTGGCAAGCAATTTCTTCTCTTTCCACAATATTATCTAACCTACTGAAAGGTTATTCTTCCAATTCAATCCACTTCTTATTGTCGTCTGCAAAAGCTTTGAATTTGGACAAGTCTAAAATCTTGCAAAATAGGAAAGGTTTAACTATATGTTTCACATAAGTGAGAGTACAAAACAGGTTTCATTCTCTATTTGCTTACCACACAATCCTTCAATTTTACTACATAGAAGAATAACCAAATTACCATACGAAAAACTTTTTGGGAAAAAAAGAGAAATTGTTTGCAAGAAGTAACCTCTATTTTCTCACAGTTTTCTGGGTTATATGAAATTTTCATTTTGATTTACCAGCAAATTTGTAATATCATCTGCAACCTTGTGCAATATAGACTATACCAACCTATGGCATGCTGAAACAGGCATAATTTTGTTTCTGCATAATGTCTAGACAAAGATCAGCCTGCACATAGTTTATACCACCTAGTGGTCCTTTTCAAGCCAAAGTTTCTTATGCAAAAAAGTTTCAAAAGAAATATTGGTCCACTGCTAATGCTTCGAGGGCTTTCAGCCTTATGATTTTAGTAAATTTCTCATCAGTAAGACAAGGATTAAATTAAGTTGTCTTGTAAGTGCCATAGTCACAAAATACGTTGTCACATAATTGCTTTTTTAAGAAAGTATACTGAGGGAAAAAAGTTAAGCAATTTTGTACGTTACAGCCAATTTCTCAGGTGTCTAGCTTTGGATTCAAACCATATTTTCACAAATCAATCTTTTATGTGTTAGCCACAGTATTTAAAAAAATCAGATGATTTCAAGGTCATACGTGTTTGTTGTACAGCGTCAAACATGGTAGGGGTAGGGAAGTAAAAGTAACACAAAGATTTAATATCTTGTGTGTCCACTGTTTGCGCCAATAACGGCATCACAGCGTCTTCTCATGCTGGAAATGAGCCTACGATTAATGGCCACAGGGATACGACCCCATTCCTGATGCAGAACACATTCCAGGTCTCTAACTTAATTAACGTTATTCCTGTCTCTTACTCTCCTACCCAGATGGTCCCAAAGGTGTTCTATCAGAGACAGATCCCGTGATTTGGCTGGCCAATCCAACACATCAACATTATTAGTCTGTAAAAGGTCCAACATGTGCCAAGCAACATGTGGGCGGGCATTATCTTGCTGAAAAATGGTAGAAAGCCCTTGACGCATGAACGGCAATACCACTGGCTGGACAATTTGCAGTATCAAACGGCATTGAAGTTTCCCTGAATAGCTACCAAGTCAGTCTTGATATACCACCACAGAACATGACGCTGCTGCCTCCAAAACAGTCATATTGAACAACATTGGCGGGATACATCCTTTCGCCATCACGCCTCTAAACACGTACCCTGCCATCCATAAACATCAAATCACAACGGGATTCGTCTGTGAATAGGACCTGATTCCACATTCGTCTTGGCCATCGACGGTGTACCCCTGTCCAATGCAAATTTGCATGTCTGAGTGCAGGTGTCAAAGGAATGCCAACGTAGGTCGATGTGCGTGTAAACGTGCCGAACAAAGTCAGTACGAGCACAAACCCGTGTTCCTGTTGCATTTCCGACCAAACCGGCTATACGATTGCTATTGAGGAAGCGCTTACGCCGTGAACACATCACAATGTAATTGTCCTCATGTTTGGTAGTCTTACGTTGCCTGCCTGAACGTGGCCTGTCTTTGACGGTGCCTAATTGACAATACTTTGTTCTAAGTCTTGAATGGAACTTTGGCTCACGCCAAAATGTTGAGCCACCTCTTTTACCATCATACCACCAGCCAGCATACCCATGGCTACGTTCCGTTGGTCTAAGTTAAGCCCTGGGCAACGTCCCATTTGAACTTTTAAAATGTTTTAATGAGTTATCTTGTTATTGATGCTAACCAATAAACTGGGATAGATCTTGTGGATATAGACTTCACGTATATGTGGAAGCACGTGCAGAGCGTGTTTCAGCAAATTTGCGTCAGACAGCCTTTATAAGCGAGGGAAACTTGCTCTTAATGCATAATTAGTTAGTTAGCTTTTAAAAATTGCAAACGAGACTGATTTTATAAGGTTTATACATTTACGTTGAAAAATAATGTAGGTCGAAAAAAAAATGGCTAAACTTTTTTCCCTTAGTATAGATATAGAGGTATAAGGGTTGGAACTCAAGGATAATCTGTAACACAGCCTGAAATAGCAAAGCCCTGACAATATGCACAAGGTCAGGTGACTAGAAACATTCTGTGAAAATTTCAATCAAATTCATCCATAAATGTAAGAGAGGATGTAATAACAAGAAATTTTGCATCAAGCATCCTTTGCAGTGAAACAGCCTAAATTGGCATAATCCTGTTAACATGTGTTTACAAGAAGTGGTCATATGGACAGATATATATCAGAATGGACAGATAGGGAGGATGATTCCAATATATGTCCACCATAAAAAAATAAGCAAGAACTTTGTCATCTTGAAGGTGAAGGTCTACAGGTAGGTTTGGTAGGAATCAGAGAAAGAATACCCTGATGGAGGTGATCAATATTTAAAATCACCTTACATCAGAGAAATGCCTGTTAAATCTTGCTCCACCAAACATTTTCTTTGCCTCTGAGGATATAAATCCTTGAGTTAACAAGTCTGAATATATCAGCGGATAAAACAAACACCAAATTCCATATCAGTTGTAACAGCACTTGAGTACAGGTAAGAATTTATCCTGAACAGTAGAACAATTTAAGCTTGATTCATAATCTTATGTATATAAATTGAGTATCTGTGGCATTTTGAGAATCAAACCTTCACTTCTTATCTCCATGGCTTAGCAACGGATAATTATCAATGCCTCAAGTTCCTCTACCCCTTCACAAATACAGATCCCCAAGTTTAAGTGATTGATCAATATGAAACTGACCTTTGAACATTCATTCTAGTGTATCTGTAGCAAGTGATCTTATACATTTGCCTTAACCCATTCCGATGCAGTTTTTGACGTCTCCCAATAAAAAAAATTTGGAAAACAGTTTGGACACAATGAAGAAATTACTTGTAACACCCAATTTCTTAATGTCCAAAATGATTCAACCCTAAAATTCAATTTTTTTTCTAAATTTTCCAATTTGAAATTATTGTAACTTTTTTTGTCTTCTTTTAATATGGACCAGTCTAAAATTTTGTTGTCTGGTAATGGGTTAAAATTTTCAAACAACATTATAGCAATTGAATTGAGTAAAAAGAATTTCCACTTATTACATAGAAAGAGTTCAAACACAGTTTTTCTTCCAAGTTTTGTGAATGGTAACACAGTCACTTTAGAAAGCTCTGTAAAATTAAGATTCTTACAACAACACACCCTTTTTACCCATTTCCACACACCCTTTAAAAAAAAGCCCCGAAAACAACATTACGGAAAATGAAGAAATTGTGACAAGCAAATTTCTTCATCATCCACGTTTTCTACCCAAAAAGACAGATTTTTGAAAATTTCATCAACTTAAGAAATTTAATGTCATCTGCAACTCCTTTGATTTTAGGCCAGTCTAAAATTTCATGGTCTGATTTGGTTGATTGAGGGCCATATCAAAAATCTTTGATATCTATCCTATTTGCCTACTTTGATATCGGAGCCAATAGGGGATGTTGACATACTGAAGTTTGGTCAACACAACCAATCATAAAGTATTGGAAAGAGCACTTGAAACTGGACTTAATGAGAAATTTGGCCGTAGAAATAATTGTAGTCAAACTATGAAAACTCAAGCTAATGTAAAATAAATAGATCTTGACTAATTTCTGGCCAAGTGTTGATTAGCCCATTCTCACACAATTTTTTATGCACTGAAGAAATATTCTTCCAGAAAACACTTAGAGAAAAGGAGGAATGATGAGGGGTAATGATTTTTTAATCCATTACCAGCAAAAAAATAAATTTGAAACAGGTCCATTTTAAGGTTTCAGACTGCAATTTTTGTTGAGAAAATTGACTTCAATGGCTTCATAAAAATCTGTTTAGAATTTAAGCAGTAGTTGCGCAGCAATTTTTGACAATAAGTGTTCTTTTTGTATGACCCATCACTGAATCAAAAGCACAGTTAATATGCATTAGGTCGCATGAATACAAACAAGTGGTAATATATTCACCAAAATCCATCAAGATTTGTAGAAGTTGCAAACACAAGGTAAAATTGATGTACGCGCAGTCAACCAACTGCCTTTCCACCTTCTGCCAACTTTTTCCTTCAGAAAACCTGGTTAAAAATCTATGAATTAAGAGTAGAAAAAAAGTATGGATAATAAAGAAATTTTGTCAGAAAACATAAGATGAATTTATTGGGCCAATGGTTAAAATTTGCCCAGTGATTGTTCAGAAATGGCTTACAGTTGGATGGAAAGACTGACAGACAAATATACCCAAATATGGCCACTTTATGCTCCCCATTTCTTTTTCATGAAGTGAAAAGCTGTATTTTCTATATTTCAGTTAAAGCTATCATAGACTAACAGGCCCTGCATGCTGGCTGTAAAACTTAGCAAGTCTTTAGACAAATAATTGTACTGCTAGGTTGGTATAATGCAGGCACAGTTTCTGACTTTAACTGGAGGAAACATTTTTAAGAAAGCAAGGAATTCTTTATAATAATTTTCAACACTTTTTTCTGAGATGGAGATGTGAAAAAGTAAAGTTGCTGTCATATTAACAAGTAATGCATGCTCCAAAGTTTTTTATCAGTTTTCAACCAAAGTTCAAGTGTAACCGTGACCTCTGATAATGAGGCACCCCTTTGGATCATTGGCAATAATTGTTTGGAGTTTCATGGTTGTAGGTCAATTGATTATAGAGTCATAACATGGAAACGAAAAAGTCTATAGACTGACAAATAGACAACAGCAGGAACAGAAACAAGACATCCTGTGTTTTAACTAGAAATGTGTCACAGATATTGCTTGTCACATGACCTTCAACTGTGACCTTGAACTAGGAGTATCCCACAAAACTTGACTCATAACACTAGTACCCAAGTGAAATTCCCATTTAACCCATTCCCAAACAATGACATTTTTATGCCCTTCAAGAAAAGCAATTGGGAAAATACTGTGGAAATTAAGAAATTGCTAATGGCAAGCAATTTCTTCATTTTCCAAAATGTTTTCAACTTAAAATTGTTGCCTGCAACTCTCTTTAATTTTGACTGATCTAATTATTTGCCTTGAAAATTGTTAATCCTTTCCAGTTTTGTAAAATTTCAGACCTGTCCAAATTCAAAAATTTTGCAGACCACAATATAAAAATGATTTTATTTGAAAAATAACCATTCAGAAGGGTGTAAAATATTGTTGAAAAAGAAGAAATTGCTTGCTACAAGCAATTTCTTCTTTTTGCACAATATTTTCTCAAGTATGAGATAACAGGCACATAAAAACCAGGGATTGAACAGGAAAGGGTTTATGTAGGAATAGGTTACCAACAAGAAATGGACACACACACCTACCCTCACTCACTCACAGCCCGATTAGCTCAGTTGGTAGAGCACTTGACTTCAAACCTTAAGATCTTGGGTTCGAGCCCTGGGCTGACCATATCAACTTTCAAACTAATTGTCTTTCGGATGAGACGTTAAACCAAGGCCCCATGTGACGATGCTATCCATCGAGCTCGTTAAAGAACCAGGCGGGGCTCTGACTAGTTTTGTCCTGTATCCTTGCACTATCCCCCGTAATAACTAACCTTTTTCTGGGGGCGTCGCTCATATGGGCATGTGCTACAGTAGCGACGATAAATAAACGGAAATACAAACAAACTAGTTCACACACAGAAATAACACTCTATTTGCCCTTTACCATAACATGGCACTGGGCATAAAAAAGGTTGATATGCAAAAAGGAAACTATGATAATCTTAGTAAATGTAGGATAAACCTATTAATACACAATGGCACTTTTTGATGCCCCTGAAAAATACTATCACTTAAACATTGTGTAAAATAGAATTTTGCTTGGAACAAGCAATTTCTTCATTTTAAACAGTGTTTAAATTGCCGTTTGTAACTGCTTTCATTTTGGACGAGTCTAAAATTTTGCTGTTTGGCAATAGGCTAAGGGAATTGATATTGCAAAGCACCAATTTAGATTTACACAAATTTAATGAGTGGAGAACAATACCTATAGGACAGCTCTAATAAATTTGTATAGACTTGAAGTTTATCTGCAGATTTAATTAGAGACAAAACATTAATCAGTATTGATACAAACTCAAGATATCTTTTCAGATCCTAAATAGTTTGGAGATAACAGGTTACAATAGGTCCACCCTTAACCCATTACTAGACAGCAAAGTTTTTGAATGGTCTAAATTGAAAGTAGTTGCAGATAACTATTTAAAGCTTGAAACTAGCAATTTCTTCTTTTTCCACAATGTTTTCCAGTGGGTTTTTTTTCTTCAGGGCATCAAAAGGCATCAAGGTGTGGGAATGGGTTAAGGTAGGTGAAGCATTATGCACATTTTTAAAATTGGCCAGACACTCCATGAGATTCCTCAGGTGACTATGTTACACTCCTGTTTTGCTGAATATTGCCTTTTTTGGTATTGTTATGTCAATTTTACTCATCATTTATTTGTTTGAATGGGGTTTAACACCACTTTTAACAGTATTTCAGTCAAATCCAGGCAGTTGGAGCACTTAACTATGGATGCCTAGTATTTCTCACACCAGTAACTGCCATTACATCCTTTCCGAGCCTCCAGCTGCTCTTTTCACCTAGGTTTACGATTATCAACCCATTGATAGGAGACAAATGCCTGAAAGGATATTTGTTGTGACCGAACCGAGACCCCATGTTTAGTAGTCTGACTAGCTACCAACTGCACTATGGCAGCAACCTTTTACTTACATTAGCTATTGCAACCAATTCAAAGGGTTATGAAATGTACCTATATTATCCAAGAGGTCACTGCATCAGACCAATTTCAAAATCGCACAAATGTCTATACAGTAAATCTTGTATTAAAGGACTACTTGAGTTGCTTTAGAAAATGGTCGCAAACAGCGCTTGAGACATAAATGAAAGATGGATTCAAATGTATAAATTCATACTCATTGCAAGAATCTCGCCTAAATCCCTTGTTGTTCAAACTCATTAAAGATGTCTAATTGAGACGACTCTAATGGGTTTGAACAACATGGGATTTAGTTACAATATATATATTTTTTTAACACAAGTGCAATTCTTGACCAACTTCTACACAATGACGTTTTTAATACCCCTCAAGAAAAACAAGTAGGAAAATATTGTGAAAAATAAAGAATTACTTGAACAAAGCAATTTCTTCATTTTCGACAATATTTTCAACCCAGAGAGTTGACAAATCAAAGTTTCATAAACTTTAAATTGAAGTCTGCAACTCCTTTCAATTTGGACCAGTCTAAAGTTTTGTCATCTGGTAATGAGTTAATGGGGGTTATTGGTTTTGGAAAGAAATTTTAAATTTTGGTCGCTTAGTGAATAGACCTCTCAAGAGAGGTGGTTGCTTAGGCAAGATTGGCGTTTTTTTACAGGATTAAAGGGGTTTCACTTCAAGTAGTAACAATTTAAAACTTACTTTTATTGCAGCCATAACTTATAAAATTTACAGCCAGTGTTGAAGTGTTAACAGTATCTTTTTGAAAGACTTGGTTGTAAAAACAACTCTCTTCAACAAATTTGACTCCTTTAAATAACAATTTACAAACAATAATGCATGAAAAAATTTAGTCCAAGCTAGTTATAACCATTTTCTATTGTATTTTCCTATTGGCACTATCAGAATTTACATCCTTCTGTCTTTATAAGTATATAAGAGTAAGTAGTCTAGAGCAAAAGTCATTATGTTGAAACTTGTTACAAAAGTTAATCTCCTTAAAGAATGAATAAACACACAACTTCCACATGATTTTACTTAATCTGGCTAATCCCATTTTGTTATTTTGATCAAACTGCTATAATGTATTCTAATGTGTGTTCAAAAGAAAATAGTGTTGGAGATTATATGCCAACAACTCAAATCATTCTGTAAGTGGTGAAAATTGTGGATTAACCCATTCCCACACAATGAAGCTTTTAGATGCCCCTCAAGAAAATGCTTTAGATAAACATTGTATAAATTGAAGAAATTGCATGTTACAAGCAATTTCTTCATTTTCCATGATGTTTTCTACTCACAAAGTTGAAAAACCAAATATTTCATAAACTTTAACCCATACCCACACAGTGACACTTTTCGACACCCCTCATGAAAAACAAAAGGGAAAACATTATGCAAAATGAATTCATGTTGCAGTGTTTTCCACTAAAAAAGTTTTAAAAATCTTAAATTTCATAATTTCAATCTAAACTGTCATCTGCAACTTCTTTCAATTTGGACCAGTCCAAAATTTTGCTGTCTGGTTATGGGTTAACCCATTACAAGAGAGTCAAATTTTAGGCTAGTCCTAATTGAAAGAAGTTAATGACAACAATTTAATAAAGTTTATGAAATATTCATTTTTTCAAATCTCTGGATAGAAAACATTGTGTAAAATGAAGCAATTGCCTGTCGCAAGCAATTTCTTTCATTTCACACAATGTTTTC
This sequence comes from Fragum fragum, assembly GCA_946902895.1. Taxonomy (NCBI): domain Eukaryota; kingdom Metazoa; phylum Mollusca; class Bivalvia; order Cardiida; family Cardiidae; genus Fragum; species Fragum fragum. The sequence continues at coordinate 60,415,697 of OX336373.1, forward strand.
CCAATTGTTTTTCTTGATGGGCGTTAAAGCACAATTTTGTGGGAATGAGTTAAAAAAAACATGTTCAATTCTGGACAGTAAATCACATGTTTGGATTAACACTAGTTAAGAACATGTTTTTCTTGTTTATCTGAAAGTTTAATTCTATTGGGAGTTTTCAAGATTCATTGTTATCAATACTCAATAAAATTGCTTCATTTTTGTAACAACTTTGAAATTGCTTCATTTAACCCTTGTCATGCTGAATAAAGGCATGAAAATCAAAGCACTGACAGCTCAGACAACAAAACTTGTGGGTCAATAAATAATTTTAGTTTAGGTTTCCTTTTGGAGAGATACTTTGTCCCTACCAGAGCAATACAGCCATTAATGTTTTCAATTGTGTGTTTACTTGTAATAGAAGTCTCTGTAACTTTGATTTTTTTTTCAAAGTTTACATTATTTAGCAATTATCATGAAATTATGATCAAGAGAAACTTATAGAAAATGTACAGAGTTCATTAACAGAGGATCAGGTGTTCAAATAACAATCAGTTATTCTAGAAGTCATGGTAACAAATTATTGAAAAGAACTTGAGTATATCTCCTTACTTTGTTAACTCAGGCTACTAAATTACAAGCACAATACAACTGGTTAAATGTTAACCCATTCCAACACATTGATGTTTTAGACACCCCTCAATAAAAACATCTAGGAAAACATTGTGTAAAATGAAGAAATTACTTGTATCAAGCAATTTATTCATTTAACACAATGTTTCTACCTAAATCCTAAAGAGTTGGAAAAAACCCTTAAATTTCATAAACTTTACTTGTCTGCAACTCCTTTAGATTTGGACCAGTCTAAAATTTTGTCATGTGGGAATACAAACACCTATGCAGTCAGCTAGAAAAACTTTAAAAGCAAGAACAAACTTTGATAAAAAATTTTTGAGTTGACAATTTCGACAATGTCACAGTTTTAAAAAAGGGATTGAGTAATTACAGAAATCTAATGTATCCACAGAAAGTCTACAGAATTTAGCATACCGTAATTACAGAAAGTCTACAAAATTTAGCAAACCATTATTACAGAAAGTCTACAAAATTTAGCATACCATAATTAAATAAAGTCTACAGAATTTAGCATTCTACAGAAATTTTAGAGCTTTTAAGCATGTGTGTGGAATTCCCATATCTGACTTGTCAGATAAGCTTTTCTAATTTTTCAGTTAGCAAGGCATGAGCTTTGATAGCTTACGTTAAAAGACAAAAATCTATTGAGGTCTACCGAGGGTTCATTGAGTGCAAACTGCCACTGGAGGCTGATCCACTTAATCCATTGAATGTCTATGCAAAAAAAGAAGTTCTTGTGTATTTCAGGAATGTTGCAAACTCTGCCTGAAAGATCATCTACTGGGTAATTTTAGCTCACTTTAGCAAATTGTGTACAAAATGACTGAAATCTCAAGAAAAGGCCTTGGAAAAAATCAAAGCCATTGAAGAAATTGCTTGTAACAAACAATTTCTGCAGTGTTCACAATGTTTTCTACCCTACAAAAGACAAAGAAGAAAAAGAAGATTACTTAACAAAGCCATGCTTTGCTAGCTTACAGTACTTTCAGTACTTTGATTTGTTACATGTTGCTAGTTATACATTCGGCATGATAACACCATTTAACCAACTACCAGACAGCAAAATTTCAGACTGGTCCAAATTCAAAGGAGAAGCAGATGACATTTTTAAGTTGATGAAATTTTAGATTTTTTCAACTTTCTTGGTAGAAAACATTGTGCAAAATGAAGAAATTGCTTGTAACAAGCAATTTCTTGATTTTTCCACAATGTTTTCTAAACCTTTATTTCTTGGGGGCTTCTAAAAGGGTCTCTGTTTGGGAATGGGTTAAAATTGAAGATGAACTTTCGGTCAGAGTGGGCATGGCCAGCAATCCGTGTATTGAACTTGGGACCTCCCAACCATTGACACCACATATTACAGGGAATTTGATTTAGACAGATTATTTGGATCAAAGGAGATTTTCTTTTGTCCCTGATTATCATGGCACAATTCAATGAAAGCTAGACTTACTGATTGTTCAATGGGCTCCTTCCATGTGACCTTTTTGTTGAGTCCAGGACTCCCAGCATAGCCCCTGTCCCCTTCCATTCAACCTAACCTTGATCAGCCAATCAAATTATCCATTTACACCATTTTGAATTTTCTTGTTTTTCACATTAGTTATTATAAATCCATACTCTAGAACACATGACTAAAAAAGCTTCCTTTATTTTCTGATATATGGTTACTAAAATTGAGAAGCAGGGTGTATATACCAAGATCAGACAGTACAATTATGCAGGCTGATCATTGTTTGTGATAATAGAGTTTACCCTTGTCATGCTGATCCCGGAATACTCCTTCTTTTGCAGGAGGTATTAAATAAGATCAGCCTGAACTTATGTGCAGGCTGATCTTAGTTGACACCTCCTGTTTGTCTTATTCAAGTCAGAGTTGTTTATCAAATTATTTACAAAAACAAAAAATGACCCACAATTAGGGCTTTTCAGTGCTTTAAGTCCTATCAATTTAATGCAGTTCTTAACAAAAAATAATATTAAACAAGACAAGGGTTAATACACTGCTTATCACACTACCCTACCTGGTATGTCTGAATTATACTGATGAAAACATCATGATAAAAAGAAGACAAAATTGCTTAAACAAGCAGTTTTTCCTTTTCTGTCACAGTATTTTCTACCTATATATCAGTTATTTGTTAAATTAGATGCATTTTGAATGGCCATCTGAAATGACTTTCAATTCAGACTAATCTAAATATTTTGTTGTGTGGTTAACCCTTTCCTGTTTAACGAATTTCAAACCTGCCCTAATGCAAAGATTTTGCGGATGAAAATTTAATGTCGGTTTAATATGAAAAATAACCATCAAGTAGGGTAGAAAATTTTGAGTAAAAAGGAGAAATTACTAACATTTGATCTATACTTTTTCTACAATGTCTTCTCATTACAAAACCACAGGCAGGTAAAAACAAGGACTGAGCAGTAAAGGGTTAAAGGGAACTTCATTTATCATGCTTTTAGTTTCACTCATAATTTAGCAAATGTACTTATATACTTTATATATATATATTATATATATATATTATATATATATATTAAATAAAATTTATACTTAATTCATAAAACCTCAAGATTTTTTTAGTACCAATAAAAAATGTTTACATCACTTCAGACAATAATCACAGCACAACAAATAGGTTTCCTCAGAAAAGACTATAATAAATCCATTAGTCCCAATTTCTGTGGCGTAACTCCAAATTAAAATCAATTAGATGACAATAAAGTTTATAGATAAACCATCAAAGATTGAACACCAACCACTTAAAATGTGAACACACAAACTGATTCGAAATCAATCTCTGATCATTACACAGGTCTGTTACGTTGTTGTCAGTAGACAACCCTTTGGAAAAGCGATGACTTCACATCCACAGTCGTACTTAATCCCTCTTTCCCTTTTATGTTCTCTTTACAGTTCAAACTAACGGTAAAATTGGTCCTAATTTACCCATTCCTGATCACAGGGTGACCCTTTACAAATTTGAATTTTTCAAATTCTTCTAAACTGAAGTCATTTTTTCAAAATAATAGGACTAGTTCAGTTTTGTGGTTCTGATATTAGCATTTCAATTTTATTTTGCATATGACATGGATCATGGACCTATGGATAATAATATTGAAACAATAACTCATTTTTTTAATGAATTTAAGAATATGATCAGGGTAAGCGTAGCATGGATTTTTATCAGTTTATTTAACTAAAGTCGCGGGCTGAAAGGATTACTTCCCCTAGGCAGGCTGTGACATGCATTTCTTTACAGCCGCTACTAGGGAATGCTTTATCTTGTAATTATCTGCAGGTTAAAATCTACATGAAGGAGATTTATATTTTCTTTTCTTGTTTTCTCATAAGTATTTTCTCCACAAACAAAAATCTCTGATGGAAATGAAAATAATTATGAATACTTAAAGTAGATACTTTTTCAAAATTAAATTGTGGGTAAGGAGAAAAAGCTGGAAATCAATTTATTCCCCTTCCCTGATTTTGTTTATTTTTTCTATTTTTCAGTATTTTTATTATGATTATTATTTGTTTTTTGAGGGGGGTGGGGGTGGTGTAAGGAGGGATTGTTAAGAGGTCATTTTGAGCAGTTTTAACACGTTTGTATGTTATTGCTCTGAATTTTGACTAATTTGCATTAACTTTGTTACCTGTTATTAGATATTTTTGATGCCATTTTAGCCCATTACTAGAAAAGAAAATTTTTGGACTGGTCCAAAATGACTGATACAACCTGTCAATCAAAGAATCAATCAACCAATCAGATTGTTCATATAGATCAGATGTGAACTATGAATTCTGCCATTGGCCGACATTTATGTAAAGTTTTTGTTGGAACATTAAGGTTGCAAATCAAATATTTTACTTCTTGGTTACTTGTTAATGGCCATAAATTTTGAAATAATTACAGCTTTCCAGTAAGAGCTAAGTAGGCGGGGTCAGTGGAACCAGACAACATTAGAGCGAGCAAGAGAGAGAGAGGAGGTAGAGAGAGGTAGAGAAAGAGAGGGAGAGAGAGAACGAGAGGGAGGGATGAAGAAAGGGGGGAGAAGGGAGAGGCTTGTGCATCAATAACTTATGTACAAATTGAACAAGACAAATAATTTTTTTGTTCTGTTCTGTTAATTGTAACCCATATTTCCCATACTAATTTTAACTGTCTCATCATAGATGGTTAATAAATACCCTTCACAACCTTTCAATAGCTAACATGTTGCCCTACAGTGCCCATAACACAGATGGTATCTAGGTATATATCAGAGACAATCTTAAATTTCAATTGAAAAATAATTAATATCTATTGATCCCTATCATTGATTACTGTATAAATTATGCAGCTACACAGCTTTGTTTGGAAATCAATAAAACTTTAATCTCAACACAAATTGTACTGTTCAATCAAATAAAGACCTATAAATGTAAATAATCCACCCTTCCAAATATTTATGTTGAGGTAAAGAATTCCCAAAGATTTATGCTACAGCCCCTATAGTTTACTGTCAGAAGTATCTCTACTTAAAAGCATGTTACAGTTTGATTTTTCCATTTAAGAAATCACAAGGAATAGTGCTGTAGAGGAGAAACACTTCAACTGTAACAACTTGAAGCAAATGGCTCAGTGAATACCTTACAGTTAACCCTTTCCTGTTTTGAATAATTTTAGATCTGTCCAAATTCAAAGGTATTGCAGGCAAAATATAAAGTAGATTGAGTTTTAATATAAGTAGGGTAGAATATATTGTGGTAAAAGAAGAATTTACAAGCAATTCCTTCTTTTTCCAAAATATTTTCTTAATGATAAAATCAAAGGGATGTAAGAACCAGTGATTGAACAGGGATTAAACAGGAAAGAGTTAAAGAATATTTCTGTGACAGACAACTTCATTTAACCCTTTCCCACTCATTGACTCCCCCCCCCAAAAAAAAAAGCATTATGGAAAATGAAGAATTTGTTTGTTACAAGCAAATTCTTCATTATCTAAAATGTTTTCTATCCGAAATCTAAGAAAAATCCAAAATTTCATAAGCTTTAGATTAATTGTCATCTGCAAATCCTTTCAATTAGGACCAGTCTAACATGTTGCCATCTAGTAGTGGGTTAAGAAATGAGATTATTTTTCATTTTCATTGTGATATTGAACTTAAAAATTTAATCATACTGTATGAATACTTAAAGAAGTTAGATTAATCCCTACAGATTTTGCTTCCAAGAGAATAAACAAGAACAAGTCCTTGCTCCAAAAGAGCAGGACTATGAAAGACTCAAGATCAAGAGCCACACTAGTGACTTGAACTCAGAACCTCTTGATTACCTCACATCATGTTTACAGTTAAACTTGTGTTAAGCAACCAATCAAGGAATGGTAAAAATGTGTTCACTTAACCCATTCCCACACAGTGATGCTTTTGAATGCCCCCTAAGGGAAACATTTTGAAAAAACATTGTGTAAGATGATGAAATTGCTTGTGACAAGCAATTTCTTCATTTTACACAATGTTTTCTAACCAGAAATTTGATAAAATCCAAAATTTCATAAACTTTTAATTATCGCCTGAAACTTTTTCAATTTTGACCAGTCTAAAATTCTGTTGTGTGGGAATGGGCTAAGAGCATGGTTGCTCCATACACTTTTTGTGATATATCGGTTTGACTGCATTCATAAATTATTGCCGGATTCTCACTGAGACAATTCTAATGAGATCCACCAACAAAGGATTTAGTTTTGATAATTTGATGAGCTAAACCATCCAAATCATTATGAGGATCCCTTGTTTTTGGAAAGGGAATTGTGATGCCGGTCGCTTAATAAAGTAGTAGCTTAGTAGATGATCTCACTTAATACAGGCAGTCTAGTAGATGTTCTCACTTAATACAGGCAGTCTCATCATAGGGGTGGTCCCTTCAGTAAGATTTACTGTACTTAGTTCACTAGAATTCCTAGCTATTCTTTAACTGGTTAATCTCCCTATGTCTTAAGTTCAAAACAATGGGTGTAGCACTCATTATGCAAGTGTGCCAAGATCTTGCATATTCAAAATCCTGATAAATAAATTGTGGTCAGCATATTAAACTACAGCACAAGGTAATGATATGGCCATCAATGTTATCCAGTTTTCTCTTGGGAAACCCAAAAGAGAGGGTTGTTGGGGGACCTTCTACCCTTGAACATATCTGCTCAAAGACTTGTCACGTCTTCAGCTCTCAAGTGTGTGCAAGGAATGATTATCCCCTTACCAAGGGTCTTATATATATTTCCAAATCAGAACCCTTATTTATGAAATACACACAATTCACATTATCTATTCCTACTCAAAAAGACAAAGATTCTTGAAATTTCACCAACTAAAAATTGTCGTCTGCAACTCCTTTGAATAATGACCAGTCTTAAAATTTGTCGGCTACAAACGGGTTGTACATATTTCATAGTATTCCTTACTATATCTTCCTGGCATTCATTAGTGTAAACATAGATACGACAGAAATACTTGTCAGGAACCTTTATCATGCAGAACCTGGAATATTCCTGTTTTGTAGTAGGAATGGACAAATCTAATATTCCAACACAATGATGGTTTTGGATGCCTCTCAAGAAAAATGCCTTAGAAAATATTGTGAAAAATTATCAATGTTTTCTATCAAAAGAGACTAAACACGAGGCCCAGTGGGCCTTAACGGTCACCTGAGTAAAAGAGCATCAAGACAAGTGATTTTGTTTGAAAGAATTAGAAAAAGGTATTAATGATTGATTGTTCTACATCCATGTTTTGTCAGTAGATATGATAGTCACTAATTTCTGCCAATTTATATTCTTCGTTCACCTAAAACAAAAGATATGCACCATTAACATGATGAACTTTGAACCCTGGGCGTAGCCCGATACATGACCCCAGGTACATAAATTTCACAAACTTTAGTATACCTGTCCTACCAGTCATGCACATAAAATATTTAAGCTCTTGCATTTAGGGTTTATTACAAAAAGATTTTTTAAGAATACAAAAATGTACCCTTTTCTGCCCCCGACTGGGGCCCCTTTTACCCCAAGCCCCCCCAACCTCTTTTCACAAACTGGAATTGGCATCCCCCAATGATGCTTCTGAGCAAGTTTGGTAGAAATCCCCTCAGTAGTTCTTGAGAAGAAGATGAAAATGTTTAAAAGTTACCAAAAAATACCCCCTTTTGGTCCCCTTTTTAGGCCCCCCTGACCTCCAGCCTTTTAATTTTCACAAATCTGTATAATCAGTACCTAATGATGCTTTTCACCAAGTTAGTTTGAAATTATCTTAGTACTTCATCAGAAGAAGATGAAAATGTGAATTTTTTAACATGATGAACTTTGACCTCTGGGTGTGGCCCCATACATGACCCCAGGGACATGAATTTCACAATTTATAATATACCTGTCCTAGTTGTCATGCACACAGAATATTTAAGCTCTGGCATTAACGGTTTATTAGAAGAAGATTTTTAAAGAAGAAACCAAAAATTACCCCTTTTTGCCCCCTATTTGGGCCCCTTTGACCCCCAGAACCCCTATTTTCACAAACTTGAATTGGCATCCCCCGATGATGCTTTCTACCAAGTTTGGTTGAAATCCGCCCAGTAGTTCTTGGGAAGAAGATGAAATATTTAAAAGTTACCAAAAATTACCCCCTTTTGGTCCCCATTTTAGGGCCCCCTGACCCCCCAGCCTTTTAATTTTCACAAATCCAAATAACCATTACCTAATGATGCTTTTCACAAAGTTTGTTTGAAATTGGCTTTGTACTTCATCAGAAGAAGATGAAAATGTGAATTTTTTAACATGATGAACTTTGACCTTTGGGTGTGGCCAAATATATGACCCCAGGGGCATGAATTTCACAATTTATAATATACCTGTCCTAGTTGTCATGCACACAGAATATTTAAGCTCTGGCATTAACGGTTTATTAGAAGAAGATTTTTAAAGAAGAACAAAAAATTACCCCTTTTTGCCCCCTATTTGGGCCCCTATGACCCCCAGAACCCCTATTTTCACAAACTTGAATTGGCATCCCCCAATGATGCTTTCTACCAAGTTTGGTTGAAATCCGCCCACTAGTTCTTGAGAAGAAGATGAAAATGTTAAAAAGTTAACGGACGATGGACGACGCATGACGACGGACAAACGATGATTGCAATAGGTCACCATGACTTGAAATTGTCGTCTGCAATTACTTTAAATTTGGACCACTCTAAAATTTTGTTGTGTGGGAATAGGTTAATGCAGATTAATGAAGATTTACCTGAAAAATCTGCCTTCAGGTTTTAAGAAAAATGATTTGATCAAGGTTGTGATGTTGCCAAAAGGTCTGATGGAATAGAGGCTTGAACTTCTACATCCTGATTGTAAATGCCTTTGAGCAAAAATTAGACAGCTAGTCCCTATGCATAAACAAACACTATCTTGGATTATAGAAGTAGCCATTTCATAAAGGATCGAATGGACAGTCAAAAATGATAAAAAAAAAAAAAAAGAGAAAAAGAAGAAGCACTTGAGTGCCTGTAACGCCTCACAAGCTGCCGTAGATGTACTGATTTAGAGAATACATAACAATCCAAATCATCTTTGCCCTACTGGTCAAATAAATTTAGGTCACTAAAGTCGTTTTAATAGTTCCAGAGAACAATTACAGGGAACAAACTTTTCATTATTTTACAAAGGTCAAGTCATGTAAAGTTCATTTCATAAAACTTTTTAACACCATATTGAGAGCATGTTTAACTAAAGAAATACAAAACAAGGTCTTAAGTTAAAAGGGAGGCAATCCTGCAATAATTTTTCAGCTATTCAAGGGGCATTTACATCCCTTGTTACAAGGAATTTCTTCATTGTCAACATTTTTTCAAGTACAATGTTTTTTCCAAGTATTCTTCTTGAGGGGCTTTAAAAAGCAGGATTGATTGGAAATTGGTTGATAGGCATACATAAAATTATTATTTCCAATGCCATTAGGTTAAGATGAAACTGTTTGTGGGCAACAAAACAATTGTAACTACAGCTTCATTGAATAGTTTAAAGATAGATGGTATTGGGTTCCAACCAAAAAATGTTTTCTAATTACCGGTATACGCTGAATTTATTGACCTGGTCTTGACCGGAATATATATTTAAGTTAATGAGTATGAACCCTACTTTACTTTGAAATACATATTTTTCACATTTTCTCAAGCTACGGAACCAATCAAAATACTCCAGATGTCCGTAAATTGTATACTAGTTGAGATAACAATATAGGCAGAGTTTTTCCCTGCAATACAGAAGTTCAGTTTGAATCTTGACCAGGGTTAATTTCTTTTAGATAATCATTCCACAAACCATGTTAGACTCGCTAACCCATGTCAAATAGGACCTGCAACTAACAAAACAAACTTCTTAGACTTTGCTTTTTTATGTGCGTTGATATTTAACTCCTTCCCAAACGAGAAAATTTCAGACTGGTCCAAATCGAAAGAAGTTGCAGACGACAACTCAAAGTTTATGAAATTTTAGATTTTTTCAGCTTTCTGGGTAAAAAACATCGTGGAAAATGAAGACATTGATTGTTACAAGCAACTTCTTCATTTTCCACAATATTTTCCCTATTGTTTTCCTCAAGGGGCGTCTAAAAGCGTCATTGTGTGGGAATGCGTTAAGATAAAGTGGTAAAATTCTACTTTAAATTACCATCTAAAACAATAGAGAAAAAAAAGAATCAAAAATCGAACCAGATTCTAGTAGATCTATTGCAATAAAAGCTCTAACCCATTACCACACAAGAAAATTTTAGACTGTTCAAAATTGAAAAAAAGTTGCAGATGACAATTTAAACTTATGAACTTTCAGATTTTTTTCACCTTTCTCTTAGTAGACAACATTGTAGAAAATAAAGAAATTGCTTGATGCAAACAATTTCTTCATTTTCCAAATATGTTTTCAAAAGCTTTTTTCTTGAGGGGCATCAAAAAAGGTCATTGGGCCGGACGGGTTTAAACAAATAAATAGTTAATAATCAAAATACAGTTGGTGTGAGCCTCAAACCCACAATTTTTAAGTCAGTTAACCCATTACCAGTCAACAAAATTTTAGACTGGTCCAAATTGAAGACGATAATTCTCAGTTGTTTGAATTTTAAAAACAATTGTCTTTTGGGGTAAAAAACATTGTGGCTAATGAAGAAATTATTTAAAACAAGAAATTTCTTCATTTTCCACAATGTTTTCCAAAGCTTTTTTACTTGGGGGTGTAAAAAAGCATCATTCTATGGGAATGGGTTATTGTGCTAGATATCGTCTTTATTTTTTCCACATCCTTAAAGCGTTGCTCATCTAGCAAGTCCTCATAATCACTAACAAGTTCATTTAATACCCTAAGAAATTCTCTACCACCTTCAAAAGATTCATCGTAGATCTCATTAAAGAACCCTTGCCCTGCAACTGCAACTGTTACGCAAAATATACAGCACAGATAACAACTTTGATATTTGCATGAATTAGGAAAATAAATGATATTTATCGACCAGATTCCAAAGGTAACATGTGCTTTACTATTGAGATACGATCAAATCTGAATTTATTTAAATGACAGGGATCAGGATCAGGTTAAATCATTCCCGCACAATGAAGCTTTTTGACACCCCTCATGAAAATCAATTGTGAGAACATGGTGTAAAATGAAGCAATATCATCATTTTACACATTTTTTTCTATGTAGAATGTTATAAAAATCTAGAACTTCTTACACATCGATTTTTGTCTGCAACTCCTTTCAATTTGGACCAGTCTAAAACTTTGTCGTATGGTAATAGGTTAATATATGATACATATTAGAAATGCAAAGCATGAATGAAACCTTGAAAGCAGAATGGAAGCTCTTGTTTATTAGGTAGGTTTAATCCCTTTTCACCGATTACCAGGTGAAAAAAAATTAGAAAGAAGTTGAAGACCACATGACATTGTTTTAGTTCATTTTAAAATTTCTTGTTTTTTAGGGTAGAAAACATTGTGTGAAAGTGAAAAAATTGCTAGCTTGTTGGAAGCAATTTATTCATTTTCCACAACTTTTCCGAAACTTTTTTGGGGAGTTGTAAAAAAGTGGGTTTTGTGAGAACAAGTTAATTCTTCCAATTCCTGAGAAGTAAAGTATTAGCAAGAAGTTAAACACCCAAGGAAGAGTATAATGTACAACTGCTACTTATTTAAAAAGTTATCAAAAATCACTAGCAATCTACTACTTTACCTTGCCATTGGGACTTCCATTCTGAAACCCATATTTTCACTGATTATTGAATTAACTAAGCTGACTATTGAATTCTACTTCTAAAGAACTTACTTCTGTAATATTAAAAGATTTAACCCATTTCCATGCAATGCCATTTTTTGACACCCCTCAAGAAAAAATCTCTGAAAACATTGTGGATATTGAATAGAATTGCTTGTTACAAGCAATTTCTTCATTATCAACAATGTCTTCATTGACAAAGGTTTTATATTTTCATCACCTAGAAATAGGCATCTGCAAGTGTTTGAAATTTGGACAAGTTTCATTTCTTTTTTTTTCAATCTTATAATAGGTTCATACATTGAAATATTGTAGTTACTTGTGTTGGTCTAATATTCTTAGCCCTTGTCATGCTGAGCCCAAAATATTCATGTTTTTGCAGGAGGTACAGGCAGGGATCAGCCTGCACATACATGCTATCTGATCTTAGTCTACACAATCTGTATGTCCTTTTAAAGTCAGAATTGGTCATAAGAGTGTATTTTTAAAGAAAAAAGCAAAGTTTGTAGAGCTTGCAGACTTTTGATTTAAAAGCAGATATAAAAAGACAATGTTTTCTATCCAGAGAGCAAAGATTTTTAAAATCTCATCTATTTGAATTTGTGTCTGCACCTCCTTTGAATTAAGACCAGTCTAAAATTGCATCATAAAGTAATGGGATCAGTTATATGCATGCACTATTTCACAGTATCAGCTACAGTCAATCATTTCTACATTGTTTTACTTCTGAAAACTATTCTTTTCACATGCATTCTAACAAAAGTTTTGCCTACCTCACATGATTTTAGTAGGTACTACAACAAATTCAACAAGAGGACCATGATGGTCCTAAATCGCTCACCTGAGGCATCTCCAAATTACAGTACTTTTAAGTATGAAAAAGACACAACTTGAGCAAAATAAATAAAAGATATGTAAGATTTTGGGCTTTGTACAAAACAATCCAGTAATGCTTTACAAAAATAATGAATGCCTTTGGCTTTATAGTTTAATCCATTACCAAACTATCCCAGAATTTGTCACCCTCAGGGAAAACAGGTTTGAAAAATACATAGTGAGAAAGGGAGTGACAAGAAATTTATCCATTTCTCACAGTGTTTTCTACCTGAAATTCTTTGTATTTAGATTATAATCAAACTCTAATTACTGTCTGCAACTTCAATGGGTGTAATTTTAGCAACCTTGGTAGAGAACAATCTGGATGTACTATAAATCAAAATATGAATGCATTAAAACTTATAAATGAGGAGTGGGAGATATTTGAACATGCTCTTATTGAGCGATTTTCATATCTTTGGATGCCTTGGGAAGGGCCATTTTTGTCAAAAGGATATAAACACGGTAGATAACAATAATGTTATCCTTTGTTATCAATGTAAATGCTCTGGAACCTATATTTAAGAAGAAGAATTCTTTCAATGCAATTTACGCAATTTTCGACCCCAGGAACAGAGACATTTTTTATCCTAAGGGCATATTTTACTGTTACGTAGTACAAAATTATTTAGCCATGCTACATACCAAATATGTATGCCCTTCACCTTATTTTTCAGAAGGAGAAGACTTTCGATGTTGCTCTAATTGGGCGTTTCAAAAAATTTTGACCTCTGGGGCAGTGCCATGTTTTATCCCAGGGCTAAAATTTTAGCTAACATGGTAGAGAACCATCTGGATATGCTATATACAAAATATGAATGCCTTAGACTTTGTAGATTGGGAGGTAAAGACTATTGAACATGGTCTAATTGAGCATTTTTACAAACTTTGGACATCCAGGAAAGGGGTGTTTATTAACCTACAAGCATAATTTGATCAAAACAGATAGATAACAGCCAGGCTATGCTTTACTCTAAATATGAATGCCCTTCTCCTTAAAATGAAGAATTTTTTTTAACAACAAATTTTTGACCCCTAGTGCAGAGCCGTTTTTGACCTGAGGAAGACAACTTTTAGTGATATGGTACAAAACCATCTAGTTAAATTCCATACCAAAAATGAATATCCTAGACCTTATAGTTTAAGAGGAGAAGTCTTTTGAAATTGCTCTAATTAAGCATTTTTCCAAACTTCGGACCTCATGGGCGGGGCAATTTTTGACCCCAGAGATTAAATATTTAAAAAAACTTAGTTGAGAACCATATGATTAAACTCTATATAAAATATAAATGCCTTTGGCCTTGTAGTCTGTGAAAAAAAAGATTTTCTAAAATTTCCCATTTTCATATGCCGCAGTACCAAGAGTTAATGGAATTAAATTCTTTTAACAACTTTTGAAGAGCTTCACCTAAAAAACATCCCTGCAAAGTTTTAGCTTGATTGGCCTACTGGTTTAGGAGGAAAAAATTTTTAAAGATTTTTACAAGATTACCAAAGATTCCCATTTTCACATGCCGCATCAACCAGAGTTTTTGACGGAATTAAATTCTTTTAACAGCTTTTGTGGAACTTCACCCAAGCAACATCCCTGCTAAGTTTCAGCTTGATTGGCCTCCAGGTTTAGGAGTAGAAGATTTTTAAAAGATTTTTACAGATTTACTTAAGATTCCCATTTTCACATGCCGCAGCAACCAAAGTTTTTGACGGAATTAAATTCTTATAACAACTTTTGTAGAACTTCACCCAAGGAACATCCCTGCAAAGTTTCAGCTTGATTGGCCGACTGGTTTAGGAGGAGAAGATTTTTAAAGATTTTTACAGCTTTACTTAAGATTCCCATTTTCACATGCCGCATCAACCAGAGTTTTTGACGGAATTAAATTCTTTTAACAGCTTTTGTGGAACTTCACCCAAGCAACATCCCTGCTAAGTTTCAGCTTGATTGGCCTCCAGGTTTAGGAGTAGAAGATTTTTAAAAGATTTTTACAGATTTACTTAAGATTCCCATTTTCACATGCCGCAGCAACCAAAGTTTTTGACGGAATTAAATTCTTATAACAACTTTTGTAGAACTTCACCCAAGGAACATCCCTGCAAAGTTTCAGCTTGATTGGCCTACTGGTTTAGGAGGAGAAGATTTTTAAAGATTTTTACAGCTTTACTTAAGATTCCCATTTTCACATGCCGCGGCAAACAAAGTTTTTGACGGAATTAGATTCTTTTAACAACTTTTGTAAAACTTTACCCAAGGAACATCCCTGGAAAGTTTCAACTTGATTGGCCTACTGGTTTAGGAGAAGATTTTTAAAGATTTTTTACAGATTTACTAAAGATTCCCATTTTCATAATGCTGTGGCAACCAGAGTTTTTGACGGAATTAAATTCTTTTAACAACTTTTGTAGAACTTCACCCAAGGAACATCCCTGCAAAGTTTCAGCTTGATTGGCCTACTGGTTTAGGAGAAGAAGATTTTTTAAAGAAATTGTGGACGTACGGACAGACGGACGGAACATGGACAACGACCGATCACAATAGCTCACCTCGCACTTTGTGCTCAGGTGAGCTAAAAACTAATGATTTTTCAAATTGATTAAATTCAATGTACAGGTGTTTTTGTAGTACCTATATGACTGGCAGAGTTTTATTATATATCATGAAACATTTAAAATTTTGAGGGTTACCAATTAGATTAACCCATTCCAACACAATCAAGCTCTTTCACGCCCCTTGGAAATATAATCTTTTGATGTCCCTGAGAAAAATAGTGAGAAAACATCGAGAGGAAAGGAGATATTGCTTGTCACAAGCAATTTCTCCTTTTCTCAAAATATTTTCAACCTTATTTTAGCATACTTTGAAATTATTTCAAATCATGTGCAAAAACTTCTGTCAATTTGGATCTGTCTGAAACTTTGTCATCTGGTAATTGGTTAAGTAAGATAAATAAATTGTATAATCCAATTGCTTGTTAAATGATTGCTGCAATGAAGGATTGCCAAAGCTAATCAAAATTCACTTCACCAATCAAATCATTGATTTAGACCAGAAGAGAATGTTGACCTCTCACATTTATGTCAAGCATATTTTTTGTTTTGGGGACAGTAACATAACTACAGCTTATTCAAGATGTAGCTACAACCTTTAATTCTATTTCTATTCCAGACCATAAATTATAACCAACATTGTAAAACAACCTCATCCAAATACCATGACATGGCCAGCAATCTGTCAATGGTTTGTTTGAATGGGGTTTAATGCCACTTTTAACAGTATTTCAGTCATATCACGGCAACTTGAGCACCTGGTATATCTCACGCCAGTAAAACCACAACGCCTTTTCCAAGTCTCCAGCTACTTATCCCACTTTAGATTCGAACATTCCACCCATTGGTGGGAGACAAATGTCAGAAAGGATATTTGCCATGGATGGGGGTTGAACCCAGGACCCAATGATAAGGCGTCTTACAAACTACCAAGTACACTTTGGCTACCGCCTCCATCAACATGCAAGTCCTTTCATAATTTTGAAAATTTAAAGGTTATAAGGTTACCAATCAGATTAAATGAAACACATTATTCGTCAAATGACATTTTCAAAATTTTCGATTTTTCCATTAGAGAATATGGTTACAGATGAACTACCTTGTGTGTTGATGAAGTTTTATGAAGTTTCGATTCTAATAGCTCCACCCTCTCATTGGCCTCTCTTTCTAACTCTTCTACAGTCTGTACCAAAACCTCATTTTGTTCGCTCAAGTCATTCACGTAGGCCTGAAGTACCCGAACACGAGTCTGAAATACACAATCAATTTTTCTTTAACCTATAACCAAGCAACAAGATTTTGGATTGGTCCATATTCTAAGAAGTTTCAGATGACAATTTTTGTTAACGAAATTTCAAAAATCTCTGCCTTATGGGGCAGAAAACATTGTGGGTAATGAAGAAATTGCTTGTAACAAGTAATTTCTTTGTTTTCCATAATCTTTTTAGAAGTTTTTTTTCTTTAGGTGCATAAAAAAGAGGGAATGTATGGGAAATCGTCAAAGAGTAATATTAATTGTAATATTTATCGCAATAACCCATGTTTGGTTTTGCCTTTTTTTTATCAAAGTATGACTTGCAAGAAGGGCCTAATTTAAACTAATTTTTAGTTCAAGATGTTTGTAACTATGTTTTAAGATTCCTTGTCAAATTTATCTTCTTTATAACACATTATACTTGTAAATTGCACATACTCCTATCAAAAACTACTTCAAAACTGTCAGAGTAACCACCACAGGCTATGAACACTTAACCAAATACCAAACAACCAAATCTTAGACTGGACTAAAATCAAAGATGTTGTTGACAAATTGAAGTTGATGAAATTTCAAGATACTTTGATTTTTAAAACATAGTGTATAAAACATTGTGGATAATGACAAAATTGAGCGTGACAAGCAATTTCTTCATTTTTCACTATGTTATCTCAAGTGTTTTCTTGAGAGGGCGGGATGGGTTGGGAATGGATTAACCTTATGAAAAAGCTGTTTGCAGCACCTCAAGCAAAGCATATGGTATCATCATTCAGAGGTCTCATTTAAATATGTGTCTGTATGGAGTTATATGCCTGTGAACAATATTTCAATTATATCACAGTTCTACACTGGCCCAGACATACCCATGTGACCAGTAGTAAGGCTGAGATTTGAAACTTCAACCCTTGTCTTCTTTTATTCTGATGAACCCAGATAATTCCTGTATTGTAGGGTAGTATAGGCTTATCTATGATAAGCTGTCTGATCTGAGTCTACACTACACAAGCCCCTACACAACAGTAATAGACTGTGCTGTCAGTCCAGAGGTCTTATATTTCTCTGCTTCAAAAAACTTTTTTGACATTCAATAATGCATGGAGACATCCATCATTTCTTCAAGCAAATGTTGAAATAACTATGGCTTGAATTGACAGTTGTTGACATGGTTTGAGATATCAGAAAGACATGGTTAGGTGCATGAGCCTATGAAATATGACTGGAGTTCTGTTACAGGGTTCCCAAAAACTTCATAAAGTTAAATTCCCTGACTTTTTCCTGACTTTTCCCTGACTAAATTTCAATATTCCCTGACCAAAACCGTCGGTATTTACCAAGCGTAAAACAGCTCAGGGGTCCTACAGATCAGATGGTAACGGGCGATTAAAACCCTTGCAAACAAAACTGACTCATAGGCATTTTCTCTCTCTTAAATAGAGACTCAAATTAGAGATGAGTTCACAAATACATCAACAAAGTATACTTTCAAATGAGATACAATGAAAAACACATCCATACCTTTTTTTAGAAGAAACTGCCATATCCACTTGTTCTTCCGTTATTTATTGAAAATTTCTACTCTTATTCTGAAATTGCCTGACTTTTCCCTGACTTTGGCCATATTTTTAAATTTCCCTGACTAATTTTAAAATTCCCTGACTTATTCCTAACCTTGAATTTTTCTATTTTTCCCTGACTTTTCCCTGACCGTGGGAACCCTGTGTTAAGAGTGATATTAACCCATCACCAGAAAACAAATTCTAGACCTGTCAATTTGCAAGAAGTTGCAGACAATTATTCCAAATGCAGGGAAATAACAGCTTAAAATAAAGAAATTGTTTTTTTGTCATAAAAAAGACAGGACTGTGTGGAAATGGGTTAAACCTTTTACAGTCAATACAGTTTTCACCACCTGTTTACAATCTATTTCAGTAGGACAAAGTTTTGATTTGGTTTAGAGGAGGGTTAAATTACCACTTCAACAATGATTTCCTCTGTTTACAGTTGATGGTCAAAGTAAAATGTCGGTCAGGTTTGTTATTGATTAGCTGTTCTCTATTACTGTTCATATTGCCATGATTTTGATTTTCCACCCATATAATGTTCTTTGCATTATTAATCACACACACATGACTTTCTCTGTTTCCACCTGTGGCAATTAGCCCATTCCCACACTATCCTGCATTTTTGAAGCCCCTCAAGAAAGTAGCGTTGGAAAACATAATGGACATATAAGAAATTGCTTTCAGCAAGTAATTTCTTCAATGTCCACAGTGTTTTCTACCCCTCAAAACAATGATTTTACAATTTCATTAACTATAAATTGTTGTGTGCAGTTTCTTTGAATTTTTCCATAGTAAACTAATTGGTAGGGATGTTGATTTAATCCTCTCCAACAAAACTGCATTTTAAATAGTTCTAAGGTATAATTTTCAAAGAAAATATTTTTGGTTAACAAAGAAACTTCTTGTTACAATTACTTCTATTCCAACAATATTTTCTACTCTATGAGATATCAGTAGTTAATTTTCAAATCACAGTCTCATTGAAATTTTGTCTGAATTAGGCCAGGTCTAAAATTGTGTTGCCTAACGTGAATTTCAGTTAACCCATGCACAAACCTTCACAAAATACCATAAAAAGAATGTAGTCTAGTCCAATTTAAAAAAAAGTTGTGGATATCAATGTTTAGTAGATGGAATTTAAAATATTTTGTCTTTTGGGGTTAAAAATATTGAAGATAATGGAGAAATTGCTTGTAACAAGCAATTCTTCCATTTTCCACTATGTTTTGTCACCTAACAATAGATTCCTAGTATTTCTCACACCAGTACTACCACTACATCATTTCCTCGCCTCCAGCTGCTATCCCACTTAGGTGTAAGATTATCCACCCATTGGTGAGAGACAAATGTTGGAAAGAATATGTGCTGCCGCCAGGGATTGAACCCATGAAATCCCATGATTGAAGATTGTGAGTCTGATGCACCACAGACTGTGCTATGACGGCCGCAACTAATTCCCAGACGACAACAACTTGCTCAAATTCAAAGAAATTGCTGGCAATAACTAATAGTGGATGAAATTTTAAATTTGTCCTTTGGGATAGAAAACATTATTAAAATTATGAAAGTGCTTGTACCAAGCAATTTATTCATTTTCTACAATGTTTTCCAAAGCTTTTAAGAGAGAGGTGTAAACGAGAGGGATTTTGTAGGAATGGGTTAAATGCTCTCCATGCAAAGGCCATTGCTAATTCTTACAAATGTTGCTCTGCCACAAGGACAGACAAAGAATAGGATCATTCAATCATCAATGACTTCAATAAAATTCAGTTGGTTTTTAATGAATCCGATTATAACCCTTGTCATGCTGAATTAAATCTTCCATAAAATGTAGTTAAAATTAAAGTACTGAAAGCAAAGAAGGCACTAATTTTGGGTTGGTAATTATTAAGAAAAATTAATTGCATAATCAATGCTTGCTTTAACTGGACAAGCCGGAGATCTAGACAAGGATCGGGTTGCACAAATGTGCAGCCTGATCTTGTTAAGACCTCCTGCCAAAACAGGAATATTCAGGGTTCAGCATGACAAGGGCTAAAAGAAGCCAACATCTAACAGATCTGATGTAAAATAACAACAAGTGAAGTATCACTATAAGCTATAAGCTAAAGAAATGGTCATGTTGAAACTTTTTTTATTTTAAACCTAAAGTCATGTTACTTAAACTTTGAACTAGTAACCACTCTTGGGAATGTGAACAATCCAAAAATCTCCATTTCAAACTTGTCCAAAACATGGACAAGAAACATGCACTCACAAAATTTGAAGAAAATCCCTTGAAAACTGAAGAAATTATTCAAATTTGTCGGATATTATTAAAAGGTATAAATAAACAATTTATAAGAAAATCCATTGAAAAATAAAGATATTTTGTGTCAAAGGTTTTGGAAACCATCTTTGAAATGAGTGACAGAAAAATCTCAAATCGAAGTTTAATGGTATTGATAATAAGAATCCACATGTGCACTTTGAAGCAGAAATCAGTTGATGAATTAGACCATTCCCACACAATGACACTTTTTGACGCCCCTAATGAAAGGCAATTTGGAAAACATTGTGTAAAATTAGGAAATTGCTTGAACCAAGCAAATTCTTCATTTTACACAATGTTTTCTACTTCAAAATATGAAAAAACAACAACTAATATTTCATTAACTTTATATTGGTGTCTGCAACTTCTTTCAATTAGGACAAGTCTATGATTTTGCCATTTGGGAATGGGTTAAGAGGTTATTGTATGTCAAAGCCTGGACATATAGAGGGGCAGACAGGGAGAATATTCTTGTTGGAAGTGCCCAAATGAAATAAATTGTTGATGACATTATTGACATGTTCAGTGGTGTGGAAATTCTGATTTTCTGCCTTACTTTTCCGCAATATGGTAAAGACAAACATTTTGAGAAAACATAATGGTTAATGAGGAAAATGCTTGAACCTGGCATTTTCTTAATCATTCACAATATTTTCTATCCGGCAATTCAACATTATGTAATGAGATTTCTTTCAGACCTCTGAGACCTATTTTGAATCCAGGTTCGTTTGCTTAACCCATTCCCACACAGTGATGCTTTAGATGCCCCTAAGGAAAAGCCATTGGGGAAACATTGTGTGAAATGAAGAAATAACTTGTAACAAGCAATTTCTTCATTTCACACAATGTTTTCAATCCAGGGAGTTGAAAAAGTCTCAAATTTCATAAACTTTAAATCGTCGTCTGCAACTCCTTTCAATTTGGATTAGTCTAAATTTTGCCGGCAGGTAATGGGTTAAAAACATGTTTACCCTAATTACTTTTCATGTTTGCCCTATGTCCATTCACCTAATTTTCTTTATAAAGTAGGTGCACAGGAAATTATTCTTATATGCATAAATACATTTCTTAATCCTTTCAGACATTTTCAGGCTTCGTTAAGTGCAGAGTGATCTTTCTTCACTACTTAACCCATTACCAAACGATAAATTTTGAACAAATTAAGAGGAAAACAACATTAAATGTTAGCATGAACTGAAAATAAAGTAATAAGTTATGGAATAAAACAAAGGCAGTGGACAGAAATCAATGGTGGAAAAGTAGAAAACTTGGGAAAGATTATCATTACAACTAAATGATCATGTTTTAGTGCCAAACAAATTGGATTATAAACTGGCTAATATTTGGTTATTTACTTGTATTTTGATGAAGAATATGATAAATATTAGAAAGAA
Organism: Fragum fragum; assembly: GCA_946902895.1. Lineage (NCBI taxonomy): Eukaryota > Metazoa > Mollusca > Bivalvia > Cardiida > Cardiidae > Fragum > Fragum fragum. The sequence continues at coordinate 60,437,543 of OX336373.1, forward strand.
TCTACGGCCCTTGCAAAATACACATTGCTTTTCTGAGTAATAGAAACAGCAACAATTATCTTAACTTTTTTAGTTGTCCCTCTTTTCTAACAGTAAGAAAATGCATTATTATTTTCTTATAATATAACACTTTAATTATATAATATTATTATTCAAATTAAGAAAACATCAGTTGTTTTCTATAACATCAATCTTCATGCTTCATGTCTGTTGATTGTTTACTTGTCAATTTCGAATATTGATTATGTATTGACATGTTGTAAATATGATCTTCCCTTTTGGAGGAATTGTAATATAATCTCGGCCTTTTCTCCTGTTTCTCCAATGTTTCTTCTCAGTGATCGTATAGTAGATAAATTAACAATAACTCCAAACTTCTGTTTCTATCATACGATATTTATTACTTCTAAACTACTCTGGGAGCCTAAGCCCCAATAGTCATATACGTGATCTATCCCATTTAAAAATCCCAGCTCCCCCTCTCTTGCGCCTTTGCTTCCCTATTTATATGGGACCAAAATATTTTGTCAACAAATCAAATATCTTGTTTCGCATCTTCCTCTCAAAAATGTTAATTCAAGAAAGTATTGGCAGCAGATGGGCGTGTTTATCTTCGACCCATCATCATAATATTTAGTATTTATCTCATGGATTCGGACCGTGGATATTCTACTAATTTCTTCATGAAAGAAATAAATGAGCTTCCACAATAGGCTCGAATCATGGATTATGTTACATACGCCCATGTCTTTTGAGATATATCATTGTTAAATATATATCTTAGGTAAGAAAACAACTTTACATCCCCTGTGCAAGATCTCTTCAGAATAACATATACAAGTACATATAATTAACTATTAAAACATATACACGTTTATCTCAAGTCAGTGTTAATATATCAAATCAGCTAACTTCAATCATTTTGAAATCATATTGTCTGGGTTAGTTCAATAGAGTCCAAGCATCATTAACTTTATGAAACAACTCTATAAAAGATTACTATTTAACACCACTGATAACATTAATATTACAACATTTTCTAGAGTCACTACACTACTCTGCTGTAGAGGCAACAGTCAATTGTATTCTCTGTCGGGACTAGGCATAATGTCCTTGCCTATAGACGAATCATTTCTATGACATCTTTACATTTGAGTATATCCCGACCTCATACTTGTACTTTGCTAACTTTTGAACATCGATTAAGTCAAGAACCAGCCATCTTTTGTATTTCAATTTCCAGTGTTTTATTTCGGGGACAAAATTATTTGGAGACGGGTTCATTCATGATGAGTTCCAATGATGCATTTATTCATTTGTTTGATTGTCCGGAAAACTCACTGTCTGTTACAGATTAAAGTATCCTCGTTGTTTGATTACTTGGCTTGACCGAAAAGTAATTTGGCAAACTTGTTGTTATTCATCGAATTTTGGACGCGCATTTGATTACCGATGCGAGTGATTTATGGGAAATAAACATAACTGAAAGAATTTTTTGTCCTGGCTCTCTATTGCAAAATCTTTCCTCTATTATCTCTAAATAGCTTCGGCCATTTTCTAATCCGGCGATATTGGTCTCCTATGAGATGTTATTAATTAACCCCGTGATCTTGTAGCTGGTATCTACTGATTTCCGTCCTTGACGTTAAATAAACGCGTTCAACAAAATACCTCTTTAATTCTGACTTCACTAAAACATTTATTTAATTACACCTTCATAATTATCATTGAAGCCTTATGAGTACTTTACTATTTCAATACTTCTGAACAAAATCGTTCCGCAATCTTGTTCATAACGTGTTAAACGAATTTTGACTTCGTATCCGACAAATTTGAAGATTTTGATTTTTTCTTCTTGGTAAATTTCTTCTTACGATTCGCTACATGGTCGATTTCCATTTGCGAATTTTCACTTAAGTTGTGATCCGGTACATTTTCCGGCAACATGCTCTTGTTCGAAGTTTCGTAAGCGGTACTGTCATTATCATAATGTTGGGCATCTTCATAATCAGAACCCTGACTATCGGAATTCCTTAGCTCCGCCTCCCTATTGGATTTCATGCGTAGTAGTTCTTTTAACTCAAATAACGGAATATTTTCTGAATCCGTAGATGATTGCCTCTCGAGTCGATATTGGTTATTTTGTCTGTTCCGCGGTATATCGTAGGTATCGGTACCCCTTGATTCTGATTCAGATTCCGAGCTAGAAATTTCACTTTCTTCTGGCATCGCCAACTGCGTTTTTCGTATCAGACGCCCCGTTGGATTATATAATTTTGCTTGCTTAAGTTCGCCCCAATCCAAATGAGCTAACCTTAACTGATCTGCCGTGGCCTTTGTTACAGTCCCGTCTAATTGATTTCGAATTACGAAAGAAACGGGCCCTTTTTGTTCTATAATTCTGTAATAGGGAAGAAATCGCGGTGAAAATTTAGAAGTCTGTCTAAAATTTCGATAGTAGACTGGCGAGCCTACTTGCAATTCTTCCGAAACGGCATTTTTATCTGCATACCTTTTTTGTCTGGCTCTTGCTTTTTGTAAATTTCGATGCACAATTGTTAAAGCTTGATGTTGTAGTTGCAATAATTGTTCCAGTTTGCTTTCACCTTGGTACTTTCGTCTCGGTTGAAGAATTTTGTCTATAGGGAATACGGGATCAAAGTGATATATGAGAAAATGAGGCGACAAATTTACCGAAAATCAAACAGACTGAAGGGCAGCCGGAATCAATAATTCCCACGATTCATTTTCATTCATGAGCTTTCCTGTAACTGAGAGTAATGAACTACGCGACTTTTCAACTAACCCGTTTGCTTTCGGATTATAGAATGATGTTCTGACACTATGAATCTTATAATATTGGAGAATATCTTGAACTTGTTTTGCGACATTTTCCATTCCATTATCATGGACTAATTCTAAGCAACACCCGTACCTCGGAATTATTTGTTCCACGAGAAAATGAGCTATTGTTTGTGCGGACTTGTCATGCGACGGGAAACATTCTACATAACCCGAATACATACAAATAAATGTAACCAAGTATTTATTTCCCGATAGTGTTTCTGGGTATGGCCCCGATACGTCCAGTGCCATTCGTGCAAACGGATAAGCACTTAAACTAGTTGTTTGCAAAGGAGGCTTGATGGGTCTTAAATTTCGAGCTTGACATGGAACGCATCCGTGTATATGCTCATTTATGTATTTGAATAAATTTGGCCAGAAATACATGGGTTTGATGGTATAAAAACATTTGTCTACCCCGATATGACCGTTTGAATCATGGTATTGTAATAGGACGTATTTTCGTAAGTGTTCTGGTATATAAAGTCTCAATGTCGGATCGGAGTCGGCACTTGACAGATAAAACAAAATATCGTCTAAACAAATGTAGTATTTTGTATGGTTTTAGTTCCCGTTTTCTTTTCCAAATGAGTTTTAATTTCTAAAATTTCTTTATCTTTCTTTTGTTCAGCGACCATGTCATAGTCCTCAAACGTAGGTAAAGGTTCCTCTAGTAAATCTACATTCGGAATTTTAGCTTTCGCAAATTGCTTTGGACCGAAATTGGTAGAATCTATGGCATTTATCTCTGGATAGAGATCATTAATGAAAATATCATCTTCCTGTAATTTGTCTTTGGTTTTCTCGTTTTCTTGTGATGTTTCATTATCACTCTTTGTGGGAGTTCTAGTGAGAAAATCAGAAACAAAATTTTCCTTTCCTTTTAAATGTTTTATTTCTGTGTCATACCCGAGGATATTCAACGTCCATTGTTGTATCCTTCTATTTCTAATATCACCTTTCAAGAAGTATTGTAACGGCGCTAGGTCAGAGTAGATCGTGAATTTACTATTGTGTAAATAGTGATGCAATTTGTGAAGAGCGAATACACTAGCCCACGCTTCTTTTTCAATAACTGAATATCTTTGCTGAGTAGGACTTAATTTCTGAGACAAGAAATATATCGGCTTTTCATTTTTAAAACCTTTTATTGGGTACAGCTCATCATCCTCCGACATAGGCTGTGTCAGTGCAGCAGCTACTGCGCCAAAACTTGCATCGACATAAAGATTATATGGTTTGTTTACATCTGGGTAAGCGAGTAAAGGGATAGTTTCTAAACTATTCTTTAAATATTCAAATGCCTCTTGTTCCTTTTCTCCCCATTGGAACTTTTTGAACTTGCGCGTAAGAGCAATAAGTGGTTCTGCAATTTGAGAAAAGTTAGGTACGAACCTCCTATAAAACCCAATACAACCTAGGAACGATCTGACTTGTCTATCGGTTTTTGGTGAGTCAATATCTTTAATGGCCTTGACCTTTTCCTGATCTGGCGCTATTCCATTTTTACTTATTATGAATCCTAAATAACGCATTTCGTCCCTAAAGAAATTACACTTCTTTATTTTCAATTTCAGTTTATGTTGACGTAACCTGTCAAATACTTGTTTTATATGATCGAAATGTTGTTCGGGCTTTTCGGAAACTATGGCTATGTCGTCTATATAGGGAAATGCAAATGGTAACCCTTCCAAAACGGTGTCCATCAGCTCTTGGAACAGAGAAGGGGCATTAACTAAACCAAAACAAAGAGCGTTAAAGGTGTTATTTCCAAGATGAGTAGTAAATGTTGCCTTTTCCTTAGTTTTAGGATCTAATTTGACATTGTAATACCCTGAAAATAAGTCTAAACTTGAAAATATTTTCCCTTCACTCAAACGCAACAATATATCATCAATTGAGGGTAACGGATACGTCATTTTCTTAGTTATTTTATTCAACTTCCTAAAGTCAACACAAAATCTTGTAGTCTTATCTGGTTTGATAAGAATTAGTACTGGAAAACACCAACTTGTTCTAGGAAATTTTCTATCAATTTAGCATCTAGCATTTCTCGCACAGCATCCTGGATTCTTTTTCTGTCTGTTAAGGGTGCCCTATATGGCATACATTTGATAGGCGGATGATCTCCAGTATTGATAGTCATTTGAACAGTATCGGTTCCAGTCAAATCCCTAAAACTAGTCGCGAATAAATCTCTATTCTCCATGATTAATTGCGACATTTTTCCCCGATAATTTTCCGAACAGCGTAAATCAGACAGATCCATGTCCGACTTATTTTCCTGATTAGCTGCAATCTCTTTAGTTAAAGAGACACAATTTTGCTCATTAACCCATGTAGCTAGAGCTACCACGCTGCCCCGTTTTAGCTTGACTGATTTTCCGGTACTGTTTGTAAACATTATTTCTAAGTTTTTACCTTTGCACGTGTTTACCGAATTCACTAGAGAAATGCCCGGCTCATTGTAAAGAAACGTTTTTTCCATACCTTGTATTACACAAATTTACATTTTTCTCGATCCCAAGATTTCTTTGTAGGCGACATTCAGCGACGCAACAAGTAGAAGGTTTGATTACTAATTTTTCTTTGAGACGTACAAAAGATGACACATGCACATCCTCTTGCATTTTAACGTAAGTCTTATCAATGTGTAACATTCCTAAATCAAAGTAAATCCTGACACTGTTTTCTTTTAACCAATCATGCCCTAAAATTACATTTCTGTTCATATCTTTTACGACTATAAATGTATGCGTCAGCGTTAAATCATTGACTTTAAATGAAATCTTCACGCAGCCATCAATACTTAGAGATTGACCATTTACGGATTGTAAACAAATAGCCTTCTTGAATAATTTCGGTTTATTTTTAAAACTCTGATAAACTCTTCTGTGCATTAAAGATAATTCTGCGCCGGTATCTACTAATGCGCGATAATTTTGTTTTCCTAAATTTACTAAAATAGAATTTGGATTTCCTGAAAGATTGATTTTATATTTTTGTACTCTATTTTTTGTCCGTACGGCGGCTTCAGTACGCACAGACTTGACTAGTTTTTTCTCTTTGATTTACTCTTTGTCAAAACGACAATCTCTCCTAATGTGTCCATAACGATGACACTTAAAACATTGTTTTGGTCTGGAGAGAGCGACTTCCATCGGCTCTTCGCCACGCGTATTTTGTGAATTTTGTACTCGCAATTGAAATCTATTCAATAAATTCTGTTCAAAAGTTGCGACTTTCACAGCATCCTGAAAAGTTGTTGGATTTTCACGCAGGACCAGCATTTTAACTGCATTTTCTCTTATTCCATCAATGAAATATCCGATCAATTGTTGCTCCATAACCGGACCTCCTTGTTCCCCAAACGCTTGCGTGGCAAGATTTAACAAACGCTCAGCAAATACTTGCACCTTTTCCCTATGACTCTGTCTAACTCTAGATAGGAGGGTAAGCGCATGCATGGGGTCCGTCACGAACGCGAACCTAGAACTTAATTCTAATTTTAAATTTTCCCATTTGCATATAGGACGCGATTGCAAATACCTTTGTAAAAAGTCGGCTACTATACTGGCTGAAGTTTGTAAAGCAAGCAAACATTTTTGGTCTTCTGGAATTCGAGCCAATAAAGCGTACCTATCTATGGCTTTAATCCAATTTTGAAATTCTTGTGAATCTCCCTTAAAGGTTGGAACAATTTGAGATACACCCTGAGCCTGAAATGCATCTTTTAAACCCCCGAGTTGTTCTGAGAAGTTTTGAATAATGGCCCCTAAATCTGGCTGGTTTAGACTAGAAGTCATGTTCAAAATATTAACAAAATACTCACGGTAAAATTGAATATCGTGAAATTGTCTTTTCATTTATCGGTTGTAGCTGTCGAGTTTTCTTCACCAAGGCCCGTCGCTCTTAATCGGTCCGCTCGAAACACCAAATGTGTCCAAAAGTATCAGAATGGCGTCGAAATTATAGCAATATTTTCCTCGATTTAACTGTCCAAGTGCTTCCCAAAATAAAACGATTAAAGTGACTGTTGTTTTTTTTTTTAAATGTCTTCTGCTAGCGTTGAAATCCTTCTGATTTTGATCTACGCACTTATTATCCCAAGGCCGTAACACGACTGTTAGTCGATCCTGGTCACTCTGCACCAAATTAAACATGTAATATAATCTCGGCCTTTTCTCCAATGTTTCTTCTCAGTGATCGTATAGTGGATAAATTAACAATAACTCCAAACTTCTGTTTCTATCATACGATATTTATTACTTCTAAACTACTCTGGGAGCCTAAGCCCCAATAGTCATATACGTGATCTATCCCATTTCAAAATCCCGGCTCCCCCTCTCTTGCGCCTTTGCTTCCCTATTTATATGGGACCAAAATATTATGTCAACAAATCAAATATCTTGTTTCGCATCTTCCTCTCAAAAATGTTAATTCAAGAAAGTATTGGCAGCAGATGGGCGTATTTATCTTCGACCCATCATCATAATATTTAGTATTGATCTCATGGATTCGGACCGTGGCTACTCTACTAATTTCTTCATGAAAGAAATAAATGAGCTTCCACAATAGGCTCGAATCATGGATTATGTTACAGAATTAATAAAAATAGTAATGTATTTTGACAAAGAATATGGTAAATACTAGAAACAATCAATATTTCACCAAATATTTAACCCTTTCCCGTTCAAATACGGGATTTTACGTTCCTTTGATTTTATACTCAAGAAAACATTGTGGAAAAAGAAGAAATTGCTTGTAACAAGCAATTTCTCCTTTTCCCACAATATTTTCTACCACATAGGATGGTTTCATTTCAAATGGCACCAAGTTTTAATTGTTGTCTGCAGCCTATATCAATTTGGACTAGTCTAAAATTTCCAAACACGGGAAAGGGTTAAAAGACAAGAGGTAATATATACCTTATGTTTATTGAAATCTTGGCAAACCATAAAACATAATTATCAATTATCATAATTATCCCTTAAAACTCTTGTTTCACCTAATTCATACTATTTTTTCCTCACTCCTTATATATATTTTAGATGTGATGTTGTTGTCATGTAAATGCTTTTTTGAATTTGGGTAGTTAGATTGAAAATTAACTCAATATAAATTTTCCAATCTGTTTCAATATTGCCACAAGTGTGACATACAATTTCAATATAACATGATAATATTACAGATTATGGGAATATTTTGACTTCCAAATATACTAAAACATAGTTATTGTAAAGGGGGCAAACAAAAGCCCGCTTTTGGTGGGGAAATGGACCCTGGGCAGACAGACCCAGTGTGAAAGTATATCTAAGGCAAACGGACCCAATACCAACTATTGTATCATTCCAGCACTCCAATCTTGTGTTTTACAATTCATCCAAGCTAATGGCTTCATAATTGGATCTTAGTTGTATATCATCTTCACCTTAATTACCATGCACATTAGGAAGCTGGGGTTCAGTACAAATCAAAAAATGTTTTTTATCTGACAAAATGGGTTTTATTATCTAAACGACTTGTGATTTATCCTTTAACAAAATTTTATCCAGTTCTATTCTGAAATTCTACAATAAATTTATCTTGAAAGCTGCCTAATGTATGCCCACGTGAAATTTTGGATTGCTACTACATTTATCGTGCATCATACAAAAAAGAGTGTCCATGACAACAGAAAGGAAGCTTCATTGTTAGTTTCAATTTTCATTGTCCATCTCTGCTTAAAACAACTACCTTCTTCTATTTATTTGTTGTAAAGTCCAGTTATGAGTTTTGGCATTTTAAGCTTAGTCTATATCATGGCTCCCATCTTCATGAAATGTTTTCTCTAGAGGTCAATTTTGTATCTCATTTGGTTTTTGTTAAATGTGCTATATAATATAGTTGGATCACGCAGCACGTCAAAGGGGGCGCTGAAAGCAAATATTGTGTGAAAAACTAGGTAATCAAAGCCCACTGAGGCTCTTTAGGAGGTCACGCATGATAACATAGGTAGGCAAGTTAACTCAGCTTTGGCAATATACAACTCTTGGGTGGTGCTAAAATAGCTGCGATATCGTAGCCCTCTTTCTGATTAATCTGCTGGCGATTATCAGAAAGAGGGCTACGATATCGCAGCTAGTGCTAAATGTGCCAGATGAAATAGTTTAACTAGGCTCAAAGATAACAAAAATAGAATAAAGAAAAATAAACTAAACAAATCATCTTTCTTAATATAATAAAAAGTTTACCCTAGTTGTATCTTCTCCCTTTTTTTCTGCCTCCTCTAATCTCTTCAATCTCCCCTCATATAGGCCTTTAAATTCCCCAAGCAAATTCTGCATTTGTCCACTTTCCCCTGTTCCACCTGGGATCAGTTTACGTCGCGCTTTTAGACGACTCTCCGGGCTCAGTCTCTCCGTCATTGTGGTAAAGCAATGTGTTTCTCGAATTTTCAAGAATTATAGTAAAACTGCGTGCATAGCTAGGTTATTTAATCTATAAAATCTAAAATTTCTAATCTAAAAACAAACGAAAACTGACAGAGTGCAACGGAAGAGCTTCTGATAATCCGCACATGAAACGTTTCCGTTGATTGGTGCTTTAGAATTCACACAAGAATTTGCGACCAATGAGATTTGAGATAGCTCGACTCACTTTTGTTTTCATTGGATTCTCATGTACATTGTCATGTAGCTTATCAGCATTTCGCGGCTAAAAAAGAGTTTTTCTGTGTACGAAATATCTGTATAAAAACGATAATCAATTTTATTAACGAAAACTCATATAGACCTATTTTGATCGATCATTAATCGACCAACTGTAGGGAAAAGTGACCGCGAAAACAAGACAAAACATGTCCGAAATCGAAAGTAAAACTTTTTCGTGATAAGGGAAATAACTCAAATAATTTCAGGAATTGACCGGGTTGCTGCCCCTAGATCTACCCATGTAATGGCTAAAGCAAACCATTATTACTTCCCGTCGACCAAACTATGTATCCCCAACGTGACACACCCCTCTGAACAAACGCCGGGAACCTTCTGAGGATTCTACTTACACTTCTTTCCTAAATAATTGGTGTCGTACACAGATGAACCCTTACTCGTACAATCCCTGATTTTTATGTCCCTGTGCCGGATATTATACTTGAGAAAACATTGTGGAAAAGGAAGAGATTGCTAGTAACAAGCGATTTCTTCTTTCTCCATAATATTTTCCATCTTATAGATTGGTTACTTTTTTTTATTGTACTCACTTCATAATGTCGTTTGCTAGCCCTTAAAATTTGGATGAGTCCAAAATTATGAAGTACAGTAAAGGGTTCAGTTTCTAAATAATGCAGCACGGTCTGCAATAGTTAAGGTAGGCTATTTACCCCCACACAATCCCGCTCTTTACGCTCCACAATAAATGTTTGGGGGAAACATTGTGTAAATGAATAAGTTGCTTGTAACAAATAATTTCTACATTTTCCAATTTCATCGGTTTTCATCGCAGAAAGACATTTTTCAAAACTTCATCGGCTAAAGTTTGCAACCTCTCCCAATTTGGACTAGTCTAAAAATTTTACCTTGTGGTGATGGGGTAAATAAAGGCCTTGAAAGTGAGCATGACAACGTTCTACTCGATCAAACGTGACACCCAGATTACTTGTTACAAGTAATTTCTTCATTTCCACCATGTTTTACAAAGCTTTCACATAAAGGGGTGCTTAAAAGCGTCTTTGTATGGAATTGGGTTAAAAGAAGTTGCAGACAACAAGTTTTTGTTGATAAAATTTAAATTTCTGTTCTAAAGAAACGTTTTGGGGTAGAAGTAATTGTGATTAAAGAAGAAATCGCTTGTATCTAGCAGTTTATTCTCTTTCCAGAACGTTTCCCGAAGGTTTTTTTCTTGGGGCGTCAATTAGCGTGATTGTGGGGGAATGGGACATTGATCCTTTTACACTATATTTGCAAGATAATTTTTGTTCTGGAAAAGGTCCATGATAGATCGATTCATTTAAAAGATGTAGAGATTTTTTTTCTTTTTTTTTTTGGAAACAGGAGAGGCTCATAACTTCATATGTAAAGCTGTAATATGTATAAGAAATTACAGTTGAGAATGTGTATTTCCGTTTATTTATCGTCACTAACGTAGCACATGCCCATATGAGCGACGCCCCCAGAAGACGGTTAAGTGCTACAGGGATAGTTTAAGGATACAGGACGAAACTGCTGAGAGCTCCGCCTGGTTTTTTAACGTGCTCGGTGGATAGCACTGTCACACGGGGCCTCGGTTTAACGTCTCATCCGTCAGACAATTGGTTGTGTTAATTAATATGATCACCCCAGGGCTCGAACCCGTGATCTTGAGGTTTTAAGTCTAGTGCTCTACAAACTGAACTAATGGGGCTGACAACTTTGAACAATTTCTATTATACTACATTATATGCAATAATACCCGGAAAAAATTCCGGACGTTTTTTAATGAGTATTCAGCCATTCCGAATAACTGAATTTCGATAGACGTAACTAAAATCAAATAATTGTCAGGTTTCATTATAGGTTTAGATCTAGATCTAAAGACAATAGATTCACTGAAGTGAGTAACATTCATTTTATTGTAGCCTTCGACACAGAACTCGCTATTTCGTAACTACAGTTTTAGTAATCTTTAATTACGAGGTTTTTCTCGCATACCAAGGGATTGACCAAACGCGACTGCCAATCAACGAAACAATCGACCAGACTAATCATCCATTTAGACTGGGAGTGAACTTTAAGCTGCAACATTGGCCACCATTTGTGGGAATAAGTTTTGTTGGTTTAGCGACTTAAACATGGTAACTACAGTATATTCAAGCTGCTGTTACATTTTGGTCGCCAAACAACCATTCTACTTTTTTACATGCTACTTGACAGAAATATGCAAATAATGCCGTTTACAATCGAATGGAACTTCCTGTCGGAGTCAATGGGAGGGGCCATCGATTAGTCAAATAACCATTTATTACTAGTACAAAATTCATAGCCTTGTATCATACCAAAGAAAAATATAGATTCAGGTCAGAAAAATCGCGAAGGTGTGTTTTATTTTCAAAGTCTTGTAATACAACCGAAATGCCGGGTGTTTCAAAATATAGTGGTATAATAATACTTAAATCACGATTCGAAAGGTACGAAATAAGTTTCTTATCATTTTGTTCTTGCTTTTTAAAACAAATTTCCAACCGATTGATTCAAGACTAAAGGTCGCTGAATGAACTAAATTATAAATAGTATTTAACAAAACAGTAGGTGTACCTTAAAATGCGGTTGTTACTTTTCTAATTAATCAATTTTATTTATTCATTTGCACAGTTTTGTTTTAAGATATGACGAAAAAAATGAAATAAATAATACTTTCAAAATGTTACAGGTTCATGAACTGTGATTACACTAATTTTAGAAAAGATAGAGACGTGTACACGCAGTCTACAATTCGAATGTTAAAGATTAAGTTTACGTTAAATACCGAAGGAAGTGTCACCAATTGCGTCCCGTCGAGCGACTTGGGACCACCAGATTATCGGGAACTATAGAGTCTGAATATACTTCGAGGTTAGTGCAGCTTGATCATTGGTGTCATTTTTTGTTCTTATCGGAATTTTGTACGATACTTTAACTCACCAATCGCTGGCCTCGCCTACTTACTCCGTTGGCTGCGTCGATTGGCGCACAGAAGAAGTCCCGCTTCGATTTCAAACGGCGTTCTTTTGCAAAATTAATAGCCAATAGCATGTACGAAAAAAGTAGAATGGTTGGTTGATGACATGAATGTCGTAACTACAGCTTGAATAAACTGTATTTACGACGTTTAAGTCGCCAAACAAACACAAATTGTTTCACAAAAGTGTTGGCCAATGTCGGAACTCAAAGCTTTATGGTGGACTGAATAACTGATTTGATTGGTCGATAGATTCCTCGATTGATAGGTGCGATTGGTTAATTCTAATATTGACATTCACTGTGTCTGTTACCGTATAAAGGGATTTATTTGTGAGTTCAAATATTAGAGGTTAGAGACAAAGCTGAAATTATCAGAGAGAATTTTCCTAGACATCACGCGTTGATGTGAATCTCTGATGGAATTAACAATGAAGGGAAGAACCGTGGTAAAGTGAGGAATTACTTGTTGAAAGCAGTGTCTCCTTTAACCAAGACGTTTTCTACTGAAAAACAAAAAACTAAGAGGAATCTGATAAGGCATTTTCAACAGTTATAAATGCTCATTAAGTTAAGACTAGGATCAGAATGTAAATTCGTACAGTCTGATGTCAGTCTTTTCGCTGCGGTCTTCATTGAGATACCTACACAAATCTTCTGTAGACGATCACCGAATACCCTGTCTTGATGTCCAGGCTGCTCATCGTCAGCTCTTCACGCCGCCAGTACAGGTGAAATGGACCGATCGCTGGAAACGCCCACTGTTTCTACTGACCACGCCCACGGAGCTCAAACAGGAAGTTCCAATTATTCAAGTTGTACTTCCGACGTTTAGGTCGCAAACCAACCATTTTACTTTTTAGTTATCTGTTATGGGTCATAAATTTTGCAAAATTACATTGTTTTATATCGAAGTGGAACGTTGTGTTGGAGTCAGTGGTTGCGACCAGCGATTCGCCAACTGACCAATCGCTTGCCCCCTACTTAGTCCGTGCGCCACGCCCATTGACTACAACGGGAAGTCCCGCTTTGATTTTATTTTATTTTGCTAAATTTATGGCCAGTAGCATGCAACAAAAAGTAGAATAGTTGTTGGCGACCTAACTAAGGATTGAGATAAGCTTTAGTTACGACGTTTAAGTCGCCAAGCTGGTGTCCTTTTGACGGGGTTCAAAACTTAATTCTGGTCTCCAAGAATTATTTCATTGTTCGACAGGTTATTTGATTGGCAGCTAAAATTCACCATTTGTGCGTAACGTATTACAATATTAACTCAGTAGACAATGTAAATTTTCTTTATGACAGGGTGTTCTGACCAGAACAATGCCAGCTCATTACAAATCCCACTGTGGTAAGGAGTTCGAGCCCAGGAACTTTGGTGTACACCATGACCAGCACGAGATTTTCATTACACCTCAGGTAGATACAGTTCGTGTAGAACGAGTTGATTGGATGACTGGTTGTCTTTAGCAATATAATCGGTGGTTGATTGAAATCATCGTAACTTCAGCTTATTTAACATATTTCCACACAATCCCGCCTTTTCACGCGCTGAAGAAAAATACTATAGGAAAACATTGTAAGAAAATGAGAAATTGCTTGTAACAAGCAATTTCTCCCTTTCTCATAACATTTTCTACCTCAAATGGCCCTTATTCTTCAATTTAAAACTATTTCAATTTGTCGACTGCAACCTCTTTCTATTATGATCAGTCTAAAATTCTATCGTTTGGTAATGGGTTAAGATGTAGTAAAGATATTTTGATCGCATATCGATGCTATTAACGAGAATGCTTAGTATTGAACAACATCACTCCTCGAGGACGTAACGGCTCTGTCCTGTTACAGCGACAGAGAACTACATTCTTTGTTTTTTATAGAGAGAAAGCGATAGAGTGTGTATACACAAGGGTAATCAGTTACAGCTTAGAAATGAATGAAAACTATCAAAGGAAAATCGGTAGTATCCTCCAGAAACATCTCTCACCGTAACATAGTTCGAAAGGTTTTGGTTGGATATATGTAGACTTTTGGTATCGTACAATAGCAGGAATTTGACTCATTATATACACCACTCTATGCACCGATAATAAAATCGATCATAATGATGGCCTACGTGATAATGATATCAAAAACAGTTATGAAAGGTGACCAAAATGATAATATGTACCATAACATAAGAGGTTATTTGGTTAGAATTACCTTTAATAAAACTATGAATAACCTTTTTTCTAGTAAATTTATCATCCGGTTATGCGTTTAGGTTTTTGATTGGTATCGATAAAGATCAAGTTGCAGGTCAGCAATACTTGCAATGATTCGTTTTTGATGGACCCCGTAAGCGTCTATAAGTCTTACCAAGTTTGGAAAATCCAGTAGGATGTTACTATGTTAGAAGACAAGTAGTGCCCAGTTAGGTTCGATTTATTATTCTTTAAAACCTATCTCCCTCAAACATCTGTACATTTTGAAAGGGCTTATTACGAAGATTCTATATAATTCGTAGAATGCGTAAAGACACCTCTTAAATATGAAAACACCTACCAATAACATGGTTAGCGTAGATGCGGTCACGGTTTCAATAACGCGGAAGCTTTCAATTATATATTGGGTAATTTGCCTTCTGTTTTGTAAACTCAGCATGCTAGCTGTATACCAGGGGAAGGATAAGCTATACAGTTACATATATTCAAAGATTTTTTTTCATTATTTTGAGGCTGTCATTTCAATCTATTACCAAACGACAAACTACTTTTAGATTGAAAACTAAGGCCCAGATAGAATAGGAAAAAAAGTGAAACAATTTCTCTTTTTCTCACAATGTTTTGTTAAATGCAATTCTCCGGGGGCGTACAAAAGTTTTATTGTGTTCGAAATGGGTTAAGCTTCTACTGAATCACGGAAGGTTTAAAAGATACACACAATCTCTCATTTGTTTCTTACAGGAAATAATTCTCAATGATTATTGATGCTCTAAAACATGTATTGTCCAACTTTCTTAAATGATATCTTTATTATTTGTGGAATTTCTTCGGAAAAGGAATCAATGATACTGATCTTGAAATCTAGTTAGTGAAATTGGTTTAACGTGACTTTCAGTAGTATTTCAGTAAAACCGCGATTAGTAGGTGCACCCAACCATGGCTTCCTGTCATTTTTCACACCAGTAACATGTACAACTGCAACAATAAATCTGGGCCATTACATATTTGGCTGTTCAGCCAACTTAACAGACAAATTACTTATCACATTTTTATCGGTTTAAGATAAATTGCGTGTATAACAATGGCATTTTTCCGAACTAATGATTTTGCTCAGGACTCTAGAATAGAAAACATCCAGTATTACATGTGCCTATTAAACAAACAAGCTAGGCGACCCTTTCCCGCTTTTTGAAATGTGCGATTGATCAAAAGTGAAAGAATTTGCAGACGATAATGAAAATCTGATGCAATTTGAAATAAAACCTTCCTACAATTTCCAGTGATTTCTTAAGAATAGAATCATAGTGACGTGAATTCCTTGGTTTGTACAGGAAAGGATTTAAAAAGATTATCTATTTGAAATTTGCCATTTTGTACGCCAATAGGGCATATCACTATACTATGCCAACACGGACGTCCATCGTCAGTACTTTCAGTTCTTTGTTTCATTCATGTCATTTTATGTGGCTTGGAAAGTACCTTTTTAAAAAATGCTAACAAGAGGTTCATTTCTCGTCTATTTGACGGGAAAACATCATCAGCTCAGCTTCAGTTAAGTTGTGAATGAAATCATGTTTTTGTGACGAATCTTGGTTTCTTTTGATGTGGTTTACAACTACGCTTAATCCGTTGTCTGCGCATGTCATGTTCTCCGAAGATTGACCTGTCTTCGGGACCGTATCACTTATCCAGATTGGGATGAATATTACTACGTCGTACGCATAACTCTATATTATATCGCCAAAAAGTAGCAAGTGGATAATTGCATTAAAAACTACAATTGTGGAGAAATCAAACTTAACTGTCATCCCAAATTAATTAGAAAAATAATTATTATAAATTGCGAAAGCATTAATGTCTTACCTGTGCTCCAAGAAGAGGCATCAAGATTTCGAAGCATGCTTTTCAAGGGCGCTGACCTTTT
Source organism: Fragum fragum (assembly GCA_946902895.1). Classification (NCBI taxonomy): domain Eukaryota; kingdom Metazoa; phylum Mollusca; class Bivalvia; order Cardiida; family Cardiidae; genus Fragum; species Fragum fragum. Next base: position 60,454,186 of record OX336373.1, read on the forward strand.
GAATATAGGTCGACGGAATCGGCCGAGTTGACACGAATGACACTACCCAGAATGCTCAAATTAGATAGGTCAGTATTTGAAAAATGCCACCTATCGGAAGATAACGCGCTTAATCGAACGCCTAGCAGCATATTTTAACTCGTCCGAATTGAAGGATCGTTGGCTCCGCCCACTAACTCCATCAGAAAGTTCCACTCCTCCTTTATCGATTGCGTAATTTTGGAGAAATTAATAGCCAGTAACTCGTAGCAACAAAATTAGACTTAAACCTAACTACAGTTTGAACACAAATGTCGGCGAATGTCAAAGCTGACTTGCGGTCGAATTGATTGATTTGAATGGACGATGAAGTATATGATTGTCAGCCGCGATTAGTCGTTTTAGCTAACAAAGCGTCAGCTTTGATAGCTTAAGTTAAGAGGTCTTCTCAAAATTTAATGAGTGCAATTAACTGCCAATGGAGTCTAAACCACTAAATCCATTGAATGCATGCGCTATTAGAAAGTAGTTCCTATGTATTTCAGGAATATTGCAATATTTATGCAAATTGTAGATACCTCTTTCAAATGCATGCTATTTTACCCATTCCTACTCAATCCCGTTTCTATACGCATCTCAAGAAAAAAAAGGGTTTAGAAAATATAGTGGACGATGAAGAAATTGTTCGCAACAAGCAATTTCTTCAGTGTCCACATCTTTACAATCCACGAATTTGAAATTGTTGTCTGCAGCTTCTTTCATTTTGAACCAGTCAAGGATTTTGTCGTGCTGTAATGGGTTAACTCCTCGGTTACTTTAACCTCGTTTATTTACATTATTACTTAACAAAACAATTATTTGCTAGCTTGTGGTACTTTCAGTACTTTGATTTTTGCAAGGGTGGATGTTTCTTATTTACAACAACATTGTGATAGAAAAATTCAATTTTCAGTGTGGACAATCTAAAATTTATCCAGTCTGGACAGTTGTAGCCGTGTTGTACCATGTGATCGCCCTGATATACGACGCTGCAAAGACAAATGATGCCGTGGGAGGGAACAAGGCCAATTACTTTCTTTATATACACAACTGGAGTTATCTCCTCTTGACAGTATATGCTGTTGTTGACTGTATGTCAACTCTATATGTACACTGTTACCGCAAACATCTCCTGAAAAGACATGAAGGTATGCAGGCTAATGTACGTCGATATATACGTTTTGATGGCATCCATAATATTAACCTATTCATTATTCGGCTCCGACATGTAAATCCACATAGGCACTAAGCTCGGCGTTAATTTGAGAGTTAATGTCAGTGCCACTTCCGGTCGAAATGAATCGTTTGATTTATTGATTGATTGACAGGTCCGATCCGTCAGTTTTAACTCGACAGCGTAAAACACATATAGGCAAAGAAGGAACCATAGAGGGAATAAAACATATAATAACAAATCACGTTATTCTTTTTCGCAAATTGAAACACAAGCTGTCGTCATTAGCGGTTTTAAATATTCAAAGCTGCTATTTCAAATTGATCGAACGGAAACAAGTTTCCAAATTTTTACGCATGCGCATAAAATTGGAGTGAGAATCTCAGTGATTACCTCCATTATGTTTGCTGATTAAGAAAATAACTCACATTCTGAATACACAGTATGCTTTAAGTCGTAATCAATAAAAAAAGTGGTTTAATACTTCAGCCCAATATGTTCATGAATTGTCTAAACGAGAGAAATAATTTACTCGATTCCAAGATAGAAGCTAGGTAAGTGGTCAGTGGAGTCAAAGGAATACATGTACATGTAAACAAACTCCGAATTTGACCCAGCAGTGTCATCTTTTATGATGATCAGAGGTAGATTTTGTTTATGACGTGTCTCTCATTGTTATTACTAATTTGCTTTTGTTCTGAAAATGTAATCAACTAACCCTTTCTTATACAATCCCTGAATTTTTACCCCCCATTAGTTTATACCTGAGAAAACATCGCGTGAAAAGAAGAAATTGCTCGAAACAAGTACTTTCATATTTTTCCCACAATATTTCCTACACTCTAGGTTGGTTACTTTCATCATGTTAAATGACGTCTGCCACTTCTTTAAATTTGGACAAGTCTAAAGTTTTGAAAAGAAAGAAAGATTTAAGAAGACTCTGAAAGATTTTATGTTCGATATTGATATAGAAACTTGAAGCAAAAACTTTAAAGGCATATTTAACCCTTTACCAGACGACAAAAATTTAGACTGGTCCAAAATTGGAGATGTTACAGACGGCAACTTAACGTTGATATAATTTCGAATACTTCCGTCTTTTTGATAGAAAGCATTGTGGAGAAAACAGAAATTGCTTGTAACAAATAATATCTAAATTTTCAGCATTGTTTTCCTGAACCCTTTTCTTGGGGGGGGGGGGGTTAGACAAAAAGCGGGATTATGGATCAAATAAACATGAAAACTTGATATCATAACGACGTTGTTGACCCCACACAATTCCATATACATGTAAAATGAAATTTTTTTGGTTCACGAGCAAGGAAAAAACTTTCAGGTCGTTGTCAGGTTCCTAGAAGCAAAGAGCGAATTCGGGCTTTTCCTAGATTACAGTCAGTATCCTGACTGGAAAAAAACACACAAAAAACTACGTTAGATTGTCGTCTGCAAAACCCTTGAATTTGGAAAGATCTATAATTTTGAAAACCAGTAAAGGGTGAAGACTCTTTAGATTTTTTATTTTCACTTTCAGTGAATCACAACGAGATTGGAGTCATTATGAAGGACAAAGAAGTCAAGTTTTCCTACAAAACTATAGGTAAGTAACGAAGACACAATTATTCGTAATTCCTACCATGATTTACCTTTGCTGAAATCAGTCCATATTTCAATTAAATTCTGTATAGAATTTCCGGATATTCCCTTTTCGTGTAATATAAACTCTATCGCTTTCTCGTCAGTAATTATCAGCTAAGGTAGCTAACATGTGACTGGGGAAGGTTCGGTGACTATGTGTTCGAATCCGGACCGCAAAGCTGGTCACGAGGGCATATCGTTAGGGAAGACATTTCAGAGACCCGGCTTAGAAATACAGATTCCAAGGAACCACTGGAACATATCTAAACCGCCGTTATATATCTACAGTAGTGTTGAAAGTGACATTAAACCTTTTAAAAAGAAGTATTGATTACCGTTCTCAAACCATCGTTTGATGGATGTAGCCTTATCAATGACGGATCACTGGCAACGCCCATTGGCATGCAACAAAAAGTGCGACTTAGATATAAAATGGCGTTTTCTGCAAAACTTATAGTCAGTAAGATGAGAAATTAATGACCAAAAAGGTTGGTTTAAGACCTAGACATCGTAACTACAGCTTGTGCGACATTGTTTGCCGAACCAACAAAACTAGTTAACATGAAAGTCGAAGTTCAAAGTTCGCATTCCGGTTCAACTCATTCCCACACTGTGACGCTTTTTGACTCCCCTCAAGAAAAACGCCTTTGAAAAACGATTTCTTAATTATCCATAATGTTTTCTAATTCAAAATACAGAGTTCTTCAAATTGTCGTCTGCAACTTCTTTCAATTTGGGCAAATCTAAAATGTTGCCATCTGGTAATGGGTTAAAGGAATAATTTGATTGGTCTATCGTTGTTTTGATTGAGAGTGACGGTCTGTCAATTACAACTAGCACAGGTCGTAGGTTTAGTAGCTTTAGACGATACAGTTTCAAGATAAAGTGTATGATACACACTGTATTTTTACCAGGAGAGATCTATCGTATCCAGTGGTATATGAAAGTGTCTTGGGTTTTGTTCACCACTTCGTCTGTCATCGGAGTGACTGTTACATATATATACTGGATCCTCTACGCTGTAGGTACGTAAATATTACAGATTTGATGATGTGATCGAACACTGTCATGGTCACAATTTAGACAGACCAATTCTTTTAAAAAATAATATTCGAAATTATATAGGAAGTGATTGTGAACATAGGAGCTGTAGAAAAAAATGTTTTTCACGAATTCGTTTCTGTAGAATGTGTAAGTTAGAGGCCCAGTGTCATAGTGTTGTCAACAGTATAATTGTAACATTTCCTTGACCCCGCCCACTGACTCCAATGGCCGCACCCACTGACTCCGACAGGAACTTTCATTTCCATGATTAACGGGGTTATTTTCTTTTATAAAAATATACGACCAGCGACATGTAAAAATGCAGAAACATATTTTTTTTGCAACTTAAAAGTCGTAACTACAGCTCGAATAAGCTGTAGTTACGACATTTAAGTTGCCAAAGCAACAAAATTGCTTTACATAAACGTCGGTAATGATGGGGTTGGCGCATTCATACAGTGTGATTAGGTTTTTCGTTTCATATCCCCATAAAAAAATAAAGAAAGAAAATATTCTTCCCATTTCTTAATCATATTTTTATACACTTTTCAGATGCTCTTCCCGATTTAAAAGCGAAACTTCTTCACGAGAATGGTAAGATAAATGCACGAGTAACATAAGTCCAAAAGTAAAAGTTATCCTTCCATTTTAGAACTGTCAGAACTTAAGATAGAATTAGCTGATAATGATCTCAAACCAATCTGATTAAAATCAGATCCACCATAATACACTATTGCTACGTCCCTGTGTGTTCCTAAAAAGGAGCGAATAATTGACACTTCGTTAGCCCCGCTCACTTAACTTCCACATGGTAAGTTGGCAGATATATCAAACGGCATTTATTTGTATAAATCTTGATCAGAAACATAAAACAAGGAAAAATCATTGGTGGGCGACATAGGTGTCGTAACTCCTGCTCGAATTATCTGTAGTTACGGCATCTAAGTTCCCAGAAGAACAAACATGATTAACATAAATATCGAAGTTCAACACACAATTCCGATGAATTTGGATCAAAATGAATGACTTGGTTGATCAATCGATTTTTGATCGGCAAAGTCGATCCGCCTATGAATATTTTTGTAGTTGGGATGCTGACCTTTCATAAGAGTTCAAAGCTTTTGTCAGTACATAAACTCCGCCAGAGAGTTTACAATACGTTAGCCATTCGTTTATAATTCTTAATCTATTTCTTTTCAGTCTATGACTTTGACAGTCTGGCGTTTTACCTCATCAACACCATTATGATAATTCTTCACATTCTGATCTCAGCCAAACCATTCCGTCTTCTTCATTTCTACATGCCGTTAACGTTTGCCACCATTTATCTGATCTTCACGGCTATATATTATGGGGCGACACATGACGATATCTATACTGTGTATGATTGGGACGATGCTTTCTTCACCGCGGCCAAGACCATTGGTGTGATCTATTTTTTGGTGCCGTTTGTACACATACAAGTGTATCTACTTGTACAATTACGGACCGTTATTGGACGATGGTGTCACATGAAATATTCCGTGTCTCGATGGAAGAAAATTAACAGAGTTCAAGCCATGCAAAACACTGCGTTTTGAATTCAAAGTGGAAGGATTTGTGTAAAACTGTGGAAAGTGTCATTTTGCACATAACGACATATATGCTATGACATTTCTGTCATTTTATTGGTAGTTAATTTCTAGAAACGCCTTTCAGCATATCAGTAAATTGTATCCTTGAATGTCGTTTTATTCTTGCCTTTTTCAAATTCCCCATTCTCAGTCGTAGTATTTCATTGATTATTGTCATTTTCCTTTCAATGATTATTAAATGTTTTAAACATGATAATATGTTTTTATTCTTTTTGAATGATTTCCGACGATCGGTCTTGTTCTCCACATTTGCTACTAAGTACACCTGCTGTTTAGTGACTTAAAAGAAAAACTGAACACGAGCTACATCTCATTCAATAGGTTAAAGGATGTTGTGACTGGCTCTTACGATTTCTGGGTATATATGATCAAGCAATTTCTTCATTATCCACAATGTTTTCTATAAAAAAGAATAACAATTTTAGTCTTGCGTCATCTTTTAATTGCCGTCTGAAGCTTCTTCCAATTTGGACCTGTCTAAAATTTTGTTGTGTGGGAATGGGTTAATTTTCATGTAGTCACCTTGCAAGCTTACACGCTTTGTGCAAGGGTGTTGAAGCATTTGGACACCTCCCAGCAGAAAGTAACACTTTAGGCATCAAAATACCTCAAGAGCTGAAAATGTCCGCCGCTACGTTCGTTATTCATCTTTGGGAATAGGTAAAAGATCAGGCGAATAAGGATTATGTTGAACCAGTTTGAAGTCTGAATCTCTAACAGTTGGCGTGTTGGTGGAGGAAAACATCTAAAAATTGTTGCACCGAGCAAGTTTTTTCATCACTAAAAAGCTTAAGAATCAGCTGGCAGAGACCTTGGTCATTTGCAAATCATCGTGGACAATTATATTGATTCGTTCGCTGGTTACAAGATTTTTTTTCCTTCATTTTCAAAAATGTTTTCCACGGCCTTTTTCTTGAGGGGCGTAAAAACGGTATTATGTGGGAATGGGTTAAAGTCACCTCCAAGAAACCTCTCTGTTATGTATAACGTAGAGGAATAGCGATAATCAACTCATTACTAGACGACAAAATTTTAAACTGGTCGAAATTCGAAGTTGAAGACGACAGTTTTAAGTTAATGAGAATTTAAATTTCTCCGTCTTCTGTGGAAGAAAACATTGTGGATAATGAAGATCTTGCTTGCAATTAGCAATTCCTGTATTATCCACAATGATTTCCAACGCTTTCTTGGGTGCGTAAAGAAGCGGTATGTGGAAATGGATTTGATATGGTGGATCTGATTTTAATTAAGTTGGTATTTATGGTGTCCCTCGACAGTTGGTGGACTACCAGGACGGGGATCATCATTAATACTCTCTCTACCGGGTTTAAAATCAGCGACCTATTTCCTCACCAACATATCACATGGGGCATGTCCCTTCGAAATGTCGCTACCAGGGCTTGGTGTTAATACAAAGGCAATAAGAATTTTATTGGTTGATTGATTGAATGGGTTTAATGCGATATTAACAGTATTTCAGCCATATCGCGGCGGATGGAGCTCACACCAGTACTACCGCATCCTTTCAGCTGCTCATCCCACTTAGGTGTACGATTATCCATCCATTGGTGGGAGACACTGACGGAAAAAATATTCGCCGTGGCTGGGAATTGAATCCGGAACCCAATAATTTAGAGTCCTAAGCGCTACCATTTCGCTGTGACCACAGCCGATAAGCCTTTAAGGCCAAGATATTGAATCCCCGCCCCCGTAGACCATGATTGTCTATTTATTTAGAATTACTTAACGCGGGTAGGTTCGATAATTATATTATGTAAATAATAATTATAATCCTAATGTCACTACAAAGTGATTATATAACTTTATCTACATAGACCCAATTAGTATGTATGTAAAAGGTTTCAATATATTCGTTTTTAGCTAGCAAAGCGTCAGCTTTGATAGCTTAAGTTAACATACAAAATTTTGAGGTCGTCTCAAAGTTCAATGAGTGCAAACTGCCACTGCTTAACCACTAAAACCATTGAGTGACTACGCCATAGAAATAGTTCTGATATTTTTCAGGAATATTGCAAACCCTTTTCAAACTGTAGAGAACTCTTTCAAAAGCATGCTATTTAACCCATTCCATCTCAATTCTGCTTTTTTAAGCATCTCAAGAAAAAAGCTTTGGAAAACATTGTGGACAATGAAGAAATTGCTTGTAACAAGCAATTTCTTCAATGTCCACAATGTTTTCTACCAACCAAGGGAAAGATTTTCTAAATTCAACCATGCTTTGCTAGCTTACAGTACTTTCAGTACTTTGATTTCCTTTATACTATTGTATCTTTGTCCCATTTTCGATAGACGTCTCAACGTCCAGTTTTTCCATTTAAGCTTACCAGCAGTATACTTAGAGTCATTGTTTAGTGTTTCAGTAATACTATGATTGGTAGGTGCACCTAACCATGGCTTCCTGCCATTTTAACACTAGTTCATTTACATGTACAACTACTATATTAAAATTGGGTCTCAGCAAATTTGATAGGCGAATCATTTGTCACGCTTCCATTAGTGAGAGGCAAATGACAAGTGTGACAATGGTACATTTTTGCTGTACTGGGGACCGTGCGCATGGTACTTGAATAGAAAACATTCTGTAATACCTATTTAGCTAGCCGGGCTGTCTTTCTTTATCCCTTTCCTGTTCATTCCCTGGTTTTTACGTCCCTGTGATTTTTAAAGTTGTTAAAACATAGTAGAAAGAGAATAAATTCTTGTTACAAGCAATTTTTCCTTTTCCACAATACTTTCTACCCTACTGAATGGTTATTTTTCCAAATTAAATCCACTTTAAATTTTCGTCGTCAAACTCTATGAATGTGGACAGGTTTTTTTTTTTTTTTTAACAGAAAAGGGCTAATCAGATTAGGCCTATAAAAATGACATTCTATACACCAAAATTGGCATATCACGCTTCTTTGCCAACTGAGACCGTGGGCCATCAATACTTTCAGTGTTTTGATTGCTTAGAGTTTGGTTCAGTACACTCCTATTACAGGCCATACCATTTTCTCCCGCGTTTACGATTATCCCGGTCCAACGACCGCAATCACTCAATCGTTCGCAAATATCGATAAGGGTATATAAGGGTATATAACGTGTATTGAAGTATAATTTGCATAAGGCAGAACATTTCGATTTTACTTTTGTAAAGGTTTGGATTTGACAGTATCAATATTCAGTGACAAGCCGAATACTTTCAGGTAAGTTTTTAATTACATGTTGAAACGTTTATAACCAGTGTTTACCTATTACCCGACGGTAACTAATTAGACTAAAAAATAACAACAACAACAACAAATGTTTTACGGTAATCTGGGATCTAACAAGCGAATTAGGAAAAATCGGAAACGTTTCCAAAGGAATACTAGAAAGAAGGTTATTAGAATGGAGAGGGGTTAACTCATTACCAGACGACACATTTTTAGACTGGTCCAACTTGAAACAAGTTACAGACGACATTTAAAAATGAGCGCTTGTTATAAGCATGTCTCCAACAAGGGTTTGTACTTCTTAAATGCGCAAGAAAGTGTCAATATTTGTGTTATTATTGGTAAATCGAGAGGGACTTTTGACATGGAAGAACATGTTTCTCAATCGATGTGAAATACATAGGTTTAAACCACAAAAGACGCATATCGGATTAACACTCCAAGTAAACCTATGTCAAGAATTTAAATGCAGGCCTTCACTTGGTTATGAGTAAATAATCGCGGGTGCCAATCGCGGTATCAATCGGCGGCCAAACAAATCATTCATTAACCCGAAAATAACCTTTGAACTCCAACATTGGCCGGCATTAGAGTGTGCATTTTTGTTGGTTTGGCGACTTAAACGTTAGGTCGCCAACCAACCATTCTACTTTTCAATTATATGCTACTAGTAATAAATTTCGCAATATAACGCCGTTTAAAGTCGATTTCCTTTTGGAGTCGATGGTTATGGCAAGCAGGGTAAGAGGGCGGAGCAATCGACTGTTAAATTACCTTTCTGTATGTATGATAAAAAGATAAAATCGGAAAAAAATCGGCCCTGGTCAGCCTCGGATACTTCGCAATCTGACCAGAGTTAATACTGTCTCCCGATAGCGATGGGATATATACCCTTTTTCGCTGTAAAAAGTTCTTCCCGTCACATGAGAAATTGTCTTATCGGAAGTGCGAACGTCACAGAACCTAGAATATCAAACGATATTAGTTTACAAAAAATATACGTGCCAGGAACAAACAACAAAACGTTGGTTGGTGCCCAAAACGTCGTATCTACAGCCTGAAAAACCAACAATAATGCGTGACATAAATGTCCGAGGTCAACATCCACCTTCGGTCAAAATGAATGATTTAGTTGGCCAATAGATTATTTTATTGGCAGTGGCGTTCTGTCTCATAATTACAAATGTTTACAAAACTTTCGTCTATCAAGGTTCCCAGCGTTTTGATTGACTGTATTTTTGTTTTCATACTCCCTAAACATAATTTTGAAAACGCGAAAATTTGAATGTTTACGCACAAGGTTGATCTATAAAGTTTTACTAAAAACTAGTAAAACATTTGCTTTGTTTTGCTTGATTTAATTAAATAATAAGAAACGAAGAGAATATTTTTTCATTGGGGTAAAAAATTCACACAAATGTGATTAAGTATTTAGGTTTATACCTCAATGAAAACAAACAAACAAACAAACAAACAAACAAACAATATATATATATTCTCAATTTCTTAATAATTTTCTGTAGTGATAATCAATAATGTACGTAAATTCGAAAAAAATCATGTTATTATTCATTACTTTTATGCTGTTAATCCGTAACCCGTTAATCAAAATAGGACATTCCGTGAAATCATACGTCAAATATGATTGGTAATTCAAAATAAAAGTGAAGAAGAAAGACAAATCTGCATTTAGATAATGGTAGAAAATTTCGAATGTGGCCAGTCGGCGCAATAGGACTTCTCCTTTATCAAGACAACACGAGTCATATATTTTATTTTTTCAGATTTCAAAATGATTGTGTTCGGTTGAAAGGGGTGCGTATACCAAAATGAATTGCTTTTAATACCAAAGAATGGCGGAGAGAGTAATACGTAACGTCGAAAACGACTACCTAATGTGTGCAATTTGCCTAACTCGATACACAGACCCAAGACTATTACCGTGTGGTCACACTTTCTGTAAACAGTGTTTAACTGAGCATATAAAACAGACAGTAACAGACAGGGCAGCCACTTTCTTCAAATGTCCAAATGATAGAACGCAGATCCAAAGACCATCTTTATCACTTCCACCTAAAGACTGGGCGAACGCGTTCCCATCGGACACTTTTCTCGCAAGTCTGTTAAACGCAGTTATTACACATGGGTCTCAAACCTCAGACGTACAGATAAACTGCGAGACTCACAAAGGAAGGACAAAAGAGTTTTACTGTCTGCGATGTTCCAAGCCAGTGTGCGCCTACTGTGCTCTGAAGCAACATAAAGGGAACAACTGTGAATGTGTAAGCATCGAAGAAGCATTGGATAAGTATAAGCCAAGAATCGAACAGTTAGGGAATAAACTTAAGAGCCAAATTAAAGTAACACAGAAAATAATAAACGGTGGTTCACCAGGAAAGAATAGTTTTAACGACAGCAAAGAAACCGCGTTGTCAAAGTTAACTGATCTAGAAACAAAAATAACATTTTTCTACCAAACCGCCATGAGACAACTCGAAGACATGAAGACTACAATTCGAGAAACCGGTACAAGACAGCTCACAGAAAATCAACAGGCCTCCGTCGTTCTGGCTAAAATTAACGACTCGGCACATAAGCTCGAGGAAATATGTAACCATGGCAACAGTTTAGAAATGTTAAACGCGTTGTCTCAAGTCGAGGCCCAAGTTCGCGATTTCGATGTTGCGTTGAAATCTCTCGGGAACCAGCCATCGACGATGGAGGTTAATTTTGTAGTCAATAGAGATCTTGAGAGAGTTTTCGAAAACATGCCAGCTCTTGGATCAGTGGTGGTGCAGAGTCGTTCAAATAGGACCACACCGAGAACAACGCGATCCTCACATCCGCTTGTGACGGCTGTTAGAAACCCGCCCACGTCAGCCAGAACCTTTGGTGGTATAACTCCTCGTGAATCAATGGCGTCAAGTTTGAACTGGTCCCTTGACTTCCCCACGCCTAACGCTACACCGCGGACAATGGGAAATGCAAGCGCTAGAATAGATGGACGTAGATCTATTAATTTGAGGCCAAAATTAACATTTAGTGTACAGACACCGCAAGTACAGGCGTCTTGTTGGCAACTTACTGGCATCGTCTTAATCGAGAACAGCTATATAATCACCGACGCCCACAACAACATGTTGTGGAAATGTGACTTTTCAGCCTCTGTACCGACATTTAACACTCTACCACTTGAGTGCCCGGTATCTGTTGCTGGGCTACCAGATTCATATATCGCCATAATAACTTTACCAGAGAAGTCAGAGATAGCATTTGCCGATACAGAGGCAGCCTTGACCTTGAAGGAAACCATAGTTACAGCAAAACCGTATGAAGGTATTGCGTGTCTTCCTGACGAAAAATGTGCTGTTTCATGTTGTGTTGTTGGCAAGCAGTGTGTCGATATCATCAATATGGGCGGAGAAATTCTGAAAACCATAATATCCGACCAGTCGGGACAGCCCTTGTTCGTCTGGCCTAGATTCATAACCACGACACAGAGTGGTAATATTCTTGTATCGGACAGAGATAAACGAGCGCTTATGTGTGTTGACCAGTTGGGCGTGGTCAAGTGGACATACACCACCCCTGCCTCGCCCTGGGGCGTGTCTAACCACGAGAACGGGTCTGTGTTTGTGTGTATGGATAACAATGAAATCCAAGTAATTTCCGAAACGGGAAGGTTACTACAGAATAAATTCATAACATCTAAAGACGGAGTTCGCATCCCGTATGCTGTATACGCACGCGGTGACAGATGTGCGGTGACTGAATGGGGACCTAGCTTATTTTCACCCAACAGTCCTTTTGTAAATGTTTTCACTATCTAAATTGTCAGGGAATTTTAGACGACATTTTGAACTTGTTAGAAATCGAAGTCAATATACGCAATTTGGAATGGGATATAGAAGATGAAACAACTGTCCACGTATAGATCACATAGGAACTTGATTAATTGGGGTTTAACACTACTTTTAAAAGTATTTCAGTCATCACGGTGGCTGGAGAACCTTACCGAGTGTTTCTCATCCCATTACTACCACTACACCCATCTACTCATCCCAATTAGATTTACTCATCCCAATTAGATTTACAATTATCCATCCATTGGAAGGAGACAAATCTCGGAAAGATTATTTGCCGCGATTATTTGCCGCGACCCAGGATCGAACCCTGGACCTCATGATTGAGAGACTACCAACTAAGCTATGGCCGCGGCACACGCTTGATGATACTGAATTCTACGCAAAGGCATTGGTTTAATAAAGGAATCACAAAATTGACCTTTGATCATCTATTTCAAATTATTGACCTATGGTGTAAAAAATAAATTAGAAGGCCCAGATGGCCCTGGTTCACTCAGTTGAGTTCATAGTGGAATAAAGGAATATGCATCTCCAAATTCAAAGCAAGAATTCTCCATCCTAATACGTGATCATCCTTGTGACAATATAATCATTCTGTTCAAGTTTCATTTTGAATGAGCTGAAACAGCGGCCCTTACAGTGAAAACAATTAGCTAAGACCCCATTAGCAGACAACAAAACTTTAGACTGGCCCAAATTCATAGAAGTTTCAGGCGACACATTCTAAATGATGAAAAATTCAAAATCTTTGTTTTGGGATGGTAAACAATGTGGATAACGAAGAAATTACTTGTCACAAATAATTTCTTCATTTTACATATTTTCCCTTTTGTGGGGCATCAGAAAGTGTCATTGTGTGGGAATGGGTCAAGTTGAAGAAATTTTGAAAATCCTTTCTCTTGGATTCCACAACAAAGGGTTTCATAGAGAAAATACAGTTTGACAGTAACAGTACCCCTGTATCTGTACCTCTGAAAAACCATGAAGTCTAAGAAATCCACTATACAACTTTCAGCTTAACACATCCTCTTCAATGACCGTAAAAACTCTGCCATTCAAGAGTGGTGATTTAAAATCTTACTAAGAAGTATATTGTTTGTTACTCAATAAGACAATTTCTTCATTTAACGCAAATATCTTCCAAGTCCAACCTGTCAAAAATATTGTGGCCTGTGTTATAGATATGGTGTTGGTACTTGTTAGAGTAATCTAATCATCAATAAAATAGTGTTTGAGTGACACATGTGTATAGGATCTTTCAGTAGATTGTCTTTGAGACAATCTGTACACTATGTCTAGAAGAGAAAGGTTATTAAACAAGCCTTGATTAAAAGTTCATGGTTAGTTGGTCTGATCAAGAGCTTCTTTTTCTCACATTAACCTTCAAAAACATTTTCAGGTAGCAAAGCGTTGACTTTTATGGCTTGAGTTAACAGTCAAAATTTTGAGGTCTTCTAAAAGTAAAACGAGTGCAAACTGCCACTTGTTGCTTAACAACTAAATGAATTGAATGCCTACGCCATAAAAAGTAGTTCTAATATTTATCAGGAAAATTGCAAACTCTGTTCAAATTGAAGATGATGCTATTTAACCCTTTCCCATTTAGTTCCGCTTTTTAAGCTTCTTAACAAAAAGGCTTTGGAAAACATTGTGGACAATGAAGAAATTGCTTGTAACAAGCAATTTCTTCAAAGTCCATAATGTTTTCTACCCTACAAGGGAATGATTATCTAATTTCCACAGATTTTAAATTGTCTTGTGCAACGTCTTTCAATTTTAACAAGTCAGATTTTGTCATGTTATAAAGGGGAAACTCCTGGGTTACTTTAACTAATTTATGTATCATGATAAACTTGTACAAAGAAGATTACTTAACAAAACCATGCTTTTCTAGCTTACAGTACTCTCAGTTCTTTGATTCAAACTTGGTAACATCAATGCTATGCTACAAGCAATTTCTTCTTTTTCTACAATGATGCCTTAATTACAAAATCACAGGGACCTAAAAACCAGGGATTGAACAGGGAAGGGCTAACGGTGACTCTACACATGTTAAGAAAATGATTTTCATAATTTATCTATGCTATAGAAAATTAGGTTAATACCTAAGATAATGACATGCTACAACCCCTGTATCTAAACCGCACTAGTATGATTGATTGATTGGTGTTTTAAGGCACATTGACAGCTGTGGTCATTTAGCATGCAAGAAATTTAAGGACAGTATAATATAAACATATAACACATACATAACGATAGATGAGTAAAGAAACAACAATGATAAATGAAGAGGCTTTAGTCGCCTCTTACAACATACCAGTTCTCATGTTTGTTCTGCCAGATTAAATGGCAGATGTTGCAGGTGGCCCAGTAGTGGCTATTCTTAAACCCGTTTAACCACACAGGGTTTCACATACAGGCTAGTGCTTTTCATTCAAAAGCTTATTTACATTGAGATTGAAAATATAGGTTTTGTAATAAACCACTAACCTGCTGCAATCCAGAAGTTTGGAGGAGAGCAGTAGTTGGTCTCTGATTTTAGTCGTCTTCAACAACATGAAAGGCAGAGTATGTATGGCAAGAAAACATAACAAATAATAAAGACCACGCAATTGTCAAATAGTGATATCTTTTAGACAAGTAACCTGGTAAATAACATTCATAATGTTACACAATAAAATTTTGTATTATTCATGAGTATCTTGACCTTCAGCTGTGACCTTGGACGCATCTAAACAAACTTTTTAAACACATAAACCATCAAGGGGGGCAACTTTTCTATGTAAATTTGAAATCAACACATAAATATGGGAGATATCCTCTGTAAAAGGTAAATATTGACACTTCATATAATATTCAACCGAAACCTTCACTTTAGGTTCATTCAAACAAACATGTCCTTTGAAAATAAAACTAAAATGGACTACATATACACACAACACACTTATGATCTAAGATAATTCTATATCCCAATCCTACATTTCATGGCAGGGACAAATAGATCAAATTGCTGGATGCAAGCATTTTCATCTTTTCAAAATTGTTACCAAGTTATGCTGTTTCATGATTGTCAGTCACTTGTTGTTTGAGAAAAGATGGAAAAATTACCCTAGATGTTTTCACTTGATATGCAAACCAATTACTACACAATCCCGACTTTTAATGCAATCAAGAAACATAACTGAGGAAAACATTGTGAAAAAGGAGGAAATGCTTTCTATATGCAATAATCCTTTTCTCACAATGTTTTTATTTGGCTTTTTACTTATATTTCAACACACTTTGAATAATCATCAAAAAGTTCTTTCAATTTGGACTAATCTAAAAAGTTCCATCTGGTAATTGTTAAAGAAGCACTGCATATATATCCCATTAAAGTTCACCATCCTACAAGGAAATTAGAAAGATTGAAACAAAGAATGGATAGATACATGAGGTGAGTTTTATTAAGAAATATATATACATATATTAACAAGTTGAAATAAAATGTTAAATTTTCATCAAGTTGTAGCAAATAAGTATAAAAGTCCTTTCAAGAATTGCCAGATCTCATTCCCACCTAGTTTTGATTCTCCGTAAACTCTATCCACAAATGATATAGGAACCTGAAAAAGGAGAAAACTCAAAACATAGTTGAAAGTACCACAAAATTTGTATTAAACTACCACACAGGAGCTGACCAAAAATTAGCTGTGTAGGGAAATGGTTGCATATTATAATATCATTCAGAGGTATTTAATCCATTTCCAACTGGTATAAGAATATAAACCTAAAGAAGTTGTAGACGATATTTCAAATTGCTCTAAAATTGGAAAGTAAGTGCAAAGTAGGGTAGAAAACATTGTGATAACAGGAGAAATTGCATGTTGTAAGCTTTTAGAAAATTGTTTTTCTACGGGACATAAGCAAGCGTCATTATTTGGTAAAGAGGATCTTTTTTACTGTCACATATCAAATTTTGAATCATTCGGACTATATTCTGTGTTAGTGAAAGATCTGTTGGATCACAGGCCATGCCCATTGTCTCCAACCAGAAGTTCAAATTGGATATAAAACAGTGGTATCTTGAAAAAATATGATCAGTAGCATGTTACAAAAGATGTAAATTAGTTGATGTCCGACTCAACAATCCAATATACAGCTTGACTAAGCTGAAGTTATGACAATAAAGTTGCATAGCAAACAAAAATGATTCACAAAAAAATGTTGACCAAAATGTAAGCTTTGATTGGTCTATTTCTTTTCTGATTGACAATCCTGATCCATCATTTTTACAAATTTGTACCAACAAAGGTGTTAAATTGCAATGTTATTCTGTATAACAAGAGGACCATGATGGTCCTAAATCGCTCATCTGAGGCAGCTGCAAATTAAAGTACTTTTTTGTATAAAAAAAGACACAACTTGAGCAAAATATATAAAACAAATATAAGATTTTGGGCTTTGTACAAAACAATCCAGTAATGCTTTACAATAAAAATGAATGCATTTGGCTTTATAGTTTAATCGATTACCAAACTATCCCAGAATTTGTCACCCTCAGGGAAAAAAGGTTTAAAAAAGCATTGTGAGAAAGGGAGTGACAAACAATTTCTCCATTTCTATTTAAGAAGAATCCTTACAACGCGATATACGCAATTTTCAATCCCAGGAGCAGAGACATTTTTCATCCTAAGAGCATATTTTCCCGTAACATAGTACAAAATTAAATAGTCATGCTACATACCAAATATGAATGCCCTTTATCCTATATTTCAGAAGGAGAAGACCTTTGAAGTTGCTCTAATTGGGTGTTTTCCAAAATTTTGGACCTCTGGGGCAGTGCCATGTTTTATCCTAGGGCTAAGATTTTAGCCAACATAGTAGAGAACCATCTGGTTATGCTATACAACTGTATATCAAATATGAATGCCTTAGACTTTGTAGATTGGGAGGAGAAGATTGTTGAACATGATCTAATTGAGCATTTTTACAAACTTTGGACACCCAAGGAAGGGGTGTTTTAACCTAAAAGCATAATTTAATCAAAACTGATAGATAACAGCCAGGCTATGCTACACTCAAAATATAAATGCCTTCCACCCTAAATGAAGATTTTTTTTCAGCATACTCAAATTTTGTGTTTTTCCCAATTTTCAGACCCCTATTGCAGTGCCGTTTATGACCCATGGAGGACAACTTTTAGTGATAGTACAAAACATGATCTAGTTATGCTACATACCAAATATGAATATCTTAGACCTTATAGTTCAAGAGGAGAAGTCTTTTGAAATTGCTCTTATTAAGCATTTTTCCAAACATCAGACCTCAGGAGCAGGGCCATTTTTGAGCCCAGAGATTAAATATTTAAAAAATTAATAGAGAACCATATGATTAAGCTCAATATAAATTATAAATGCCTTTGACCATGTAGTCTGTAGAAAAAAAGAAAACAAAGATTTACTAAAATTTCCCATTTTCATATGCATGGTTACAAGAGTTTTTCACGGAATGAAATTCTTTTAACAACTTTTGAAAAGCTTCACCCAAGGAACATCCCTGCAAAGTTTAAGCTTGATTGGCCTACTGGTTTAGGAGGAGAAGATTTTTAAAGATATTTAAAGAATTACTAAAGATTCCCATTTTCTAATGCCGTGGCAACCAGAGTTTTTGATGGAATTAAATTCTTTTAACAACTTTTGAAGAACTTCACCCAAGGAACATCCAGCTTGAATGGCCTACTGGTTTTGGAGGAGAAGATTTTTAAAGGAATTGTGGACAGACGACAACCGATCACAATAGCTCACCTCGCACTTTGTGCTCAGGTGAGATAAAAACACAACAACAAAAACTGTATTCAAAAGTTTGTGCTTTTAAGTATTTAACCACAATATGACACTTTTGATGCCCTGAAGAAATGTTATCATATGAAATTTTGTGGGAAAAGGAGATATTGCCTATAACAAGCAATTTCTCCTTTTCATACAATGTTTTCTTCTTTATATGTAGCTTATATTCAGCGCAGTTTTCATTATCATCTACATCTACAATTTCTTTCAAGTTTGATCAGTGTAAATTTTGATGTGTGGAAATGGGTTAAATTCATAGTCCACTGACGTACTCATTTCCCATCATAGTTTATACTCAATCAAATATGCTTTATTTGCTAAAAGAACTTGTTTTTCACATTAGAAAACTTTCCTTTGGATATATAGTATTGTTACTGTTTGTTTGTCTGTATGTTCATCCAGACCAATAGCTCTGTAAATAACTATTCAAGTGCTTTGAAAGTTTGATTGAGGGATATTGTTTGAACAAAATGGCTATATTATAATTTAGACTTATTAAGGACTTTTCCACTCATGTTTATTTTACCATTATTTGGTGTTGTCTTACATTCCATTATGTACCTCATTCTGACTCACCCCTCAAGAATGGTTCAAGAAAACATTGTGGTAAAGGAAGAAATAGCTTGTCACAAGTTATTTCTTCATCATCCACCATGTTTCAACCAAGAAATACATTTTTGATACACTGCAGCTCCACTATAACGCTGTTGATGGGGTCCATGAAATGAAACAGTGGAAGAAGTGGAGTTATTATGCTATAACCTTGTCCTCCCCCCGTCTAACTGAAATTTTCAACCATCGGAAGACGGGATGTAAAAATCACGGCCAAATCAGCATAAACATCATATCTCAGCATCTGCAACCCAAAATGCCCCCTCCGAAATTTTGGGAGCCAAGCTGGTCCCGCATTATAATGGAGTCAGCGCTGTGCTGGGTAGCGTTATAGAGGAGTTGCAGTGTATTTCATAAACTTGAAATTGTTGTCTTCAACTGCTTTTAAGTTGAATTTGTCTAGATTTTGTGTTATGGTTAGTACAGACGTGTAGGAAGCTTGTCCAGTCCTATTAGGGTAACAGGTGGACAGAACCATGTATTACAGCTATATGATTCAATATTAGTTTCAATTATGTACCTCTCCAATAGAAAACCCCAACTGTCTAGCTCTGACAATCATCTCCATTTGGAAAACATAACCTTTGGACACGCAAGCATTTACAAGCTTCTGTAAAACATCCTTCCTGTATAACCTACATAAATAATTTACAATTTATTTTTGCAACTATATGTATGAACAATAGAAATTAGTCTAGACTCACACAATATACCTTAACCATTTCCAGGATAATTCTGCTTTTTTAAGCCACTCAAGAAAAAAGCTTTGGAAAACAATGTGGAAAATAACTTATAAAAGAAATTCTATTTATAGTATATTGAATTCTCTCAACTACGGCAGTGTCTCTTGTCTTTTTCAACCCTAGAAGAGAACTTATAACTTATTTGACTCTCACAGGATTCGACCCTACGCCGATACAGCAATGCTGCCTAGCGCTGCAATGCTGGACTTCTTTAACCTCTGCGCTACCGAGATATCCCCAAAGAAATTATATTTCATATTTTCCACAACAAAATTTTAGATTGCTCTTTATAAAATATTTCTTTATTTCCTATTAAATTATTTACCAATTAAAACAAAGATTTGAAGAATTTCATCTCTTTGAAATTGTCATCCGCAACTCTTTTCAGTTTGGATAGGTCTAAATGTTTGTAATGGTTAATAAGCCATAATAATCCTTTCCTCACAATGTTTTCCTTTATATAATTGTTGAATAGTGTAAAAGTGTGGGATTGTGTTATCATGGATTAAAGAGTACTACACATGATGTGTTTCCAATTCAGAAAGGTGATTGAAAGAAAACTTTTACATACAATTCATTATCAAAACTGAAAGGAGTGTTCTGATACATAAAACAGCCTGTGTCAAATACAGTAGTTACTCTTTTTAACCAATGAACAGACAACAAAATTTTAGATTGCTCTTAATTGAATAATTGAAAAAAGTTTCAGGCAACAATTTTTTTGTTATGAAATTTCATTTTTTTTGTCTTTTGGGGTAGAAAACAATGTGGACATTGAGCAATTTCTTCATTTTCCCCAATCTTTTCCAAAACTTTTTCTTTTAAGAGGCTTGAAAAAAAGTCATTGTCTGGGAATGGGTTAATCAATTACAATAGAATTCTTCATTTTGATGATGTACAGAGAACAAAGAAAAAAATAAATCTCATTTTCTCAAAATAACTTTCAACACTATTTGTTTCTAATTTGTCAACATGCAGATTTTTTTACTTGCCATGTGAAACTTCTTTCAATTTGAACCAGTCTAAAATTTGTTGTCTGGTAAAGGATAAGAGTTAACATATTTTCATTTTTTCAACAATTGCAATTTTAAAATTGTGATGATACAAAGTGAATTATAAAGGAACGACAATTACTGGCATTATGTATCATTTAGTGGGAGAAGACAAAATTTTCCAAAAAGAAGTTTTCACTGTATACCATAGAATGGAGCTTAGCCCTGCCTATTAAATCTGATCAAAGTCTTTTTTACAAAAATATGATGAAGAGTCACCCAAAGATTATTCCTTTAAAATTTCCTTAAAATCCATCAATTGGTTTCTTAGAAGAAGACTTTTAAAGGTTTTGACTACCCTTTGTGGAAATTAACCCCTCCCATAAAAGCCTTCTTTTAATCCAATAAAAAATCTTTGAAGAAATCTGATAAAGGGTCTCCAAAGTTTAATTTCTGTGAAATTTGGTGGAAATTTGTACAGCACTTTCTAGGAAGATGATTTTTAAAGTAAAAGTTTACATATGCACACAGAAACGTTGGATGTACATATGGACAGACGCACAATGGACACAACTCTATGACATAGTTTGCTGGTTTTCAGCCAATGGAGATAAAAATTATATCTAGGTAAAGAATTACATACGACAGCCTCCCTATTGATCTCATCACTTAACTGATCCTGCTTTTCATCTACCATCAATAGAAATGCTTTGGAAAAACATTGTGAAAAAATGAAGAAATTGCTTGTTACAAGTGCTTGATAAGAGGGGACACAGATGCTGACTGCCTAGCTATAGCAATACTTCAGGTTTCCAAGCTAATATTGTTGTCTGCAACTTCTTTCAATATGAACCAGTCTAATATTTTGTTGTTTTGTTATTGGTTCATTGAGGATATTATATGAAAATATGATATATTTGATACACATCCTCCCCCTGTAAAGGTATATTTTCACAGTATACAGTTTACCTGAAAAAACAATATGTGTACAGAAAAGGTCAAGTTCTTTTTTAAGTTTACCTACCTAAAGCTGCCTGTCAGATCTGAAGCTCCTGGCCGTAACAAAATTTGTGTGACATAGTTTGCAGTGCGGCTGGAAGAAAATAAAGAAATGTCATTGGTTAAATGAAGGAATATAAATACACAAATTGAAGGAAGATGCAGACAACATTTACTAGCTGGTGAAACATTGAAAATCTTTGTCTTTTTTTCGAGAAAATATTGTGCATGATGAAGAAATTACTTCTAAGTTATTTCTTCAATTTCCACAATGTTTCAAAAGCATTTTTCTTTGGAACATAAAAAGGCAGGACTTTATGGAAATGGATTATCCCATTACCACAACAAGTCACATTTCATGCAATGAATGCAAGAAAATAAGCTATAAAAACGTTTTGAAAAAAGCAAACAGAGTCATCATGAGCATTTTGAGGATTAATTGCAATACTGTATTAAGTTTCAATTCAATATATATATGCTTAGAATAGTATTGCAATAAATGCTCAATTTTCTCACAATATTTTCTATCCAGTATCTTTCCTCTCAAGCACATCTTTAATTGTTACAGACAAACCCTTTCAATTTGAAAGTCTGAATTCTTAATTTCAGGATCACATTGTCAATGTGTTATAACCAATTATCACATAAGTCCATAAACTCAGCCCAGATAGAACAGGTTTTAGAATAAAAATGTGAGGAAATTGTCACAGGAATTTTCTTCCTACTCAAAACTCCTTTCCCCAAATTGTCCTTAACCTCTTACACTTTTGACCAGACAAAACTGGATTCACAAAGCCTGTTTTGATGAACAACTTCTCTGTTTAAAATTGATTTGAATAAGGAATCTACAAAACAATGATAAAAAACAAGAGGGCCAAGATGGCCCTAAAAACACTTATCTGAGAAATATTTCCTGAATTCTTTATGTCTAAAAGGCCAAGCATTGCCTTGCCCACATTTTTACTTAAAATCTGAGAAGATGATTTTCAAAGTTTTCACCATATATGAAAATAGCCCTGCCTATTAAAGCCATATTTTTCATCCAATCTTAATTCTTTGAAGAAAAATCTGATAAAGTGTCACCCAGCAAGCATTCCTGTAAAATTTGAATGAAATCCATCAATTAATTTCTTAGAAGAAGATTTTTAAAGGTTTCACCATATATGGAAATGAGCCCCGCCCATTAAAGCCATGTTTTTCATCCAATCAAAATTCTTTGATGGAATCTGATAGAGGGTCAGCCAAGGATCATCCCTTTAAAATTTGGTTGAAATCCATCAATTGGTTTCTGAGGAAGATTTTTAAAGCTTTCATCATATATGAAATTTGCCCCGCCCATTAAAGCCATGTTTTTTACCCGATCAAAATTCTTAGAAGGAATCTGATAACGGATCACCCAAGGATCATTTCTGTGAAATTTGGTTGAATTCTGTTGAGTACATTCTGGGGAGAAGATTTTTAAAGTAAAAGTTTACGGACGGGGGGATGGACGCACAGACGGCGGACACAACACCATGACAATAGTTGCTGGCTTTCAGCCAGTGGAGCTAAAAACCTAATAGATTTTGTCTTTAAATCCCATCCATACACATATTCATCCTTGATATATACAACTGACGTACCATCAAAACACTAACCTGATAACCTTTCTCTTTAAATCCCATCCATAAACACCTCCATCCCCTATATATCTTGTTCCTGACACCACATCAAAATTACCTTCTCTCTGTTTTCTAACAAAACATAAAGAATATATATGATTTTTATATCAAGCAACAACAATGCATCATATGTTGAGAGAAAGAAATATGAAGTCTGACTGCTCTATGACGGCAGCGCATCTTTGAAGAGAATCCGATAAAAACTGTGGACTGTATTGTGTTAAGGAAGATATTTCAATCAAGTTCTCATAAAGCCCCTTTTCCTGTGATACTTTATTGTTGGTTTAATCATTCTGTGAAAGTTTCAAGTGAATCTGATGAATATGGGGACTTCACTATGTTAACTAGAATAATTAAACAAAAATTTGTATGGCCTCTTTTTATGATACTTGACGGATTGTACCCAATTCTGAAAAGAACCATCCTTATGATCTATGAAATTTTGAAGTGAATCCAGTGAAATCTAGGGACATCACTGTGTTAAAAAGAATATTTAAGAAAGTTTTCATAAGTCCCATTTTCATGTGTTACTTGCCATATCAGGTCTACTGTCAAAACAATAGTAATGATGGTACAATCAATCTCTGTAATCTGTGGAATTTATTGTGTTAATGAGGATTTTATAGTGAAATTTTCAAAGGGCCCCTTTTCCTGTGATACTTTACAGAACAAACCAAATTTCAAAAGGAACATTTCTGATGAAGGTACAATCATTCTGTATAAGTTTAAAGAAAATCAATGAAAACAGTGGACTGAATTATATCAAGAATTTTTGTAAACAATTTTTCAAAGCCACTTTGCCCGTGAAACTTTACAAATCAGAACCAACTTAAAAAAACTAACAATCCCAATGATAGATAGTTTGAAGAAAATGATGACTTTATTGTGATAATGACATTTTTGCAATAAGAGTTTCATAAGGCTCCTTTTCTTGTGTCACTTAACAGATCAGACCCAATTTACAAAGGAACATCCAAAAGATGATACAATCATTCTATTAAAGTTTGAAGAGAATCTGATAAAGACTGAGGACATTCTTGTGTTGATGAGAATTTGGTAATAATTTTTCATACAGCCCCTTTTCCTGTGATACTAGACAGGTCAGGCCTAATTTGGAAAGAGACAATCCTAATGATGGTACAAACATTCTGTGAAAGTTTGAACAAAATCCGATGAAAACTGTGGACTTAAGTGTGGTACAAGATATTTTAGATTAAATTTCTTAAGGCTCCTTTTCCTGTGATACTTGATAGATCAGGTCTAATGTCAACATCAACAATTATAATTATTGTACAATCATTCTGTGAAAGTTTGAAGAAAATCAGATAAAGGCTCTAGACTTGGTAACAAGGCTTATAGATGAAATTATCAAAATGCCCCTTTTTCCATGATACCAGACAGATCAGGCCCAATTTGAAAAGAACTTTGAAAGACTTTATTGTGGTACAAGGATTTTAAAATTAAATTTCATGAGGCTCCTTTTCCTGTGATACTTGACAGATCAGGTCTTATGTCAACATCAACAACCATTATTATTGTACAATCATTCTGTGAATGTTTAAAGAAAATTCGGTGAAAGCTCTGGACTTGGTAACAAGGATTTCTAAATGAAATTTTTGTAAGGCCCCTTTTCCAGTGTTTCTTGACAGTTCAAACCCTGTTTTGAAAAAAATGATTGTTATGACCTTAGAATCATTCAGTGAAAGTTTTAACAAATCTGATCAAAGCTATGAGCTTCATTGCATTAATAGGGATTTTTTAATTAAATTTTCATACAGCCCCTTTTCCCATGTTACTTAATGGATCTGATCCAATTCTAAAGGGAACTATACTTACAAAAGTATAACTACATGTATTCTGTTTGAGTATGAAGACAACCCAATGAAATCTGTAGACATTACAACATTAATTAAGATTTTTCTAATTAAATTTTCATAAGGCCCCTTTTCCTATATTTCTTAATGGATCAGACCTACAGATACAATCCTTATGATGGTACAATCATTTTGTGAAAGTTTGAAGTCAATCATGTGAAATTTGGGGCCATGATGTGTTAACTAAGGCTTTTTATGATGCCCCTTTTCCAATGTTACTTAATTGAAGATTTTTTAAAAGGCCCCTTTTCCCGTTGTTTCTCGACGGATCATACCAAATTCTGAAAGAAACAGTTCTTATGATGGTAGAATCATTCTGTGAATGTTTGAAGACAATCCGATGAAAACTAAGGACTCTAGAGTGTTAACGAGGATCTTTAAATTGAATTTTAATTAGGCCCCTTTTCCAGTGTTTCTTGACGGATCTGACCCAGTTTTGAAAGATACCATCCTTTTTATAGTACAATCATTCTGAAAAAGTTTGAAGAGAATATGATTAAAACTATGGACTCTAGAGTGTGAACAAGGATTTTTAATTAAATTTTCATAAGGCCCCTTTTCCTATGTTTCTTGACGGTTAATACTTAATTTCAAAAGGAATGATCCTTATGATGGTACAATCATTTTATGAAAATTTGCAGGAATCTGATGAAAACTGTGGACTCTATAGTATTAATGAGGATTTTTTAATTAAATTTTAATTAGGCCCCTTTTCCCGTGTTTCTTTACGGGTCTGACCCAATTTCGAAAGGAACAATCCTTATGATGGTACAATCATTCTGAGAAGGGAATCCGATGAAAACTGTGGACTCTAGAGTGTTAACAAGGAAATGTTAACTGATGGACGACGGATGGCCAGTAGAGTTAAAAAGAACACTCCATTCAAACCATCCTTTAATAGATATGCATAAAATACAGTAGAACTTGTATGAAACAACCAATCAGTGATCACTGAAGAGAAAACAGATAAACCCATTACCATTCAATCCTGCTTGTTTACACATATAGAAAAATAGAAAAGGAAAACTTTGTGAGAAAAGAAGAAATTGCTTGTTACAAGCAATTTCTTCTTTTCTTACAAAGTTTTCCAAACCATATGGTCCTTATTTTCCCCTTTAAACCAAAATCATTTTGTTGTCTGCAACTTCTTACAATTTTGATCAGTGTTATTGTTTGGGAATGGGTTAATACATTTTATGTGACCTGATTATGATGGATCAATTGCTTGCACGCATAAGTTTTTGCAAAATGCTCACTCAATGACTCAAACTTTTTTATCAAAAATATTATAGGATTTAGTTATGTTATTTATTTGATATAGCAAATTCTTCAATTTTTCAAAGCTTATGCTTTTGGCAAAGGAATTTCAATAATGATAGCTTAATAAAAGTGGTTGCCTAATTCAGGTTGTCACTTAGCCTATTCCCACCTAACAAAATTTTAGGCTGGTCCAACAAAAGATGTACGCAACAATTTCAAGTTGATGGATTTTTATTTTTTTTTTAAACAATTGTTGATAATGAAGAAATTGTTTGATACAAGCAATTTTCTTTATTTTCCGCAAAATTTTCCAAAGCTTTTTCATTGATACAAGCAATTTTCTTCATTTTCCACAAAGTTTTACAAAGCTTTTTTCTAAAGGGGCTTTAAAAAGAGGGATTGGGTGGGAATGGGTTAAGAAAGATTAACTGAATGCAACATGTCTTTCAAATAAATGATTCTTTGAGGACTAAAGTACTTTATTTTTGTAAGATTTCAAAGTCATTCTGGTTCCTTGAATAAATAGACTTCTCTTCTACTTACTTGATAAACTGTGGTATAAACTTTGGCTGTAAAAATAAGAAATAACAAACTTGAGTGAGTTAACCTGTTCCCACACAGTTATGCCTTTTGACATCCCTCAAGAAATATAATTGGGAAATCATTGTGTAAAATGAAGAAATTGCCTGCAACAAGCAATTTCTTCATTTTACACAATGTTTTCTATGCAGAAAGTTGAGAAAATCTGAAATTCCTTAAACTTTGAATTGTCGTCTGCAACTCCTTTCAATTTGGATGAGTCCAAAATTTTGCCATAATGGGTTAAGGAATAAATTCCTTGTAATATGACATAGAAATTTCAAAGACCAGCAAAATTGTTTAGAATTCTGACTGCCTTCTTTCAACATCATGTACTGAATTTAAATCTTTTTGACACTACTTCTTACCCTAAATGACAAAGCTCTTAACTTAAAATTGTCCTTTCAAATTTCTTGGCGTGAGCAGTAATTTTGGTATGCAGTCAAGTTACATTTACTCAAGCAATAAACAGACAATAGCCCCTCCAGAAAATATCCCCTTCTATGTTATTTGACAAGGCTGAGATTATCCCCTAAATTTATATCCTAAATCTAACAGAGCTGACTTTAGCCCCTTTTTCATTCTGACAGGGTGGAAAAATCCCTTTCCTAATATTAACAGGGCAGACATTATCCCCTTCATAGTTCTACTAATGCAGATAAAAAAACAAACTTCTAAAATATATCACAGACAATTCACGGTCTCTGGATTGGTTAGAAGTCTGGTATTTCACCTGAAAACCAGTCAGAGTTTTTCCATTATGTTAATAGTAAATCCAAATAATCAACATAAATCTATTTAAAATGTACATGGAATGCTGTGTCCATTGCTTTCAATTATGGAGAGTTATTGATATTGGAGTGAGTATCCAATCATTATTCAATACGGATCTAAGGCAGCCCTGAGTAAACTCTTACCCAGTCTAGATAAGATTGTGAAAAAGTGTGTAAGGAAACATGAATAATCTACTTCAATACATGTAGAAAGATTGTAAAAAAGGAAATGTTAGTAATAAATGATATACTCTGATTCTACTGGCAACCGATACTTTGTAAAAACAGCTCATACAAAAACTGTAGCTATGATGTTTATGATGGTCTTATACCAATACCATGTATCAGAAAAAGATAAGATCATATGGAAAGGCTAATAATACAGCTAACATCCGGCACATTCTAGCTTGTTAAGTTTGATTTATATCTTAAAGGATCAGGAAGAACAACATATTACCAGATAGCTTCAAATAGAATAAAAAGTTGAAGTTGACAAGAGTTTCAATTTAAAGAAATAAGGTGGTAAAGACGGAAAAGCTGCTCTTTGCCTTTACCATGATGTTTACTAGAATACACATTTTATGGAGTCGCTCGCACAGAAATATACAAAAATATTTAAATAACGCTGGTTTATTATTCAATACAAACTGGAAAAATTAATGTTAATCCAATGAATGGAAGGGGTTATTGTCTGTTTTGTTACTTAAGTCCAAAGAAATTTAGTACAATTTACGGAGGGGATAATATCTGCCCATTTAGGGGATGATGTCCGCCCTGTCACTATTAGAAAGGGGATATTGTCTACCCTCACAGGATGACAAAGGGGCTAATGTCTGTCCTGTTGATTTTAGAAAAGAGATAATGTCCGCCTTGTCAAAAAACATAAAAGGGGGTATTGTTCAGAGGGGCTATTGTCCAAGATTCACTCCAGCTAAAAGGGTTAGACTGGGTCCGCCATCCACTTTAACAAAACCCTCAGGTAAATCCCAAACAACTGTATCATGATATTGGCGTGTGGGCATTTAGTGACAAATACCCTATAATTGAATCTGATTGGCTGACTGATTTTTTTAAATAATATCATGGAAAAGGGACATGGAGTTCCTTATATAACATTAAAACAATGAAAATTCCAAGCCTTTTCTCACACAAAATTTCAATTGTTGATGTTAGAAATGTTTTAACATGGAAACAAAGTACTTTAAACTACTAAAGTAAGATTTTTATCGTATTAAATGGAAACTCTGTGGTATGTCCAAATTTGTGATCAAAATTACCTGTGTATGTGTAAGCCTGGTTTAATTTTTTAAGTACGTCAAAGTTCCTAAGGGGCAAGGATTCCTGTGTATGTAATTCTAAATTGGTGAAGTTTCATTTTAGTTAAAACGTTTGCAAATATGGTGTGTGAATGTAGTTTTCACACTGTTAAAAATAACCTCTAGGCTTTGTGTGTGGGTGTATGACAAATTGGTGACTTGTTTTCATACCTTGTTTGTCACATTTAATGTGAGACCTTTAAGACTAGAACTTAATGATTAGAAATTATCACATTCTCATTTGGTGAACGGTAGCTATGGAAAACATTGACAGAAGTGAAGAAAATGCTTGTCACAGAGAATCTCTTTTAATTTGTCAAGTCTTCACTTTTGTTGCTAATGAATGGTAGCCTTGGATAAAAGGAAGAAATGGCTTGTAAAAGCATCTCTCTTTAAGTTTGATAAGTCTATCTTTTGTTGACTGATTATCATTAGGGAACAGTGGCAACTGTGTGAATTTCATGTTCTCTGAATTTGAATACTGGCAAAAACTTTTTTTCCTTTCCATTTTTCTTTGTCATTTTGGGTAGAAAACAATGTGGAAAATGAAGAAACAGCTTGTAAAAAGTAATTTGTTCATTTTCCACATTGTTTTCATGAACTATTTACCTAGGTCGCAAAAATTATTGTGCGATAACGAGTTATTGATCCATGTAGAATTTCTATGCTTGACTATCATGATGAAGTACAGTCATAAGATAGCTGCATATCATTTTGTAACAACTTACATGGTGGGACAAATCTGCGTCCATGATGATGATAAAATTTCCTGTTGCATGTTTCATTCCATGTATGTATGCTGTACCTGCAATGAGATTGGTTCTTCGTTTTTATTATGATAACTGATTCAAAAAGCATGGACTTTATTTCTCACATTATCAAACTAAAGAAAATTTAATACTCATCCAGTTTAGAAGTTGCAGATGACACTTTTGGGGTAAAAACATTGTGGAAAATGAAGATATTGCTTGTTACAACAATTTTTTATTCATTTTCCACAGTGTTTTCCAATACTTTTATCTTGGGGGGGGGGGGGACATCAAAGAGCATCACTGAGTGGGAATGGGTTAAGCATACCAAGACTTTTATAGACTACCAGTGCATTTGAATTCGAAAAGCATGTTTTCATCTTAACCCATTCCCACATGATTAAATTTTGGACCAGTCCAAATTCAAAGAACTTGCAGATAACAGTTTCAAGTTGATGAAATCTTCAAAATCTTTGTCTAATTGGGTAGAAAATATTGTGGATAATGAAGAAATTGCTTGTAACAATGTTTTCCAAGTCTTTCACACTGAGGGGCGTTTAAAAGCGTTACTGTGTGGGAATGGGTTAACTTTTATCACAGGAAACCTGAGGTACTGCTATATCCTTGGTTTTGCCCTTATCTTTGTTGTTTTCTGGGTACAGAAACTTTGACATAGGGCTAATATTGATATTACTGTAGACATTGACAGAAAATACAGAAACAATGTTCACCGTCAGAGGTGCAATCTTCACCATCAAGGGGACCTCTGAATGCATTTTTGTAAAAAAAAATTATGTCCATTTTTTGACTTTGGTATTTGTTCCCTATCAACCTCAGCTCCTGTTGATCTTTTTTACCCTTGACAAATTATTTTTCAATAAAGGGAAATAATCCTTTTTAGAATATATGCAGGCCTTAACCCATTCCCAAACAATCCCGCCCTTTTACACCCTAAAGAAAAGAGAAAAGGGATGTCAATGGAACAACATGTCCAACCCGCTGATATGTACAGAGAATGTGGTGCGCAGAATGTTTTTTGTAAAGCTGAGTTCTTGTACTTGGATGTATCACAACAAATGTTTTGCATGACACTAGCACTCACCAATTAGGACAACTGTACCAAGTTATTTTCTAATCCATCCATAAATGTAGAAGTTATGCTCTGTACATGGTCTTTTCAAATTCAACAGTGACATTGACCTTGCACATATAATATGACACTAGCTCTCATCAAGAGGAATAACTGTGCCACATTATTTTCAAATCCATCCATGAATGTGGAAGTTATACTGCGGACAAGGTCAAATTGGTTGCTTCACCTTCAGCTGTGACCTTAGTCATATCACAAAAATTTTTCACATGACACTAGCACTCATCAAGAAGAACAAATGTGCCAAGTTATTTTCAAATCCATCCATATATGTGGAAGTTATGCTGCGGACAAGGTCAATTTTGTTGCTTCACCTTCACCTGTGATCTAGGTCATATCACAACAAATTTTTCACATGACACTAGCACTCATCAAGAAGAACAAATGTGCCAAGTTATTTTCAAATCCATCCATAAATGTAGAAGTAATCCTCCGGACAAGGTCAATTTTATTGTTTGACTTTCAGCTGTGATCTTGACCTTTGACATATCACAAAAAATGTTTTGCATGACACTAGCACTCATCAAGAACAACTGTACCATCAATAAATGTAGAAGTTACCCTCTGGACAAGGTCAATTTCATTGTTTGACCTTCAACTGTGACCTTGACCTTGGAGGTATCACAATAAACATTTCCCATGACACTAGCACTCACCAAGAAGAACAACTGAGCCAACTTTCAAATCCATCCATAAATGCAGAAGTTATACTCCAGACAAAATTCCGGACTGATGGACCCACGCACTAATGCACACAAGCACTAACACCAAAGTGAAATCGTGACATGTCTTGCTGACCGCACGCAGGCTCGACAAAAAGCTTAAGAAAATGTGAACTTTTAAGAAATTGCTGTTTTCAACCTCAATAGAGAAATGAAATAAGCTTAAATCAACCTAGAACTGTTGTCTGCAACCTCATTGAATTTGGACAAGTCTAAAATTTTGGTGAGGGGAAATTGGTTAATAACCATGAGATGCTCGTCATGAAAACCCATTGTGTGTATAAGATGAATCTGAAGTTTGAATGAAAACTTACTAAAAATTGTAAAAATAGAAGTTTGATGAATGAAATACTGGAAACTGATAGAAGTACAGAGATGCCAAAATCTAGAATTAGGAAGGGTAAAAGGATAGATGCCAAAACACAATTATAAACCTGACATATAGATCAATCTGATAGTTTATGCCTACACTAGAGACGATTTGTTTGTTTTTATGGGGTTTAATACTGCTTTTAACAATCTTTCAGTCATATCGCGGCTGGAGCACCTAATAATTGATTCCTGGTGTATCTCACACCAGTGCCACCATTACAACCTTTCCTAGCCTCCAGCTGCTATCCCACATATGTTTACGGTTATCCACCTATTGGTGAGAGACGAATGTCGGAAAGGATAAGTGCTGTTGCCGGTGATCAAACCCAAGACATCCAATGATTGAAGATTGGGAGGCTGATGTGCTCCCAACTGCTCTATGGCGGATTCTAATTCTTTCTCACCATTTGCTTTGGCAATAAGAATCATACATGAATTCTAATTTTTTAATTTACACTTTTATGTAAAACCCTGGTACCTACAATATTTGGATGATTACACAATGTTTTCTCCCCGGAAAGTTGAGAAAATCTTAAATTTTGTAGACTTTAAATTGTTGTCTGCAACTTCCTTGAATTTGGACCAGTCTTAAATTTTGTCATCTGGTAATCAGTTAAACCTTTTTCTTCAGCTAGAAGTCTACACATTTCGATTTCTGTTGAAGCCATTTTATTTTCATTTTTCCTCTCTGAGTTGCCAAAGCAATCAGAGTTACTCATGAATTGAAAAACTTGGAATGATTTTGAAAGAATTGGTTCTGTAAAGTTTCATTGAAATATGATGGGTAAATTAGATGAAAAAGTTCACAGAATTTGTTCTTTATTTCAATGTACTATCCAAGTTCCCACAACATAGTACATACTTAAATTTCATTGATAAAAACAATATTGGAAACTAACCATCAGGAAGATTTCAAAGCATGTGTGATGTGTCAAACATATCTTTTGTGTGAAGTAAATATGATTAAAAATGAAAATATTCAATATAAGATTTGATCTACGGTACTCCTAGAGACTTACATTTTTTACACTTTCCTGTTTTTCAAAAGTTAGACCTGTCCAAATCAAAACTTTTGCAGACAAAAATTTCTAGAGCGTATATAGTACAGTTGTTATTAAGACCCCTTTTCTTATGTTTTTCATGGATCAGTCCAATTTTCAGCAGGGGCTTTTTCATGGCCTGGCAATCATTCTCATTTGGGACAAATTTTGTATAGAGCCCAAATTGTTGCAACTGAAATTGCCATGAAATCTATTTTCCCAGAATTTTGCTGTCTCATTTTCTTTAGGGCTCATACTTGACATGACAAATATCCCAGTCAAGTTTCAAAAGGAAAGGCCAAATTGTAGCCTCTAGAGTGTTAACCTAATTGTCTCTGATCAACAAAGCGTCATTGGAAAAAACATGTACATCTAACTTATTGCAAATCCTTGGAAACAATATTAATGTATTTTGACATACCTAGCCCTAGCTTCTTCTCTCTTGGTCTTAAAACCTGAAAATTTTTAGAAAAACACTTTCATATAACAATTTCTCTGGGAGTATAAGTCAGGATTGTGTGGTAATGGGTTTCAGGAAATCCTGAAGTCATGATAGCAAAATATTTATCAGTTTATTAAATCATTCCCACATAACCAACTTTTTGATGCCCTGCTGCGGCGAATATCCTTTCTGACATTTTTCTCTCACTAATTGGTAGGTAATCGTAGACCTAAGTGGGATAGCAGCTGGAGGCTCAGAAAGGATGTAGTAGTAGTACTGGTGTCAGAAATACCAGGAGTCTATGGTTAGGAGCTCCAGCCACTGCGATTTGACTGAAATACTGTTAAAAGTTGCGTTAAGCCCTATTCAATCAATCAATCAATCAATTTTTGATCCCTGTAAAGAAAAAGCTTTGGAAAACATTGTAGAAAATGAAGAAATTGCTCTTTACAAAAAAATTCTTCAATCTCCACCATGTTTTCTATCCAAAACATATAACATTTTCAAGTTTCCATCAACGAAAAATTGAAGCCTGCCACTTCCTTTCGATCTGGTCTAAAGTTGTGTTACCTAGTAATGGATGAAATGATCATCATTCGAAGAGCTTGGAGAAAAAATAATTTCATCAACATTTATGATGATTGGATATCAAAGCTTTGCCCCCCTGTGTCAAAGGGCTGTATACTTCAGTAAAGATTAAACTGACAGTTGGATGCCACCGCTCAGCTGTTCCAGTGCTTGATAGTGGGTAAAGTTTCTAAGTAGTAAAAGGGGCATAATTGATTTAAAAATACATTTATTGATATCCCCCTTGTTGGTTATAGATTGCTCTTGTGATAGCGAACTTTACTCTGAGTTTCAAATGAATTTGTTTTGTTATACCAGTGATATTACAAAATGTAAAAGTTTTGGACAATGATGACGCTTGGCCAGACAACCTCGCCATAGAAAAACCTTGGATTTTCTCAAAACAGCTGAGATAAATACAGAGCAAAATGCCTTTATCAAATATTAATATCTGAATACCCCTTCCCAATAGAAAGCATTTTTTAAAATGTAAGACCTTTATAGATGACATTCACATTAGCAAGATGATGTGTAATTGTGAGGGGTTACTTCATGCTAATTATGAGGGAAATGTTAAGTTTGTAGATTAACCGATTCCCACACTATCCCACATTTTGACTACCCTCAGGAAAAAACTTTGGAAAACAGTGAAAAATGAAGAAATTGCTTGTGATAAGCAATTTCTTTATTGTCCACAATATCATCTTTCCTAAATCACAAAGATTTTAAAATTTCACCTACTTTAACTTGTTGCCTGCAGCGATCTGTCTAAAATTTGATGTTGGTTACACTTTGACAGACAGAGAGACTCACATTGTTAACCCTTTCCCGTACAATCACTGGTTTTTACGTCCCTGTGTTTTTATACTTTAGAAAACATTGTGGAAAAAGAAGAAATTGCTTGTCACAAGCAATTTCTTCTTTTACCACAATATTTTCTACCCTACTGATTGGTTATTTCTTAAAAAAATAGACTTTAAATTGTCGTCTGCAAAACCTTTGAATTTGGACAGGTCTAAAACTTTGCAAAACGGGAAAGGGTTAAACAATATACATGTACCTCTTCCAAATAAAAAATAGGAGATTTTTAACCCATTACAGGATGGCAAAAATTCAGACAGGCTGAAATTGAAAGGAGTTGCAGACGACAATCAAACGTTTATGAATGTTTAGATTTTGTCAACTTTCTGGGTAGAAAACAATGTGGAAAATGAAGAAATTGCTTGTCACAAGCAATTTCTTTATTTTACACAATGTTTTCCCAATTGTTTTTCTTGAGGGGCGTCAAAAGGTGTCATTGTGTGGGAATATGTTTATTGGAATTTTCATGTTAGCTTAGAGTGAAACAATTAACCCTTGTTATGCTGAATAAAAATCCTCTACAGAACTGCATTAAAATCATAGGGCTGTCAGCATTAGATGCACTAATATAAGGTTGACGAATATGTTGAAAGATCATTTTATAAACAACTTTGGTTTGAAAGGGACGAGCAGGTGGTGTAGACTAATATCAGACTGCACATTTGTGCAGGCTGATCTTTTTCTATACCTCCTGACAAAACAGGAATATTCTGGGTTCAGCATGACAAGGTTTAACAGCTTATGAATATTTACAATTTTATCTTTTCCATAAATCTTCTCCAATTGTTTTGCAGCTTCTAGTGTGCCATCTGGACTGCCATCATCAATCACAATTATTTCATAATCATAGCCACTGGAAATAAAAGCAGACCATTAACTGATGACATTATGATCACTTTTAACTTCTTAATCCATTACCACATAACAAAATTTTAGATTTGTCCAAATTGAAAGAAGTTACAAATGACATTTTGAAATACTCTAAATAGAAAAGTATGTACCAAAATAAGGTAGTAAACTCTGTGAAAAAAACAGAAATTGCTTGTTACAAGAGAGAATGAAATAACATACCTCTTAGCTCAGTTAATTAAAAACTTACTCTAAAATGGAGAAATCCTGCATTTGTAACATAGACTGGTCACGTTTCCTCTCACTGTCATATGTACTGCACCCCAAATATAACAAGATTGTCATGATGTATCAATGAACCATTTTATAAAAGGATCTTGTTATGTCCAAGTTGACAAAAATACCTGCTGTTTGTTGAGTAACAATTTTATTGAAAAAATATTGTGGAATATGTCCTTCCTTAGAAGAGGATGTGATGATAACTCTGCGTACTTTAACCCTTTCCCACTTGACAAAATTTTAGACTGGTCCAAATTGAAAGAAGATGCAGACGACAATTTCAAGTTGATGGAATTTTAATTTTTTTCACCTTTTTGGATAGAAAACATTGTGGATAATGAAGAAATTGCTTGATACAAGCAATTTCTTCATTTTCCACAGTGTTTTCCAAAGCTTTTATCTTGAAGGGCGTAAAAAGGAGGGATTGAGTTGGAATGGGTTAATAGACCAGTTACGAAATAAAATATGAGATTACACAGTTTACATAATTGCATGCAAAGATTGCATTTATTGTATGAATACCGTTGTTGCAAAATTTTTCTATTCTATTTTTTTAACAATTGTTACAATGTCATTTGTTTTATTGGTTTGTTAGAAAGGAGCTCTGATGAATATCTGACTTATACTCTATGAAAGGGCAAAGTATTCCCAATACTTCTTTTTTGCTAAGAAAGACTGACTGGTGCGGTCATCCAATGCAATAGCTTTTTGTATTTAGTATTCATGTACATTTTTAAAATTTAAGGTGTTAGATGAACATGAATATATGATATAACGAGAACTGCCTATGAATCAGCTATAAATGCCTACAAAAGATGAAATTTTACCATCTGTATACTTATCGATCCTATAGTACAATCAAACCCGGTATGCATCAAAATTATGATCTTAGACTAAATTCCTACGATTGGTAGCATATTACCTTTTAACCCATTCCTGTTCAATCCCTGGTTTTTACATCCCTGTGATTTTATAATTAAGAAAACATTGTAGATAAAAAGAAATTGCTTTTAGCAAGGGTATAGTACTAGTCCTGAAAGTGAAAGGACCTCCAGCAGTTTGTCTCTAGAAAAGACTGCATATTTTTTTCTCTCTCACTCGGAATCCCGAAAGCTTTTTCATCAAAAATTAATCCAGAGTCCATTGGTTCCCTGTCTTCTTTTTTGTAAGATAAATTGTTCCAAAGTATTATAATTGACTCTCTCCCCTATCTGGGGCACTCAACACTTGTTTTTAGTGTAAATTAAGTCATAATTTAAGGCTCCTAACAGGGAAAATTTGTAGCTGATTTTACTCGGATAAAATAGCTATATAAATTGGTTGAGATTTTGATAATTTTTCACAATATTTTCAAATTCTGTAAATGTTTTGTTACAGTTGTATAGATCCATCGCAGCAGCAAAATATATTTTTTATCCAGATGATAGAGAGAATGTGTTAGAAATTTTAAGTAAATAGATATACAAGGTAGATAAGTTGAATAAATAAAGCCTTACACTCATGATGAATGAGAGTTTTCTCCAGCTAGTATTTTAATTATAGTTACATCTGAGAGGTTTAATTTGACTAATTACGTTTAGTTTTATATACTCATAATGCTTCAATCTTAGTGCCTAAACTTTGCAGCAGCAGTGACATTTGTATCCCTTTGAAGACCTGATTTGATTACAACGATACTTAGACAATCTCCTTTGAACGCAGTCAATATGTGTGTCTTCATGGCGATTCCTTGAAGTACTGTTTCCACATGGAATAGATTGTTTTACCAGATTTTTTTCACAGAACCATATTTATTCATTTCAATCACACAATCATAAAATTGTACAGGTTTTACTAATGCCATGATATTAGGATAACTCAGGCTACAAGAAATCACTTCAACCCAAATAATGCCTCAAAATCTTACTCCCTAAGAGTCTTCAAAGACATCAGTAATTTGGAATGGGACAGTTGATGCACCTATATTTGATATCCTATACTTGATATGATTGACAATAATTGAAAGGCTATTTTCTTATATGACACGTCATAAGGTACGAACATATAAAGGGACGAATCTGTAGCAAATGCGGAGATTTTCCTAGTATTCATTTTAACAATAAGGTAAAGGGCAGATTTATCCCTTTGAAAAATTAAATTGATAATTCTTACCTTTCCTCGAAATGTTTAACTAGCAGCCACACGATAATTGGTAAGTTCTCGCGTTCATTGTAAGTCGGCAACAAAACGGAATACTTGTCTGACGCCATATTGCTCACAGGAAATGAGGGACCAGAAATTGAATTAAATAGTTTTTGCCGTCTGCATCATCTTTTCTTCTCAATTTAATAATCAAATCACAGTTATAAAAAAAATGTGTTTATAGATTTTAAAAGCTCTAGCACAAAGATTAATGTCAGTTTAAACGGAAAATTATTGATCCCATTAGTTGACCTTTGATCCCGGAAATGTCAGTCGAGCTAGCAGACAGCAGAAACAGAAAAAGAAATTTATCTTTTACTCTATGAATGGCATTTTTAGAAGATGACACAGGCCAACAAGAAAGGTTAAATCAATTCATCTATTTGCAATCAAAGTTTGAAATAATGACACTCTCAATTTCAAGGGAAACAGAACGTGTTCCTCTGCTCTTGTTAGCCTGGGTTATAGAGAATAGATGGTTGGTGTATTTATATATAGAAAAGTTTATTGGGCAAGGTGTAGGAATTTATCTGGTGAGCCAAAGGCAAGTTGAATAAATTCCGAAGCCGGGCCGGATGAACTATTCCATATCAAGACACTAAACCATCTATTCTTTTTATCCTGTTACCAATTTTGAAAATGATTTTGAAAATAAAAAATATCTCCGATAGGCTAAGTAAATGTAAGGTAATCTCCTTTGCTGTACATGATTTTTACTGGGATGGGGTGTGGAGGGTCGACCCATGAAAGAACTCACAAAATTTTATTTTCAAGGCCCGAATAAGACAGAATTAACAAGAAAAAGTAACTCTTTAACCTTAAATAACAAAAGCCTACCTTGATTATTGAAAATTATTTGCCTAGATTTACCATCACTTGACCAAAGTGTCGAAGATTTTCTGGAGAGTTTGTTGTTATGCAGCTAAAACCAAACCCAAAGTCAATGCCATCCTTATCAAATATCACCAGATGGACAGGGCTTAGGATATAATGTTTTTATAAGGACATAAATTCTAGCTGAATATCTTAACATTTTTTGTTTAAAAGCATGGTTTTAAAAGTTCCCCAACCACTGTAAAAGTAGGTCCAATCTGTCATGCGATCAAGTGACATGATAAAGCTTAGATTTAAGGATATACCAGATTGCAAAATTTTGGACATGCCCAAATTGAAGGTAGTTGCAGATGGCATTTTAAAGTTTATGAGATTTTGGATTTTTTTTCAACTTTCTGGGTAGGAAACATTGCATATAATGAAGAAATTGCTTGTTGCAAGCAATTTCTTCATTTTACACAATTTTTTTCCAATCATTTTTCTTGAGGGGCATCAAAAAGCTTCATTGTGTGGGAGAGGGTTAGTTGAATTGTAGCCATTTTGTTGACCATGCTATTTATTTAGAAATAAGTTATCACATTTCAAATACTAACCAAGATTGATAAATGGACAAAGGACAGATAGTGTGAATTAGGGCTCACGCACACTCTCTTTGAAAGGGCTGTAATTTGATTAAGGCTTGTGTGAGGAAATCATCCTTTTTTCACAGTGCTTACCTGCAACTCTTTACATACTCTTTGTACCTGTGCAATTCCTTCTGGCTACCTTTGATGTATTAACTTTGTTGCTCAGCTAATAATGACGTAAATGTATGATTAATCTGCAATGTGTTAACTTGGTTGTTCAGCTAATAATGACATAAATGTACCATTAATCTACGATGTATTAACTTGATTGCTCTGCTAATAATGACGTAAATGCACCTTTAACCTCCGATGTATTATTTTGGTTGCTCAGCTAATAATGACGTAAATGTTTTGTTAACATTTGTTGAGACTTATTGAATTTCAAATTTGTTAAATCAATTACCTGAGGGCAAAGTTTTAGCTCGGTCCAAATGGAAAGGAGTTGCAGATGATAGTTAAAGCTTATGAAATTTTGGAATTCTTTTACCTTTGGGGTAGAAAACATTGTGGATAATGAAGAAATTCCTTGTTACAAGCAATTTCTTAATTATCCTCAATGTTTACAAAGCTTTTTTTCTTGGGGTGTCTAAATGTGTCATTGAATGGTAATGGGTTATGCCCCTCAAGAAAATAGTTTGGGAAAACACAATGGAAAATGTAGAAATTGCTATTTTCTACCCAAAAAGATATAGATTTCTTAAATTCCATCAACTTAAAATTGTTGTCTGCATTTTCATTCAATTTAGACTGGTCTAAAATTTTGCTGTGTGGAAATGGGTTAACCCATGACTGCTTTTCACCCAATTTGTGGAAATAATAAATGTTCTGTATCTAATTATTGGGTGATGAAAATGCATGAAGTAAATAAAAAATACATCAGCTTTTACATTTATTTTCATATTTGGCTAAAACTTGCCTTTCTTCTCAATACTATCATTTCTTCCAATACACATTTTACTGATTCGGAACATGGGCCTATATCATATGTCTGATTTACATATATGCTAATAAGCCCCCCCCCCCCTCCTTCATCTTTAAACATTCAAACTTGGCCACCTTGATCTTCTTACTAGCCTGAATTGAGTGGTGACCAGAGAAGTGAACTAGCTCAATAGCTCTATTAGACAATACTGTACCTGTTTAGCTTAACTACATAAAACTACATAATATTGGTAATTGTAGTATGTTTTACAGGCTTATCTATCCATACTCCAGTCTCTTGAGTATATATTTCAGTCAAAGATTGGTAATATGATTTGACTGAAGTTATTGTTTATCTTATAATGTACCTGATGACTTGAATGATGAATCTTCCTGCTTTTCCATTGCCAAAGTCTGAGCCTAATCTGTTTAATAGTTTCAGGGGAAGTAATTTGTAGTGATATGCAAAACCTCCAGAGAGACAAGTCACTGTTTGTAGTTGTTAATAGACAAAGTTGACCCGTTTAGGGTTGAGGGTCCTTTTCTCTGAATGGATACTGATTTTCCTGCCTTCTCTGCATGGTTGCAGCGGTAGGATGATGATAACTGCCAGACTGGAGTTGCCTTACCCACAGATCTCTGGGGGCAAGACTTGGGCAAGTCTTCTTGGAGGGGAGAGTCATGTGATGTATCAGGGGAGGTAATTTGTAATATGCAAACTAGGAATCCTCCAGAAGGACTGGTGACTGTTCATAGTCTTTGTAGAAAAAGTCAACCCATTTATGGTTGAGGATCCTTTTCTCTGATAGAATAGGCTTTGTCTAACAGCTCTGCATTTGACATCAGAAGTGTGGAAGACTTAGTATTATTTAGTCACAGGTTTGGACAAACAAACTTTAAATTCTTTTACACAGTCATTTGTCTCTCACCAATGGATGAATAAATCATATATTATTTCATTGTGCAGCTGTAGACATGTGTAGGTATGTAAATGGCCTCCTTTATTAAAGACAGTGTATTTCAATCTTTTCCAGGTTTAACCTTTTGTTGCTTGAGCCAGGGGAGATTTACTTTGAAGACTACAGTGTGTATTATTACTTACCTGGACTGTCTGAGGATGAGACTAGTAGAAGGTATTATAAAAGTAAAAAAGGTTATTCAACCCTTCCCTGTTTTGCAAAAATTTAGACCTGTCAAAATTCAAAGGTTTTGCAAGCGGTATTCTAAAGTGGATTTAATTTGAAAAATAACCTTTCAGGAGGGTATAAAATATTTAGGAAAAAGAATAAATATCTTCTTTCTCCACAATATTTTCTCAATTATAAAATCACAGGGACATGAAAACCAGGGATTGAACCCTGATTCTTATGTTCCTGTTGTATTATACTTGAGAAAGCGAAGAAAGGAGAACAAAGAAATTGCTGGTAA
The DNA here is from genome assembly GCA_946902895.1 of Fragum fragum. Lineage (NCBI taxonomy): Eukaryota > Metazoa > Mollusca > Bivalvia > Cardiida > Cardiidae > Fragum > Fragum fragum. Next base: position 60,496,433 of record OX336373.1, read on the forward strand.
CAAGCAATTCTATCTGTTTCGACTATATTTTCTATCATATAGGATGGTTACTTTTTGAAGTGCACTTACTTTGTTGTCTGCTACCCCTTTGAATTTGGACAATTCTAAAATGTTGAAAAACAGTATTTAAAGGCTAACAGTGAAGAATGTAGTTAATTATTAATGCATTGCACATGATCTATTAAAATCAAGGAGCAAACTCTTCAATACACTAATGCTATGGGTGGTGTCCAAGAAATGAAACAGCGGAATACGATGTTTTAGCAATAGATATTCAGGACCATTCAGAAAGTAAGTTTGGCGTGTACAGTACTTTGATTTAGATTTCATATTTTGGTATTAGTTATTGAAAAAAACAACTAATGATTTGAATTTGATTTTTTTATGATGCGAGATTTCAAAAACTGAAGTGGTTTGTATGAACTAAACTTATCAATATCAATAATTGTCATCATACAAACAAAGCAATATCTCTGACCTCAAGCATTATTCACCACTATCTACTGTTATGTGTGAAATACTTACCAGGCTTCAGGTAAATACAGATTTTTATATGGTTCCCGTAATTTTCCAAGCGGACAGAAATAATTGCAGGTAAATCAGCTTTAACCTGGAATTGGGAATAATCGTGGCAGCAACCACATAAGTCAACCTACAAATTTTGGGAGCCAAGTTCACCCTGCATTTTTATTAACATAGTGCTCTAATGGATAGTGTTAAACTGGAGTTGCAGAGTTCTTAAAGCTCAACTTAAAGGGGGGGGGCTAAAAGCGTTATTGAATAGGAATGGGTTAAGATCATTCAGAAATAAGCATAGTTTCAGTATGATATATCCATTTAACATCCAATTTTTTTTTAGAGAGAAAATGCATCCATAACAGGTGCACACAATTACAGAAACAACACATGTCTTACACTGTTAAAAATGGTTCTATATATGTTTACGTATTACATGATGAAATTTTCCTTTGAAAATGACATCCCTTGCAGATAAGCAGTTTAAGGAACCCATATAAGATATAGAAGACATTTGTTTTAGAGAATGTCATATGCAATTTCCACTTTTTTGCCCTTTACCACATAAAAACATTTTAGACAGAAGATACAGACAACAATTTAATGTAAATGGAGTTTTAAATATCTCTTTTCTTGGGTAGAAAACAATGTGAAAAATAAAGAAATTGCTTGTTACAAGTAATTACTTCATTTTCCATATTATTTTCTCAAACTCTTTCTTGAGGGGCGTATAAAAGTGGCATTGTGTGATAATAAGTTAATTCAACAATTCATAGTTATGGAATAAATGGAATACTGCGCTGTATGTAATGCTCTGAACATTCTGTTAAATCCTTTCTGTATAGGAACAAATTGTATTTCAATATTCATTTAGTCTTCTGAAATATCAAATGATCTTATACTACTGGTTTGATCCATTAAAATGTGTTTGAGCAATATATACTATATCATAACATTCCTTATTGTGTATCATTGGTACTTATTTACCCATGTAATGCTGAACCCATAATATTCCTGTTTTTGCAGGAGGTATAGACACAGATCAGCCTGCACATATGTGCAGTCTGCCCTTAGTCCACAACACCTGCTTGTCATTTCTAAGCCAGAGTTGTTGATTTGATACAAAATATCAATGCAGAATTAGAATTTCCAGTGATTTTAGCCATTCAATTTTAACGCAATTTTGTAGTTGATTGTATTCAGCATGACAAGGGTTAACCTATTACCAGACATCAAAATTTTAGACTGGTTCAAATTGAAAAGAGTTTCAGATGACAATTTAAAGTTTATGAAATTTTAGATTTTCATGCTCCCCAAAGGGCAACCATACAGCTGCAGCCTTTTCTGTCTGTCTGTCCGTCCTTCTGTTTTCCGACCATCCGTTGCCCGTTATTCCACAACTCTTGGGCCAAATTGGATGAAACTTCACATGTGAGTTTTTTTATAATATTGCACCTAGTTACTTTTCGTGGTTTTTGGAAAGCTACAAGGTCAAGGTCACAATTCAACATCAAAGGTCAGAATTGACATTGTTCACAGCATAAATCCTTCAATTATGGATGGATTTCAAAATAATTTGGTACAATTGTTCTTTATCATGAATAGATGTACCATTTGAAAAAATATGAGATAGCTCCATGATCAAAGTCAAAGGTCAAAATTGACATTTTTCACAGCATAGCTCAATCAATTTTGGATGGATTTCAAAATAAATTGGCACAATTGTTCTTTATCATGAATAGATGTACCATTGAAAGAAAATGAATTAAATATCTCCAAGGTCAAAGTCACAGCTGAAGGTCAAACGTTGAAATCAAGCTTTTCAAGAGTGTAGCTCCTTCAATTATGGATGGATTTCGAAATAACTTTACACAATTTTTCACTAGCATAAGTAGATGTGCAATTTGAAACAAATGTTAAGATAGCTTCAAGGTCAAGGTCACATCCCAAGGTTGAAAGTTGAATTTAATCATGTCCAGAGCATAGCCCCTTCAATAATAGAAGGATTTCAATATAATTCGGCACAAATGTTCTCAGTCATGATATCTAAAAATTAGATAGCTCCAAGGTCAAGGTCATAAGTCAAATGTTGAAAATAGCCATGTCTGGAGCATAGCTTCTGAAATTATGGTTTGAATTCAAAATAACTTTGCACAATTGTTCTCTATTGTGAGTAGATGTGCCTTCTGACACAAATTTTATGATACATTTTACTTCAAAGGTCAAGGTCGCAGCTTCAGGTTGAAGGTGAAAATTTAGCATTTCCAGAAAACAGATCCTTCAATTATGGATAGATTTCGAAATAACTTTACACAATTGTTGTCTGTCATGAGTCGATGTGCCATTTGAAAAATTTATTCAGATAGTTCCAAGGTACAGGTCATAGCTCAAGGTGGAATATTAAAGCCTGTCCTGAGCATAGCTACTTCATTTATAAATGATTTCAATATAAATTGCCACACCATAAGGTCAAACATTAAAATTAAGCATGTTTGGAGCATAGCTCCTAAAATTAAGGATTGGTTTCCAAATAACTTTGCACCATTGTTCTCTAATGCAGTAATGTGAGTAGATGTGACAATATTGAAGCAATATTTCAGATAGCTCCAACATCAAGGTTACAGCTCAAGGATGTGTGTTGAAATTTAGCATGTCTGGAATATACCGTAGTCTCTATTTCTGTCAGTCCATCTGAACCATTTTCCCTGTTTATTTCATACTTTTTGTGACAGGGTATATTCAGGGAGCATAAGCTGTCTCTGATAGCTCTTGTTTCAACATGCTGGGTAAGATTGAGGAAAAGGAGTTACAAGCAATTTCTTCATTGTCCACAATTTTTTTTCCAAATCTTTTACTTCGAAGGCATAAAGAAGCAGGATTATGTGGGAATGGGTTAACAAAACATAAAGATCTTAGTTAGTATTCAGTGACCAGTCTAATTTACAAATCATTGAGTTTAAAATTATATGATATGACCTCAGATTGGACACATATTTCTGCCAATCAGAGCCCCTGTTATAATAATAATAATAATAATAATAATGTCTTTATTTAAAGAGGCAAACACAGTTGGGTGAACCCAGTCTTCCCTGTGGGCCTCTATGAAAACAAATTTAACAATAATTAGAGTAAATATTACATCAAACAAAATATGCACATAAATTATTGTAAAACAGGCACATTATATACATAAACATTAATTGTAATCTGTTTAGAAATAATCTTATATGTAACTAATACTGAGAAAGAAGGCATTTGAAAAGATTGTAGGAAAGTAGCATTTAGAAACTGGTTTTGTTGTTGTTGTTGTTGTTCCAACATTTTTCATCACTGGAAATGGCTCGTTTACCTTTACTCTATTCATGCATTTAATATGAAGTGATAAATGAATGATATGCATTGTAGATAATACAGTTAAAAATCAATAATAAATATTAAATATAATCACATAGAAATAACACTATTGCCACCTGAATACCACCATGCTAGGTATGTGGTTTTGAATTTATTTATAGTTTCACTGTTTCTTACATATAGAGGTATTTGGTTCCATAATTTAGGACCAGAGTAACTGAATGATTTTCTATAAAATTCAATTCTCGGTTTTGGAATGCATAAGGTCTTCTGGTTAAAGGATCTTAGATTTGAATTACTCCTTTCAGTTAAAAGTTGAGACATGTAGCAAGGTGATTGATTATTAATTGATTTATACATAAAGATAGCTTTTTTATATAAGATTCTTTCTTCAAATTTCATCCATTTTATTTCATAAAACATTTCTTCGCTAGAAGCTTCTATATTTCTGTCAAGGATTACTCGGGCTGCTCTTTTTTGAAATTTATATACACAGTTTAAAAGATTTGCATTACAATTACCCCATATGGTAGAGCAGTAGTCAATGTATGAAAGAGTATAAGCGTTGAAGAACAGTTTTCTAGAGTGAATATCCAAGAATGGCTTTATTCTAAGGAGTAGATAAAGTAAAGAATTACATTTCTTAAGAACTTTTTCTACTTGGCATTTCCAGTTCAGTTTGTTGTCTACATTTATTCCGAGGAGTTTTTCATTTTCTGTAAAACTAATCTGTTCATTGCAAAGAAAAAGGTTTGTAAGGTTAGTATTGAGGGTTTGTAGGGACGGCGAAATGATCATTGCCTTTGTCTTGAGTGGATTGGGGAGCATTGAATTTCTTGCGCACCAACTTTCAATAATATTTAGACTATCTTGGAGTGACACAGCTACCTCGTGCAAACTACTGCCAAAAGAACTTATTGTTGTATCATCAGCAAACAAATCTGTTGATATTTTTAGATGTAAAGGCAGATCATTGATGTACAGCAAAAATAATATAGGGCCTAGTACAGAGCCTTGAGGTACCCCAGTCTTAACATCTACAGAGGAAGACAACTTGCCAGCAACAGATACTTTCTGACTTCTGTCTACTAAATAAGATTCAAACCATTTATCAGCCTCATTTTTTATATTGTACTCATACATTTTCTTTAAGAGTATTGAATGGTTAATTAAATCAAATGCTTTTGTTAGATCTAAAAACACTGTTCCAACTATCTTTTTGTTGTTTATTGCATTTATCCAAGAATCAACAATGCTTGTTAAAGCAGTTTCACAGGAATGGTTATTTCGAAAGCCTGATTGTGTTTTATGAATAAAACTGTTATCTTCAAGGAAAAGTTTCAAATGGTTACTTACATGTTTTTCTAGAATTTTTGAAAGAACTGGTAGTACTGAGATTGGTCTATAATTATTAATGTCCGATTTTTCTCCCTTTTTAAAAATTGGGATCACTTTTGCAACTTTAAAAACAGATGGAAATTTACAATTCAAGATGCTTTTATTAAAGATGAAAACTAAAGGCTTGGAAATAATTTCTGCACTGATTTTAAGAAATTTGGCTGCAACTTCATCAAGACCAGTGGATTTGCTTGTATCAAGTAATTTTAATTGTTTAACAATAAAATCCGCAGTAATTGGAGGAATACTGAAAGACGCTGTATCTTTCATATTGCTTTTTACAAAATCTTGGATAATTGATTTATCATCTTGCAATAATTCATTTGAACTAACATTATGTGGTACTCTTTGAAAAACATTAGAGAAGTGAGTATTAACCCATTCCAACTCAATCCCTCCTTTTTACGCCCCTCGAGAGTAAAGCTTTGGAAAACATTTTGGAAAATGAAGAAATTGCTTGTATCAAGCAATTTCTTCATTATCCACAATATTTTCTATCCCAAAAGACGAAAAAAATTAAAATTCCTTCAACTTGAAAATGTCGTCTGCAGCTTCTTTCAATTTGGACCAGTCTAAATTTTTCTTGTGTTGGAAAGGGTTAAAAGTGTCTGCTGTTTGTTCAGCATTTTCTACAAGATTGCCATTGTCATCATTGATTCACAGTGTGTTTTGCTTTTTTGATTTTCCTGAGAGACCTTTCAAGTGTTTCCAGAGTAAACTAGGATTTTGCTTATTTTCATTGATAGATTTATTGTAAAAAGATTTTTTAGCATTTGAAATAAGAAGTTTTGTTTTGTTACGCCAGAATTTGAATCCACTGACATCTCTGCGAGATTTTGCTTCATCTCTTTCTCTAGCTGCATGAGCAATTTCAGTGTTATACCAACTGGGTACATGTCTATGTTTAACACGCTTTTGTTTTAAGGGGGCAACAATATCAAGGACACCAATAAACATTTTATTAAAACAATATAAAGAATCATCAATATCATCATAAATTTCTAAAATAGACCAAGGCTGTTGTTCAAGATGACATTTAAATACATTTTCATTAAATCTCTTAACATCCCTATACTGGATGACATTATGAAATGGTCCTGATTTAGGGTTTTGACTGAGTTTACGTGTGAAACATATAGGATAATGATCACTGATAGAAAGTTTTGGCACTTTTACATCTATAATATTGCATGGTTGGTTGGTATAGATGTGATCTATAATTGTTGATGAACTTGCTGTGACCCTTGTAGGTACTTTAACCAATTGACTAAAATTAAATGAATTGTAAACTGTATTCCAAGACTTATTACATGTTTTATCATTTAAGAAGTTAAAATTGAAGTCTCCAGCTAATATCATTTCTTTATCTTCTGGATAGAGGGATTCCAAAAGTTGCTCAATATTCATTACCCAAGTATTGTTAGCAGATGGTGGTCTGTAGACATGGCCAAGTAAAAATGGTTTTTGTTTGGAATTTCTTATTTCTAGCCAAATGGCTTCAATATCATCTTTATCGAGGTCTTTCCTTTGTATTACTTGATAATCACTCCTGACATAACATACAAGACCACCACCATGGGTTGGTCTATCTCTTCCAACAAAACATAGTCTGGATGGACTCAGTCCTAGATTTCTTAAAATAAGTTCTAATGTTATTTCTAAACCTCTAGTACATGTTATAAAATGTGGATTTAGACTGGTTGTTGAATAGTGATCAAGATTTAATGTTATTTTCTTTATCAACTACAGGAAACAGAGGGGTCACCTGAAAACCTGCTCAAAATCTATTGTGTTTGTCCCAACAGAAAACCAGTATCCAATTTTAAAGGTAAACAAAAACATGTACTGTCTGGATTTTAAGTTTCAAGTCTTGTTCTAGGTTTACCAGACTCTAAGACTTTTGAAGGGCTTTGCAAAACTATTGTGAGTGTCTATAAACATATTGGCACCTGCAACATTTTTGCACTACCCCCTTGATTAGTGTATCTTTTACAAGCTTAAATGAATACAATTCATGAATTTTAGAATGATAGCCATACTTCAAAAATTGTATAACCCACAATGCAATAAAAGTATCAGCTTTTTGACTCTCAATATGATTGATTGTTTATAAACTCAACTTTTGAAGAGGATTTTCTGTTAACCTATTCCCACAATACAAAATTTCAGTCCAAATTGAAAGAAGTTGCAGAAGTCAATGTTTGTGTGATGAAATTTTCTTCATCTTTGTGTGTAGAAAACATCGTGGATAAGGAATGAAATGCTAGTTACAAGCAATTTCTTCATTTTCCACAATGTTTTCCAATCCTTTTTTTGTGGGGCATAAAAAGGCATCATTATGTGTGAATGAGTTAACCCTTTACCTGTAAACTATATTTTAGACTGGAAAAAAGTTGGAAGAAGTTGCAGACAACAATTTTTAGTTGATTAAATCTTAACCCTTTACCTGTAAACTATATTTTAGACTGGAAAAAAGTTGGAAGAAGTTACAGACAACAAATTTTAGTTGATGAAATCTTAAAAATCTTTGTTTTTCTTCCTAGAAAACAGTGCAGGAAATAAAAAAAAAATGCATTGTTATTATTGTATTGGACTGGGTTAACCCTTTTCCGTTTTGCAAAATTTTAGACTGGTCCAATTTGAAAGAGGTTGCAGACGACAATGAAAAATGCATGCAATTTGAAATCTGACCAGCCTATGTGGTAGAAAATATTGTGGGAAAAGGAGAAATTGCTTGTTACAAGCAATTTCTCCTTTTGCCACAATGTTTTCTCAAGTATAAAATCAGAGTTATGTAAAAACCTGGGTTTGTCCAGGAAAGGGTTGATATCCAGAGACTTGTCTATTTTACCAATTTTAATATCATTACAATCAAAACATACACTTGTCTTGAAGAAGGTGTTTTATTTGCAAATTAGACAAAGGGTTGCTTGTTTCATTGCATTTATATAAACCCATTCTCTTACAATAACACTTTTTAAAATGTCAAAAGAAAAATAGCTTTGGAAATTATTGATGGAAATGAAAAAAATTGCTTGTGACGAGCAATTTCTACATTTTCCACAGTGCTTCCTACATCAAAAAACAAAACAAAAAGATGATAAGATAGGCTTAACTTTTGTCATCTACTAATTGCTTAAGATTCATGAGTCATGTGTAATTTATTATTTCATAAATATACTGTTTCATGTTTCAGTTTCCTATGAAGAACATTGATGAGATCGATGAATTCACTAGTGGAGATTTACTTTCAAGGTAATACATGATACAAACTTTAATGACTGGTAATGTTATATTGAATTACCTGAGAAAGTCATCTGTAAAAAAAAACACTTTGCTGGGTCTTTATATCTTTAACATATCAAATTTACTTTTTACTCATGTAATATGACCTGACTTATTTTACCTGTCAAAGGTAAAGGAGTACCAGACTATAAACTATTTAAAGTTCATAGCATTTAGATGTTTTAACTTTGTTGGTAGTAATCATTGTGTAAAATGAAAAAATTGCTTAATACAAAAAAATTCTTCATTTCCACAATGTAAGCTCAATAGTTTTTCTTGAGGGACATCATTGTTCAAGAATGCTTAATAGGGCAGATTGATTGAAATATCAAACCAAAATATATGAATATGGCCTTCAAACAGAAAGCAAATCGATGATTTTACACCCTTTACTTATTACCACACAACACAATTTAAGATTGGTCTAAATTGGAAGAAGTTGTAAGCAACAATTGTGTTCTTGAGGTGCATCAAACTGCATGATTGTGTGGTTATGTGTTAAATTAATCTTGTTATAAGCAGTCCCATTCTTTGAGTAATATTCCCTACCATATGTAACACCCTTTCTTTCAATTTGACTTATAATTGTTGTCTACAACATCTTCAAATTTGGGCCTATCAAAAATGATGAGTTCTGGTAACAAGTTAACCCTTTCCCGTTTTTGGAAATTTTAGACTAGTCCAAATTGAAAGAGGCTGCAGATGACAATGACAACTGGATGCTATTTGAAATGAACTCATCCTATGTGGTAGAAAATATTGTGGAAAAAGGAGAAATTGCTTGTTACAAGCAATTTCTTCTTTTTCCACAATGTTTTCTCAAGTATAAAATCACAGGAACGTAAATGCTGTATTTGAACAGGAAAGGGTAAAGGGATATTACAAGCATGGTGTAGATAAATATATTAATATTTTATAAACCTGTTGATTTATTTTCTAGGATCTATGTAAAGGACAAGACATTACAGATAACTAGCAGTGTGACTGTAGAAATGAAGAAGGACAATATCATAAGTCCTTATATCTTCCGAAAGGTAATTATTAATCCATTCCTGCACAATGATGCACTTTTCATTGTCAAACACCTTTCAATTTGGACTTGTCTAAAATTTTGTCATCTGGTTATGGGTTAAAGATAAAGTGGCCATCTGTTAGCTGCAAAAGGCATCTACCCTGGTCATTCTGATTGCACAGTGTGACCAGAATTTTCAACTCTTCCTGTGTTCTGATTTTCTGAAGAATTATCATTCTACCTAACTATTTACAAATATCTGAAACACCCTCCTGTTTTTTACCTCTACTGAGTCTCATCTCCTTTTCAAGAATTTGCTTCACAGATGATCCTGTAAAATGAATTGTATTACAGTGGATTCCTCTTAATTGCGAACCCTGATAATAGCAATTCACTTCACCATTTTAATAGCTCGGTTGTTTTCGGAGAAAACGCAAGGCATTGTGATCACCTTGGCGTTGTACGCGTAGGCGTTGGCGTAACTAACTTTAACCTTGCTCATATCTCTGTTGTAATTGAAGATATCCTCATGAAACTTGGAATGTGTATTGACCATCACAAGAGCTATCTAGACTATCAGGGGTTTAACTCTAAAAGCGTTTTTGTTAGAGTTATGCCTCTTTTTCGACTTAGGATTTATGCATTATCCAGCACCTGCCAAGCGTTAGCACCCATGGGTGGTGCTCTTGTTTAAAGAAAAAAAAGATTCTTTTAATATTAACCAATTTCAATACAATGACACTTTTAAACACCCCTCAATATGAAAGCTTTCGAAAACATTGTGGATAATGAAGAAATTGCTTGTTTCTTCATTATCACAATGTTTTCTACCCTAAAAGACAAAGATTTTGAGCATTTCATCACCTTAAAAATGATGTCGGAAACTTCTTTGATTTCGGACTGGTCTAACATTTTATTGTGGGAATGGTTAACTTAAGGTTAATTGCAACAAAAGCTTTGACAAATAGGTATTGCAATTAATAGGATTCTACTGAATTCTAAACAATGGGAAATGCACTTTTCTTCAGGAATGTAAATTATTATGATTTCTTGCCGGGATATTAGGATTTATTCCAGGATGGAGAAAAAGCTGTCGACCTAGGGTGACATAATTTTTTACAGCCAGGTAAATTGTCATATAAACCTGCAAGAAGCCGTTTGACGAATTTTTTATACTACAAAGATTGAAACTAAATTTGAAACTAAATTTTCATCGCATTACCCATATAGGACTTCCATAGATATCAATTTAAACCAAAATATCCACTCACCCTATGGGGCCTCTTATTAAAGTTTGTATTTCACAACAAAGATAGACAGTTTCAGTAATAGAGAAAGCACTGATTAAGATGAAAGGTAACCATTTTTATTTGTGTTGAAAAGTAGATTATGTTGGCTCATGCATATATGTATTTGTGAGATTAGTGGAGCTGTGGAGTCACATTTGAGATGATCACCCCCTGAAGTTCATGGGTGAATACTCACTACACTAGTGGGTGAGAGGCCTGGGTTCAAATCATGGTAGAGAGGGCCTTGCAAGTGCGGCAATTAGCTTGATTTACATTATAAAGATGATTTAGATTTAAAAACAATTTGACCCAATTTTGACAGCAATCTTTTGTAATCTGCAAAACCTGTTAGTAAACAAAATATGATCCTTGTGACCATTAGGGCTGCAGTTACCACATGACTACCACATTCATGTAAAAATGCACGATAGGGAAAAATTCAGCAAACAATATGTCTTTTATTTAAGAAGAATTGTTTTTGTATAAAATTCAATGGAAATATCAACGATTATGCACTGATTGTGGGGAAAATCAGTTTTGCAACTGACGAAGGGAGAGTTGACTATTTATCTCACCGACGAGGCTACTTAAGTCAGGCGTTTAAAAACCAATCAAATTTCAACAATTTTCTTCGTAGCATAATATTTATCCTCGTCATGGTGAACCTGGAATATTCCTGTTTTGGCAAGAGTTATAGACAAAGATCAGACTGCACAGTCTGAACTTTGTCTACATCTCCTGTTTATCCAGTTCAAGCCAGAATTATTTATGAAATCATTTCTGAAAGACATGCCGACCAACAACTATTGCTAACAGTGTTGTAGACCCTTTGATTTCAATGTGATTCTGAGCAAGAATATAATTGAACCTGACAAGGTTTAAATATATGTAATCACAGTGTTCAATAGATTTTAAGTAGTTTTGAAACATATCTGTTAATGTACAGTCAACTCCTTTTACAATGACCATATTGGTTCTTAGAAAAATCGTTGTTATAACAAAAGTATCATTGTGTTGAAAATTAAAGTTTAGTTTAAAATAAGATAAAATTTATTTACATATTACAATCTAGAATAGATCAAAAGTGTTTCTTTGCTTCAATATATCGCTTATTGTTGATGTACCAATTTCCATGTTCCACCCTTTTGAGAAATTTTAGATTTGACAACAGATCCTTGCATAGATTTGAATGTGCTGATTTGAAATAAAGAATTGCCTTGTATCTGTTTTTCAAATCACAAATTGAGACCTACACTGACTAAACGAACAAGGTGCTTGATTGACAATGACTCAAAATATCATGATAATACCTACAAAAAGCTAGTTAAACATAGGTCTGCCTCAATTAAGCAGTGGCTTAAATATACTTGTTTGCAAATAGTTAATATGATTCCATGCTTACACAAACCTTATTGTTTTTAATGGTATTGTTTTGATGATACAATAAATGACAGTGCAAAAAGAGAAAACCTCTATTTGCACATTTGCAAACTAGTATACATGCAAGCTGTAATGATTATCACCTTATCCGAGGATTCTTTGAAGATATTTTGATGTTAGCAAAAACATGGCTTTTATTGAAAGGCTTATTTTCAAATATTACATGCATTCATTTTATACTGAAATTTTATCTTCAGAAACCAAAGTGTATTTCAATCAGATTCTTCTTCAATCTTCCTTGGGTTTTCTGTAATAAGATTCCTTTAAAAAAACTATTAATTATATTGAAATATTTCTTTAAGAAATACTTGTAATGCAAGAATGGTGATTTATACTTTTACTGAGTAACTTATTTGTTTGAGTTCAGTCATTTCTGGAGTAATGGTGAATAGGTGGTTAGCTTCTAGACTAAGTAATTTTTAGATGATGGAGAAATACAGGCACTCCGTAGTGTCTCTTGTACTGTATATTCAGGAGAAAGCAGACCATCTATGTGTACTGACTTATGTTTTAACCCTTTGCCTGTTTTGAAATTTTTTAGACCTGCCAAAATTCAAAGGTTCTGCAGACGAAAATTGAAAGTAGATTTGGTTTAAATATCCATTCAGTATTGTGAAAATATTTTGGAAAAGATCTTTTTCTACAATGTTTTCTCAATTGAAAATTTACAGAAAACTAAGGATTCAATAGAGAAGGGTTAGCAGAAAATTCTGTGCTACTATTATGCCATTATTTCTAGAAGGAATAAAGTGTTTCTAATTTCATTTCGTTTATTTTCAGAGGAAAGCAAACCATATATTTATACTGAACTGTCAATTACATAGAGGCTTGATATTACCTTGTCATGAACTAGCTGTTTATTTCATGATGTTTATTTTCAGGAGAAAGCAAGACACATCTTTATACTCAACTATGTAAACACAGAAGACTGTGTGCCACAAATGTGTCAGTTACACAGGGCCTCCACATTACCCTCAGTGGAACAAACAACAATGGTATAAAACCTGTACAGACACTTAGTTTTTACAAACCAAAAATTAGCTGTCTGTACAACGTTTTCGTCAAAAATATGACTTAACCCATTACCACACTGTAAAATTGTAGGAGTTGCAGACAACAATCTAAAGCTTACGGAAATTTTAAATTTTTTTCAAATTTTTGTATAGAAAACATTGTGAAAAATGAAGAAATTGTTACAAGCGATTTCCTCATTTTCCACAAAGTTTTCTGAACCCTGTTTAATTATGGGTGTCAAAAAGTATCATTTTGTGGGAATTGGTTAAACTTTATTGTTGTCCTTTTTAAAAACAGATCTGGTCCAGGTAAGAAGAACCAGAGTCAGAATCTAATAGAGTCACTGTAACCATTTAGATTTTAGAAAATTTCCTAAAAAATAGTGTATTTGCAAATTGAAACATTGGTGAATACTTTTGAGTGGTCCCTTGTAAGGAATTGTTCAAATTGAGTATTTGCTGTTCACTAATTTTTACAAGTAATATTCTACCTCTCTGTTGTGAAAAAAAACTTTAAGATACATAAAAAAGGAATAAATATGGCCCATCATGACCCTAATAGATGCAGAAAATCTACCAAGAGCAAAAAGCCTTGACACTGGTAAGCCTGCCCATTGAGACAGAAGATCCCTCTTTTATTCACAGGTCAAAATAAATATATCCTCATGCTATTTGGTATGATGGTCATCATCCTTTAACCCATTACCAGACGGCAGAATTTTAGACTGGTCCAAATTGAAAGGAGTTGCAGATGACAATTTAAAGCATACCATTCTGTTTTTTCCTTACTTTTGGGGTAGAAAACATTGTAGATAAGGAAAAAATTGCTTGCAATAAGCAATTTCTTAATTTTCCACAATGTTTTACAAATTTTTTTCTTGGGGGTGTGTAAAAGTGTCACTGAGTTAGAATGGGTTAAGTAAAAATTATATAATAATTACGATATATATTCTACTAATTGCCCTTGCTATCATTAGAATAGTGACCATTGACAAAGGTGGGATTGGCAATAATAAGAAGTATTTGGTATGGGGTTGGTAATTATTTGAAACAATTGGCATGAAGATGACTATTGAAAATAAAATAGTCTGGAAATCATAAATACATCATTGATATGTGAGCAAAATCTAGCAACTACAGCTTTATAAAAGCTGTGGTTCTTAAAATTGGCTCAAGTACGGACAACATGCTATCTTTGCTATGATTATGATCTAAACAATCGAATTGTGAGTAGTAAATTAAAAGCCCAAAATACTCTAGCAACACTGTGAAGTAGTAACATTGAATTTGATTGATCTTGACTCTCTCAGCCTAAATCCAAAAGACAAAATTTTAGCCTGCTCCAAATTGACAGAAGTTACAGATGACAATTTAAAGTTGATGGAATTCAAAAAATATTTAATTTTTTGGGTGGAAAATACTGGGTGGAAAATATTGCGAAGAATGGATATATTGCTCGTAACAAGCAATTTTTCCATTCTATACTATGTGTTCCAGAGCTTTTTTCTTTAGGGGCGTAAAAGGAAGGATTGTATGGGAATGGGTTAAGTTCTTGTTTTATCATCATATGCAGAATAGCAAGGATAAAAAAACTATCTGATCTCTATAAAGCTTAACCCAATTATGAAAGATGGGAAGTAGTTTCAACATAAATCACAACTCATAGATGAAAATGTAGGGAGAAGTCTTACAATTGCTGATACAGAGTTGGAATTTTAAAGGTAACAAATATTCAGACAAAAACCAACCTGATGCTGTAGGTTCACTAGGAAAGTGTCATAATCTCAATACAGTGGGTCGGATGTTCAACTATGTACAGACACATTGATTACCATGGAGATATAGGTACTTCAGAACTTGTCTCCAGAGTCTATAAATGTATTTTCATTTCTTTCGTAATTAAAAAGCACTCATATTTGAAATAAAAGAAAATTAAGAGAAAGAGTTTTATTATCATATTTTTTCTAATTATTTTTTTAAAAAAAAATCTATGAATTTCAGATTGTCCAAGGTGTTTAACCCATTACCAGATGACATTTTATACTGGCTCAAATTTATGACAGATGACAAATTGTAGTTGATGAAAGTTTGGATTTTTCACTGTTCGGGTAGAAACGATTGTGGATAATGTTACAAGCAACATCTTCATTTTCCAAAATGTTTTCAAAAGCTCTCTTTCCTAGAGGTGTCAAAAAGCATCATTGTGTGGGAATTGGTTAAACAAATATTCCATTTTTCATTCCTTAATTTTATATTTCAGATTGGTGCAATAGTTTTGTCTCGTCAATCCAGAGTGAAATTCAACACAAGCTGGTAACTTTTTTTTATGAAATGTGCTTGAGTTTTCGAGTCTTGTGAAATACTGTAATGTGATTGAAAAAAATTCTTCGATTTATATTTACACTTCAACAATGATCATGTAAGAAAATATGAGTTTTATCTTATATCATAGGCAGGATCCTGTTAAACATTTAATTCAGTGACTATTCCCCCCCTTAAATATGGATGAAGAGAAAATACAAAGGAACATCTCATAAATCAACAGCCATTACATGGCAGGGCATAAAAAGTTATGACTATGTGCAAAGGTTTACATATCATTTATCCTAATTATGAGGATCCAGGATTTGGTGTCCGGTTGTGGAAAATATCCTTTCCAAATATGGTATATAATTGTAAACCTTAGGGGGATGAGCAGCTGGAGGCTCTGAAAGGATGTAGTGGTAGTACTGGTGTGAGAAATACCAGGAATCCTTGGTTAGGTGCTCCTCTGCTGCCATATGACTGTAATACTGTACAAAATGGTGATAAACCCTATTCAAACAAAAACCAATCCTTTAAGACACAGTTTACTTTCAAATGTCTTATACTGATTCTGAGTTAACTCTTTCTAAACCAAGCGAATTTTCTTAACCCATTCCCACACAATAATGTACAATAATTTCTTCATTATCCAATGCTTTCTGCCTCAAAAGTAAAAAATTCAAAATTTTATCAACAGAAAATTGTCATCTGCAACTCCTTTAAATTTGGATAAGTCTGAAATATTGTTATCATGTATAATGGATTCCCACTTGTCATATGAATATTTCTTAGCACATAACAGAGATTTTATGTACAACTAATGATATCCAGGAAGACTTTGAATTTGTGAATTTGCCATGATATACTGGAAAGTTTTCAGTTCCACTGGCTGAAAGCCAGCTGGCTATTGTCATGGTGCTGTGTCTGTTGTCAGTCTGTGTGTCCATCCATAAACTTTTATTTTAAAAATCTTCTCCTCAGAAAGTACCCAATTGAATTCAACGAAATTTCAAAGGAATGATCCTTAGGTGACCCTTTATCAGAATCTGTCAAAGAATTTTGATCAGATGAAAAACATGGTTTTAATGGGAGTGGCTAATTTCTACATATGGTGAAAGCTTTGAAAATCTTCTTCTCATAAGCCAGTGTTTGGGTTTCTGCCAAATTTTACAGGAAGGATTCTTGGGTGACCCTTTGTCAGATTCCTTCAAATAATTTCAATTGAATGGAAAGTATGGCTTTAATGGGTCGAGCTAATTTCCAAATATGTTGAAAACTTTTATAATCTTCTTCTCAAAAAGGATTGAACAGAATCAACCAGGTTTAAAAGGATTGGTCCTTGGGCGACTCTTTATCAGATTCCTACAAAGAACTTTGATTGGATGAAAATTTGGCTTTAATGAGCGTGGCTAATTTCCATAGATGCTGAATACTTGTTTAAACCTTTTTATTTGACTTAGCAAATGAATTTAATGTAACTTTACTTGACTTTTTAAAACAATGAAAAGTTTGAAATTCTTCTCCAGGACAATTTAAAAGACTTCATAGGCTAAATTTATTTGCGGATGTGGCAAAGATGATTCAGATTATATTGAAAACACCATTTTCTTAATGAATACATTGTGGAGCTTGTGGAGCGGCGCTCAAGTGCCTCTAGTTATGATATTGCTTTGAGCCAATAAAAGTAATTTTCTCATACTTTGTTATTATATGATGTTATTTCGTACTTAAGTATCAGTATTAGACAATACGACTTGACATGGAAACAAGTCACTCCATGTGCTACTAATGCTTGATGTATTTTGCTTAGATTTGTCTGTCTTTATTACAGGCTAGAGGATCTTTATGAGACAATACAACTGGATACACAAGGAAACAAGATTACTCCTCTTGTAACCAATCCTGGACGTATTATGCTTACATCTTGCCGTCTTTACTTCCAACCATATAATAATGTAGAAAGAGTAAGTCATCAGAATTGTTTTAAATTAGATCTGACCTTATTCAAAGTTTTCCTGATTTTACAAAGGTTTTCTGCTTTTTTGCAAAAACAAGGTAACCTCTAGCCGATAGAAAATCCTCGGCTGTTCAAGTGCTTGACAGTGGGTGAAACTTCAAAGTCAAAAAAGGGGCATGATTAATTGAAATATGCATTTAGAGTTATCCTCCTTGTTGGTGTAGATTGCTCTTTTGATAGTGAATATATAATTTCTGAGTTTCAAGTGAATGCGTTTATGAGGATGCATATGCAGACAACTAACTTGACATAGCAATAACTTAGATTTGTATTTGCTTTTAACTCTTTCCCACAAAATGACGCTTTTTGATACCCCTGAAGAAAAGTAATTTGGAAAAGTTTAAAATTTTGCCATCTTGTAATGAATTAACCCTTGTCATGCTGAACCCGGAATATTCAGCCCTTTGATTTTACAGCAATTAAATGAGGTAATTTATACAGCATGACAAGGGTTAAGAAAACCAAAACCTAGCAAGAGAAACATGCATGCTGTGCTTTATTATCCTCAAATAGATATTGTTTTGTGTTGTTCATCCTTTCTTCTGTCAGTCCATTCTTCTGTCTGAGGTTGTCTGAAACATTACTCCTACATTTATGGATTGACTTCGAAATAGTTTCGCAAAGTTGTTTACCGTCATTAGTAGACATGCCATTTTAAATCAATTTTTTGATAGCATCGAGCTCAAGACCACTGGTCAAGGCAAATTCTAAAACTGAGCTTGTCCGGAGCATAACTCCTTCATTTGTTGATTGATTTCGAAATAATGTGACACATTTGTACTCCGTCATGAGTACATATCTTATTTCTGAGAAATTTGAGAAAGCCTCAAGTTTAAGGTCGTATATAGGTTACAGTCAAATGATGAAATAAATCTTGCATTTTTTGTATATTCATGGATGGATTTCAAATTAATTTTGCAGTTGAATTCCATTATGGTAAGATGTGCCATTTGCATTAAATTTTCCAGTTCTAGGTCATTAATCAAGATAAATGGTAAAATAAAGTTTGTCTGGAGCACAATTCCTATGCTTTTGGATAGATAGGACAGCTTCCAGTCCAAGTACACAGGCAACAGTCAAGTGATGAATTGATATAAACTGAGAATCTCAGGAGCATAATCTTTAAAAATCTTCTCCTCCTGACCCAAAAGGCGTAGAGCCTTGAAATTTTGCATAGAGCATTAGTATATTGACCTCTTTCAAAATAGCTAAAATCCTAATCCTCTGGTCCACAGGGGCAGAGCCGGGTGTGTGTGTCATAGGCATGAAGCGTCAATTCACTGACTTCTCTCTTATTTCTTAATTTATAACCCATGGATCCAGAGGTATGAAAAACTTTCTCCCTTCTTTCAAATTTGCCTTAAAGCCTTGGAATTTGTAATTTAGACATTTGGATCCCCAGGTACATATTTTATATATGTAAAAGAATTGCTCACTTGTTATCAGTCATCGTCCAGTGTCCATCCATCCTTTCACAATTTAGAAAAAAATCTTCTCCTCCTATACTAATCAAGGAGTTTCAGCCAAACTTCCAAGAAATGATCCTTAGGTCATGCTCTTTCAAAATACTTCAATGAAATGAAATACATGAAGAACTTTGGTTGCCATGGTAATCAAGTGAAAAAACGTAAAAAGTCTTCTTCTGCCAAACTCAAAGTCCTAGAGCTTTGATAGTTGGTATAAATCATAATCTACTGACAATTTTAGATAATTTTATTGTTTTCTGAAAATTAGCTCTTTTCTGCGCGATCCCTGATTTTACATAGAAATCAAGAAGGAAATATTTTAAAATCTTCTTTTCCAAAACCATCAGGCCTAGATCTAATCATCATCTGTTGACCCTCTACCAAAATAATTCAAAGAATTACTATACTCTCAAAATTAGTACCAGAGTACATAGAACTAAAGAAGGAAATCTTTGAAAATCTTCTCCCAAACCATTTAATATTTGGTATGCATCAAAACCTATTGACCCTGTACCAAAATACTTCAAAGAAATACCCTGCTCTGAAAATTAGCCCTTTTCTGTGCAATTACTGTTTAAGATAGAAGAAACAGTTAGGTGTAGAGTGTTGAGCATGTATACTTCAAAGAATTATCGTTCTCTGGAATTTAGTGGCATATTCTGGGATTGAATATAAACCATGGATTAAAGGAGAAAATCTTTAAATATCTTCTCCAAAATAATAAAATGTAGAGCTTTGATATATTGAATATATCATTATTACATGATATTGTAAAACGCATATATAAACAAAGATGAAATCACATAGAACTTTATTCCCGAAGTTCTATGCTGTGTGTAAAGATAATATTGGTGAGAATGCTCTGCCCCTCTCCAAGCATGCATATTAATGAGGACATACATATTCACACTTTCTGCTTTCAAATACAATGTAATGAGAATGTACATAAATAATTGAGGGTCAGTGTTGCGATTTGCATGTGATCACTTGTCAATTCGTAACTGTGGTCAATTCAAAAATCAAAAGCCCTAACAGTTACTTGACATTCAAATACGCCTGTCTCCAAGTTTACATAACAAAGACTGAATCGCCAGTCTGCCACCGAATGGGTTGAAAAAAGCAATGAAAAAAATAACTATTTCGCATTTACTCACAGATCTTTCCAAAACAATAAAAAAATAGCCAAATCACCATTTATCCATGCCATAATGTTTTCTTAAATAAGTTTGTCGTCAAAACATTGAGATAAAATAAACCACATAGATTGATCAAGATGAAGACATTTTTTCCGAGACAGGTAGGTTCGATCTCATCAATATTGATATGTGCAAGTGCTTATAAATAGAATCACATGTCTTTAGTGTAAACAAACAGTAATTTCGATTGATGAGGGTTAGGAAAATTTGCAGTCTAAGAAACTCTGTGATTTAACTTATGTTACGAGGAAAAAATCTTATCACTTACTACCATTTTAGCTAAAATCCAATCCATTTCACAATGTGTACATTCCATGTAAATAGTAACGATCACATGATTTCACATGAAGGTCACCTTATTATTTTTTAGAATTTCCAAGACAACATCTCATTAATATTCACGAAATCAGTGAAATTCTCTAAAGGTCAAAATCTTTGCTTTGTGCATTATTTTTAAGGATAAAGAATAAAATAAGCTATGTTATGGATGGAGATCGTGTTATAATGGATATAATAGTATTTTTGGCATTATATGTGCTAACTTTTTTCAACTTGCAAAGAAATACTGTATAGAGTGCTCTTCTTTTGATAAGGATGAAACTTCTGTTGGCATAGCTTGATAATTCAATGAAAACAACAACAACAACAATAAGTAAGAGATGCACCAAATACAAGAAATTAAAAAAAAAAGTCTTATTAGAAAATGTGTTTATCTTGCAGGCACCTGTGATAAAGATAAAATTAAAAGACATCAAACAACTTACCAAGAGAAGATTTCTTCTCAAACAAATTGTAAGTGACCTGTAATCCTGTATATTCCTTATATGAATTTGAACATCAATAATTAATATTTTGAGGTTTTAGCACACCTGAGCACAAAATGCTCATGGGTAGCTTTTGTGAAAGTTGATATCTGTCCTGCGCCATGTGTTGTCTGTTGTAAACAATTCAGTGTTACCTTTCTACAGGTCGCAATGTTGGCTTAATCTTTCTCACATTTGCAGAAAATGTTTGTATAGTAAGAAGGAATAATCCTATTGAATATGGTGATATTCTTTAATCGAGGGAAAAGGAGCCTTATTGACCTTTTCCTTCTTGCAGTTATATTCATTTGACTTTTTAGCATGAATTGCTCTGGATGAGGATTGTGATCAGTCATCGTCCAGTGTCTGTCCATCTGTCCTTTCACAATTTAGAAAAAATCTTATCCTCCTCCTAAACTAAACATGAAATTTTAACCAAACTTCACAGAAATGACACTAAGGTCATGCTCTTTCAAGATATTCCAAATACAAAGAATTGAAATCTATAGAGAACTTTGGTTGCCTTGGCAACCGAGTGAAAAAACTTGAAAAATCTTCTCCCCCTAAACCATAAGGCCCAGAGCTTTGATTCTTGCTATAATTCATCATCTATTGACCCTCTACCAAAATACTTCAGATAATTATATTGTACTCTGTAAATTAGCCTTTTTCTGTGCGATCCCTGAAATAAAGAAGGAAATCTTTAAAAATCTTCTTCTCCCAAACCATTTAAGGCCCAGAGTTTTGATATTTGATATAAAACATCATCTATTGACTCTCTACTTAAATACTTCAAAGAATTACAGTATCTTGAAAATTAGCCCTTTTCTGTGCAATCCCTGATATTACACAGAAATAAAGAAGGAAATCTTTTTCTTGCAAACAAGGCCTAGATCTTTGATAATTGGTATAAATCATCATCTTTTGACCATCTACCAAAATAGTAAAAGTGGCGTTAAACACTATTCAATCAATCTAATTGTTTTAACCCTTTCCTGTTCAATCCCTTGTTTTTACGTTCCTGTAATTTCATAATTGAGAAAACATGTAGGAGAAGAAGCAATTGCTTGCAATAAGAAAATTCTTCTTTTTCCACAATATTTTCTTCCCTACTGAAAGGTTATTTTTCTAGTTAAATCCACTTTATTTTTTTTAGCTCACCTGAGCATGTAGTGCTCAAGTGAGCTATTGTGATCAACTTTTGTCCGGCGTCCATCTGTCGTGCGTCGTCCGTCAACAATTTCTTTAAACGACATCTTCTCCAAAACTCCTGGGCCAATTTGAACCAAATTTGGCAGAAATGTTGCTTAGGTGGTCCCCTTCAAAAACAGCTAAAATAATTGAAATCTGCTAAAATCTTGATCCTCGGGTCCCCATGGGCGGAGCCCCAGGGGGTTGGGGTTTATATAGAAATAAAGAACGATTTTTTAAATGACATCACCTCAAAAAACCACTTGGCCGATTTGAACCAAATTTGGCAGAAATGTTGCTTAGGTGGTCCCCCTTTAAAAACAGCTAAAAGAATTGAAATCTGTTAAAAACGCTGGTTGCCATGGCAACAAAAGTGAAATTTAAAAATAATATTTAAAAATCTTCTCTTCCTGATCCAGAAGGCATAGAGCCTTGATATTTTGCATGAAGCATCAGTATATTGACCTGTTTCAAAATAGCTAAAATCATGATCCTCGGGTCCCCAGGGGCAGGCCCCAGGGGGGGGGGGTATATATAAATAAAGAACAATTTTTTTTAAATGACATCTCCTCCCAAACCACTAGGCTGATTTGAACCAAATTTGGCAGAAATGTTGCTTAGGTGGTCCCCTTCAAAAACAGGTAAAAGAATTGAAATCTGTTAAAAACTCTGGTTGCCATGGCAACAAAAGTGAAATTTTATAAAAACTTTAAAAATCTTCTCCTCCTGACCCAGAAGGTGTAGAGCCTTGATTTTTTGCATGAACCATCAGTATATTGACCTCTTTCAAAATAGCTAAGATCATGATCATCGGGTCCCCAGGGGGGTTTATATAGAAATAAAGAACGATTATTTAAATGACATCACCTCAAAAAACCACTGGGCTGATTTGAACCAAATTTGGCAGAAATGTTTCTTAGGTGGTCCCCCTTAAAAAACAGCTAAAAGAATTGAAATCTGTTAAAAACTCTGGTTGCCATGGCAACAAAAGTGAAATTTAAAAATAATATTTAAAAATCCTCACTTCCTGACCTAGAAGGCATAGAGCCTTGATATTTTGCATGAAGCATCAGTATATTGACCTGTTTCAAAAAAGCTAAAATCATGATCCTCGGGTTCCCAGGGACAAAGCCCCAGGGGGGTGGGGTTTATATAGAAATATAGAACGATTTTTTAAATGACATCTCCTCCCAAACCACTGGGCCGATTTTAACCAAATTTGGCAGAAATGTTGCTTAGGTGGTCCCCTTCAAAAACAGGTAAAAGAATTGAAATCTGTTAAAAACTCTGGTTGCCATGGCAACAAAAGTGAAATTTTATAAAAACTTTAAAAATCTTCTCCTCCTGACCCAGAAGGTGTAGAGCCTTGATTTTTTGCATGAACCATCAGTATATTGACCTTTTTCAAAAAAGCTAAGATCATGATCATCGGGTCTCCAGGGGCGGAGCCCCAGGGGGGGGGGGGGGTTATATAGAAATAAAGAACGATTTTTTTAGATGACAATTCCTCCCAAACCACTGGGCCAATTTGAACCAAAATTTGCAGAAATGTTGCTTAGGTGATCCCCCCTTTAATTAGCTAAAAGAATTGAAATCTGTGAAAAACTCTAGCTGCCATGGCAACAAAAGTGAAATTTAAAGATTATCTTTAAGAATACCTGACCTAGAAGGCATAGAGCCTTGATATTTTGCATGAAGCATCAGTATATTGATCTCTTACAAAATAGCTAAAATCATGATCCTGGGGTCTCCAGGGGCGGACCCGGGGGGGGGGTATAGGCATGAAGCATCAGTTCACAGACTTCTTTCTTATTTCTGAGAAGTAACACCCATGGAAAAAGTTTTTTCCTCTTTCAAATCAGCACTTAAGCCTTGGAATTTGTATTTTAGACTTTTGGATCCCCAGGTTCATAGTCTTTATATGCAATTGTGGCCCACTTGTTTCATAACCCTAACCTTAACATGAAATTAGACTGTTGAAAGAAAAAGAGCCTTTATCTCAGGTGAGCGCCCAAGGGCCAACGGCCCTCTTGTTTCTGCAAATCTTTTGAATTTGGACAAGACTAAAATTTGAAAAACAGGAAAGGGTTAACCCATTCCCACACAGTGAAATTTTAGACTAGTCCAAATTGAAAGAAGCTGAAGATGACAAATTCATATTGATGGAATTTTAAATTTCTTCATCTTTTTGGATTGAAAACATTGTTGATAATGAAGAAATTGCTTGTCACAAGCAATTTCTTCATTTTCAACTATGTTTTCCCAATGGTTTTTCTGGAGAGGCATCAAAAAGTGTCACTGTGTGGGAATGGTTTAAGAAAACCTGTTTAATCAGACAACACTATTCTAGGCTGGTCCTAAGCCCTTTCCTGTTTTAGAAGTCATTTCTAATTTTCTACAATATTTTGAAAAGTTTTTCCTTGAGGGATTCATGTGTGAATGGGTTAATTTATTCAGTTAGTCATCCCCACTTAATGAGGTTCTTCTATTTACCACAGGGGTTGGAGATACTTTGTTATGAAAACTGTCAAACACGCCATCTATATTTGTCTTTGAAATCTCAAGCAGACAGGGATACATTTTATGACAAAATTATGTCTCAACCAGGTAAAGCATCATTTTTTATGACCATATTGCAAGGGTATTGACAAATTCATATTGATGGAATTTTAAATTTCTTCATCTTTTTGGATTGAAAACATTGTTGATAATGAAGAAATTGCTTGTCACCATCTATATTTGTCTTTGAAATCTCAAGCAGACAGGGATACACTTTATGACAAAATTATGTCTCAACCAGGTAAAGCATCATTTTTTATGACCATATTGCAAGGGTACTGACAAATTCATATTGATGGAATTTTAAATTTCTTCATCTTTTTGGATTGAAAACATTGTTGATAATGAAGAAATTGCTTGTCACAAGGTAAAACATCATTTTTTGTGACCATATTGCAAGGGTATTGTAATACTTTTGTCCTTCTGCCTATCTGTTTCATCTTTTCAATCCATCTGAACATCCATCTTGTTATCCAAAACTGAAGTTACAGACATGAGTTTTCCTACAAAACTATTTAAAGCATGATACATACATTTGAAACAAATGTACTTCAACATGCAATACCGGTAATTTCTTTATTTTTCAACAGATTTACTTTAATTTTCTGTGTTGAGTCCTCTCATAAATATATCAGACAAGTTTAAATTTTAGATTTCTTTAATAGTTATCGGAATTAGCTGACTGCAAAAATGCTACTCATCAAATTTACTCATTATTAGATAACAAACTATTAAATTGCTATTTTTAAATCCATTGCCAGGCAATACAATTTTAGACTGGTCCAAATAGAAAGAAGGTTCAGACAACAGGTTTAAGTTGATGGCATTTAAATAATCTTTAACAACATCTTTGGATGAAAAACCTTGTAAAAAATAAAGAAATTAAGCAATGAAGGACTTTGAAGTGCTATAGAGAAGTTGTTACTATTACTTTAACCCTTTCCTATTTTGCAAAATTTTAGACCTATCCAAATTCAAAGGTTTTGCAAACGGAAATTTGAAATAGATTTAATTTGAAAAATAACCATTTAGTAGGGTAGAATATATTGTGAAAAAGAAGAAATTGCTTGTGACAAGCAATTCTTCTTTTTCTACAATGTTTTCTTAATCATGAAATCACAGGGATGTAAAAGTCAGGGATTGAACAGGAAAGGGTTAACTTAATTACATGGGAGTGATGTATATTATAGGAAACATTGACAGAGGAAAAATTATTCATGACAAGAAACTTCTCTATTTTCAGCATGTTTCATTTTATATACATGAATTATCTCAGGGTAAGAAAAATAAACTCTGTGTTGTGCACTCATAGGAAAAGACTGCTATCTTCTATTAAAAATCAGTGAATATATTTCTTATTCTGTGTTACAGATACTAAAATAGAAGTTTCGGACCAACTTGATATGACTTTAAAATGGCAGAATGGTGCTGTGTCAAATTACGAATATCTCATGTATTTAAATAGGTAGGTTTGGGTGGTTTTTGTGTAAAACTTAAATGTGATAGGCCAGATACAATTTATTTTTTGATAATGTAAGTTAAGTTTAGTGTATCAAACTTCCTGCAATTTCTGATGTGCAAAAATTTAGTTCATACCTTGATAAAAAAAAACGGAGTGCAGAACTATTTTGTATATTTGCTCACAAAGTAGTTAAACTAAAGATCATCTCAAACCTGTTATTGTATTTCTTATTTGATTTCTTTTAACCCATTTCCACACAATAAAATTTTAGACTTGCCTAAAATGAAAGAAGTTGCAGCCAACAATTTAAAGTTGATGGAGTTTTAAATTTTTCGTCTTTTGGATAGAAACATTGTTGATAATGAAGATGTTGCTTGACACAGGCAATTTCTTCCTTTTTACACATTGTTTTCCAAAGTTTTTCTCTGGTAGGGAAATTGGTTAATATTTAGATTGTGTAGGAATTGGTTAATATCAACCCAGTGCCTCAATTCCACCTTCTGATGCCCCAAAGAAATTTTTTTTTGAAAAATTTGTGAAAAAGGGGAAATTGCTTGTCTGAAGCAAACATGTTTTTCACAATGTTTACTCTCTCATTTAGCTCTTATTTTTCAATTATTGAAACATTAAAATTTTGAAATATATTCTGCAACTTCTTTCAATTTGGACCAGTCTAAATATTTGTTGTCTGTTAATGGGATAAATAATGATAACTGAAGAGAATACATTTTGTTGTTATTGAGGTATGAAACTAAAAACCTAATCACATGTCTGTGAGACTTCTTTTTTGCATCTTTATGGAGTGATTCGGTTTTTAGTTTCATACTCCCATGAAATTATGAAAATAGAAAGAGGAAAATTCTCATCTCTTAATGAAAGATGTACACATATAAATTTACACATTTTTTTTTCACGAAGCAAACAGGGTTGTTGTAACATGGGTGAACTATACTTAACCCGGGATAAAATGTTGCATTTTTACAATCATAAACCTGTAAAATAATAGCATTAGAGACCATGTTGTTCTAACCATTGAGCCTTATTAATATCGGTCTCATTTTACTAGTTCCCGGAGCTTTAACTATAAAACTTCAATATTTTTAACCAGTAATATGTGACCTTAGATTCCAGTCTTTACTGTAACAATCTTTACCTAGTGACACCTTATCTCCACTGAATTATAGAAATTGACACTTTCAAGTTGATGGATTTTTATTTTTTTGTCTTCTTAGATAGAATATATTGTGGATAATGAGGAAATTGCTGATACAAGCAATTTCTACTTCATTTTCCACAATTTTTTCCAAATTTGTTTCCTTTATGGCATAAAAAGGAGGGATTGTGTGGGAATGAGTTTTTACAACTGTTCTGAATGTTGTCTAGTATATGATTTTGTTGTCTGATGATAAACCTTGCTGTTTTTTGTTCAGTTGTGCAGATAGAAGTTTCTATGATTTAACTCAATATCCTGTGATGCCCTGGGTGGTGCAAGATCTCACTTCAAACAGTCTAGGTAAGAAATAACTTTTAACTCAATATCCTGTGATGCCCTGGGTGGTGCAAGATCTCACTTCAAACAGTCTAGGTAAGAAATAACTTTTGACAAGTCATGTAAAAAGGAAACGTATGAAAGGAGGAAGAGATCACAAAGTTATCCTTGTTTTCTATAGCAAACAATTATAATGAATATCTTTGTTTAACTCATCTCCACACAATCCTATTTTTTGATGCCACTAAATAATACAGTTATGGCAAATATTGTGAGAAAAGGAGCAATTGCTTGTGAAAGCAATTTCTCTTCTTACAATGCTTTCCTTCTTTATTTGTCACTTATTTTCCAAATTGAACCCACTTTGTAATTTCGTCCATTACTACTTTCGATTTGGACCAGTATAAAATGTTGGTGTCTGATAATGGGTTAACCTCACCAGAAAGGGAAAATTATTCAGCTAGCCAAGCCTTGCTTATCTGTTATAGACTCGGTTATGATAAGCTTATCTCAAAGACAATTGCATGAAATTTATTAGTTATTTCTGGAATTGTCTCTTGCCCATCATAGACACCTAGGACATAACTGTTGGCTCAAAGTTTCTGTTAATCGAAAACGAAAGAAACAATATAGCCCATATGTATATTTGACAATTATTTTTAGTTTGGATAATAAAATTAAAATTACTAGTAACCTTTGAGTTTTCAGAAAAAAGATATCTAAAAGCTTTAATCTAGTTGTTCTGTCACAGGTACTGGTAAGTGAATTGTTGAATATTTTCAGATTTGGACAATTCAGACACATTCAGAGATTTAAGTAAACCTATTGGAGCTTTGAATCAAGACAGATTGGAAATTTTGCAGGTAAGCTACTACCTCTTCTGGAAGATATTTTTTTCCAAATCATTAAACTACATGATTGTATGGTCATCAAATTATATCTTAAAGCCTAACTTACATGCCTCATTCCCACACAATGATGCTTTTCGATGCCCCACAAGGAAAACAATTGGGAAAACGTTGTGTAAAGTGAAGAAATTGCTTGTAACAAGCAATTTTTTCATTTTACTAAATTTTTTTACCCAGAAATTGGAAAATATCTAAAATTTCATATATCTTAAATTGTTTTCTGCAACTCCTTTTACATTTGACATGTCTTAAATTTTGCCGTCTGATAAAGGTTGAACTCATTATGACATAATCTTGCATTTGATTGTGCTGTAGCGAAGCTTTTTATAAGCATGGTGGTAAAAGGAAAAATTGCTTGTCTCTTTTTCAAATTGTTCATTCCAAAATCTATAATGAAAACATAAAAACTGATAGCTTCAGACTTTGTATTGTAATTAATGTCTGTGTTACAGGAGCGCTATAGGGAAATGCCAGATCCAAAGTTTCTGTATGGAGCCCACTACTCTACCCCTGGTTATGTGACGTTTTACCTGGCAAGGATAGCTCCAGAATATGTTCTGTGTTTACAAAACGGCAAATTTGATCAACCCGATAGAATGTTTAACAGGTAGTTTATGGTTTGTTTGGAATGTTTTATGAACAATGGATGATTTCAGAGAAAACTGTAGGAATGGTTATAGACTTTTCATCTGTGTCATTGTCATTGTAATTTGTAATCGATGTGCAAAAACTTTGACATTTTGATTGTAAAGAAATAGCTTGAAATGAACAATTTCACCATTTTCCACAATGTTTTCCAATCCTTTATTCTCTTAGGTTTGTCCAGAAGCTGGATGAGTTCAAAGTCAAATATGGAACTTTCCTACATGTCTTGATCCTTTGATCCAGTGGTCTTATAATCTAACACACTTGTACATTTAGAATAGAGTAAGTGTGCTGTACTTGATTCAAACTCCTGCTATCAAGTTCAAGTTCAGAGCAAAAGGTTAAAAGTCAAATTGTACCATGCATATATTTCTTGATCCTATGGTTGATTCTATTAATAATTTACAAAAAAATGCTAGTCTTCAATCAGGCTACTTCTTGTAAGGTTGAGGTCACATTCAAAGGTCAAAGGTTTAGGTCTCATCTATTCCTTCATCCCTTGATCCCACTTTTGTTTCTAAAAAGACCTTAAACAAATTCGTCCATCTTATATGAGAAACTGTACAGGGCTTGATGCAGGCTTATTTGCAAAAGTAAAGGTCATAAAGGAAGGTCAAAGGTCAAATTTTGATTTTTTATTCTTTGGCACTGTCTTGTTTCACCATTCAGTACCTGTTGCACAGTGTTACCTGCCACTTGTAGTGTATTGTTAACCCATTAGCAGACAACAAAAGACTGGTTCAATTAAAAGAAGTTGCAGATGACATTTCAAATTGCTCTATTATTGGAAAGTAAGTGCAGAAAACATTGTGAGAAAATAAGAAATTGCTTATTATCAGTAATCTTTTCCTATAAAATACTTTTCATTTGAACTTATATTTAAACTGAAATTTGAAGACTGCTGCCAAAACATATGTTGGATTTCAATTGAAAAATACAGGGTATAAAATATAGTGATATAAAGAGTAAATATCGCTTGTTACAAGCAATATCTTATTATCTCACGATGCTTTAAGCTATTTTTTCTTCAGTTTTTCCTCAAACAGGTTTGTGTGATAATGGTTGAGGATGCAGCTTTTAGATACGATAGCTGAAACTTCGATCTATAAAGTGTCGCATTTATCACGGGAATGCACATTTCATCAATATGGTGAGGTCAATCAAGCAATAACATGACTAGATATAACTTTACCTATACAGTAAATGTTAATTTTTTTAGGAATCCATTTCCTTGTCAGTAGAGACAGATGCCCATGTGTTTGTTTTCTTGTTGACTCGATTTCCCCGATTTGGTCTGTTTTAAAAAAAACTAAAGTGTAATATTATGTGACTATGCAGTGACTGAAATGTTATGAATGTTTGGAAATCAAAATCAGTATTTTTGTTTTCTTTTTGTGACCCTATCTGAAAATATTGATAGAGGGATGGATCTTAACACAATTTTCATAAAGATTTTAGGATTCTTTTCGTCAGAAATACTATCCATACAAGAGCTGTAGAGTCTTGAATCCATTCCCTCGCAATCTGACACTAAAAGAAATTACTTAGATATGCTCTTGACAGAATTTGTGATTTAAGGACAGATATTCAAATATTGATGGATGGATAGATACTATTACCATAATTATATACACCTTTGAATTTTTTTGACTTTAGGTTTAAAGCCTTTTTGTCACATGAGATTACTTGAACAAATATTAAAATGACTTTAAAACCAACTTCAAAACAATTCTGCCTTTTAAAATCCATTTAAGCTTGGGAAAACAATTCCGGAAAATGAAGATATTGTTCATAACATAAATATCTTCTCACGCAATGTTTTCTACCTAGAAAGACAAAGAATTTTAAATTTTCATCAACATGAAAATGTTGTCCACAACTTCTTCCAATTTGGAACCATCAGAGACATATTTGTCTAGTAATGAGTTAATGTTATATTTCAGTGTTTATGAATTGTGGCAAAACTGCTTACAAGGTGCTGCTGATTTCAAGGAGCTGATCCCTGAATTTTATGAAGGGGATGGGGAGTTCATGAATAACAATGGGGTAAGTGTCATATCTTATTTTTCTCTTTCTAACACAATCAATTGATTTTGGAGAAGATTTTGTACTTAGGAACACATTTCTACCTTATATCAGCAGTGTTAGATTCCGGGTCAATGTCTTTGATTTTTTACCGGGGAACAAGTAGGTCTTCTTAGAAGTCGAAATTTAGAATCTTCTGTATTAAGCACGTGCCTTAAACTTAACCAAATACATTTCTTTTTTCTCTATGTAATGCCTTTATGCATCATTGTAGTAGGTTTTGAATTGTAGCCTCTCTCCCTATTATTTTCACAAAAGAGGTTAAATATTTTAACCTTTTAGCTCACCTGAGCAGGAAGCGATCAAGTGAGCTATTGTGATCAGCTTTTGTCTGTCTTGCATCGTGCATCGTCAACAATTTCTTTTAAAAACAATTTTTTTTAACAACATCTCCTCCTAAACCTCTGGGCCAATTTGAACCAAAATAGCAGAAATTTTCCTTAGTTGGTCCCCTTTAAAACTAGCTAAAAGAAATGAAATCTATTGAGAACTCTGGTTTCCATGTCAACAAAAGTGAAATTTTAAAACAATCTTTAAAAATCTTCTCTTCCTGACCCAAAAGGCATAGAGCGGTGATATTTTGCTTGGAACATCAGCATATTGACCCCTATCAAATTGCTAAGATTAATACCCTTGGGTTCCACTGGGCGGAACACCAGTGGGATGGGGTTGAAAATGAATGAGAAAATTTTTGAATTACATCTCCTCCCAAACCATTTTGCCAATGAGTACAGTATTTGGTAGAAATGTTCCTTGAGAGGTCCTTTATAAATTTAAGTAAAAGAATTTAAATCTGTTGAAAACTCTATTTGCAATGGCAACATAAAGGAAATTTTAAAATAATCTTTAAAACTTTTCTCCTCCTGACCCAAAAAGCGTTAAGCATAAGTATATATTCTTTCAAAATTGCTAAGATCATTACCCTTGGGTTCCCAGGGGCAGAGCTCCAGGGGGCGGGCCCTTTATTGAAATAATGAAACAATTTTTGAATGACATCTCCTACCAAACTGATGGACCAATATTAACCAAATTTAGCAGAGATTTTCCTTAGATGGTCTTCTTTCACAGTAGCTACAATGATAGAAATCTCGTGGAACAACTCAGGTTGAGATCAAATAAAAAGCTAAATCTTTAAAAATCTCCTCTAGTCCTGTCCCAGTTGGTTGCAGCCATGATATTTAGCATGAAGCATCAGTTCATTGGATTCTTTCATATTTCTAAAATTATTACCCATGGATTGAGAGGGAGGAAAAAATGTTTTCCTCCTTTCTTATTAGTCCAAAAGTCTTAGGATTTATCACTAAGACTTTTGGATCCCCAGGTACAGAGCTTATATGTGTAAAAAGTATGGTCAGGCCCACTTGTGTCATAATCCTAAACTTAACATTAAATTAGACTGTTGAAAGAAAAAGATCCTTTATCTCAGATGAGCGCCTCAGGGCCAACAGCCCTCTTTTTGTTTTTTTAAAATCAAAGGAGACACTTAAACTTTTTCATTTCCAGATATCCAATTTTGGAATAAGACAAGATGGACGACCAGTAGGAAATGTAGAACTTCCACCTTGGGCAAAAGGTAAAGTCTAAGTCAAACTTGTATAGAAATAAAAAAGGATTTCTTGGCCAATTTGAACGAAATTTGGCTATAAGTTTCCTGTAAAACTATGCTTGCCATGAAAGAAAAACAAGAAAATTTATGTAAACTTTTCTCTTGATTCAGGTGGCTTAGAGCCTTGTTATTTTGTCATGAAAATCAGTTCATTGACCTGTTTGAAGATAGCTGAAATCTTGACCAAGACTAATTTTCCTTTTCAGATGTATTTCTGAGAATTGATTTTGATTTTGAACATATTTCATTTATTTTTACACAGAAATTAACGTAATCATAATCACACATAATTTCATGTACTAAATGCT
Source organism: Fragum fragum (assembly GCA_946902895.1). NCBI lineage: Eukaryota > Metazoa > Mollusca > Bivalvia > Cardiida > Cardiidae > Fragum > Fragum fragum. The sequence continues at coordinate 60,529,779 of OX336373.1, forward strand.
TTATGGGAAGATATATTTAATTTGCCACTACATCTATAAACATTTCAATGAGGCAATACATTGAAATATAAATCATTTTTCACAGAGAACTCTCAATTGCAAAAGAATGTAATCCTTAATGCATTCACATCTCTTGCAGTTAAATAAAATGATCATGTAAACATTATTTTTTACATCCTTTTGGATATAAGTTCTTACAGTTTAGACAAATTCCTCTTGATTTTATTTTCTGGTGAATACATTTGTACCGGTGAAAAACATCTTGGCTAATGAAAAATCCAAAATTGATAGCTGCTACTTGGAACTGAATTTTGGGATTCTAGAGTGTGAAACCAACACAAAGATGCTTATATGATTTATGAAGCTAATACTTTAAAGTATTGTATTATTCCAGATTCCAAAGATTATATATATAAGTTACGAGAAGCTCTGGAATGTGAGTATGTGTCAAAACACATCCATGATTGGATAGACCTGATATTTGGGTATAAACAGAGAGGAGAGGAGGCAGAGAAAGCTGATAATGGTTAGTATACTTCAAATTTGTTTGAATATTGTGAAGTGTTGATGTAACCCACTCTCTCACAGTTATGCTTTTAAACACATCCTCAATATAGTTCTTTGGAAAATATTGTGTAAAATGAAGAAATTGCTTGTCACAAGCAATATCTTCATTTACACGATATTTTCTACCCAGAAAGTTGAAAAAATCTAACATTTCATAAACTTTAAATTGTCGTAAGCAACTCTTTTCAATTTGGACTATTCAAAAATTTTGTTGTCTGGTAAGAAAATGTAGGTATAATGATGTTATAAAGAGAGGACAATTATTTTCCTTCAGTGTAAGATTGATTTATCTTCGAAAAATTTAATTTTAGTTTTGTCTATTAAGATTCAAGCATTTTGATTGGCTGAGTATTTCTTTTCATACTTCCATGCACACAGTTTCGAGCACACACCTGTTTTTGTATGCTTGTGCAGAAAGTAGACTTGTAAAATTTTACTTAAAGCTAGTAAATTATTTGCTCTGTTTGCTTGATTGCATCAAAATGATGAAATGAAAGATGGCATTATATTATAAGAAATGAAGATATTTTTTTTCTTTTCATTGCGGCATGAACCAATAAACTTCATCTAACTAATTTATGAATCCACTTCTAATCTTCAGACAGTGTGATTAGCTCTACTTGCCGAAGGCAATGGCTTTTTCCCGTCCTACGTCCGTCTGGCGTCCCTTAACTTTTCCTTGTTAACACTCTTGAGTCCACAGTTTTTATCAGATTCCCTTCAAACTTTCTCAGAATGGTTGTACTATCATAAGGATCGTTCCTTTCAAAATTTGGTCAGATCCGCCTAGAAACACAGGAAATGGGGCCTAATTAAAATTCAATTAAAAAATCCTAATTAACACTCTAAAGAAACACAGGAAAAGGAGCCTTATGAAAATTTAATTTAAAAATTCATTAAAAATCGTTGTTAACAATCTAGAGTCCACAGTTTTTATCGGATTCTCTTCAAACTTTCTCAAAATGATTTTGTCATCATAAGGATCGTTCCTTTCCAAATATGGTTAGATCCATCAAGAAACATGGGAAAAGGGCCCTTAAGAAAATTTAATTAAAAAGTCCATCAAAACTCCTCGTTTACACCTAGAGTCCACAGTTTTCATCGGATTAACTTCCCTCAAGACAGAATGATTGTACCATCATAAGGCTTGTTCCATTTGAAATTTGGTATGATCCATCAAGTTACAAGGAAAAAGGGTCCTCGTTAACACTTTAGAGTCCACAGTTTTCATCAGATTCTCTTCAAACTTTCACAGAATGATTGTACCATCATTAGGATTGTTCCTTTCTGAATTGGGTATGATCCTTCAAGAAACAAAGGAAAAGGGGCCTTATGAAAATTCAATTAAAAGATCTATTAGAATCCTTGTTTACTGTCTAGAGTCCAAAGTTTTCATGAGATTCTCTTCAAACTTTCACAGAAGGAATTGTACCATCAGAAGGATCGTTCCTTTTGAAATTTGGTAATATCCATCAAGAAACAGGAAAAGGGGCCTTTTGAAAATTTAATTCATAAATCCACATTTAACCTCTATAGTCAACATTTTTCATCGGATTAACTTCAAATTTTCACAAAATGATTGTACTATCATAAGGATCGTTCCCTTTTAAATTGGGTAAGATCCGTCTAGAAACACAGGAAAAGGGGCCTAATTAAAATTCATTTAAAAAATCCAAATTAACACTCTAGAGTCAACAGTTTTCATCAGATTCTCTTCAAACTTTCTCTGAATGATTGAACCATCAGAAGGATTGTTCCTTTCGAAATTGGGTATGATCCATCAAGAAACACAGGAAAAGGGGCCTTATGAAAATTTGATTAAAAAAATCCTAGTTAACACATTTGAGTCCACATTCACAGAATGATTTTACCATTAAATGGATTTTTCCTTTTTTGGTTTGATCCATCAAGTATCATGGGAAAAGGGGCCTTATGAAAATTTAACAAAAAAATCTTAGTTTTCACATCATGGCCCTAGATTGCACCTGATTGACTTTAAACTTTCATAGAATGATTGTACCATCATAAGGATTGGTCCTTTCAAAACTTGTATGATTCATCGAGAAACATAGGAAAAAAAAATAATTAGAAAAATCTTAATTAATGCTTTAAAGTCTACAGATTTCATTGGGTTGTCTTCATACTCAAACAGAATAATTATACTTTTGTAAGATCCATCAAGTAACATGGGAAAAGGGGCTTTATGAAAATCTAATTAAAAATCCCTATTAACACAATGAAGCTCACAGCTTTGATCAGATTTTGTTGAAACTTTCACAGAATGATCGTAAGGTCACAACGATCATTTTTTTCGAAACAGGGTTTGAACTGTCAAGAAATACGGGAAAAGGGGCCTTGTTAAAATTTCATTTAGAAATCCTTGTTACAAAGTCCAGAACTTTCTTTAAACATTCACAGAATAATTGTACAATAATAATGATTGTTGATGGTGACATTAGACCTGATCCGTCAAGTATCAAAGGAAAAGAAGCCTTATGAAATTTAATTTGAAAGTCCTTGTACCACAATAAAGTCCACAGCTTTCATTGGATTCTGTTAAAACTTTCACAGAACGTTTGTACCATCAATAAGATTGTTTCTTTGCAAATTGGGCCTGATCAGTCTTGTATCATGAGAAAAGGGGCTTTTTGAGAATTTTATCTATAATCCTTGTTACCAAGTCAAGAGCTTTCATCGAATTTTCTTCAAACTTTCACAGAATGATTGTACAATAATTTCGATGGTTGATGTTGACATTAGATCTGATCTGTCAAGTATCACAGGAAAAGGAGCCTTATTTAATTTAATCTAAAAAACCCTGCACCACAAAAAAGTGGATAGTTTTCATCGGATTCTGTTCAAACTTTCACAGAATGTTTGTATTACGATATGATTAAGATTGTTTCTTTTCAAATTAGGCCTGATCTGTGTAGTATCACAGGAAAAGGGGCTGTATGAAAAATCCTCATGAACAAAAGTATGTCCTCAGTCTTTATCAGATTCTCTTCAAACTTTAATAGAATGATTGTACCATCATTGAGATTGTTCCTTTGTAAATTGGGTCTGATCTGTTACGTGACACAAGAAAAGGGGCCTTATGAAAATTTCATTGCAAAAATGTCGTTATCACAATAAAGTCATCAGTCTTTATCACTTTTTTTCAAACTAAATATCTATTATTGGTATTGATTGTTTGTAGATCGGTTCTGATTTGTTAAGTTACATGGGAAAAGGGGCCTTATGAAAATTTTGCTACAAAAATTCTTGACACAATTCAGTCCACTGTTTAAATTGATTCTCTTTAAACTTAAACAGAATGATTGTGCCTTCATCAGAATTGTTCCGTTTGAAATTTAGTTTGTTCTGTAAAGTATCAAGGGAAAAGGGGCCCTATGAAAATTTCACTATAAAATCCTCATTAACACAATAAATTCCACAGATTACACAGATTGGTTGTACCATCATTAATTGTTGATTTAGACAATGGATCGGATATGGCAAGTATCACATGAAAAGGGGCCTTATGAAAAACTTTCTTAAATATTCTTGTTAACACAATGATGTCCCTAGATTTCACCGAATTCACTTCAAATTTTCACAGAATGATTGTACAATCATAAGGATTGTTCTTTTCATAATTGGGTTCAATCTGTTGAGTATCATGTAAAAAGGGGGCCATATGAATTTTTTTTAATTATTCTAGATAACATAATGAAGCCCCCGTTTTTTATCAGATTCACTTGAAACTTTCACAGAATGATTAAACCAAAAGTAAAGTATCATGGGAAAATGGGCCTTATGAGGACTTGATTTTAATATCTTTGTTAAAACAAAACTCAATAAAGTCAACAGTTTTTATCGGGTTCTCTTCAAACATGCATGGAATAATTGTGGCATTGGAAACACAAGAAAAGGGACCTTACAGATTATCATTCAAAACGTTCTTGTGTATGTGATGAAGTTCACTATCAATATCAGATTGTCTTTAAAATTTCACAGGACAATTGTAGGGTTGTGAGGAAAGTTCCTTTTGGAAATGAAAATGATCCATCAGAAAACACAGGAAAAGGGGCCTTATTGATTTTCATTCAAAACAAACCTGTTTATGTGATAAAGACCACAATTATTGTAGGATTCTGATGAAAATTTCACAGGATGATTGTAGGGTCATATAAAAACTTCATTTTGGAAATGGAGTGGATCCATCATAAAACACAGGAAAAGGGGCCTTGAGGATTGTTGCTCAAAATAATAAAGGGGATAAAGTCCAATTTTTTTTCTTTATGCATTCTTCTTTAAACAATTAACTTCCTTAAATATCAGATTTCTTTAATGGAAAACTTGATAACCAGTAGAGCGTCTCAGGCCCTCATGGGCCTCTTGTTAAGTTTTTAGCTTCATATTTCAATGAAATCAAAATATACTCTCATTATTTCTTAACCCTTGTCATGCTGAACCCGGGACATTCCGGTTTTGGCAAGAAGTGTAGACGAAGATCAGCCTGCACATAAGTGCAGTCTGATCTTGGTGTACACCTCCTGCTTGTACTGTTCCTGCCAGAGTTGTTAATGAAATTTATTTTTAAAAGAAATATTGATTTTTGAACGACAAGTTCTATCAGTGCCTTCAGCGCTTTGATTTGACACCGATTCAGTGAGGTAATTTATACAGCATGACAAGGGTCAATGGCTCTAATCAAATTTTAGAGTGGAAAACATTGACCTGTGAGGTTCTTATTCCAAGGCTAATATTTTAATCTTGAAGTATTGAAGTTTTGGAATGAAGAACACTGATCTGTGAATATATGCCTCTATTAAATCTAGGTCAAGTTTGATATTGGGACTAGGTAAAAAATTAGATCACAAGGTCAAATCTTACAGAATTCTATTGTACACTCCTGGCATAGAAAACATGAAACTTTGTAAGAATGTATTTTCGTCATTGATTTCTTAAATAAGATTTAGATAACTAGTTATATTTGCAGAAATAAGGTCTGCAATTACGTCTGCAATTATTGGCTCATGTGATCTTATTTTTCAATAATCAGTATTTCCTTTACAAATCAATTTATTAAACAATTATGGCAGGAAAAATTACAAGCAGGAGGTGTAGACCAAGATCAGACTACGTTTATGTGCAGGCTGATCGTTGTCTATACCTCCCGCTAAACCTGGAATATTCCAGGTTTAGCTTGACAAGGGTTAATAGTCACTAAAGGAATAGTGGGTGACTTGTTTAGGTTAAATTACAGCTTATTACTCACTTTAAAGTTTCATGAGATACTGGTGCTTTCTTCACAATATTTCAGTATTCTACTACATGACTTATGAAGGTGCTATAGATTTAGACAGGTAACTATTTCAATCTTATCTTCACAAACATTTAATTTTGTGCAGTCTGATCTTAGTCCACTACCAGTCAAGTCAGTGTTGTTTATAACATTGATATATTTTCTAAAGAAATAATGCTTCCAGTACTTTCAACTCCTTGATTTTAACCTATTCGCACACAATCCCACCTATTCACGTCCCTCAAGAAGGCTTAAGGAAAACAAGTTTTGAAATGCTTGCTTGCATTTTATTCAGCATGACAAGGTTTAAGCCTACATTCATCATTCTCTAGGAATAAAAATTCCTGTGGAGTAATGCAAACCCCTCTTGAACCTTTCATATATGCATAATATATATCCTGTCACACAGTCTATGTCTCTACCTCCTTTCTGTTTAAAGTATTGAAGATCCAAACAAAAGAGCTGCTATGGAGATTCAGATAATGGAGTTTGGGCAGGTCCCAAAACAGCTGTTCACAAAGCCCCACCCTCAAAGATATGGCCCAAGAGATATACCAAGGACCTTGTCCACTGTCAGTCAGGCAAGCAGTGATGACTTGGATAGTAATGCTAATCAAAAAGGTAATGTTATGAAGAGTTTTTAAATCACCATTCTTGAATGATAGATTTTTTATGGTAAGTAAAGAGGACGTGTTAAAAGTTGTAAAATGGATTTCTGAAACTTCATGCTTTGACCGGTTACCTGACAGCAAACTTCTTGACTGGTCCAAATTGAAAGGAGTTGCAGACCACCATTTAAAGTTAATGAAATTTTAGATTTTTTCAACTTTCTGTAAAGAAGACATTGTGGAAAATGAAGAAATTGCTTGTTACAAGTAATTTCTTCATTTTACACACTGCTTTCACAATTATTTTTCTTGTTGGGCGTCAAAAGGCATCACTGTGTGGCAATGGGTTATAGTATTTTCTTGAAAAAAGGACATGTATACTCTTTAATCAAGGATGGTAGCTTAAAACTTAGATTTCAAACAAGTATAAAGGACACAATATTGCACCTTTTTCAAAAATCCCCCTTATTTACGCCTTGAAGGAAAATACTTTACAGCATTTTTTTTAAAAAAAAATGATGTTGTTTATCACCTGAAATTGTTACAAGCAATTTCTGCATTTTCCACATTGCTTTCACCAAGAAAAATGGTTTATTTCAAATTCTATCAACTTAAATTGTCACCTGCAACTTCATTCATTTTGGACAAGTCTAGATTTTGTTTGTGTGGCAATAGGTTAAGCTGAAGGTATTTTTTGTATTTCAGATCCTTCAAAAGGCTCTCAACGGGACCAAATGAAGAATATTGATTTCACATCTTTACAAGAAAAATTGCAGTATTGTTTGCATAAAGAGTAAATATTTTTTTATGCCCTCCCCATGAAATTTACACAATGACAAGTTACAACTGTTAATCTATGGGATATGTGTGTGAATGGATTGGTGTGTTTATGTGTCCCAATCATGACAGAAGCACATCTCCTACATTTACTAAGGAATTTCTAAATAGCTTGGCACTGACGAGTACTGCTGTTGTACTGCTTCTGTCTTTTGGATACATCAGGGTCAAGGTAACAATGAGGTTAAACGACAAATCTCTTGTTTGTCTTCTACAAGTATCAATGGATTTCAAATAACAGAAACAATTGTTTCCCTTGATGAGTATTAGTATTATGTTTTGAATGATTGATTGAATAGGGTTTAACACCGCTTTTAGCAGTACAGTCGAATCTGTGTACAGCAGCCAGTCAAGGGAGAGGGCCAAAGTGGCTGCTGTACACAGATTGGCTGCTGTTCACAGTATCAATAGGGCGGCCATTTTGTTATACGATTTTGGATTAGCTCATTAACAGATCACAAAACTTTAGACTACTCCAAATTCTAAGAAGTTCTAAACTTCCATTTAAAGTGTCTTTTAAAAAAAGAAAAGGCACTTTGTACCATTTGTACCATTTAAGATAGAAAATATTGTGACAGAAGTGAAAATATCCTGAGAATTTCTCGTTTACGTTTAGCAACATTTTGGACCTGGGTACTACCTACACCAAACTCACTAGCAATAATCCTAGAAGAATGTCCAGAGTCAAGCATACAAACCACTTTCACACGATCCTCTAGAGAGAGGAACTTATGTTTAGAGAGCGACATGATAGCAAGATTTGACAGCAAAAGCAAGTTTTCATCCATTTTAAAGACCTCAAGAAATCAGTTTGCTAAATGTGTTAACAACCTATAATGCTCAAGTTCATAATCATCACTCAAATAGATCAAATCGACCAAATAAATATTAATGGCTAATTACACATCAATTAATCAACTACACGGGATTAAGTCGATAATTTGCTGTTTATATCTTGTACATTACGATAAGGCGACTTCAGCAACTACTATAGTAGTGATTATCGATTTTTTCGAACACGACTAATTAGGTCGCGTGTTTTGTTTAGTGACCGTTGTTTAGGTGCGATATACTGTTGACAATAGCCCAATTAAGGTGACCGCTGGCCGCATTTCAGGAGATCACGCTATTCACAGTGCAATTAAAGAAGGAATTTGCGCGGGGGAACTCGAATGGCCGCTGTCGGCAGATTGGCCGCTGTGCATAGTTGGCCGCTAACACAGATTTGACTGTATTTTGGTCATGTTGCGATGGCTGGAGCACCTAACAATTTATTCCTGGAATTTCTCTCACCAGTACTACCACTACATCCTTTCCGAGCCTCCAGCTGCTCATCTCACTTAGGTTTACGATTATCAACTCATAGGTGGGAGACAAATGTTGGAAAGGATATATGCCACACTCGGGGATCACACAGACCGGATGACTAGGAGTCTTATGCGCTTCCTTTGCGCTTTGGCTGTGGACTCTAGTATTATGAAATAGGTTTGTTAGGATATTCCAAGGTCAAGATCACAGTCAAATGGCAAGTGTTACAACTGACCTTGTCAAGATAATATCTCCTTCATTTATAGATTGGTTTCAAAATAACTTGACATAGTTGACCCGTTTGATGGGTTCTAGTATCATGAAAAAGGCTTGTTAAAATATGCCTAAAGTCAAGGTCTCAGTCAAAGGTCAAGTGACAAAATTGACCTTTTCAAGAGCATACCTCCTTCATTTATCAGTTGTTTTTCAAAGAATCTTTAGTTTTAGTGTAATGCAAAAAGTTGTTACAAAAAGTCAAAAGTTGAGGGCTCAGTTCAAAATTAGTTTAGATCATACTGAGGTTGTCTAGCCAATCTCTTAGAATACTATTTGATAAGTGCTAGTGTCATATGAAAGTGTGGTCTTCTTGGTTGATTTTTGAAACTGGCAGTGTTTGTTATTTCATGTATGAAGTCAATATATATCACAGTGTTTTGATAATTGGTAATATCTTCTAGGGCATCTGTGTCTGTGATAAAATTTTTGCTGATGCACTTGGTTACAAAAATAGAGAAAAAAACTTATTTTAGTTTTGTTACAGATGAATATAGAATAATGGTTAACTTCCATTGTTGATATACTTAACTAATGGAAATTGTTACTTATAAGTTTCTTCCTATATATGTTGAAAACACCTTTGTTTTCTTTTAGAGTTAATTTTTGAACATGTTTTATATTCATGACCTCATTAACCCTTTCCTGTACAAACCGGGGATTTTACATTGCTGTGATATTACACTTGAGAAAGCATTGTGGAAAAAGGAGAAATTACTTGTTACAAGCAATTTTTCCTTTTCAAACAATATATTCTACCAAATAGGATGGTTTCATTTCAATTTGCATCCAATATTCATTGTCATCTGAAACCTCTTTGAATTTAGACAGGTCTAAAATTTCAAAAACAAGAAAGGGTTAAAGGGGTATTGTAATTGTACAGAAATCTGTGTGACATTTCCAATAATTTCAGGCTGCTTTAATGCGCTGCCACAGAGCAGCCTGGACATCCACATAATGCAATTTTCACTAAAGAAACTTGGAATCAATAGCTATCTAGCATGCATACTGAATGTTACAATAAGACTCGGGATGCACAAGCTGATCTTGGTCTTCACTTGTACACATGTGAAATTGTTGAAATGTAAGACACTTGCTCAAGTGTTATATTTATGTTTCAGTACAGTTACAGATGTCAGACTAGGGAGAGAAGGAAAATGTGTTTTTTCTGTATCTCAAGGTAAAATGCTCGTCAGTCTTATTCAGACAAACAGAATGCTTAATTCATGACCAGATGACAAAATTGTAGACTTGTCAATTTTGATAAGTTTGCAGACGGCATTTGAAATTGATTTGAAATGAAATAAGTGCCTTATAGGATGGAAAACATTGTGAGTGTTGGACACTTTTTCCTTTTTTCATGATGCTTAACCATTTTCCGTTGTTTTTTTTTTTTTTTAAATTTGAGACCTTTCCAAATTCAAAAGTTTTGCAGATGACAATTTATAGTCAAATTTATTTGAAAAATTATCTTTCAGTAGGGTAGAAAATATTGGGGAAAAAGAAGAAATTGTTACAAACAGTTTCTTCTTTTTCCACAATGTTTTCTCAAGAATAAAAGCAGGACATAAAAATCAGGGATTAAACAGGAAAGGCTTAACAAAGCTATATTTCTCCAGTGGGTCGAAACATGAGACTGTGTGATAATGAGATGATTCTGCAGACCAAAGTAAAGTTTAATTCCCAATAAACAGACAAAAATATACTAGTCAAAGTTGGGTCAAGACTCTCCCAACTATTCATATTCATATTTATTTCTGTAAGATTACTTTGGCTTGTAAAGAATGTAGTGGTAGTATTTGTGTAAGAAATACCATGAATCCATGGTTAGTCACTCCAGCTGCCACGATATACAGTAAAACCCCTCTAATACGACCATTTGCAGTATTTTTTTTTAAAGTGGTCTTAATAGTAGGGTGGTCGTAATATTGAGCTTTGATCCTTTATTTGACTGTTGTAATTCTAATGTCATTTTGAAATTTAAAATCTTTGATATGTTCTACTTTCTCTCTTCTGTCTTCTCCATTTTTATCTGATTCAGAAGTCCAACCTCAGATTATTTTTTCGTGAGTACAGGTTCAAAATGTCATACTGTTGATATCATTTTTTCAATAGTGCAAATAGCAAACATCAAGTAAGTTGAAATCAAATTTAAATTGCCAATTTATTGTTCAGAACGCCGTAAACATACAAATTGTAACTTCTTGGTTATTTCTTCACTTTCGACTTTATTACTCGAGTCAAAACACATGACATATACAAATAACAATTAGAAATTAAACAAGCTATAATTTCTAAAAGTGATCGTGTCATAATACGTGTCCTATATCACATAATCAAAAATCAAATATTGTATTGATGATGCATTCGTACCTAACTAATCTCGCTCTTATCAAGTGTGGAATTTGGGTGGTCAGTCTCAAGGTGTGAAGTTACTGGTTGTTTTAGTGGGGTTCGAAATAGTGTTTCAGCTATATTTGGTACTGATTTTAGTGGTCGTAATTTGGAAGAGCCCGTTTTAAGAGGGGATTGCGACCATTGAAATAAAGAACAAAAATTCTGTTTTGTCAAAACTTGGTCTTAATAGCAGGGTGCCCATATTTCCAGGGTGGTCGTAAGGAGAGGTTTTACCGTAATTGAAATACAGTCGAATATCTTTACCTCGAACGTCCCTTAGTCGAAGTTCTCTCTACGTCGAAGCTATTCTAAAGTCCCGATCTTATTACTCTTTAGTTCTATGCATTTGGACCTCCATACGTCGTTCTCTTTATCTCGTAAACTACCCCTACGTCGAATGAATTGCAAAGTCCCATCACTATTGTTTGCACATATTCACACCTCTTTAAGACGAACCTTTATCATAAAGGTCGATTTTTGCAATCAACTAAGTTTTTCACACATTTCGACGTGTCAACGCAGTTAAGAGATAGGTGCGTTACAGTATCGGATATCGATTGCTAACTTGATTTTGTTTGATTGTTTGTCCACGATCTGATGATTCAAAAATTGCATGAAGTGGAGACAATGTTACAGACGAATTTTACAATGAATAAAGAGGCATCTAACGCCCAAACCACGCAGGACTTGTTTTGCGCCGGACCTGGTTGATCAAGGGGATGGCCAGCAACTTCGTACGACGGGACGAGCTAAAGGAAGAACCCGGTAACCAATCAAGATGGGTACTTGGGTTTTTCGACAGGAAAGAGAAAATACATGTATTCAAACTGTGCAATCGAAACGAAGAATAAGCAATAATAGAAGAAGAAAAACAAACAAACATAACAACAACAAAAAAGCGAAACAAAACTTAAGCTACAATAATATCGTAATATTAATGTAAGAAATTACGATAAATACATCGCCGTTATATCTTTCGTATGATAAGATAATCATACTAGTGCAAATCATTTTTGGCCTTATTCAGTTACGGTATTTCGCCACTATTTTGGTCGTACATGGAAAATATTCGATAACCTACACGTCGAACTATCTCTACGTCGAAGTTTTCTCGCAAGTCCCCTGAACTTCGAGGTATAGGTATTCGACTGTACTGTTAAAAGTGGCGTTAAACCCCATTCAAATAAATGAATATAAGTATGTATTCAGGTTAAAAAGATACTATAAATGTGTTCCCCTATAAGTATAAAGTTTATTAAACTTGCACATCTATCTCTTGACTAGACAGTGGAAACATTTTGAATTATTAGCAATTATTTCCGTCGACAGATAGTCTGTTAAAGATGTATTCTATAGAGGATCAGAGACAGCTACGCAGTATTACGCTTTCAAGTATGGTATGTAGAAAATTATATTTGCATGATATTGTGCCTACCACACAAACACTGGCTTGTATCAAGCCATTTTCCCTTTCAAACAATGTTTTATACCATGTTCAGTCAATATACCCCCCAAAACTATGTTTAGGGGGGGTATATTGACCCCCTTGTACAAGCATGCTTTCTAAGATATGAGACATTCTACCAGGTTGTAAATACAACTTAAAGATCTGTAGTTAAAATGTTTTGTTTGTCCACTAATGAAATCTGGTAACTGAAATGGTGTTGAAAGTTGTGTTAGACCCCTACAAACATATCAAGTCTTTATGTATTATATGGTTAACCCATTACCAGTCTGCAAAATTTAAGACTGGCTAATTGAAAGGAGTTCCATACGCCAGGGGACAATACAAAGCTTATGAAATGTTGGATTTTTTTATTTTTTGGGTAGAAGACATTGTGGATAAAGAAGAAATTGCTTGCAACAAGCAATTTCTACGTTTTCCACAATGTTATACAAAAATTTTTTATTGGGCGTCTAAATTTGTCTTTGACTGGGAATTGGTTTATTAATATTTTTAGGGTTGTTTTTGATCAAAGAATGAGATTTATCTTTATTATTACTTCAATATTAAAATTGAAGAAATCATTGAAGCAGAAAGATTTGATGAAATGTTTTAATCTATCTTGAAAGAAATAAAGCTACTGTGAGAAAATTCTTAAAAGTTGTATCATGCATTGCCAAGCCATTGTTTATTACAATGGCAATTCTAGTGAAATGATATCACTCTTGAAATTTGTTGAGGGAATGATATTGCCGTTTTCAATTTTCCTCTGTAGTTATACTTGTGTAAACTCTTAAATATTGTTCTTTTAGATTAACCTATTCCCACACAATGATTCTTTTTGGTGCCCCAAAGAAAAAATGCTTCAGAAAACATCATGACAATTGAAGAAAATGCTTGTTACAAGCAATTTCTTCATTATCCACAACATTTTCAAGCACAAAAATAAAGAAATCCAAAGTTTCATCAACTGAAATTTGTCATCTGAAAAAAATTTGAATTTGGTATTTTGTGTCCTAGTTGAATGGGTTAAATTTAGCAGGTATCAACAATTTGTGGACAAATAAATTGTCTTTCACTATATACTTTGTTTGAAAATTTAATCTTGGTTGAGGATTTTAAAAAATGAAAAGTGGGGATTTGAGTGCAGGTGAAATTACTGATTAACCCATTCCCACCCAATGAAGCTTTTTGATGCAACTCAAGAAAAACAATGGAAAACATTGTGGAAAATAAAGAAATTGCTTGCAACAAGCTATTTCTTAATTTACACAATGCTTTCTATCCAGAAAGTCAGACAAATCTAAAAATTCATAAACTTTAAATTGTCATCTGCAAGTCCTTTCGAATTGGACCAGTCTTATAATTATATTGCTGTCTATTAATGGGTTAATACAAGTTTTCTCACTGTTAACACATAGTGTGCATTATATAAGACATATACATTTAACCCATTACCAGATGACAAAATTTAAACTGGTCCACATTAAAAGAAATTGCACAGGCCCATTTGGAAAAAAGTGTCTAAAATGGTTGAAAAATGTGAGAAAAGGAAATAGTACTTGTTACCATTGATTTCTCCTTTTCCCACATGATAATATTTTTTCAGGGCATCAAAAAGCATCATCAGAAACCATCGTTTAGTGGTAATAGGTTTATCCATTACCATACAATTGCACATTTTTAAACATTTAAAAAACAACTTGAAAAAAATAATTTGAGAAAAGGAGAAATTGTTTGTTACATGCATTTTCTTCTTTTCTTACAATAATTCCCACCTGATTTGACACTTATGTTTCAATAAAAATATGATTTAAATCATTGTCTGCAACATCATTCAATTTGCACCAGTCCAAAATGATATTGTGTGGTAATGGGTTTATAGGTCAGATATCCTTGCCAGTGAGTGATGAAGTTAACCAAAAGCAATTTCTCAAGGAAAACTTTTCTAATTAAGTTCTATGTCACCCATGATCATACTTTCAATTTTATATCAAATATGATAATACACCATACTTGTTTGCAGGCATTATCCTCTTGTTTAGTGATGGAAGATAATAAAACAATTGTATGTGGATCCTGGGACAATAACATGTAAGTTGATATAACTTCTCTTAGTAAGCTAGTTTTGTTAGCACTTCAGGCCAAATGATCTGTCAAGTATCACAAGGGTCAAAAGGTTCCTTTCAAAAATGGAGTGGGTAACAAGGGAAAGGGGCCATATGGATTTTCACTCAAATTATTCTTGTTTAGAAGATAAAGTTCAGAATTATTATTCCCTCAACAATAGATTCTCTTGAAACTGTCAAAGGATGATTGCAAGGTCTTAAAGAATGTTCCTATTGCAAATGGAGTGGATCTACCTGGAAATAGGGAAAAAGGGTCCTCAAGGATTCTAAATCAATATCATCGTTTAGGCAATTATGTCAATAATCATTATTAGATCCCTTTGAAACTAATTGACGATTGTAGGATCATAAGAAAGGTTTCTTTCAAATATAGAGTAGATCCATTTGATAGCACAGGAAAAGGGGCCTTATGGAGTGTCACTCAATATATTCTTGTTTATGTGATAAAGTTCACCATTATTAGGGATTCTCATGAAAGTTTCACAGCAGGAAACATAGGAAAACACAGAATAGGGGCCTTTTGGAGTTTCACTTAAAATTTTCTCACTTAACCATTCCTACACTGACGCCTTTTGACACCCCTCAAGAAAAACAATTTGGAAAACATTGAGTAAAATAATGAAATTGCTTGTGACAAGAAATTTCTTCATTCTACCCAGAAAGTTGAAAAAATCTAACATTTTATAAACTTTATATTGTCGTCTGCAACTCCTTTCAATTTTGACCAGTCTAAAATTTTGTTGGGTGGGAATGGGTTAAGCAATAAATAGGGTTCGCGCTGCCGATCGCCATTGTCGCCAAATGCGACAAAAATAAAATTCTGGCGCATGATTTTTTTCATTTGGCGAAAGTTTGTGGCCCCAAAATAAAATATGAAAAGTTTTTTTATACATCCTTTTCTTTGACTTATCTCCAGAAATCAAGGCCAAGGGCTAAGAGTGTAAAATTGCTCTAAGGCTTGTATATCGAGTCAATTATGTCATCGAGTCTGACCCAAGACCAACACATTGTCAAATTTAATTATAGTTCTGATTGACAGCATATCAGATTAATGAAATGCGCTCATTGGTTGGTGGGTCCTATTAATTTTGTTGAGGGCGTGACGTAGTTTCAAGGATTACTAGATCAAACAAGATGACGGCTATCAGAGAATACATCAGAAGGCCTCATTTATCACGCATTAAACTGGCCACCATTTGCCTTTTGTCAATGAATACAATTGCCGTAATTGTGCATATTTTCGTATATTTCTGCTGACAGTTTCAGTCAGTTTCTAATCTCGGCACCACTACCGCAAATCCTTGCTAAAACAGAATTCATGGGTTATAAGAAGGATATTCTGACAAGCTGTTGATAGTAACGGTGGTAGTTTGTCAAAAATTGACAGAAATTTCAAGATCTCTACTGTCCTAAAAGCAGACGAACCATTTCTTTTTTGTTATTTGTACCCAAGAATGATCATCCTTAAACCGATTTTTTTTAAAATACAGATGTACGTTATTCTATTATCAAATTAGGCATATTATATAAGGCTTATTACTATTTCCTTTCTCTATTTTTCTCATCAAAGTCTCGATTTTCTAATCAAAGTACTGAAAGCACTGATTGAAGATGAGTAAACTCATGGTAGGTGTATGACTTAGGGACATTCATTCAAGACCAAATTACGAATGAACAACTATGTTTACAACCTCTTTAATATGTATATTGTTTATTTTACAACATTTGAGTTAAGAAAATAAATGTGCAGTTAAGAAATGTTCGACTTTGGCACCATCTCCTTCTAGATTTCGCCCCAACTTTTTTCATTTGGCCCCAACTTTTTTAATTTGGCGAAAGTGATGGTGACAACTTTTTTCTAGCCAGAGCTAACCCTGAATAATGACTATAATTATTATCTGATTCTGTTAAACTTTTCACAGGTTGATTGTAGGGTCATAAGGATGTCTCCTTCAGAAATGGTGTGGTTCTGTCGGAAAACATGGGAAAAGTGTCCTTTTGGATTTTCACTCAAAATATTCTTATTTACGTAATAAAGTTCACAAATATTATTCAATCCTCTTTGAACTTCTACAGGATGATTGTAGAGTTACAAGGATTGTTCCATCTGAAAATGGATTGGAATGTTGGAAAACACTGGAAAAGGTGCCTTAAGGATCGTCTCTCAAAATGATATAGTCAAAGTGATTTTTTCATTTCATGTATTAGTCTTTAACCCATTCCTAGACAACAGTGTAAAGTTTATGAATTTTTATGCCCCCGCGTCGAAAGATTGGGGGCATATTGTTTTACCGTTGTCTGTCTGTCTGTCTGTCTGTCTGTCATTCAGTCTGTCTGTCTGCAAAACTTAACCAAAAAACCTAACATTGCCAATTACTACCAGTCGATTCAAGATACAATGCTAATATTTGGCATGATGATACATCTTCATAATATGCATCTCCTCATGTCAAGGTCAAGCTCATGTGATAAGGTCAAGGTCACATACCAAGGTCAAACGCCAAAACAATTTCCTTGTCACTTTTACTATTAAAACTCATGTACAAGTCAACAACACTTTTCATGGTTAAGTCCTGTTGTGGGTGCATTGTGTTTCACAAACACATCTTGTTCTTTATTTTTTCAAGTTTTTGAGTACAAGGTCCTCCTAATTTTCATGCAAATCTTCTTATGGTGTTTTACCAAAATACTGAGAACATTTGGTTGTAGATCAGTCGCTGTCATAGCATAGTCGGTAATTCACCAGACTCCCAATCTTCAATCATGGAATATCAAGGATTCAATTCCTGGTGGCAGCACATATCCTTTCTGACGTTTGTCTTTCACCAATGGGTGGATAATCGTAAACCTAAGTGGGATAGCTGCTGGAGGCTAGGAAAGGATGTAATGGTAGTTCTGGTAGAAATACTAGGAATCCATTGCTCCAGTCGCTTCGATATGACTGAAATACTGTTAAAAGTGGCATTAAACCCCAATCAATCAATAGTCTTAGATCAACATAAGACTGATGTCGTGCAATTTAAAAAATCTTTTTCTCCAAAGCTTTGGGGTTTTAAATCTGCATATAGTGATGGTAAATGGTACTGTACCAAAATATATCATAAAATGTCTACGATCAACATCAGCCCTGGTCTAAAATTCTCTCCTTAACAATACAGAATAGGGCTTTTGTATGTTGTATTCAATATGTGTTAATCTACTCTACAAAATTCTTTCTCTAAGATATTTTAAAACTCCAATTTGTTGGATCTCAGATTTTGCAAAGAGACAAATAGGAAATCTTTTGAAATCCTTTCCCTCAAACCCATAAATTGAAGCTTTTTAACTTTGCACACAACTTTACCATGGGTGGTCCTCTTTTGAAAAAATCAAACATAGAATAAGTTTCAGGAGATTTCATACACTTTAGACTAGCTCTTATGCATAACACTAGTTTAAACCCATTCCAACATAATCCAGCTTATGTCTGTTTAGGAAAAACCTTCAGTAAACATTACCCAAAATGAAGAAATGGCTTGTTAGAAGCTGTTTCTTCATTATCTCCAATTTCTTATACTCCAAAAGACAAAGATTTCTAAATTTTTATCATCTCTTAATTGTCTTCGACAAAATCTTTCAATTTGGACAAGTCTAAAATTTTGTCATATATAATGGATTATAGGAGTTTCATTAGTTACAGATTATTTTCAAAGGCTGAAAGTTAACATGTAGATTCACAGACACAGAGAACAATTGTCAGTGTGAAATTGATTTATCTTTCATTTTGTGTTAGTGTTTCATAAAAATGAACAATAGTCAATTTTGCACAAAAAACAAACAACCGTTCAATTTCTTTTATGCAAAAATAGACAAAATATGGCCCGTCAAATGCTTGTCCTTTCACATCTCATTATATGACAACATTGGAACTTCATCAGTGTCTTTTGTCCCTTATATTTGACATTGAGTAGTGAATAATTAAAGAATTCAGGACAAAATCTACAAAACAATTATTTTTTTCATTTAGATATGTTCTATGTTATTTTAACCCGTTACCATAGGAGGAAATTTTACACTGGTCTAAATTGAAAGAAGTTGCAAAAACAACTGAAAGTTTATGAAAATTTGGGTTTTCTTTACTTTTGGGGTAGAAAATATTGTGGATAATGAAGAAATTGCTTGTAACAAGTAAACTCTTCATTTTCCATAATATTTTCCAAAGCCAATGTCTAAAAGCATCATTGAGTGGGAATGGGTTAAGGTGAAATTATTAGTTGATAATCTACCAAGAAATCTTAATAATTCATTGAAAGAAAAATCTTTATTTCAGTTTCTAAATTTTAAACAACACATGATATTCATTTTCATTTATTGTTTCATTACCTGTGAGTTGGTTTGTCTCTGTCATTTCTAAAGATGATTACTTGAATATTGATAAATATTATCATTGTCACCTCTTCCAGGTGATTGTGGAAAAACATCTCCATAAGAGATATAATCCTTGCACACTTTATCCCAATATCAAGAACATGAAGCCATGCAGGGCGCCAACAAATGTGGTAATGCTTCATTACATGTATATATAACCAATTATGCTAAAATCTAAGGAGTGAACAAGTATTGTCTTTCACGACTTTACAGATTGTGAAGGCTAATTGCTGTCAAAACTTTCACTTTTAGGCATAAATGTTTTCTGATTGTAGAATTGGGATTTAAGCCTTTCCTGTACAATCCCTGGTTTTTACGTCCCTGTGATTTCATTCTTTAGATAATATTGTATAAAAAGGAGAAATTGCTTTTAATAAGCAATTTCTTCTTTTTCCACAATATTTTCTACTTTACTTAATGATTATTTTTCAAATTAGAGCGGCTTTAAATTTTCGTCTGCAAAACCCTTGAATTTGGACAGGTCTAAAATTGTGCAAAACAGGAAAGGGTTAATGTATACAATAAGGATCTAAAGTTTCTCAAATATTTGGTTTACAAATTTTTCACAGAGTCCAATTTTTCATGAAAGTTGTTAATTTATCCACAGATATTTCTACAGTATAGAGTATGGCCGTGTTCTAGATACTCTACAGTCCCATGATGATGCTGTCTCTGCTATCTGTTGGAAGAAAGATATTCTCTTATCTTCATCCTGGGATTCAACTGTTAAGGTGGGAAATAGTGTATGAGCCTGTCACGCTCATATTCATTTTCAAATTCCTACAATTTCATGTCAACCCATTTCCCCCACAATGACACTTTTGGATACTTTCAAGAAAAATGGTTGGGAAAACAATGTGTAAAATAAGAAAATTGCTTGCAACAATTCCTTTCCAGCATTTGTCTCCCACCAATGGGTGGATAATTGTAAAACTGAATAGGACGAGCAGCTGGAGCCTGGGAAAGGATATGGTGGCAGTATTGGTGTGAGGAATACTAAGAATCCATGGTAAGCAGCTCCAGCCGCCGTGATGTTACTGAAATACTGTTAAAAGTGGTATTAAACCCCATTCAATAAATGAATCAACTGTCCATCAATTCTTTTTTCCATTTGTTGGTTAACTTTTTTTCCATTTCAATGCTCTAACTCAAAGACAATGGACCTTGGAACTTTATAAAAATGTTGCCAATGGCCGAAAGGAGTTGCCAAATTGCCATTTGGATGGCCTTTGAATTTTGACCATATCCACTGATCTTAATACTCCTTCTCTGATAATCTTTTCCAATTAGACACAGTATTTATTTTTGTGTAAATGTGCAAATGCTCAGGCTCTGCCCATGGTAATTTTAGGTATGTGAATAAAACACTCAACCTGTGTCTAATTACATATAGATTACTACATTTAATTCATTACAGATTTGGCATTTTAAAGTTCCAACAGTACAGCATGGCTTTCAGTCGGCAGAATATGTGGTAAGAGTTTGATATTGTTCTAATTCAATCCAGTATGAAAATATACATAGCTTTCAGTTTGTGGCTTGTATGTGTAACTCATTGCCAGACAGAAAAGATTTAGAATCATTCTAAACGAAGGGGGTTAAAGACAACAGTTCTAAAGGTATTTGAAGAAGAAAAGAAAAACTATACAAAAAAACCCACAGCAGTGCCATATGGAATAAAAACAATATGGGTGAAATTACTTGTCAAAGGTAATTTCTCCTTTTCTCTAAAGATTGTCCTTGTAAGCCAGCAACCTGGTATGCTTTCTGTCCTAGGATCTTGAGCTTAAGTTCTGGCCCAGCCAAGATGACATTAGTCAATGCAACATGCACCATTTGTCTCTCACCAGTGGGTGTATGATAGGTGATGGGCCTAAGTGGAGTGTGCAGCTGATGATTCAGAATATTGTTGTTGTTTTATTGATAAAAGAATGATAGGTGTACCAGCTGCCACTAATTTTCTTCAGCGTATGAATGATTGGAGATGTGTTTTATTGGAAATAGATTAACCCATTACCAGATGATGAAATGTTTGACTGGTCCAAATTGAAAGGAGTTGCAGACAACAATTTTAAGGTTAAGAAAATTTTAGAATTTTTCAACTTTGATGGTAGAAACATTGAGTAAAATGAAGAAATTGCTTTCCACAAGCAATTTCTTCATTTTACACAATGTTTTCCCAATTGTTTTTCTTGAGGGGCGTTCAATAGCGTCATTGCATGACAATGAGTTAAAACATTTTATCTAAGCTAAAACCATACAGAGATAAGAAACTCCATGGATTTTAAGCTCAGTAGGTATAAGGTCATGAATACAAAGCATCCTAAGGGTCGAATTATGGCCCTTGTTGTCATTCCGTCTGCTTGTCTGTCCTACTGTCCATCCATCTTCCTATTTATTAAGATTTTTTTGTGCACAACTCCTCTCAAAAAGTTGTCTTATATGATTAGAAATATTGTTGAGGGGATGGCTGTTTCTAAGTTTGAAGAACTTGTGATCATTACCTTTTGCCTGAGAAAAAAAATATACATATTGTACTATTTTTGTATATAAATGATAAATGATGACAATAAAATATGTTGAAACTTAAACACATTGTGTAAACAGAAGAAATGGCTTGTTAAAAGTAATTTCTTCTTTTCCCACAATGTTTTCTTAAGTAAGATATCATAAAGATGGATCAGGGATTGTACAGGAATGGTCTATTCTAACATTTTCAGACACAGTTAGACCATGATTGTGGTATTTGCTGTATGACTGTAGATGAAGATTGTTCTATATTAGTGACTGGCACCAAGGAAGGAATCCTGTGTGTTTGGGATGTTATACATTATTATCTTCTCAGTCAACATCAAAGTGAGTGCTTATCCAATCTACTACAGGATATTCTAGAAGTGGTCATCAAATACCTGATTTATGAATCCGTTACCAGACAATACAATTTAAGCCTGGTCCATTAAGATCTGAAGCTTAATGTAAAAACATCATAAGTGTCCATACTTTGTACTAAGCCACTGAGATAGAAGTTACAGAAGACAATTTATATTTGATGAAATCTTGAAAATCTTTGTTTTTTTGGATAGAAAGCATTATGGAATGGGAAGAAATTGTTTGTTACAAGCAATTTGTTCATTTTCCACAATGTTTTCCCTTTTTTTTCTTGAAGGGGGGGGGAGACATTAAAAAGAGGGATTGTTTTGATATGAGTTAAACAAGTCAACTATAACATTTAGAAATGAGACTTTGCCAATTTTTCATCTATTTTGGATGACAAGGCTAGTAACTTGAGCATTCTATGAACACAAATTTGTTATTCATTCTATTGTCTGGCCTCATTATTAAGATAAACTGATAGAAAAAAAATATTGATTAAAGATTTGCAAAAAAAATGTTTTGTTATTCAATATCTTGGTCTCAAAGGCTTATCACCTAAGGTAATTCATGGGGACATGGTAGCAACATAAGGGACTATACCCCATGTTATTGCATGGTGAAAAATGGGCCTCTGAATTTGAATGCAGAAGAGAGAATCTCAAATCTTTATATCTCTGAGTAGAAAAAGTCGTGAACAATGAAGAAATTGCTTTAAAAAGGCAATTTCTCCATTTTCGATGTTTCGTAAGTTTTTGTCTGGGTTTGGTGGGGCTGAAAAAAAAAACAGGATTGTTTTATGATGGGTTAAGGCTTATTATTTAGGCCAGCCTATAATTTTAGCACAAGTTTACTCATTTATTTTTCAGTTCATTTGGGCAAAATTTTTGCTGTTCTACTGACTCAAGGTAAGATTAAGTTTAATAATGAGAGTTTAGTACAAAACTGCTTATTGTATCAAAACTTCTGATGTATCTATGATAACCAAACACCAATCACTTCAGCCAATTACTAGATGACAAGATGTTAGACTGGTCCAATTTGAAAGGGGTTGTAGACAACAATATAAGGTTTATGAAATTTTGTTTTTTGGCAACTTTCTGGCAAGAAAACATCATGTAGAATGAAGAGAGTGCTTGTTGCAATGTTTCTCTATATTTTTCTTGAATGGCTTCAAAATGCATCACTATGTGGGAATGGGTCAACACACCATGAGACATCAAAGTTTTAGTCAGGTCCAAATCGAAAGAGGTTGAAAACAAAGTTTTTACTTGTACAATCAAACCTGGTCATCCGCTCACCTCCATTCAGCGTGCACCTGTCTTAACCGGCCAGTTCAATGTCCCCCCAATCTTTTTCACACTAAATTCTACCTGTATTCAACAATCACCTCTAAAACGCCACCAATGGCTGTCAAAATCCTGTCCCATTCTTTGAAATAACCCAAGTCAAATTTCGGGCCCATAGCAATTTTCACGTGCATAATTGTTTTCAAATTATCTATCCAAGTGTCAAAATCAGATAAACATTCATGCTGGTCGCCAATAAACAGGTGTATTGTAGATAACTACTAAGTCATCAAAATACCTAGTTTTGTTATATTGCTCTTATTCAGTGATCGAATTTTACGCATATGATATACAAACTATATTAATAAAGTTTAATTGAGTATGACAATAGAAATTACCGTTCTCCGAAAATAATCTATTTTCGTTTTCGTACAGAGTTTGTTTGCAGTTTTAGAGGTGAGAAATGAGTTAACAAACTCACTCAAACTCTAATTCTGACTAGATTCTAATTGGAATTTTATTGAAATATAGTTTTTTACGCAATGATCAAAATTATCGAACAGACTGATCCTCAATAGAGAAATGTATATAGATATAGATAAACAATCTTTAGAGGTAGAAGACATTGTGGATAATGAAGAAATTACTTATAAAAAGCAGTTTTTCATTTTCCATAATGTTTTCCAAATCATTTTTTCTCTAGGGTGTCTAAAGCATTATTGTATGGGAATCGCTTTACAGAGTGTAAAACTTACTTATCTTTGTTTATTTATGAATGAAATTAGAATAAAAGCTTATACATGTACATTAAAAGAATTTACAAAATGTTGGCCCACTAGTAAAAACAAGGTTATTTTTTATTATGTTTCAAAACTAAAGTTGATCTTAAAAACCCAAGGTGTTCACACAAAAAGTTTGTCTATTTTTGTATTGAAGATAAACATCAGTTGATATTGTGTGGAGAGGACAAATATTTCTGTATTGTTGTATTGTAGATAAACATGAGAAAATATCATGCAAAGAGAAAAATATTTCCTGTATTGATGTATTGTAGATAAACATGAGATAATATCATGCAAAGAGGACAAATATTTCCTGTATTGTTGTATTGTAGATAAATATAAGTTAATATCATGCAAAGAGGACAAATATTTCCTGTATTGTTGTATTGTAGATAAACATAAGATAATATCATGCAAAGAGGACAAATATTTCCTGTATTGTTGTATTGTAGATAAACATAAGATAATTTCATGCAAAGAGTACAGATATTTCTGAGTGACAAACCTGGAATCTGGTCAAAAAAGTTTGTCACTGTATTGTTGTATTGTAGATAAATATCAGATAAGATTATGTGGAGAGGACAGATATGTCCAAATGACAGACCTGGAATCTGGAACAGAAATGTTTGTCACTTTATTGTTGTATTGTAGAGGTTAACTAATTCTGAGTGACTAACCTAGAATAAGGAACAAAAATGTTTGTCATTGTATTATTGTATGGTAGATAAACATAAGATAATATCGTGTAGAGAGGATAAATATTTTCTAGTGAGGAACCCTGAAACTAGAACAATACAATTTGTCAGTGTGTTTTTGTATTGTAGATAAAGATTAGATAGTATCAGAGAGGACAGATATTTTGGAATGACTGACCTTGAATCTGGAATGGATATGTTTGTCACTGTTTTATTGTATTGTAGATAAACATCAGATTATATCTTGCGGAGAGGACAAATATTTCCGAGTGACGGACCTGGAATCTGGAACTGAAATGTTTGTCAAGGACATGAAGGATCCTATCATGTAAGTAAAGATTTATTTTAACCAAATTTGGACACAATAAAATTCTAGACTGGTCCAAATTCAAAGGAGATGCAGACAACATTATGAAATTTTAGATTTTTGTTTCAAATTTCATGATTGAAAACACTGTGTAAAATGAAGAAATTTGCTTGTTGCAAAAAGTTTTTTCATTTTACACAATGTTTTCCCAAATGTTTTTCTTAAGGGATGTTAAAAAGCATCTGTTTGTTGGAATGAGTTAAAATGTGAATACATACTAACCCTTAGATCTATGTTTATAATTTACATAGTAGGAAACAGTAATGTTAAAGCCTATGTTTGTATGCCATGCATTTTTACAAAAGTGTAAAATTGTATATTAAAAGCCCAGACAAATGACACCAAAATAACAGATAACCAGCCATCCACACTATCCTCTGACATGGCAGATCTACTGAGGTAATAGGAAACTTTATTTTTTGTGGCTAGGGACAGAAATAAAAGCTACATCATTTAGATCCCAAAACTAACAAAATTGCTCAACATTAATGTTGATGCTCAAAGTTCTTTTCTTAATGAATGATTTGATTTACAGCCTCGTTCTGCCAATTACAAGTTTCTCTATGTCTACATAATGGTAATGTTCTTGTATATGTAACTTTACCTCTTAAGGCAAGAAGAGCTTTAGCATTGGCTTTTTCCTGTCTGGCATCTGTGTGTCCGTCTGTCTGTTAACTTTTCCTTGTTTATGCTCTAAAGTTCACAGTTTTTATCAGATTCTCTTCAAACTTTCACAGAACGATTGTACCATCATAAGGATCAATCCTTTGAAATTTGGTCAGATCCTTCAAGAAACTCAGGAAAAGGGACCTTATGAAAATTTGATTGAAAAATGTGTTAAAAATCCTTTAAACACACTAGAGACCACAGTTTTCATCAGTTTTATCTTCAAACTTTCTCAGAATGATTGTACATCATAAGGATTATTCCTTTCGAAATTGGGTCTGATCTGTAAAGAAACACAGGAAAGGGGCATAATTAGAATTTTAAGAAAAATCCTAGTTTACACTTTAGAGTCCACAGTATTCATTGGATTCTCTTCAAACTTTCACAGAATGATTGTACCATCGTAAGGATCGTTCCATTCGAAATTGTGTCAGATCCATCAAGAAACACAAAAAAGAAGACTTAATGGAAATTTGAGTGAAAAATCTGTTAAAAATCCTTGTAAACACACTAGAGTCCAGAGTTATCATTGGATTATCTTCGAACTTTCTCAAAATGATTTTACCATCACAAGGATCATTCCTTTCCATATTGGGACTGATCCATCAAGAAAAACAGGAATAGGGGCCTAATTGAAATTTAATTAAAATATTCTTGTTAACACACAAGAGTACACAATTTTGGATTCTCCTCAAACTTTCATATAAAATTGTACAATCATAAGGATCCATTCTTTTGAATTTGGTCAGATCCATCAAGAAACACAGGAAAAGGGACTTCATGAAAATTTGCTTGAAAAATCCTGTTAACACTCTAGAGTCCACAGTTTATTTCAAACTTTCTCAAAATGATTGTACCATTATAAGGATTGTTCCTTTCGATATTGGGACTGATCCGTCAAGAAACACAGGAATAAGGGCATAATTTAAATTTTAAAGAAAAATTCTAGTTTTGAAACACTAGGATTAAAGTAGAAAATCTTTAAAAAATCTTCCCCAAAATGATTAGGTGTAGGGCTTTGATATTTTGTATACTATATCATAAAGCCTTGAGCCATCATACTCAGGGGAGCAATATAGGACCATCATGGACCTTTGGTTTATTCTTCTTCTTAAAGCATTTAACTGCCTTAGATATCAGATTTCTTTAACGGAAAACTTGATAACCAGGAGAGTGTCTCAGCCCTTAGGGGTTTCTTGTTTTTAAATTTTAGACTGGTAATTATTGAAAGAGGTTGCAGACGACAATGAAAATTGGATATAGTTTGAAATGAAACCATCCTATATAGAGTTGCCTGTATCTGTGTATGTGTGTGTGTGGAGGGGGTGACTGGGTTAGTGTGTCTGTTCATTGTGCAGAGTGTATGTTTTGATTAATTGATGGATTTCAAAATAATTTGGTTCTGTTTGATACTTTTAAGTTCAAAGTCACAACTGAATGTCATATAACAAGCAAGGGGGCATCTGTGTCTGTGGCACATATAATATTAAATTTCCTGTTAAGCTGTGAGCAGATAATGGCTTCTTTGATATGGTTGAACTATTAATCTCAAGGTTGTTATTGATTCAGAAAATCCAAAAATGGACTGAAGTTATTTGAAAGATCAAATACTGTCACCACTGTTATAGTTTGACACTGAGTGAATGAACAATGTTGTTGTTGCTGCTGCTGAAATTTGATGTTTTAATGATTTGAAAAAGATTGTCACAACTTAAGGTCATCTAGAATTTTTCTTAAGTAAATATAATAGATTATATTTCTTACAGGCAAATGCCAATCAACAATGCTTTTCAACAAGTAACATTTTCTTACCACATTACTATACATAAGTAATTGAGAGAATTTAAAATTTTTAAGACAACTTTTCAACTTGATTGAATTTTAGATTTATTTGTCTTTTTGGGTAGAAAACATTGTTGATAATTTATCACAAAGTATGATTACTAAGTTATATTTACCAGCAACACCACTTTTTTCCTACCGCATTGGCAGTAAATATGTTGGAAACAGAAGCACCATCAAATGATTGCTAAACACCTCTATAACTATAGCCTGAATAAGAGATAGTAAAGGCTAGGAGATAAACAAAATATGAAAATGAATGCTAAACATGATTTCAAACAATGCAAGTCACATTTTATCTACAACTTATCATCAGCCGTTAACCCATTCCCACACAATAATGCTTTTAAACATTCCCTCATTATAAAAACTTTGGAAACATTGTGGAAAATGAAGTTAAAGCTTTATTTCTCTTTTTTTTCAAAATGATTTCTTCCCTATTTGGCACTTATTTGATTTTAGCCAAATTTGAAATAATGTCTGTGAATTTTGACTAGTCTAAAATTTTGATGTCTATTTATGATGGTTTAAAATAGTTTTTCACTGATCCTTCAAAATCAGGTAAATTAGCTGCAGATAGCCAGAAATTGTTATAAATTTACTAGATTTCTCTGTCAAATTAATTAAAAAACATATGCATGCATACATTGTCACTTTCATATTTTTCTGTATGTAGGAATAGATTTATGCAAGAAAATATTGTTCAGACTAAAGTTAAAGGTGTCTGGTTTGGTATCCTTTGGTACTTCTTAACTTTGACAGTAATGGATACTTCACATCACTTCAACAGAAAAAATTAGATGTGGTACTTATTTAATCCTATCATTGGAGTGTTTTCTAAAGAGGAAATATTTTTTATATGATTTCACACATACAATCAGAGGTTAACCTATTATAATTGCAATACTTCAAAATAGAGTATTTTCATTGGCCCAAATCGTATCACGTGATCAAATCAATTGCACTTTATAACTCGATAAAAGACAGAACTATTTTCAACAAAAATAGAAACAAACAAGGTCAGGGATTTCCGATATTGGGAATTCACTTCCAAGAAATACCCAACTTGTTTTGTTACTATTTATAGACATCACCCTTTGAATTTCAATTTCCTCGAATTCTTTTATACTTCCATGTATTTTCAATAAATAGATAAACAAATAGTGTCCTTATAACAATTACAATGTTCGTTTTAAACATGAAGATTTCGAAAAACTCACCTTTATTAGCCGTAAATCCGAGATGTCGAATCGGCTTCGCCACAACAGCATGCATCGTGTCCATGTGGTAGGTTTATATTTCTTGTCTCTTACAAAGCATCTATTCATAATTCTAACTGTTATCGACCCAGATATCATAATTTACAGAGTTTAAAGTTAGTATTTACTCATAATAATTCCAAATAAATCCAACGAATGTTCGAATTTCCATTTCAAAAAACCCAAGCCACGAAATAAAATGTCCGCCATTACAACGACTCGAGAGATAAACTGTGTCAATGTACCCATACGCCTGTCAAAGAAAAAGTAACTCCGCCCACAGTTCGTTTATTTGTTTTTATTTTCATCTCTCTATCCGTTTTGGATTTGAAAATAGACGTATTGCAATTATATGGGCCGAGTGTATTTTTCACTGCGTTTATTGGAGTATAAAGTGCAATTGCCTTAGCACATGGCTTAAACATAACGCCCTACGGGCGTTATTTGCCATGTGCTAAGGCAATTGCACTTTATACTCCAATAAACGCAGTGAAAAATACACTCATCCCTATACCAACACAATGATGCTTTTTGATGCCCCTCAAGAAAAACAATTAGGAAAACATTGTGTAAAATTGAAGAATTTTTTTTGCAATTTCTTTATTTTCCACAATGTTTTCTACCCATCAAATTGAAAAACTCTAAGATTTCATTAACTTTAAATTGTCTTCTGCAACTCTTTTCAATTTGGACGAGTCTAAAATTTTACCATCTGGTAATGGGTTAATTGTACAATGGTTTGTTAGATCAGTATTGGTGATATATTTATTGATCACTAGTTGGGATTTGTTTACTATGATAAATAGAATAGCATATATGCAATTTACCCATTTCCAAACAACAAAATTTTATATTTAAATTAAAGAGAGTTGCAGACAACAATTTTTAGTTGATAAATTAAAAAAAATGGATTTTTTGGGTAAAAAACAATACGTCTGATGAAAAAATTGCTTTTTACAAGCAATTCCTTCAATTTCTACAAAGATTTTTTCTTTAGGGGCGTTAAAAAAGCTGGATTGTATTGGAAAGTATTAAGGGAACTAATTCACACTTCATGTTATGTTTGTAGCTCAGTACTTGTTTCCCTTTGGTTAGAAAGGCCATGAAAGAATTAGAATGGCAAATTATGGCTGTTAGGTAAAACTTATTGTTTCTCAGGTATAAAGCTCACAGAATAATTCAGTTGAGCAAAAAGCTGCTATAGATTATTTGACTTGGCTAAATTTTTCAAAACAAACTGTCAGTATTTGTATTCAATAAATCAGTTTAATAAACCATGGTAGTATCTTAATAATGGACTTCTAGTATAATACTCAAAGTTATCTGATTAATATTTCAACTTTGGGAAAACATTATGAAAAATGAAGAAATTGCTTGTTGCAAGCAATTTTTGCATTATCCAAATTGTTTTCTACCCCAAACAACAGAGATTTTTAAAAGTCTATCAACTATAGTTGTCGTCTGCGATTTCTATCAATTTTGACCAGTCTAAAATATTGTTTTCTGGTAGAAGGTTAATGGTAAAGAATACAACAGATCTTTCTTTTGTTTTTAGCATATACATTGCTATTATTTGCAAGCAAACACCTCCCATGACATGACAGTGAAAGCTTTTAAACTAAGGCTGTAGAAACAACCATGATTTTTTATGAAATCGGTGTATTTAGTAAAGCAAAAAAACCTTCTTTATCATATCAAAATTTGATTTACCCCCTTCCCACACAATCCTGTGTTTTATACCCCTCAGGTATTAAGCTTTGAAAACATAGAAAAAGAATAATTGCTTGTTTGTTACCCAATAAGACAAAGATTTTTAAAATATCATCAACTTTAGATTGTTGTCTGCAACTTTTTGAGATAGGGTCAATCCAAAATTTTAGTGTCTGGTAATGGGTTTAAAGCTACTATACATTGTACCTCCCTATTGACTCCTCTTAACAATTCCAAATTTAATATAACCCATTCTAACACAAGAAAATTTTAGACTGGTGAAATTAACCCTTTCCTGTTCAAACCCGGGATTTTACGTTGCTGTGATTTTAAACTTGAGATAATATTGTGGAAAAAGGAGAAATTGCTGGTAACAAGCAATTTCTCCTTTTCCTACAATATTTTCTAAAACATAGGATGGTTTCTTTTCAAATTGCATTCGATTTGCAGCCTCTTTCAATTTGGACTAGTCTTAAATTTGGAAAAACAGGAAAGGGTTAATTGAAGTTGCAAACAATAAATTCAATTTTAAAAATCCTTATCTTTTGGGGCTAAAAGCATTGAAGTTAATGAAGCAAATTTTTGTTACAAGCAATTTCTTCAATTGCCACAATTTCTTCCAAAGCCTTTTTCTTAAGGGGCATTAAAAAAACTGTCATTTTATGGAAATAGGTTTAAAAACAAATCCTTTAAAAGTTCTGTTTTTAATGATCCTGTGATGTTGACTTAACATTTTTAGCTCACCTGAGCATCAAGTGCTCTGGATAAGCTATTGTGATTGTCCAGTGTCCATCTGTCCATATGCCCGTCCGTACACAATTACAAAATAATCTTCTCCTCATAAACTAACCATGGAATTTCAACAAAACTTTACAGAAATGAGCCTTAGGTCAATCGCTCTTTTAAAATACGTCAAAGTATTGAAATCCATGAAGAACTTTGGTTGCCATGGCAACCAAGTGAAATTTTTTTTAAAAATCTTCTCCTCCCTAGAGCTTTTATATTTGGTACAAATCGTCATCTATTGACCCCCTTCCAAAGTGCCTCAAAAAATTACTGTATCTTGAAAATTAGCCCTTTTCTGTGCAATCCCAGATTTTCATAGAAATAAAGAAGGAAATCTTTGAAAATCTTCTTCTCCCTAACCATAAGGCCTAGAGCTTTGATACTTGGTATAAATCATCATCTATTGACCCTTTACCAAAATACTCCAAAGATTGGCTATACTCTGAAAATTAGCCCTTTTCTATAAAATCCCTGATTTTACATAGAAATAAGGGAGGAAATCTTTGAAAATTTTCTCTCAAATCATAAGGCCTACAGCTTTAATATTTAGTATGTATCAGTGTCTATTGATCCTCTACAAAAATACTTCAAAGAATGATCATACTCTGAAAATAAGCCCATTTCTGTACGATGCCTGATTTTACATAGTTTTAAAGAAGGAAACCTTTGAACATCTTCTTCTCCCAAACCATAAGGTTTGAAAATCTTCTCCAAAATAATTAGGTGTAGAGCTTTGATATTTTATTTATATCATGAAGCCTTGAACCATCATACTCAGGGGAGCAATATAGGACCATCATGATCCTCTTGATAGTCTTGTTGTTCTTAGAAAAAAAAAGTGGTATTGCTACAACCTTGTTGTCTTCTCTTGTCCTCGTTGTTGATGCTAAGTAAAGTCTATGACTTTTGACATAGCACGAAATCCTGAGGTCTGATTTACACTTATATTTTGATAAGCACCTAAGGGACTTACCAAAAGTTTTAATGGCAAGTGCTTAATAACCTAATACCAGACAGCAAAATTCTATACTGGTCCAAGTTAAAAGGAGTTGCAGACACCAAACTCAAGTTGATGGCATTTTAGATTTATTCAACTTTCTTGGTAGACAACATTGTGTAAAATGAGAATTTTTTTTTTGTTACAAGCAATTTCTTCATTTACACTATGTTTTTCAAGCCTTTTTGTTGAGGGGCCTCCAAAAGTGTCACTGTGTGGGAATGGGTTAGAAAACAAATCCTGTATGAGTGTTGATTTTAATGACCCTATGATGTTAACCCTGGCTTTACTTGGAGAAAACATGTTGCTATAGCCTTGTCATTTTCTGTTGTCCTTGTTGTTGTTGTCCTACAAAATCTTTGACATTTTGAGATAGCTTGGAATCCTAAGATCTGATTTACATAATCTTTCAGTCCCACCTGTATTTAGCAAGCACTTAAGAGACATACAAAAAATGCTCACTTAACCCTTCCCTAAGTGAAATTCTAGACCAGTTCAAATTGAAATAAGTTGCAGATGACAATTCAGATTGTTGAAATTTGTAAAATCTTTGTCCCTCTTGGTAGAAAACAACGTGGAAAAGGCAGAAATTGCTTGTTATAAGCAGTTATCAATAACTTCTTTCTTAATGAAGGTTGCTTGCTTAGTACACATGGCTGCTAAGACAGGGTTTGACTGTACATGTTGATGGGAGCAACCTTGCCATGTATGATTCAGGCTCTTAAACTAAAGGTCAAGGTCAAAGTAGAAGGTCAAATGTTATAGCAGAATTTTTGAAGTTGCCTTTACTTATAATACTTTGGTCTGATTCTCATAATATTTTACACTGTGTACTTTCAAGTGAATTTATATTGATATCTTTATCCCCCTGCTTTGAAGGTTTTGGGGCATATTGTTTGACTGTTGTTTGTCTATCTGTCTGTCATCATGCCTGCCTATAAAACAGAACCCAAAACTTGACTAAGCCTTTTAAGAATACAATGCTATTATTTGGTATAATGATAGATTTCATCGATTTGAATCTGCAGATACCAAGGTTGAGGTGATGTTACAAGGTTCAGGTCATTTTTCAATGTCAAACTTAATGAAAAATTGACATTTTAAGGCTGTTACAGGGGCTTGATATTTCACAAACACATCTTGTTTTAAATATATGTACAATATATCCAGATCCACAATAGATTAGAGTAAACGTTTGCTCACCTATCCCATAGCGTAAATTTCAGTGCAAGCCTCTGTATTCAGTAAACCTGACCGGCAAATTGAAACTTGAATAGGCATGAAAATAGACTATTTTCAATTGGTTTAAACCTATTAATTTCATTTAAATTGGAAAACAAGTGCTTTCAACTTAGATTTGTCTCTCCTTTGCCACAATATATTCCTAAGTATAAAATCCCAGTGACGTAAAAGGAAATGATTAAATCAGGATCTCAAAGATATAATTATGTGTTAATGGAATAGTTTTCCTTTCTTGGAAAAATAGGGATTTTTAAAAAATGACCAACCATGCAACGCGAACGCAATGGGTGGTATGGTGGAAACCTATTAAATTCAACACCAATTTATTAACAATTTTGTTGCAATTAGCAGGAAGTTGAAATTAAAAGGAATAGCGTTCTTCCTGTAGGGGGAGGTATGAAAAAGCAGGATTCTGAGGGAATGGATTAATTGGGAGGAGTTTAATAGGGATAGCTAAATTTTAAAATATAAGTCAGGTCAATTTTTATTGTCTTTTATTTTTTGAGATGGACAAATTAATGAAAAAATAAAAGAACAGTAAAATTTAAAAAAAAATCTGTAAAATGCCAATCAAATTACAAAAGTGTTTTTATTGACCCAGAAAAAAGATAATAATTATGATGCATTTGTACTTGGTTTATTCACCTGCCATTCTAGAAAATAGACATTTATAGAACAGAACACAACTTTAATTTCACCAAAGTATTTCCAAAACAATAAGAGTGACATATCAAATAGATAATGTACAAATATGGTTTTAAAAGACAATCCAGTTGTTTTGTATAAGGAGAGAGAGACAGTTTAAAAGAGAGAAAAAAACCCAGAAAGATAGTTAGAAAAGGGGATTTTTGGTCTTGAGATTTAGTGAAAAAGGGTTGACTAACTCACTCAGTAATAACAAAATCACTTACAGGGGTCAAAGTAGAGGATTGTTTTTTGTTTAAGTGTAAGGTTGACAAATCTTATATATTTTCATGAATAGAGGAGCCTTAAGCGAAAATATGCTTGTTCATGAATTGAAAGATAAGTTTATATTACATGATTTCTATTTCTTTAATGTAAAAATAGACAAAATATAACATTTTGTTTGGAAATTTTCAAAAGTGTGTCATTTTGCATGTGAATTACATGACAAACTGATGACAATACCACTGTCTTCGGTACCTAGTAGATAACATCTAGAAGCATGTAATGAACAAAAGCAGGGCAAAATCTAGCAAAACAGTGAGGTTATCATTTTGATAATCTCACTATTATTTTTGTTGAAATTATCAACCTGTTAAACTACTGAGAAATCTTTGCAATCTACCCGAAAGTATTACCCCATTACCAGACAGCAAATTTTTAGACTCGTCCAATTTGAAAGCAGTTACAACCGACAATTTAGAATTTATCATTATTTAGATTTTTTTTAACTTTTCGGCTAGAAAACGTCGTGAAAAATGAAGAAATTGCTTGTGTCATGCCATTTCTTATTTTTATACAATGTTTTTTTTTCTTTTTTTTGGGCCTTCAAAAAACATCATTGTGTGGGAGTGGGTTAAAGAATATGTAATATGTATCATGTCCCTACACAAATAGCTTTCGACCTATCTGTTTGTTCTTTATTCTGTTGCATGCCACAAAAAATGTAGATTTGGAGTTTTCTTTTGACTGGTCAGTGCAAGGCCTTGTCCAAAAACTTTGAACTTTCTCTGGTATAACTAAACATATTCACTTGAAACTTAGAATATATGTTCACTATCAAAAGAGTAAATTATACCAACAAGGGGGGTATTTCTAAATGTTTTTTTGAACAAAAAATGCCCCCTTTTTGCCTTAGAAATTTTACCTACTATCAAGGAGTTAAACAGCCATTAGTATGCAGTGCTCAAGTGTATTCCTTGGTAAGACCTTTCTGATTTAGATCAAGGTAATTTTTCAGTGTAAAGTTCAGATAGATAGGGACAGTTGCTGGGACAGTTTAAAACTAACTTGTTTTTGCAGCAATGCTACTACATCTACCAGACAAATTTTTAACCTGGCCTAAATTGAAAGAAGTTGCTGATGACAATTTCAAATTTATGAAATTTTCAATATTTTTGTCTTTTGGCATATGAAAATTTTAGACAATGAAGAAATTGCTCGTAACAAGAAATTTCTTCATTTCTCACAATGTTTTTCAAAAACTATTTAGCTCCACTGGCTGAAAGACAGCAAGCTTTTGTCATGGCGTTGTGTCGGTTGTGCGTCTGTCCTTGTGTGTCTGTGTCTGTCCGTCCGTAAACTTTTAATTTAACAACCTTCTCAGAAACAGGTGGATTGATTCCAACAAAGTTTCACAGAAATGATCCTTGGGTGACCCTTTATCAGATTCCTTCAAAGAATTTTGATCAGATGAAAAACATGGCTTTATTGGGAGGGGCTAATTGCCATTTATTGTGAAATCTTTAAAATCTTCTTCTCAGAAACCAATTGATGGATATCAACCAAATTTTACAGGAATGATCATCGGGTGACCCTATATCAGATTCCTTCAATGAATTTAGATCTGATAGAAAACCTAACTTTAATGGAAGTGGCTATTTCCAGATATGGTGAAATCTTCATAAAAATCTTCTTCTAAGAAACCAATTGATTAATATAAACAAAATTTTACAGGAATAATCATTGGGTGACCCTTTATCAGATTTCTTCAATGAATTAAGATTGGATGAAAAACATAGCTCTATTAGAGGGGGCTATTTCCGTATATGGTGAAATCTTAATAAAAAAACTTCTTCTATGAAACCAATTGATTAATTTCGCCAAAATTTTACAGGAATACTCATTGGGTGACCCTTTATCAGATCCCTTCAAAGAATTTTGATCAGATGAAAAACATGGCTTTATTGGGAGGGGCTAATTACCATTTATTGTGAAATCTTTAAAATCTTCTTCTCAGAAACCAATTGATGGATATCAACCAATTTTTACAGGAATGATCATCGGGTGACCCTATATCAGATTCCTCGAAGATTTAAGATCGGATGAAAAACATGGCTTTAAAGGGTGGGACAAATTTATGTGGTGAAAACTTTGAAAATCTTCTTCTCAAAAACCAATGGATGGATTTCAACCAAATTTCACTGGATTGATCATTGGGTGACCCTTTATCAGATTTCTCAAAGAATTCAAAGAATTTTGATAGGACAGAAAACATGGCCTTAATGGGCATGGCTAATTTCCGTATATGGTGTAAACTTTGTAAATTTTCCTCTCAGAAAGTTTGGATTGATTTCAACCGAATTCCTCACAAATGATCCTTTGGTGGAAGTTTATTAGATGGCTAAAATAAGAATTGATTGGCTGCAAACATTTCTTTAATTGATTGAATGGGTTTAACGCCACTTTTAACAGTATTTCAGTCATATTTCGGCGGCTGGCCCACCTAACAATTTAATGCTGGTATTTCTCACACCAGTACTACTATTACATCCTTTCGTAGCCTCCAGCAGCTATCCCACTTAGGTATACGATTATCCACCCATTGATGAGAGACAAATGTCGGAAAGAATATGTGCTTCTACTGGGGATCAAACCCACAACATCCCATGTTTGAAGATTAGGAGTCTGATGCGCTACCGACTGCGCTATGAGGGCGGCAACATTGCTTTGATGGATTAGGCTAATTTCCATATATTGCTAATTAGGGAAAACCTTCAATTTTCCTAGATTACTAACGAAAATTATCCTTTGGTGTCTCTTTGTCATATTCCATAAAAAAATATGGCTCAGGTGAAAATTATGGCTTTTGTGGGGGGCTTGTCTCCATACGTGGTTTATATTGAAATTTTGAAAATCTTATTCCTGCAAAACTGCAGGATGGTTTTCAACCAAATTTCTCAGGAATGATAAGAAAATTGGCTTAAGATGAGATTTCAAAGTGTATTAAATTAGAAAAGTAAGTGTCCAATAGAATAGGAAACATTGTAAGAAAAGGAGAAATTTCTTATCACAAGTAGTTTCTTTTTCAAAAATGGTTTTCCAAAGCTATTTTATATCATATTCTACATAACTAGAAACCTCTTACAAAATTTTAGACATATTCTTTGGTTCTATTATAAAAGAACACTTATTTATAACATTAAAAATGTGCGGGGGAAATGGGGAGGAGTTTTAACCCCTGAAAAAACATGTATTTGCCCAATTATTAACTCTGTTAGATTTGGAGAAAATCCAAGGTATTACTATCGGTAGGTTGCTGTCCTTGCCGGCATTGTTGTTGTCGAGAAAACTTTAAGGTTTTATGATATCTCTGGTATTACTGAACATTTCATTTTTAATATGAAAAGAGCAATTCATACCAAAAAGGGAGATTACTAAATGCATTTTAAACAAATGATGTCCCTTTTTCAACATAGAAATTTTACTGACTATCAAACAGCTGAGTGTTGGCATCCACATGCCATGCTCTTGTTATCTACATGCTTGGGGGCATCCGAAATTAACACTTGTCATGCTGAATAACATCCTTATCTTTATTTGCATCAAAGGCCTGAAAGCAATTTAATGGATTTGTTAAGGTAAAAAATTGTTTCGAAATGCATTCTATAAATAACTCTGGGTTGAAGGAGACAAACAGGAGGTGTAGTTTAAGATCAGACTGCAATTATATGCAGGGTGATCTTTGTCTATACCTCCTACCAAAACAAGAATATTCCAGATTCAGCATGACATGGGTTTACATATTAAAGCTTGACGGAAGCATTAGAACAGATATTGTTCTATAATCAGGGAAAGTGTAAAGTTTTCAGGTTTCTATGTGGTGATGTCGGTCACAATTTCTCTCAAAACATCTTAATAAAAACCATAAATGCTTCTTTGTATTTTTACTAAAGATTTTTGAAATGTCAGAAATATTAAGTTTCAAATATTTGTTGAGATTTGATTTAGGAAGTTTTCTTGATATTTGCTCGGAAGTTCCTGAACTGTTTTAAGCTTTTGAAATACGAGAACAAAAAGAGGCTTGCAATTCTTAAATATGCTGAATCTTATAGGTTACCAGTGGGGAAACTTGTTGGTAAATAAGCAAATTTATTCTGAAACACTGTGTATCACATAGTTAAACTCTTT
This sequence comes from Fragum fragum, assembly GCA_946902895.1. Taxonomy (NCBI): domain Eukaryota; kingdom Metazoa; phylum Mollusca; class Bivalvia; order Cardiida; family Cardiidae; genus Fragum; species Fragum fragum. Next base: position 60,568,639 of record OX336373.1, read on the forward strand.
CCTATAAAATAACCAAACAGTAGAGAAGAAAATACTGTGGAAAAATAAGAAATTGCTTGGTACAAGCAATTTCTTCCTTTTTCTACTATGTTTTCTCAATTACAAATTCATAGGGACATAAAAGCCAGGGATTGAATAGGATAGGTTTAATGTAATCAGTAATTTAAAGTTTTATCCCTGATTTATAGTTAGAGATGTTGTTTTGCATTGTCTCTGCCTCCATGTGAGTACTTGTCCATTCTTCCATCCAGGTTTCATCCTTGCTTTTTGAAGCAATACTCCTACATTTACAGATGGATTTAAATATGATTTGGCAGATATGTAAGTATTTTAGGTAGCTCTAAGGTGAAGGTCATACATCAAGATCAAATGTTAAAAATTACCGAGGTAACAACTGAGGTCATATTACAAGCAGTTATGCAGGGGCATTAGCGAGCATGTAACTATGTGACGAATTCCTAGTTATAAACCCTTTCATGTGTATTTTACAGGTCCATGGCCATATTCGGTAATACTCTGTTATCTGGGACTGGTTCAGGAATGCTTCAAGTCTGGGATATAGAGAAAGCTAATCTTATACATGAAAAACAAGCTCATAATGGTGAGATTTTACATTTTCCCTTCTAATCACTACTTTCAACATTGATTGATTGATACAACGACAGCTGTGGTCATCTAGGGCGCAAGATATTGAAGGATAATATGATAAAATATACAGAACAATACAGAGGCAATCACAAGACACACAAAATGATAGATGAGGAATGAAACTAAAAATGATAAATGAAGACCCTTTAGTGACCTGTTATAACATGCAAGTTGTCACCTTTGTTCTACAAATGAATGGCAGGTGTGACAAGGGGACCAGTAGGCTTGTTGTGGTTAATTCTTATACCCGTTTAACCAAATTGGGTCTCACAAACAGGCTAGCACTTTATAATACAAAGCTTATTTACATCAAGATAAAAAATTTAAGGTTTGGAAAAAAAAACAACACCTAAATATATTTTGGAAATTTTCCTGGTCCATTTTTTTTCACTTTTATAACATAAATAACACTCAATTTGCAATAACCCAAGGCCTGACCAGCCTTAACCCATTACCACACAACACAATTTTTGACTGGTCTTTGACTGGTATTAATTTGTAGAAGTTGCAGACAACAATTTGAATTTGGTGGAATTAGAAAAAAACTTTGCCATTTGGGGTTGAAAACATTGTTGACTTGTTTGTTACAAGCAATTTCTTGATTGTCCACAATGTTTACTAATGCTTTTTTTCTTGCTGAGCGTCTAAATGTGTGTTCCTGTGATAATCTGCTGATCATCTGGGGAAACTTTATAATTGTTTATAGATTGTTTACCCTTTTCTGTTGAATCCCTTATTTTTGCATCCCTGTACTTTATTTTTAGAAAAACATTTTGGATAAAGAAGACATTGCTTTGAACAAGCAATGTTTTCTTTTTCCACAATATTTTTTACCCTACTAAATGATTATTATACCCTCATATTCAAAGATCAGGGGCACATTGTTTTACTGTTGTCCATCTAACAGTCTGTCTGTCTACAAAATACTTAACATTTAGAATTACTTTGACCCTTTCCTGTACAACGCCTGGCTTTTACATCCCTGTGCTTTAATACTTGGCAAAATATTGTGGGAAAAGAAGAAATTGCTTGTGACAAGCAATTTTCTCCTTTGTAGGTTGTTTACTTTTCAAATTTGACTCTTTTTTAATTGTCGTCTGCAACTTCTTTCAAATTGGACAAGACCAAAATTTTGGAACACAGGAAAGAGTTCAGCCTAATCAAGATACAATGCTCATAACTGGCATGATGTTAGATCTTGTCAATATGCATCTGCAGATACCAAGGTTACTGGCATAGGACTTATAATGTCAAGGTCATTTATCAAAGTCAAACTCCTCCAAAACTTAACCAAAAACAGATAGATAGATAGATAGAAAGAAAGATAGTTAGATAGATAGATAGATAGATAGATAGATAGATAGATTAGATAGATAGATAGATAGATAGATAGATAGATAGATAGATAGATAGATAGATAGATGGATGGATGGATGGGTGGATAGATAGATAGATAGATAGATAGATAGATAGATAGATAGATAGATAGATAGATAGATAGGTAGATAAATGGAAGATAGATAGATAGTCAAGGTCACTAATCAAGGTAACATTTTCAATGTTATGGGGGCATGGTGGTAAAATCAATTTCTTCATTATTTTCATAATCTTCACTGCCTAAAAGGACAAACACACCAAAAATTTCACTACCTACATATTGTCAACTTCTTTGGATTTAGACCAATCAAAAATTTTGTCGTCTGGAAAATTTTAATTTTAAAATCGGATGTAAGCTTTATCTCTCTCTATGAACTTTTTTTTATAATTCTAGCTTGGATGTTTTGGGAGAAAACCAAGGGTATCATTATATCCTTGATGATGTCAGATACATAGTTATCCTTGTTGTCATGCCAACAAAATCATTTTGTAATATCTCTGACCAAGTATTAACAAAGATATCTACAAGAAAAAAAAGTGGGAAAATAGTCTAATGTAATTTCCTCATTTTCCACTATGTTTTCTACCAAGAAAGTTGAAAATCTTAAATTTATCGATTTAGTGAATGTAACTCCTTTGAATTTGGACAAGTCTAAAATTTGGTTGTGTGGTAATTGGTTGATCCAAATGCATATTCATACAAACTTTGCGTCTATTTCACCATTTTTAGCTGTGTTCGGAGAAAATCCGCGGTATTGCGATAGTCTTGGTGTCGTTGTTGTTGTTGTTGTCATCGTCGAGGTTGTGCAAAAACTTTGACATTTTGTGATATCTCTGGTTCTACTAAAGGCATTGACTTGAAACTTGGCACACTTGTTCACTATCAAAAGAGCAACATATACTATCAAGGGTGATAACTCTAGATGCATTTTGTCCACTATCATGCACCCAACAGCCGAGTGTTGGCACCCATAGGTGATGCTCTTGTTTATTTTATTATTACTATTTAGTATTGATAGAATTTTGCTCCAGAAGATTCGTTGAAGCATTTAATGACGTTTGCTACTGCAATTTTGGTATACTGTGCAACAGGAACTTCTGTTACCATACATTTGACCACACTAAGCAACTCATAGCCACAAGTCCATATATTGATTTTTCAGCGCCAACTTCCGCAGATAGATTATGAAAACACCATGATTTTGTTACAGAATCTTGTGTTGTTTTGAAATCTTCAGGAACTGACTTAACATTATTGAAATGTCGCTTGACAATATAGGCACTTTGAGATAAAGCTTATTTCTTCAATGACACAAATAGGTATTTTACAGACTGATCAGGGTGATATGATATTGTTGCTAGGATAACCTATGCATCTGATTTCTTTTTTCAGTATCATTTTATTATTATTTTACTATTTTGAAAATTGCTTATGTATAAATCAAGGCTCATGTATATAAAATTTAATGAATAAGTGATTAATGATTCTAGAGAATTAAAGGAATTCTAGGAACCTTCGAATAATCATCAAATGAAAACAAGAAAATTATGCCTGAATTTGAGCTCAATGTATTAAAAAGATCATAAATGTATTGAAGCTGGATTTTGATATGGTACCTAACATTATGTGGATGAATGGTTTCCATATGCATTCAAGAAATCCTCATTTTTAAATGTTATAAGGTACATTCAAGTGATATACCATTTATAAATTCATTTAGGTAGGTAAAACTAATAAATTTGAAACAAGATTTATGAATCTGCAATGTTGTTCTAGTTGTTCTATGTGATTTCCTTTATCCCTGATTTTTACATCATTTTGATATCACACTTTAGAAAACATTGTGGAAAAAGAAGAAAGCAAAAGTAGCTTGCCATTTTTCCCCCACTATATTTTCTTTCAGATACAGCAGTTTCTCTTTGAATTTTACTTACTTTACAATGTTGTTTGCTAGCTCTTTGAACTTGGATCAGTCTGAAATTTTAAAGCAATAAAGGGTTAGGGGTGTGAAAAACGGGATTGAGTGGGATAGGGTGAAAGGAAATATGAATTCTAATTATATCATTTTCTTTTTAGGTCACCTGACCAAAGGTCATGGTGACTTATTGCGATCGTGTTTTGTCCGTCGTCGTGAGTCATGCATTGTACGTCCTGCTTTCATTTTTATCATTTTGGACTTCTTCTTAAGAACCCTTCAATAGATTTCAACCAAACTTGGCAGGAAGCATCCTTATGGGAAGGCGCTTCAGATTTGTACACATCATGGAGTTATTTCCCCTTGGGGCTCCATAAGGGGGCCAAAAAGGGTACATCTTTCAAAATCTTCTTGTCATGAACCGGCTGTCAGATTAGATTCACATTTGGTATTTAGAGTCTTTAGGGCAAGGACTATCAATAATGTACAAGAAAAAAAAATCTGTCAAGAAATGGCCGTGCTGGGGGTTGGTGTTTGGGTACATAAGCTTACATAGTGACTACTTTGAAAATCATTTCTACCAAAACAAAAGACCTACAGCTCTGATATTTTGTATGTTGCATCATCTAGTGAACCTCTATCAATATTGTAAAAATCTTTGCTTCAGGATTAAAATTAGCCCATTTCCGGATGACACAAGTTTAACATAGGCTTATATAGTGAAAATTTCAAAAATCTTGTTCTCCCAAACTAGAGGGCCTAGAGCTTTTATATTTGGAATGTAGCATGATCTGGTGAATTTCAATCAAGATTGTATAAATCATGGCCCAAGAGACAGAATTAGCCCATTCCCGGACTTCACAAGTTTCACAAAGTGCTTATATAGTGAAATTTGTAAAAATCTTCTTCTCCAAAACAGGAGGGCCTAAAACTTTGATATTTGCTATACAGCATCATTTGGTGGACCTCTATAAAGATTGTAAAAAAAATTGCCTCAGGATTAAAATACAGGTAAGCCCATTCCCATGTCACAAATTTAACAAAGACTTATATAGTGAAATTTGAAAAAATCTTCTCCAAATTAGTAGGGCCTAGAACTTTGATATATGGTATACAGCATCATTTTGTGGACTTCCCATTCCCGGATGTCACAAGTTTCACTAAGTGCTTATATAGTGAAATTTGTAAAAATCTTTTAGCAAAAAGAAGGGCCTAGAACTTTGATATTTGGTATACAGCATCATCTTGTGGACCTCTATCAGATTGTAAAAATTATTGCCTCAGGATTGAAATCAGCCCATTCTCGGTTGTCACAAATTTAACATAGGCTTATATAGTGATAACTTTAAAAATCTTCTTCTCTGAAATAGATAGGCTTAGCACTTTGATATTTGGTATGTAGCATCATCTGGTGGAGCTCTATCAATATGGTATGAATTATGGTCCTAGGGTCATAATTAGCTCATTCCCAGACGTCACCAATTTTACATATGGCTTATATAATTAAAATTTAAAACTCTTCTTCTCCTAAACTAAAAGGCTTAGAGCTTTGATATTTAGTATGTAGCATAATATGGTGGACTTTTATTTGTTTTTGTGCTCTTTGGACTCAGGTGACCGATAAGGTCCTATGGGCCTCTTGTTTTGAAAAGGATATTAATTGATAGGGATGACTTTTCATTTTCTTTCTAATATTATTTTTTCCTGTTGCAGGTGGAATAACCTGCCTGTTTCTGAGTGACAATTTGTCTTTGTTGACTGCAAGTACAGATAAATCAGTAAAAATGTGGCGACCAAGTATACGATGATTTACAGATCAAGATCAGATTATACAAAAACCTGATCAATTTATCCCCATACATTCCTGTGTGTTTTTTCACTTTTTTGTGATAGTTACATTATTATCCCTTTCCTGTTTTTCAAAATTTTAGACTTTTCAAATTTGAAAGAAGTTGCCAAGGACAACTAAAAGTGATGTAATTTGAAAAGTAACCAATCTACAGGGTAGAAAATATTGTGGGAAAAGAAGAAATTTCTTGTCACAAGCAATTTCATCTTTTGCCACAATGTTTTCTCATGTTTTAAATCACATGGACATAAAAACCAGGGGCTAAACAGGAAAAGTTTATATGTCAACAAATTTTTCTTGGTAAATACAGTCCTAGGGAAAAACAGATTATCTCCGCTTGTCCCTGGACAAGTAAGACATCTTTTTCTATTTGTCCACAATTGAAATGAACTTGTGCACCCAAACATGAAGATATGAATTTAAATAAAAAACATTTTTGTTAATGAAGAAAATGATGGAACCCAGCATTTTCTTCATGAACCACAATGTTTTCTACCCTTCAATATAACAAATCCTACAGTTTCTATTTTAGATCTGTAAAGGCCGGCGTTAGATGATGTCAAATTTTCTTCTTAATTTAACTCTTGTCATGCTGAACCCGGAATATTCTGGTTTTAGCAGGATGTATAGACAAAGATCAGACTGCACATAAGTGCAGTCTGATCTTAGTCTACACCTCCTGTCTGTCCTTTTGAAACCAGAGTTGCTTATGAAATTAATTTTCAAAAGAAGTAATGACAACTGAACAACAAGTACAACCAGTGCTTTCAGCCCTTTGATTTTTATATAATTCTGAAAGGGATTTTATTCAGCATGACAAATGTTAAAATGATTTCACGTTTAGATTAATGTTATAAGGAATGCACATAAAATGTAAAATTTTCAGACAATCGTATGCTCAATTTTCATTTTAAATTTTCAAAATTATCTGTAAGTATGTAAGAAATGGAATTCATTATGTTGTCTTGATCTTAAACCGGTATTGAATCCTTGCTGCATAGAAACTTTTGATTTTTCACTTAACCTTAAGTCATTTGAAACTTTAAAATGCTACACAGCTTGGATAAAACACAAAGTTTGCGTTCAATATTTCAAAAATGATATCCCTTACACATTCAACATCAAACTTTGAACTAAAAACGTGAAGTTCAAATTATTCTGAACCAGTTATGTCTTTGACATTTGGTTATGTTAGAAAAGTATCTTTTTCTATATTTTGAAAAGCTGTTGACAATATATAGGAAATAAACCAACACTTTTTAACCCATTCCCACACAATAAAATTTTAGACTGGTCCAAATTGATAGAAGCTGCAGACGACAATTTAAAGTTGATGGAATTTCAAATTTCTTTGTCTTTTTGAACAGAAAACATTGTGGATAATGAAGAAATTGCTCGATACAAGCGATTTCTTCATTTTCCACAATGTTTTCCAAAGTATTTTTCTTGAGGGGCGTAAAAAGGAGGGCTTGAGTTGGAATGGGTTAAAGAAGAGACAATAAAGTAAAGCAAAAAAATGTACTATTATGGAATTATTATTTTTTTCCCACTTCAACTTTATCTTTCTCTCAATTATGGGCAAAACTATTGACAACTTATTGCCAGGAAGCAAACATAGTGTTAAAATTTGAAAAATTCTGGAAACAAGCATTTTTCTTAACCCTTTAAAGTTCAATCACTTGTTTTTGCGCTCCTATGATTTATAATTGAGAAAACATTGTAGAAATTGAAAAAAAAATAAAATTGCTAGTAACAAGCATTTTTTTTTCTACAATTTTTTCTATTCTTTTTTACAAATTATATCCACTTAAAAATTTCGTCTGTAAGACCTTTGAAATTGGACAGGTCTAAAATTTTGCAAAATAGGAAAGGCTTGAGGCTATGATTCAATTTAGTCTGTTATTTGTGCCCATAAGAAATTGTATTGGTTAGAAGTTTTGAAGACTACATGTTTATGTAAGCAGTGGGACTTAAAATTATGAAATTAGCTTATAAGTCAATACCATGCAATATGTACAATAACTAATTCTCATAAAAAAGAAGGATATTACATTTAAAAATATATCATTTTCTGGAAGAGGGCAAAGTGCAATGAAGGGAGTAATTCAAAGACAGTTTCTATCATAAAATTTTCAATTTTTAGAGGTACTGGCCAAAAGCCAGAAGAGCTATGGTGATGGTGTTTTCCTGTTTGGTGTCGGTACATTTGCCCATAGGTCAGTCCGTTAACTTTTCCTTGTAAACACTCTAGAGTCCACTGTTTTTCATCTGATTATCTTCAAACGTTCTCAGAAAGATTGTACCATTATAAGGATTGTTCCTTTTGAAATAGGGTCTGATCCGTCAAGAAACATGGGAAAAGGGACTTAATTAAGATCAAAGTAGAAAAACCTCATTTAACACACTAGTTTTCATCTGATTCTCTTCAAACTGTCTCAGAATGATTCTAATATCATAAGGTTTGGGTCCGATAGGCAAAGAAATACAGGAAAAGGAACCATATGAAAATTTGATTAAAAAAAAACTTGTTAACACACTAGAGTCCGCAGTTTTTATCGGATTCACTTCAACCTTTCTCAGAATGATTGAACCATCAAAAGGATTGCTCCTTTTGGAATTGAGCCGCCGTCATAGCGCAGTTGGTAGCGCGTCGGACTTTCAATCTAGAGGTCCCGGGTTCGATTCCCGACGGCAGCACTCATCCTTTCCGACTATTTGTCTCTCACCAATGGGTCGATAATCGTAGATCTATGTGGGATAGCAGCTGGAGGCTAGGAAAGGATGTAATGGTAGTACTGGTGTGAGAAATACCAGGAATCCATTGCTAGGTGCTCCAGCCACCGTGATATAACTGAAAGATTGTTGAAAGCCGCGTAAAACCCCATTCAAACAAACAAAAACAAATCCTTTTGGAATTGGTCTGATTCATCAAGTCATTCAAGTTAACGTAATGATGTTCCTTGATTTCACTTGATTCACTTCTAAATGAAAACAAAATCCATAGTTTTTATCGAATTCTCTTCAACCTTCATAGAAAGATTGTATAATCCAAAGAATTGATTCTTCTTAAAATTGGTAGATCAATAAAGTATCATGGGAAAAGGGGCTTTATGAGAATATGATTGAAATATCTTTTTTAACACAATAGAGTCCTCAGTTTTTATTGGATTCACTTTAAAGATGCATGGAATAGTTGTGGCATTTGAAACAGAGGAAAAGGGCCAAACAAATTATCATTCAAAACATTCTTGTTTATGTGACGACGTTTACAATTATTATAAGATTGTCTTTAAAATTTCACAAGACTATTGTAAGGTTGTAAAGAAAGTTCCTTTGGGAAATGAAGGGGATCCATCAGAAAACACAGGAAAAAGGGGCCTTATGGATTTTAATTAAAAACAATCCTTTTTACATGATAAAGTCAACAATTATTATTGGATTCTGTTGAACATTTGATTGTATGGTCATAAGGAAATTTCCTTTTAGAAATGGAGTGGATCTATCATGAAACATGAGAAAAGGGGCCAATAAGAATTATTGCTCTGAATAATAAAGAGAAAATAAACCAATTTGTTAATTTCATTTTATGCATTCCTCTTTAAGCAATTAACTTCCAAAATTATCAGATTACTGTAATGGAAATCTTGATACCGAGTAGAGTGCCTTGGGCCCTCATGGGCCTCTTGTTTATCTCTTTTGAATTAGGATGTGCATGAAGGAAGGATTTTATGGTTCATTGATTTTTGCCTCAGTTATGCCCCCTTAAAACTTAGTCTCTGAGGCCTATTGAAATTGCATCCTTGTGAACGCAACTCCTCCTAAGTTTCTGGCTGGAACTAAATGAAACATGGTGGATCGTATCACCTTAATTGGTAGATGTGCATGAAGTAAAGATTTTATGGTTCATTGATTTTTGCCTCAGTTATGCCCCCTTAAAACTTAGTGTCTGGGGATTATTTAAATTGCATCCTTGTGAACGCAACTCCTCCTAAGTTTCTGGCTGGAACTAAATAAAACATGGTGGATGTTATCACCTTAATTGGTAGATGTGCATGAAGTAAGAATTTAATGGTTCATTGATTTTTGCCTCAATTATGCACATCTTTTTTTCTTGGAGCATCAGTGGATACCCCAGAACCCATTATCAGGCAACTTGTCCAAAATTAAAGAAGTTGCAGATGACAATTTCTAGGAGATGAATTTTTAGCTTGACTATTCGAAGAATAGGGGAGCTATTCCAGTCACCAAGGCATTGGCGTCAGTGTCTGAGTCAGTGTAATGGTTGGTCAAACCTTATGTGCAAGTGTCATATCTCTGTTTCTGCTAACCCTATTGCTCTGAAACTTTGCACATGTTTTTGAGACAATAATATCACCCTCTAGATAAGGGTCATTTCAGTGGAATTTAAACCCTTTTTGGACATGGAAATACTTGGTCAAACCTTATGTAAAACTCTCATATGTCTTTAATAACTCTCTTTCTACTAATGCTATTCCTTTGAAACTTTGCACATTTTTTGACAATCATATCATCTTCTAGGCAAAGAATTATTACAATTACATTTATAATGGTGGGGTTTTAACCCTTTTTGACTTGATAAATTCTTGGTTAAACCTTGCATGCAACTGTCATATATCTTTAATAACTCTCTTTCTACCAATGCTATCGCTTTGAAACTTTGCACATGTTTTTATGACAATAATATAAGCCACTAGACACGGTTTCATTACTTTGACATTCATTTTAGTGGAATTTTAACCTTTTAAAACTAAGAAATTCTTAGTGAAACCTTAAGTGCAACTGTCATATATTTTTTTATAACTCTCTTTCTACTAATGCTATTGCTTTGAAACTTTGCACATGCTTTTGTGACCATCATATCATCTTCCAGGCAAAGATTAATATCTATTATAGTGGAGTTTTAACCCCTTTTGGACTTAAAAATTCTTGTTTGACTTTAAATCTTATTTGAAAGATTCTTATCTCTATTACTGCTTAGGTATTATGCATTGTCGCCATTGAATTGCTGTTACTATCCAGCACTCACTAGCAATTTCTTCCGAATTTTTATTCTGGAGGGACATAAAAAGTGAGTTTATGTGGGAATAGATTAATTATTGTGAAAAGGGAGAAAACTTTTGTTACTCTCTTTTAGATTACTCTAATTATACACACCCCCACCAATACACACACAAAATAGAGCGGGGTTTATTCGTTTTACCATGTCTGTGTTTGACCATCTGTCCGTCTGTCTGAAGACTGTGTTTTCTGTGCTCTTTCTCTAGTCTAGAACCAAATGACCTAAAACCTTGAAACTTCAATCAATTGTTGCAAATGATTCAAGAAAGTGTCCTATCATTTTTGGGTCACATAGGTTAAAGGTCAGGTCACAAATGAACTTTGATTAAAAACTGTTCTGTGCTCTAACTCATAAGCGATTTGACCTAGGACCATGAAACATTATACATGAGTTGTTCATGACCCAAGAAAAAACTCTTGATTTTGTTTAATGTAAGTCAAAGGTCAACAGTGCTAGTAGAGTGACAAAACACTGGTGGGGGTATGAGTCTGCTTTGTGACATTCTAATTTCATTTTGTTGTTGGCCAACTCTTCTCATTTTGACAACAATAAAACTGGTATTGTATAGAGTTACATACTGTACAAAATTCTACTCATACAGATGGATGACACATATTTAATTATTAACCCATTCTCACACGATCCTCTTTTTTCACACACCCCAAGAAAACAGCTTTAGAAAACATTGTAAACAATGATGAAATCACTTTTGACAAGCATTTTCTTCAATGGCATCAATGGTTTTTCTACCCTGAAAGGCAAATATTTTCTAATATTCATGTACTTGAAATTGTCGCCTTCAACTTCTTTCAATTTGGACGAGTCTAAAATTCTGTTGTGTGGTAATGGATGGATGTGATAGATTATGAAACCTGTTTTGTTATACTGGGAACATAAACTTGAACAGTGGAATCCTGTTAATAACAACACCAATTTGTCAACACCTTTCTTTCAATTAACCAGAGGTTGATATTAAGCCATTACCAGACAATATAATTTTAGACTGGGCCAAGTTTAACCCTTTCCTGTTTCAAATTTTTTTTAGACCAGTCCAAATTCAAAGGTTTTGAAAACGAAAATTTATTGTGGATTTAATTTGAAAAATAACCATTCAGTATGATAGAAAATATTGTGAAAAAAGAAGAAATTGCTTGCTACAAGCAATTTCTTCTTTTCCCACAATGTTTTCTCAAGTATAAAATCAAAAGGACGTAAAAACAAGTGATTATACAGGAAAGGGTTAAAGTTACAATTTAAAGTTTATGGATTTGATCTTTTCAACTTTCTGGGTTGAAAACATTGCGGAAATAAAGAAATGTTTTATTTCTTCATTTTACACAATGTTTTCCCAATTGTTTTTTTCTGGAGGGACGACCAAAAAAGTCATTGTATCAGAATGAGTTTAAAGGAGCTATTTGTTCGTTAAATGTAATGTTTGTGCATAAATTCAGTAGCTATTAAACATAAAATTGCTATCACCAGGGATGCAATTAAGAGGGTTCCACTATATTATGAAATGAATAAAAAACAGATTGAAATATCTGACATTGATGTATCTTTCAGAATCCTTTAACCCTTTTCTGCTTGAATCTGACTTTGTTAACTCATTCCCAACTTGATCCCATATCTTATGTCCCTCAATGAAAAGGCTTTTGAAAACAAGCCATTATCACAAGCCATTTCTTTATTCTTTACATCTTTACTATGTTTTCGACCTTAAAGACAAAGTTTTTTGAAATTCCACCAACTTTAAATTGTCGTCTGCAACTTTTTCAAATTAAGACCAGTGTATTATTTTGTCGTCTGGTGATGGTGAAGTAGATGCGGCACAAAGTTTCAAAGTTATTTGTACCAATGAATAAGATAAATACTGTTATACTCTCATAATTTTTTCTGCTAAGTTCAGTTACTTGGCTTTGTTCAAGTCGACGGCGATACCGGTCAACGATTTGTTTGGTTAATCAAAACATGAATATTTTGTCTCTCAAAAATACTAATACGTAGACTGGTATTTGCTGAATTTGTTGGGCGATCAATTAAACGATAGGGCGTTTCGTCAAGTACTTCCTGTCAATTTATGTGATATTATAAACATCAATATCATCAGAAATAAGCAAAATTCGCAGAATTCTTTTTGAAATAAGAAGATAAATGTTATTTTCAATCATACTAACTAACAATGATTCACTATCATAGCTCCTATACTCGTAGGGCGTGCACAATTTCCGTAGGGCGTCTGTAGGGCTATAAATGTCTGTAGGGCTTGTTTTAGTGTGACCGCTTTTTCGTTCGTCAATTAACACCGAAGCTTTCTACAACGCACATTCCCCCCTACTACTGAAACTACGATTTTGAATTTGTTTCTTTTCCGCTCCAGTCTTCTAAAGTTGTTGTCGAGCCTGTTTGCAGTGAGTGAAACATATTTGGGGTATATTTGTCATAATTTCAAATAAGGGGCCGTATGATAGAGCCTTAGTCCATCTGAATTCGTCCGTAGTATATCTTTAACATTTATAGACGGATTTCAAAATTACTTGCTACAATTATTCTCCATCATCAGGAATCATTTTGGGGTGAGCTACTGAGATATTCTCTCGTTTTTCTGCCAGAAATCTCGTATAAACTGGTTTAATGAGAAAAATCTCAAAGCAAAATGTAATTTAGTGAATGATTTGGGAAAATTTCTCATCAAAACTACTTAATTTCTCATTACATTTGGCTAAATGAGATATTTTTAGACGTGATATTCTGAGCTAGAATTATCCCTGCTTCATGAGTATATATGCCATTTTGCTTAGCTCCGAGGTCAGATATTTAGAGGCCTCGACATGTCCCTTGACGGCCCTCCTTTTGTTGTAAGGAGTTGCGCTAAAAAATTCCGACATGATATAGAATGGCATGGTTCTTTATATTGATGAAATGCCAGATCATTAAGAAAAATGGGATCTTAAAATGAGACCGATTTACAGGAGATTCACAGCGAGCTTACGACATACTCAATCGTGAGGTCCATTGATCCCTGGTCGCGGCAAATATCCTCTCCAACATGTGTCTCCAATCAATGGGTTGATAATAGTTAACCTTAGTGGGTTGAGTAGCTTGGGGTTCGGAAAGGATGTAGCGGTAGTACCGGTGTGAAAAATACTCGGAACCTATGGTTAGGTCCTACAGCCGCCGCGATATCACTGAAATACCGTTTAAATTGGCGTTTAATCCCCATTAAGCAAACATCGTACCATGTCTTTGATTTCTCGGAGAACAACCAACCAATTGCTGATGTGTTACCGGGCCGTTACGACGCCTCCGGTTTATCGTTTGAGTCGTGCTGGCTGTTTGATGTATAACCGGATGGTCACGACGCTTCCGGTCTAGATTTTGAGTCTTGCTGGCTGATGGATGTGTTGCCGGGCCGTAACGACGCTTCCGGTTTAGATTTTGAGTCGTGCTGGCTGATGGATGTGTTACCGTATCGTCCACGACGCTTCCGGTCTAGATTTTGAGTCGTGCTGACTGATGGATGTGTTACCGTATCGTCCACGACGCTTCCGGTCTAGATTTTGAGTCGTGCTGGCTGATGGATGTGTTACCGTATCGTCCACGACGCTTCCGGTCTAGATTTTGAGTCGTGCTGACTGATGGATGTGTTACCGTATCGTCCACGACGCTTCCGGTCTAGATTTTGAGTCGTGCTGACTGATGGATGTGTTACCGTATCGTCCACGACGCTTCCGTGGTTCTAATTTTTAGCTCACCTAAGCACAACGTGCTCATGGTTAGCTATTGTGATACTGTTTACACTCTAGGGTGATACAGTGGTATTTTAGCTTATATGAAAATTTGCTGTAATTGTTAGGTAATAAGGACGAAACATGTTAAAATGGAAAGGTTCTGTTGGAAAACACGGGTAAAGGACTTTCATTGATAGATTTTTTGTTTATACTCGAGGGACCACAGTTTTATTCTGATAATTGGCTAGAATGATTGCTAGATCATGCGGATGATTCTATTGGAAAACTCTGGAAGAGGGGCCTTAAGGACAACTTCTTTGTTCACAATCTATGGCCTGAATTTTGGCCAAATCCAGAGAGGGTCAGAATAAGGATGAATCCTAAATGAAAATGGGAGGGCTCCATTGGAAATCGTGGGAAAAGGAGCCTTACTGATAATTATATCAAAATGGATAAATTTTATAAGCCTGGTTTACTGGTTTTCTCTTCACAAAAAAGACTCGATTTGATGACTTAGTTTCATGTTTTATTTTTGTCAATAAAGAACTCAGATGAATGACCTAGATCCATCTCGGCCTCTTGTTTAAAGATCTGTTCAAGAAGAAATATACATGTATGTATATCCTATCTGATACTTTAACTCTTTTTTTTTCATATGCGCTATTATTCAACTAAAAAGGTTAAAGTTTTAGGTTTATAGTATTTCTACGCATTGCGTAATCAATTAATATCACAGATAAACCCCCGATCAATGAATTGCAAGTCGGCTGTTAGCGAACGGCGCCAATGGCACTTTGGCTTACAACCCGCACAGGTAACCGTTATACACCTGGGCGGAGAGGAGCAATGTGGAGTAAATTTTTTGCTCAGAAAAATTCCATTGAACCTGGTGGGATTCGAACCTGGTACCTTTCGATTCCGAGTTGCGCGTCCTACCACTAGACCACGTAGCCCAACTTAACTCAAGGATTTGTTATGTTCATGTATCTAGCCAGTTTCAAAAGAATTTAGCGTGGATACCCTAATGCAATCAAGGGGTATATTTCAAAGGCCAAAGTATGTCGTTCTCTGATCATTGCGCTACAGTTTCGAGCTGTCGCAGATGTGAAGCAGTAGAGTAAGTGGCATACTGCAGGATTCGCATTCTGCCATGCCAACACGAATCTTAAGGGAACAACCGCCTGATTGATGTTACATGTTTAGCATCTACCGATGCGAATGATGGAGTAACTCTCGTCGCCATGCGTGTACCTCTGCAGGGATTGAAATATGCAATATTCAAACTAGAAATATCATTCACGGGATTAGTCTTTTCATTAGTAGAACACCGATTTTCTGAATAAGAATACATTTGTGAAAGTTCGAAAGTCCATAAGAAGTACTGGTTTATGCTAAGATTTCAACAAAATATCTATCTCATATTCACTAATATTAGCTCACTTGAGCACAACGTGCCCATGGTGAGCTTCTGTGGTCCTTGAATGTCTGTCGTCCGTCGTGCATCGACAACAATAGACGTGTATATGCTCTAGATGCCACAGTTTTGGCCCAATATTCATGAAACTTTGCAAGAATAAGTGTAAGATAATAAAGATGAATCCTATTGATTATAGGTATGTTCTATTTGAAAACACAGGAAAAGGGGCTTGAATGATAATTTCTTTAATACGCTCTAGAGGCCAAAATTTCGGACGATATTCATGACACTTTGCAAGAATAATTGTTAGGTATTATGGATGAAGCCTATTGATTTTAGGAAGGTTCTATTGGAAACACGGTAAAAAGGGGCCTTAAAAACAATTTCTTTTTTACACTCTAAAGGGCCTTAGTGACCATTCCTTTGTTTACACTCTAGAGGCCACAAGTTTGGCCCTATCTTTATGAACGTAGCCAGAAAAGTTCTTAGATCGTAAGGATAAACCCTATTGATTAGGGGAAGGTTCTATTGGAAAACACAAGAAAGGGCGCCTTAGTGACCATTCCTTTGTTTACACTCTGGAGGCCACAATTTCGGCTCTATCTCCATGAACGTAGCCAGAAAAGTTCTAAAGTCGTAAGAATGAACCCTATTAATTATAGGAAGGTTCTATAGGAAAACACGGAAAAATGACTACACCCTAGAGGTCACAGTTTGGATCCATCTTCATGAAATTGGTTACAATTATTTGGCTCCAGTTGCACTTTTTAATAGCAAATGATTCAGGTGGGCGATTTAGGACTATCATAGTTGTCTTGATTTTGTCAAATTAACCCATTACTAGACGAAAAAATTATAGATAGGTCGAATTGAAAGACTCTGCTGACGACATTTCAAACTGCATTTAAATTGAAACTATTTGAAAAGGGTAGAAAAGGTTGCGAGAAAAGAAGAATTTGCATGTTAAAAGCAATTTCTTCTTTCCCGCAAACTTTTCCATAATCATATTTCCGCAAGGTATCAAAAAGAGTCATTGTGTTCGAATGAGTTAAGCGCATTGAAAATTTGCAGAAAATTTTCATGGGTATATATTTTTTGATAAGATAGAAAATCATTTCATCTATCTTCTCTTTGTAAAATCCCTCATTCAAAATAACAATTACGCCTTCTTTGTCTGTTTCTTTGATAATAATAATAGTAATAGACGAATCTTCGGTTACAGGTATCTTGTATTATTATTATTATTTTTGTGTGTGTGTTTTCTTAGAGTTGTGGTCTGTCTTTAGAAAAGAAGCCGACTCATCATCGTTAATTTCTTTTTCCGCACTATTGTTAGAAACGTTATACAGTCGATTACCATATTGCGCATTTTGTTATAATATTACTTGTAGTTCTTTAGTTTCTTGATTTGATAATCAATTCATAGATTTTTGGAAGCATAACTCAATTGAGCCAGAACTGGGTGTCTTTTGCTAACCTTTTTCTAGGCTTTATTTTGGATTGTTTCTTTTCACTTCTACCACATAGTACTGTGGTCTTTGTCTACTATCTCTACTGTTATAGGTCCTGTGGACCCATTTCCTTTCTTGAAAACGCAACCATTCCTTTATAATTTCGCAGTCCTTTCCTATTTGACATCATTTTCCGATCTTTAGTGATATAACTATTGTCTTCTTTTGAAATTTTTGCCATAAGTCCAGCAGTTATTTTGAGATTTAGAATGGGCCTTTAAAAAATATTTATGGTCTATTCTTAAGGACATAAACACGAAGTGATCAGGCGAGTTATTATGATCAGTCATCTGCCGGCGGTCGTCTACCCACTCTATCTCTCAACCTTGCACAATTACAAAATAAACCTTCTCTAAAACCAACGATAGGATTTTAATCAAGTTTCACAGAGATGATCCCTATGCATTTATGCATTCTCTTCCGAAGAAGTTCACAGAATTGAAATCCACAGAGAGCTTTACTTGCCATGGCAACCGACTGATACAATATTTCAAGATCTTCTTCAAACCGTAAGTCAAGCTTTGATAATTTGTGTAAATTATTGCCTAATTACCTTCTGCCTAAATACTCAAAGATTTAGTCTACTTTCAAAACCATCCAAATGTGGCTGGCTCTAAAATCTTCGTCTTCTAAACAAAAGGCCTAGAGCTTTTAAATTTTCTTTGTAGCAATGCCATATGATCTTCTACTTCTAATTATGTCCCTTAGATGAAAAAGTCCTTTCATGTGACATTCCGTGTTTTAAATAAATAGATTTAAAAAAAAAAAAAAAAAAAAATGAACCCATTCTCAAATGGCCGACATCAAAGGAAATATTGGTTAGATTCATACCTTAAACACTGTATGCCATGATTTTTTTTGGATATGTTCATTATCAATCATCAATTATTTCTTTTTTATTTAAAAAACAAAATTACAGCTATCATCTTGGGTGTTGTCGGTTTTTCATAAAATTAGATTGACATGTTGCAATTTCGTAAACTTAAATTTACATGTTCCGTAGCACCATAGATGTACAAGTGTAAAAGTGAGTGATCAAAGGTCAATTTTGTCTTCACCTGTATAGATAAAATTGACGTTTGATCACTCACTATGACTTGAACATCTATAATCGATCAATATGAAAAATAATCAAAGTTGCTACCTTTCCCAAATGTCCGACACGCAAGAAAATATCATCGAAGCTTATAATTCACTAACTTTGCTGGATATGTTCCGAACGACTCGGTCGTAAATGACCGAAATAACAGCCTACACCAAATGGCTCCGATTTTGAAAAACGCAAAAATAAGAAATTGAGACCGGGATTAGAGATGTCGGTTTTGGAAAATCAGTGACGACCATTGTCACAATTAAAGCAAGTTTCTTTAAATATTTCGAATTAAAGTAGCAGGTTCGTTTTATGTCATTGATCTGTATTAAAAAATGGCTGAATTTTTAACGTAATCTGTCTTTGACGGTACATATCTCTTACAAATAAATCGTTTCATTTAAAAAAAAAGACACTGACGTAATTACATCCTTTACTTCAACCTATAATGACATCATATCGACGTTGTGACGTACCCAATTTCAAATATTTAACGTGGTCTCTGAATGGCCGAATAGCCGGATTAAATCGATGTTATTTATTTTCGATAAGCATTTGGTTATACCATTTCCTGGCTACTTATCATTTCTCTGTTTTACAAATAGAAGGACGTTTAAAATAAAATACGGTATATCATCCGCCTGTTTTATGTCATTAGAATGACGTCACATCGACGCCGTTACTTAGCAAACTTTAAAATCCCAACGTCGTTAGCAATCAAACTACAATGACGAATGTTTTTACACGAAAAAACAGACATCCGAGGACCACCACATTGCTTGATTTTCGTGACTTTGACTGCTCGAACTCAAAACCCGCAGCTAGAGTGTTGTCGCCAACCAGACTAGCGAACCCTCACCCGCTAGGGTTGGAACACCAGAACATTCCCAGCACGTCGGTAAATATGATCTCTAAGTCTCTCACTACTCATAATTACAGTAAACCTTTACGGGATTTAAATAACGACCCTTGTAACGTGCTACTAACTTCAGATTATCCAAAACCTAGCAATCGGCGCTTTAATCCATTCCCATACATTTTACGGTCCTTGAGAAAATAGCTCGGGAAACATCGTAAAAATGACAAAATTACTTATTACAAACTTTTTATTTTCAAGAAAAAATAATTATTTCAACAACGTTTTCTATCCTAACTGATAAATTATTATGCAAATCAAATTTCCAACACAATGATCCTTTTCGACGCCCCAAGAAAAAAGTGTAGGAGAAAATTGTGGGAATCAATAAATTGCTTGTTACAATCTATTTCTTGATTATCCACAGTGTTTTCTTCTAAAGGTGTAAGAAAAAATCCGAAATTTCATTAACTAAAATTTGTCATCTGCAACATCTTTGAATTTGGACAGTCTTAAAGTCTATCGATTAGTAATGTATTAAATTGTAACCTGAAACATCTGTTAATGGATCAGTCTTAAATTGTGCCGACTCGGAAAGGATTAATTCAAAATGCCTCGAGAAAGAACTAGAGTAGAATATTTTAAATATGTTTAATCGAGAACCAGAAATCATAATCTGGACTATAAATGAAATTCTGAGAAATTGCAGAAAACAAGTGAAAGTAATATTAAATCATACAGCCAGATTAAAACATTGTGGGAATTGGAAATTCTCTTGTAACAAAACATTTATCATTTTTCTGAAAAACAACAAAACAACAACAACCAAAAAACTATCCTTTAAATTATAGTCATTGGTTCAGAAAGAGAGACAGAAAGAAGGTGAGAGAGAGGGAGCGTTGTGTAACGGTTAAAATCCGCGAACTATTGCTCAAAATACCGTCTAATGAAAGCTGCTTGCATAACCTTAAATTTTAGTAGTTGATGGCCATGATTTATTCCTTTCAGTCCTACCTAATATGGCACCCTGATTTTACCAGAAAATCCGAACAATACAATAAAATGAGTCATCATATCAGTAAGTACTACTAACATTCAAATATGGGATTCGAACCCAGCCGGATACAGTAACCTTGCCTAGCCCTACGCAGTTGGTAAAGGCGTCGGACATTGCAAGGTTGTCATATGCGTTCGAATCCCGTCAAGGTCAAGAATTGTTAAACTCAAAAAGACAGAAGTCGTATATACTTATATAAATTTATGTAACATTAAGAGATATTTAACGGCTTACGTCTTGCTGTCAGATTTTTTATATATACATGTAGTTCATACAGTCTTCCAGGCATCGGTGTGTATAGTTGGTATATATCGAAGGTTAATTGCGATACTGTTTTACGTACCAATACAATGTATAATAATTTAATTGTTAGTTTCGTCTATCAAAAACGAGCGTTCTGATTGGTCGAAAAATTTAATTCATACCTCCATGAACAAAATTTTGAGCATGCAGCCATTTTGTATGCTTCCGCATAAAATAGTTCCATACAAAAAGGTATCAAAATTTGTACAGCTTTTGGTTTTTTCGCTCGATGCTATTAAATTATAAGAAATTAAGAGAATGCTTTTTGTTTTCATGGAGTTATGAACCGAAAAGCCTAATCACACAATGTATGAATCCGCTTCGCGTATTCATACAGTGTGATTAGTTTTTTCGTTCATACCTCCATGAAATAAAAGATTATTCTCTTCATCTCTTAAGACACTTAGAACAGTATAGCAATTAATCCTCGATATGGCATACCGTATGGTACACCTCGTTAATAATTGTATATAACTTGAACAATCATTTTTGAGGCACCAATTTCCACTGTTCATAGTTATGACTGATAGTTCATTTTTTAATTTATACTAATTAAAAAGCACAATGTACCTTTTCTGTTATGAAAAGCTGGTACGTGCTGTTCTTCGTTCACGTGCTGGCTACTATTATACATGTGGTTTTGGTTTTAACTCCATTGATATAAAAATCTCGTGCTTTGGTCCAGAATTACAAAATAATTTCAATTAGCTATTTAATTGTGCAGTCCAACTATATCCCAACTACGATGATTTACTGATCGCGAACCACACCCACTACGAAGAGTGGTGACTACAATTCACCACGACGTGAAAGTTTGTTTGAAATACTTAAAATCTTTTCCTGGTTTTAACATTTTTAGACCTTTCCAAACTCAAAGGTTTTGCAGACAAAATTTGAAAGTGGATTTAATTTAAAAAATACCATTCAGTAGGGTAGAAATTAGTGTGGAAAAAGAAGAATTGCCTGTCTCAAGCATTTTTTCTACAATCTCAATTACAAAATCACAGGGACGTAAAAAACAGGGACTGAACAGGAAAGGGTTAAGTGTGGACTGATGTTTTGGTGATGACATAAATGTCTTCATATGTTTAGATCGTAGCTACGATCGTTCTGTCGCCTATAGAAACTTGTTTACACTAGTACGATAGATTAACTTGGCAGCTCTGGTTTAAATGTAGAATTTGATTGATTATTCGATTTTTAATTCATTGATTCATCAATAATTACTAAATTATAAAGTAAAAGAATTCCACTCCACGAAAATTTAACTTTCAAACCAAGTCTAGAGGCGGAAGATCGATCTACTGTTATTGATTTCTTTTTGTAGAGTTCGTCAACTTTTCCTGTGAGCATCCGGACAAGTTTAATTATGTCAAGAAAAGAGGTAAGACTTGTGTTTATTCATTCGAAAAAATTATATTGTTCCTATAGATGTAAAAGTGGTAGTGAGTGATCAAAAGTCAATCTTATCTATACAGGTAAAGACAAAATTGACCTTCAATCACACACTCAAACTTGCACAGTTATAGTCTGTAAACGACTTCGAAAATCTGCGAGTGCCCGAGGGTTAGGAAAACTGTGAGCCCTTTACATATTAAACAAAAATCATGTTGATCTTCACGCATATTGCCTTGACCCATTACCATTACACAATTTTATACTTGTCCAAATTACCCAAAGTAACTATATCGATCGCATACGAGACTTGTTAATTTTTGTTTTTCTTTCTGATTTAAGGTGAAGAATGAGTGGCGACCATTTTTATCAAAATTCACATGAAAACAAACAAGTGAAATACTTGGAATCATATAACCCTGGTATAGAATGACCTGTAGATACTTTTGCGGATAATCCCTTTCATTGTTTGTTTCTGTTGTTTAATCTTTGATAAAGCGTTTGTAAACTGATCATTCGTACTTTCTCGTGCAGAAAGTCCACATTGACGGGTTCGATTCCCGGCGGCGGCACATATCCTTTCCGGGATTTGTCTCTCACCAATGGATGGATAATTGTAAACCTAAGTTGGATATCAGCTGGTCAGGATGTGATGGTGGTATTAGTGGGAGATATTCAAGAAATCCATTGTTAGGTGCCCCAGCCGTCGCGATGACTGAAAACTTGTTTAAAGCGGCATGAAACCACTTCAAACAAACGAGCACAGTTTATTCATATGAATATTTAACACATTCTTGTTTAACTTGTTTGAATGGGGTTTTACGCCGCTTTCAACAATCTTTCAGTTATATCGCCGCAGCTGGAGCACCTAACAATGCATTCCTGGTATTTCTCACACCAGTACCGCCATTACATCCTTTTTTAGCCTCCAGCTGCTATCCCACATTGGTCTACGATTATCGACCCATTGGTGGGAGACAAATAGTCGGAAAGGATGAGTGCCGCCGTCGGGGATCGAACCCGGGACCCCAAGATTGACAGGCCGACGCGCTACCAACTGCGCTACCAACTGCGCTATGACGGCGGCCCACATTCTTGTTTAAACCCTGGATTTTACGTCGCTGTGATATCATAATGGAGAAAATATTGTAGAAAAAGAAGACATTGCTTGTAACAAGTAATTTCATCTTTTCCTCAATATTTTTCACATAGGATGGCTACTTTTGAATTTGGACAAGTATTGAATTTTGAAAAAAAAAAAAAAAAAAAAAACAGTAATGGGTTATAGTCGACAGATCATAAAATAGATCCATCGTTGGGAGTGCATGAAGGATTAAGGTCCTTCCGTGTTCTAAGCAAATATGTTTTGGACCATGAGAGAGAAAGAAGCGGATATAAGGAGATCCGGGTTCATGTGCCACTAGCTCTTCTAGAAATAAACCTCATTGGTTCTTTAACATGCCCGATACACACGTACCTCTGGATTTCTTACAAGTTCACCTCTAATTTGGCCAGGGTCAGCAAATGTCCCCGAAAAAACATTACCGCGTTTGGGGTTCGAATCACGGACCTTATGATTGGCAGTCCTGCGTTAAACACTGGACCACCGTGCCTCTCGGCTCCGTCATTGGGCAAACAAAACACAATCAAAAGCTTCATCTACGATGTTTTGGTATCCGATCTACGATATGTTTGTATTACTTTGTTTTAGCCCAACTCCCGAAGATAAAGTATACAGAAAACACAATTATGAGGTCCAGCTATATTCATCCTTCACGGTTCACAGAGCTTGCCAAACTTTCAGACAAAGGTTCAAGGTTCGCTTGCTCCCCCAACGATAAAGCAGTTACTGGAATCGGTAAGTTCACAAAATCTGTCCCTTTTAGAAACATTTTACGTTCCCTCATTTTTAGATTCGAGGGGTATAAAAGTTTTGCACTGCACACTAACTTTTTCAAGTTTAATATAACTTTTGAATAGTAAGTGTTTAGATCATCATAATTAAACCATTACTATACAATGACGATGTCTGGCAGCTTGAAGAAACACAACCATAGAAAACTTTGTGGGAAAAGAAGAAATTGCTTTAACAAGCAATTTCTCCATAACCCACAACGTTTTCTACTTGGTTCTTATTTTCCAATTTTAGCGCAATTTGAAGTACTGCAACTTCATTCAATTTGGACCATTCTAAAATTTTACCGTCTGGTAAGGGGGTGACATGACTAACGTCAAGGTTACAAGAGCAGGCAAAGGTCACTTTTCAATGCCAATACATAATCTTAAATGTGTTCTGTAGCTTTGAATGTTAATGCTCTTTATGAAAATTCCTTTGTACCAGCTCTTTATTGGTTGTTACCCATTTCCACACAGTGACATTTTTGACGCCCCTCAAGAAACAACAACACCAACATCAACACACACAAAAAAAAAAAAACCAACCAAAAAACTTAAAACAAGAAACCTCTTCATTTCCAAAATGTTTTCTACAAACAAGTTGAAAAAGAATATTTATAATTTTTAAATTCTTGTAGATCAATCTAAAATTTTGCCGTCTGGTCATGGGTTAATCAAAAGCTCATTTGCTGTGAATAATTCACTTTTAAACTTTTGTAACTTTGACATTTTCAATGGCTTTTTACTGCAAAGAGGTGAGGCTTTTACCATTGCTTCGCGTATTCATAAAGCGCGATTAAGTTTTTAGGTTTATACCTGAATGAAACAAAAATCAACAACAAGATCAACAACAACAATAAAAAAATTCTTTCTTTCTCAGCCCATGACCAGATGGCAAAATTATGACTGGTCCAAATTGAATGGGGTTGCAGAGGACAATTTATGAGATTCTAGATTTTTCAACTTTCTGGATTGAAAACATTGTGTAAAATGAAGAAATTGCTTGTTACAAGCAATTTCTTCAGCTTACACAATGTTTTTCTTATTGCTTTTCTTGGCGGGCGTCGAAAAGCGCCACTTTGCGGGAATGATTTAACTTTTTTTTATCTTATCTATCTTTATTGAGATACTATCACTCCTATAAAATTCAGCCAGTTGAATAGGAACCTAGAAACTACTTAGAAAATAGAGATAAAGGATTCTTAAAGTTGCAGAAATTCTTCAAATTGCGAGTCTGTCTGTTTTACGGGTAACGCGATCTCGAATATTATTTCTATAAATTCTACGTCAATTCCCCTTCACTCCTACTCCATCCAATCTTTATTGATATTTTCTTGTGTGCTACTGCGTCCTATTGGACGCTTACACCATGCGTATGAAAACAAGTAAACATTGACAAATCAAAGAATTCATTATGACCGGAAGTGACTATTTACCTACAATATCCATTTCAAGTATTTTTGTTGCTTTGGTCACTTTTAAAAAACGACAGTTTATTCAAGTTGTATTTTTTTTAACAACTATAGGTCGCCAACCAACAGTTTGATTTTTGCAAAATCCATTCCTACACAATGGCGCTTTTGTACGCTCCCACAAAATAAAATCTTTGGGAAATATTGTGGAAAATGAAGAAATTGCTTGTCACAAGCAATTACTTCATTATTCAGAGTTTTCTACCTCAAAAGAAGAAGAAGAAGAAAATGAAAAAAATCATCTTCATCAACTTAAAATTGTCGTGTGCAACTTTTTTGAATTTGCACAAATCAAATTTTTTCGTCTGATAAAAATTAATAATCCCGTATTTCATTTATGTCGTTTGATTTCTCCGCCATCTTGAAAATCTTGCTATCTAGACTGGTAATTCATGCTAAGAGAGCTCAGATAAACAAGATGTTCATTTTAAGAGAGCTCAGATAAACAAGTTGTTCATTTTAAAAGAGCTCAGATAAACAAGTTGCTCATTTCAAGAGAGCTCAGTCAAACAAGTTCTTCATTTTTAGATAGCTCAGATAAACAAGTTGCTTCATTTTAAGAGAGTTCAGATAAACAAACTGTTTATTCTAAGAGAGCAAAGATAAACTATTGTTCATTCTAAGAGAGCAAAGATAAAATGATTATAAGCATTCATAAATATTTCTAGTTAACATTTATATGCTAAGTTTTTTTTTTGAATTTCATTTTTTGCGTGCTATTTGTACTTATAGGAAAATTTATTCATATTGATTAGGAGAAAGAACAGGTTAGACAAACCAGGTATTTTCGGTATAAAATTCTTAAAAATTAACTGTTGTATGATTAACCCATCCTCACACAACACAATTTTAGACTGGTCCAAATTGAAGGAAGTTGCAGACGAAATTTCAAATTGCAATTCAATTGGATACTAAGTTCCAAATAGGGAAGAAAATGCTGTGAGAAAAGGAGAAACTGCTTGTTACAAGCAATTTCTTATTTCACACAAATTTTTAATGATTGAAATTATCCAGGGCGTCTAAAAGAGCCACCACGTTTCATTGGGTTCAATCAAATTGTTTCTGCATAATCAAGCCACCGGCCCATACACAAAATACATATACAGACAAAATATACAACTACATATCAGAGTGGAGTGCCAATAATGGCAAAATAAACATTTTTTGAAATGTAAAAAGAACTATGACTATTTCATAAATCCTTCAAAGTTTCTTGTCAGTACTCGTTAATCATTTCTAAAGCAAAATGAATAAACATTACCAAATTTCTCAATATTAGTTGGCTTCTACTTGACATAAGGGAGATAAAATGATTTAAATGATTTAAATTATGGTTTGTTGAGAGAATACATATTTCGATCGTAATTCATGATACAACGGACTCGGCCTCTAACATTCCTTCGCAGTAGAAGTTAAACCTGGATTCTTTCGGTAGATCAATATGTCTTCCTTTCTCAACCATAAGGTTATGAGTAGAACATCGTAAAAGCTAATTTCCTTTTTATACGCCCGTCGAAGATGGGACGTATTATGGGATCACCCGTGGTGTCCGGGCGTCCGGTCGTCCGATTGTCCGGTCGTCCGGGCGGTGTCCACTTTTTTGTCCGGAGCATAACCCTGTCACCGTAAGTCCGATTGACTTTAAACTTGGCAGTTATATTCTTCTCATTAATACCGAGTGTAGTGCTCAATAACCATAACTCTACCTGGCCTATTTTTTGAGTTATTGCCCTTTGTTGTTTTTCATACTTGAATCTTGTCCGAGTATATCTCTAAAAGCGTTATAGCTAGGATCATGAAACTTCATTGGTGTATAGATCTCACGAAGGGGGAGTGCAGTGCACAAGAACCATAACTCTACCTGGCCTATTTTTTTGAGTAATTGCCCTTTGTTGTTTTTCATACTTGAATCTTGTCCGAAGTATATCTCAAAAAGTATTATAGCTAGGATCATGAAACTTCATGGGTGTATAGATCTCACGAAGGGGGAATGCAGTGCACAAGAACTATAACTCGCCCTAGCCTATTTTTTGAGTTATTGCCCTTTGTTGTTTTTCATACTTGAATCTTGTCCGGAGTATATCTCTAAAAGTATAATAGCTAGGATCATGAAACTTCATTGATGGATAGAGCTTACCAAGTTGGAGTGCAGTGTATAAGAACCATAACTCTACCTAGCCTATTTTTTGAGTTATTGCCCTTTGTTGTTTTTCATACTTGAATCTTGTCCGGAGTAAATCTCTAAAAGTATTATAGCTAGGATCATGAAACTTCATGGGTGTATAGATCTCACCAAGGGGGAGTGCAGAGCACAAGAACCATAACTCAACCTGGCCTATTTTTTGAGTTATTGCCCTTTGTTGTTTTTCATACTTGAATCTTGTCCAGAGTTTATCTCTAAAAGTAGAATAGCTAGAATCATGAAATTTCATAGATGGATAGAGCTCACCAAGTGGGAGTGCAGTGTACAAGAACCATAACTCTACCTAGCTTATTTTTGAGTTATTGCCCTTTGTTGTTTTTCATACTTGAATCTTGTCCGGAGTATATCTCTAAAAGTATAATAGCTAGAATCATGAAACTTCATGGATCGATAGAGCTCACCAAGTGGGAGTACAGTATACAAGAACCATAACTCTATTTAGCGTATATTTTGAGTTGTTGCCCTTTGTTGTTTTTCATACTTTGTTTGACAAAAAATATTCATTCAAAATAACCTCAGTTCTATTCAAACCCCCAGTTAATATTAAGCATTGTGACGGGCGTATCTTGTGACAATTTGGCACTTTGTTAAATTTTGATATGTCGATAGTTGTTATATAGGGTTCTGTTATGAAATTAAATTTATACTGCACATAACAAGATAATTTACTCTTTGTTTGATATTGTGTTTTCCATATTTGTATATACTGGTCCTTTAGACGCCCAAAGTATTTTAAAAGAAAAAGTTTTTCATTATCGACATATTGAATTTCCCAGATATATCCAAAATCACTTTTATAGAGCTCTAATTTTAAATCTGTGACCCAGTTTTTATAACCTTCTTTATCAAAATGCATAACCGTTATTTCACAGCTCTTTTAATTCAATTAATATACAAGGGATATCTACTCAAATCGTCAACAACTGCTTTATTACACGCATTTTTTTGGCATTAAAAACAACAACAACAACAACAACAACAAAACAACAACAACAACAAAAACCCCAACACATTTACAAGCAAACATGTGAAAATTTTCAATATATTTCATATTACTGAATCTCAAAATTTCAAATTTTTAAGATTGTTCAGTAACAGAAATGCACAAGACAAACAAATGAAATGATCGATCATTACTGAACTTAGTGCACAGACATTCATATGATGATTAAACATAGTTGAAAACTTTTGAAAATCTTGAAAAATAAGTCAAAAAAATCCCAAAAGGCAAAATATTCTTTCAACAAGAGAGGTGACTGAGAACATCTGCCGATGTTAGCCGGAGTTCAAGATTGATATACTAGACCTATGGTAGTTTAGTAGTTGACCCAATTCCATTCGATCCCTCCCTTTTACACCCCTGAAGTAAAGAGCTTTGGAAAACATTGTGAAAATGAAGAAATTGCTTGTTTCAAGCAATTTATTAATTTTCCACAATGTTTTCTATCTAAAGAGAAGAAAATAAAATAATATAAAATAAAATAACAAAAAACAAACAAACAAAAAAACAAACCCCCCCCCCCCAAAAAAAACAAAAACAAAACAAAACAAAACAAAAAAACAAACAAACAAAAAAAAAAAAAAAAAAAAACAATTACATAAACTTAAATTTGTCATCTGCATCTTCTTTCAATTTGAACCAGTCTAAAAAATTGTGTTGGAACGGGTTTATACAAGATTCCAAGAGTTGAAGACTTCAAAATTGATCCTTA
Organism: Fragum fragum; assembly: GCA_946902895.1. Classification (NCBI taxonomy): domain Eukaryota; kingdom Metazoa; phylum Mollusca; class Bivalvia; order Cardiida; family Cardiidae; genus Fragum; species Fragum fragum. The sequence continues at coordinate 60,598,149 of OX336373.1, forward strand.
AAATGTGACTAAATGATGAGTGTAGAGTTACCAACCGTTTGATTAAAGGTAGAGAGTGTGTGTAGGCGTCGTTATTTCACTTTGAGATTGCTTCAAACTGGAATAATTTGAAATCTTTCTGTTTCTAGGGAGCGGTTATGAGGTTCTAATTAAACCCTGCGTTGTTCACCTTTATCTTCATGACATAGGGTTAGGTTATAACCTGTCACGAAAAAAGGGGCAATACAAATGACGTTACAGATCAAAATCCGGAAAAAGCCAAGACAACTCTTGGCCTAATAGCTTGTCTTTTTACAAGGACAGTGCAAAGATTCGGAAAATCCCTGAATATTCCATGATCTTGGTTACATTGGAACTTGCTTAATGTACTAAACAGTAGTCAGGGACCAGCTAAGTAGGCCTTAGATCTTGCATAGCTTTAAGGCTCTACGGCTCTTGTATGTACAAAATTTCTAACTAAAAGGAATCATGAAACCTTTGTTAAAATTATTTACGGCCCAACTATAAATACTTTCGGAATAGTTCACAAACCCGCTTCGAATAGCGTTGCAGAATAGAAAACTAAAACAAATTTCAAAAAATTATTCTATGTTGCCAACATAAGATAATTTTGAAATTTACTTTCGTTTTCTGTCGGGCAATCTTTTTTATAGCGGGTTTGTGAACATTTATGAGAAATATTCTCCTTTCGTGAGCCGGGAGCCTCTAACGTTTGACTAAACGTCCGGCTCTTACACGAATTGAAAAAAAAAATATGAAACGAAATGAAAATTGGAAAATTGTTTAAAACTATTTACACTTAAGTACGATTTCTAGTATAAGACCCCTTCCGTATAAAATCTCCTATCTTTAGCTAGCAAAGCGTCAGCTTTGAAAACTTAAGTCAACAGACAAAACTTTGAGGTCTTCTCAGAGTTCACCAAGTGCAAACTGCCACTCGGGGCTTAACCACTAAATCCATTGAATGCCCGCGCCACTAAATGTAGTTCTTACGTAATTCATGAATATAACTCTACCTGCAAGTTCTTTTCCTAGGTATTTCAGCTCGCTTGAATATATCATGTTCAAAATGACTCTGATCAGAGTCATCAAGCTGCAGACGACAATTTCAAATTGTTGAACATTCTATAACATTTATCTATATGGGTAAAAAAAAATATGGAAAATGCAGAAACTGCTTATAACATCTTCATTTTTTACATTGTTTTCTAGCACTATTTTCTTAAGGGGCGTAAAATGGAGGGATTGTGTGGGAATGGGTCTACTCCTTGGTTATTTTAACTTCGTTTATTCATCATGATAACCTTCGACAAAGAAGATTTGTTAACAAAACCATGTTTTCTTAGCTTACAGTACTTTCAGTACTTTGATTGTATTATTTTGTAGATAAGAATATGCCGATTTCAAATATGCAAAGATAAATTGGTGTCACCGAATCAGATTTCGTATAAAACGTCGCCGATTATCACAGGGGTCTAGCGTTTTTTACGTTTGACTGACGTTATCTAAACAAAAGATATTAGATTTTTTTTTTATTATCAACCATTTATCAATCACTGTTTCCTTTAAATCGCATTCTTACACACCCAAAGAGATTTAATATGTCTACCATGATATTTGTATATGTTTTTTAAAAGTGAAAACAACATTTTTTAAGAATCAACGTTTTAAAATTGAAATTGAATTAAAAAAAAAATATTAAACTAATAAATATGAAAAAAAAAAAAAAAAAAAAAAAAAAACTAATTATTTCATACGATTTTATTTTTTCATATTTATTAGTTTAATATATTTTTTTATAGAATTAATATGAAAAAAAAAAAAAACAAAAAAAAAACAGGGCGTCACCGTGTTTACTTTTGCGAATAGCGCATATTTTCCATTGCGCAGTTTGCGATGACGAAAGAAGTAGAGTACTGCACAACTTTAGATATATGTTAAAACCAACTAATTCATTTATGCACGTGAGCTTTCAGCTCCGACATTGATCGCCATTTTTTGTTAACCCTTTTTTGTTGGTTTGGCGACGTAAACGTCGTTACAACAGTTTTTTTGCAAGCTGAAGTTTACCGCCGTCATAGCGCAGTTGATATTGCGTCAGACTCCTAATCTTCAATCATGGGAAGTCGTGGGTTCGATCCCCGGCGGCGGCACATATCTTTTCCGAAATTTGTCTCTCACCAATGGGTGGATAATCGTAAACCTAATTGGGATAGTAGCTGGAGGCTAGGAACGGATGTTGTGGTAGTACTGGTGTGAGAAATACTAGGAATCCATTGTTAGGTGCTCCAGCTTCCACGATATGACTGAAATACTAGTAAAAGAGGCGTTAAAACCCATTCAATCAATCAATCAAACTGAAGTAAAGACGTCTAGGTCGCCAACCAACCATTTAACTTTTTTTTGTTACATGCTACTGGCTATAAATATTGCGAAATAACGCCGTTGATTGTCGGGGCCTAGGTAGTCAGAGGGCGGGGCCAGCGATTGGTCAGTTATGATACACAAATACAGGTTTTTGACATGAAGCCTTAAAAGTTATTGTTCAATGAGGAGTCGGCATTTTCCGTCTTTTAAGCTACCCTCGAGACGTAATTTTAAGGGGATTAAGGAAACAACATCTATCAAAGTATCAGAAAATTAAAAATGTCTATGTCCTGATTTAAGTCTCTGTACTGGTCCCTTCTTGTTAAACTACACTTACTAAAATTCTCGAAAAATTTCTCTATGCCCATTCAGACTTAATTCAATGTAGTTGATCGTATCATTGCTACTGTTAACTACGGTAAACCAATTCCCTCACAGTGACGCTTTTGGACTCCCCTTGAGAAATTATTTGTGAAAACATTGAGGAAAATGGAGAAATTGCTTGTTACAAGCAATTTCTCCTTTTCCCCACATTTCTTTCTACCAAGAAGGTTGAATAAAAATCAATTTTTTTCTAAGAATGGTTTAATTCAACGTAGTTCATCGTATTATTGCTACACTTAACTACGGCGAACAACTAATAGCGACGTAAACTGACGCCTTAAGCAAAATTACCTTTGGATGTTATAAGAAAACAATCTGATTGAAAGCCTTAGCAGATGTGTTTTAAATGGGGCAATATCTCACAGGTTTCATTACTTGTTATTGTCAGAGGCATTTTTAATGACCCGCCCGGGTCTCAAATACTAACTAGCCAGGTCTTTCATTTCTGTTACCTCAAACACTTCATACGACGTGATTAATTATCGGATTGATCATATTCACTAAGGTAAAATGAGATGCCTCCAGTTTTTGACCATCGACTTTTTAATTATTTAACTAGTATAATATCTTTTCTTTATGGTCCTCTGTCTTTCTCTGTGGTCCTCTGTCTTTCTCTGTGGTCCTCTGTCTTTCTTTGTGGCCCTCGGTCTTTCTCCGTGGCCTGTTTTAGGAGGCGATAGAAAAAGAGACGTTGCTCTCTTCGTTACTCCTGGATTGAAGCAATCTGGTAGCTTCTATTCCAACGCTTACACTTTGATCTCGATATAAATAACCTTTAGAATAAAAAGCACTGGCCTGAGAATACAGGTTTGGTTAAACAGGGTAAAAGAGTACATCGCTGCAGGCCTACCACTATCATATCTGTGGTTTCATCTGGTGGAATAAACATGACAACTGGCATGCCTTAAAGGCGACAAAAGGGTACTGATTTTATCATTTTTGCTTCTTTCCTCGTTAGACGTGTCTTGTGGTTGTCTTTGTGTTGTTCTATATGTTCGAAGATATCATAAAAATTGAAAACCATTAAAAACGTTTGCAACGGCAACAAAAGTTCGATTTTTTAAAATCAAATATTTAAAAACCGCCCTTCTTATGCGAATGGGACAGTTGAATATTGATAATTGGCTCGTTGAATATGCCTATAGATCCCAATGGGAATTGTTAGAACAATTACCCCAAGGTTCCTAGGGGCGATGCCATGGGGTGCTGACGCCTTCAGATTTTTTTTTCAGAAAAGTTCCTAACTTAAAGGTACTTTTCTTAGAATGTTGCTATAAGAATGACACCAATAAAAATATCGGGAACAAGTATTATAAAGAATAGGGAAATATATTTCGAATCGTCTTCTTTTGCACCACGTTTTGAACCTCTATATTTTTCAAGAACATGAGAAACATTGGTTTATTGACCTCTAAGTGTTGATACCCTTAGACCTCTGTCGGGAAAAAAACAACAAACAAACAAACAAACGACAACAAGAACAACAACAACAACAAAACCCCCAGTTTTCTTTAAATACCATATTCTCTCAAGTATCTGGGTTACTTTCAATAAAAAAAGAATTGCTTTTTACGATTTTTCTTTTAAATACCTTAAAAGTATTTGAAATCCACGAAAATTTTAGTTGCCATGGCTGAAACAGTGAACAAGAGTACCATAGTAACAATATAGCTCAAATGGCAAAATTCTGACAATATGCGCAAGGTCAGGTGACTATGAACATTCTGTGAAAATTAGTCCATTAATGTAGGAAAATACATGAACGTACATACAGGCAGTCGGACGTTAGGACCGTTATTAGGATGGACGGACGGACAGACGAAGAATATGGTACCAATAAACGACATCTTTCGTCGGCGAGTAAAAAGTCAAAATTGATATAAGGGAATATTCTTTTCCTGAACCGGAAGGTCTTGTTCAACGCAATTTGGCATGTATCATAAGCTTATGGACCTCTTATTATGTCTTCAGAGTTATTAGTCTTGTGTTCCAAGGGGCTAAACCACCAGGAGTGCTCGTGGTAGGGGTCAGACAAATATAAAGATAAGGACGGATTTTATAGAGAAGACATCTCCTCCCAAACCATCGCGTCTATTTCAATAAAGTTCGATAGCCTGTTCCTGAGGTTTCTTTTATGGAATAAGAGAATTGAAATCAATTTGTTACCGTGTAACAGAATTGAAAAACTCCAATAGTCGCAATATATGCCACCCTTTTGCATTAAGTTCCCTTTCTCTGTGACGCAGACTAAAATGACAAACCACTAAAATATGAACAAGGTCATGTGATTTGGACATATCTCTCAAAATTTAATCCAAGTTTGTCCACAAATGTTGGAGACGATATGTTCGAAAGAAAATCTGCATTCAGCGCCGCCTTTCCAAAATGCACCCTAAAATGGCCGAACCCTGACAACATGCATAAAGTAAGGTTGATAATCTTCAATCATGAGAGTCATAGGTTCGATCCCCGGCGGCGGCACACATCCTTTCCGACATTTGTCTCTCACCAGTTGGTGAATAATCGTAAACCTAAGTGGGATAGCAACTGGAGGTTAGGAAAGGACGTAGTGATAGTACTTGTGTGAGAAATACCAGGAATCCATTGTTAGGTGCTCCAGCCGCCGCGATATGACTGAAATACTGTTAAAAAAGGCATTAAACCCCAATCAATCAATCAATCAATGATAAGAAAATTCTGTGAAAATTTCTTGCAAATTCGTCCATAAATGTACAAGGAGATGTGTTAACAAGATGTGGAGGTACGACTGAACAGACGGAGATTGTCCGGATGGACGGGGGGCAGATGAAGAAGACAATACCAAATTACGTCCGACTTAGGCGGCGTGAATTAAGGAAATACATCGTTGATTTTTTTACCATTACCAGTAAGCTTAGAACCTTCTTTTTGCATTCGACATTAGATTATGGACTCCTATGACCCTTGAGTCGACAAGGTCGATGGGGGGGGGGGGTCAAGCCTTGTGGATATAAGTTTCTTTAAAGCCCATCACCTACTTACTTAGCCCTCAAATGGAAAATGTCCTTATTGGGTAGCATAGAGCCCGAACTATGTTAGTTACATCTATGAAAACGTCATCTCCTCAAAAACTTCTTGGAAATTTGAAACAAATTGTATAGGATTTTTTTCTGTTGTGGTTCTCTTAATGTGAACTATTGTGGTTATATGGTCGTCGGTCTAGTCTGTTTTGTGTGTTTATCGTATGGACCCTTCAAAGGCCATATTTTTATTCAATCAATTCGAAAAGGGAAGAATGTTTGTTTAAAAATTCTAGACATGTAAGAAATTTTTGAACTTTATGTAAAGATCATGTCTGGGTAAAACCCTGTAAGCACCTACATGTACGAGGTGAAGTTTTTCCCTGAATCAATTCTAGTCGGTCAGAATGTTAATAATACTGAATTAAAATTGATTTGTGTGAATAACCGGAGGTTTGTCAAATTAAAGAAAGAAATCTGAAAATGTTTGTCTTAACCCATTTCAACTCAAGCCCTCCTTTTTACGCCCCAAAAGAAAAAAAGCTTTGGAAAACATTGTGGACAATGAAGAAATTGCTTGTAACAAGCAATTTTTTCATTATCCTCAATGTTTTCTATTCCAAAAGACGAAAAAAATTGAAATTCCATCAGCTTGAAATTGTCTTCTGCAGCTTCTTTCAATTTGGACTAGTCTAAAATTTTGCTGTGTTGGAATAGGTTAATGATATGTGGGACAATTGTTTATTTTTGACGGAAAGTATGAAGCCTGTTTATCCTTGTAGATGTCCCGGAGGCCATATTTCTAGCCAACCAACCTGGTATCGGACAAAAAATACTTATATATGAAATCTATATTTAGTTTAATATCGGATCATTTTGTGGTCAAAACCAAAGCTCAGACTTAAATCTTAAACGTTCTTGCGGTTACATTTTTTGCTAACCTGAAAAAATCCAGAATACTCGCCTAGAGGAAATCTCTGACGATTTCGACCTCGGACCACAAGACAAACTAAGTTACTAAGTGCTATTTATAACAGACCTTGAGAAAACTCTAAAATGGACACTAGTCAGAAAATCTTGATATGATGGATTAAAATTTGGGTTACTTGGGTCAATTAAAATGAAACATTTCTAGAATCAATGAGGCAACATGTTTTGCTCAAACTGAAATTAAATCCAAACAGATTTTTTTTATTTTGAAACTCGGTCAATTGGAGTCAAACGCAGGGGCGTGAGATTTAGGGCAGTTATAGCCATCTTTGTGAGAAATAATTTGTTTCTCTTAATTGGCCTTAATTGTTTTAGAATAAAAAAACACCAATTTCTGTAACACAAAGCTGCCAGCCTTTGAGGCTCTACTTCTATGAAAACAAACAAACAAACGAACGGACGAACGGGTGAACGACAATGTCCATCACCTGCAACGGCACAAATTATTATCCCTGCATTAAACCTAGTTTTATCAAGGTCGAAATAATTCGTTTGGTCTTAATTCCCTATTACTTGCCAGAGAAAGCAGAGCTATAAATTTTAGCATTTTCAACAATTCTAAATTGTTGTGTTTATGCATTTATTTCTTTGTTTGTGTTTTGTTGGTATCGTATAATTCTTTAATTCATTTTCATTTTATTTCTTTTCAGTTCCAAATCTAATTGTGTCGGAATATTTACCAGTACCGGAAAAGTAAACAGTTTTGGAAAGGAAATCAGATCTTACTTTCATCGATTTCTTTTTGTTTTAAATGAATAAACTAGATTTACTAAATGAATTGTTGTATAAAAAATTCCCTTAGCTTGTTTTCAGTTCAGGAATGAAAGTCAATGTCCGTTTCATCCCTTTCCATACTGTGTGGTAACTAAATCCCTTGAGATTCTATCCTTTGGGTCCAACGATCCATTACTTTGGACGAGAGCATTTAAGCTGTAGTTACGAAGTTTTGGTCACCAACCTACCATTTTACATTTTTGTTACATGTTACAGACCATAGATTTGGAAAACTTCGCCGTTTAACCCATTTCCAAACAATGGCGCTTTTTACGCCTCTCAAGGAAATAGCCACGGAAAACATTGTTGAAAATAAAGAAATTACTTGCTTGTGACAAGCAATTTCTTCATTATTCTCAATGTTTTCTGACACTAAAAAATAATAATTTTAAAATTAAAAATTATTATTAAATTTAAAATTATTATTATTTTAAAATGAAAACTGCCGTGATGTGGTAATGGTTTAATATCTAAGTTGGACTTCCTACAGAAGCTTAGTGAGCGTGGTTTGAAACCTGTCTAATGTTTACACTAGAGAGGCTAAATTATTCACAAATGGTTTGAAACCCCGATCAGAATGTTTAAATTGTCTCGGAAAAAGTCTTAAATTGGTCGGATTGGATTCTCATATAGGTTATTTGGCAATAAGTTACACAAACATGTTATGGTCCCATTTTCTGCTTGAAGTCTTTAAACGATCTTATAATGGGTGTCTTTAGTATATCAAATGATTCTAGTCTTCTGGTAATACGGCGTCAATAGCTAGGTACGAGGGTTGGTTGAAAAGTCCGTGGATTAAGGCAAACAGAAGCGGTTAAACCAAAGTATATCGTTTGTTCCTGAATGTAGGCACCTTGCAAGCTTGCACACCTTGTTCAACGATGTTGAAGTTTTTAATACCTTCCGTATGCAAGGTAGTATCCTGGGCATCAATGCGTCGACAACCTACTTAATGCCAACATCGCCAGTACGAAAGAAGCGGCTTCTGAGTTCTCTTTTCATCTTGGGAAATAGGTAATAGTCCAAGGGTGCTTGATCAGGTGAATAATGTTGGTGCTCAGCTAGCTTGAAAGGTCAGACTAATGTCCCTTAGTTATAATTAGACCCTTCTCAATATAATCCAAAAGCATCACACCTTTTGCATCTCAGAAAACTATAGATCAGCAATCTCCCATCGAATGTTAATTTAGTTTATACTTATTTATATTAGTTCGATTGCGACGAAAGCTTTAAGGCTATGGAGTCCCTCTCGAAGGTTCACAATCTATATATTTTCACGTCCCTGGAAGAGAGGCAATGACTTAACCCCACTGCTACCCACTTCTACAGCTTGGTAGACTGAGACTGGCTTTTAAGTGTCTTGCCCATGAACACACCCCAGTGACGATGGGGCTCGAACGCGTGATCACGAATCAAGCACCTATCCAACTCGGTCATCGAGGCAGCGGCTAGCGAATGCTGTTTACTTGATCTATGTTAGAAAATAAAAATTGGTTCCACTTAACCATTGCTAGATACCCACACTAAAAAAGGCCATTTTCGCAAATTAAATGACCATGAAAAAATCATCTAGTTCATTTTAAGTATCAAATGTCCTTGTTTTGGTATTTGAGAAAATGTCCATCATAGGTTTTAGAAATACTTTCTACTTAAATCTAGTATACTGTTAAGTTTGGCAAATTAAAGCGCGATAACCATCAGACCTTGGCAACAAACACAACGAAAAAAGCACACACAAAACAACAACATTAACCATTAACAACAACAACAGAAGTGGAAAAATGAGTTTGAAAGAACAACTATGCTGGGAAAGAATGAAAACTTGTAAAGAGGAAAACCACTATAGTGATATTGAAATGTCATCTACATGTATTTTGGCGTCTACCTATAAATCGTCTATGCTGATTTGTAGAATGAGGAGATTTTGTTTGTTTGTTTGAAAGGGGTTTAACGCCGCTTTTAATAATTTTTCAGTCATATCGCGGCAGCTGGAGCACCTAACAATTGATTCCTGGTATATCTCGCACCAATATATATATATATATATATATATTCTTTTATTCCTCCACTTGTGAAGAGCATATTAATTAGAACATATAATACAAACAAGCAACAAACAAACATATAAACAACAATACACACACACACACACAAAAAAAAAATGTAACTGATAAATAGACATCTATTTACAACTATATGCAAAAATGTATTAAATGAATACAGTCACTGCCAATGAGTGATATATGTCTATGGGTGTCCAAAACATTGTAATTTAGCATTAACTTAAGCTGTAATTATGGACTAATGTCTACACCAACATCATTAACCTTAATATTTAAATACCATTATTTTGCGAAAGCTTTTCCGAAACAAAATGAAAAGCAACGACCAATGGCTTTAAAAAGGTTTTATGTTTTATTACATATGGTCAAATAACCATCAAAGTAATCATTACCACAGCCAAAATGACTGTATTAATGACACAATGGTAGTCAATCATAGATTATGCTTCACTATGCGAGACTGGGTTACAATAACACAACCATGCTTTGTGCAAAATCCATAGTACACTACGATAGAATAATACGAAATTGTCTCCTAAAACATGATAGAACTGTGAGTTAATACCAAATAAAGCAGTGATATAATTCAAAGAATTTGCTGTGAGAAGAAAATGTATGACATCATGAGAGAAAAGTAATCTTGTTTTATGTAGGAACTGCTTTGAACAATTTTTAACCCAATCGCATTCAGTTAATATATGCTCTGTTAGACTAAGCTGAATATCACTGACACCGCAACGTGAGCAGTTATGCTCAATGTGTGCCAGATAAACAATCAGTTGAGCGACAGAAAAGCAAGCTTTCAATGTGTGAGGATAGCATGCTGCGTAGTTCCAAATAGAATTTGTATGAAATTGTTGTTGTATCTGCTTATACATTCTAAATTGAGCGGTTGACGTTCTCATTTCCCATTCGCTGATATAGAAGTTAGTTATTTTTTCACAACTCAGTTTTTTCCACATAGTTTTGCCGGGAAATACAGTGGACAAAAAGTATTCCGATAAAAAATGAGATAAGTCATACTTATGCAATAAAATATCAACATCGGGAATAAAACCAACTTTAGACATACCAGAAAAATAGGCACATGGACGAAATAAAAACATTTCCTTCACGGCACAGCTTCTTTCCAAACGACATAGCTGTCCAAGAAAAGCCAGTTTTTTCTTATGTAACTGAGACTCTATTGTTAGAGACTTTATAAGGCCGGGAACAACATCTGTACGGGACCTTATATTTAAACCTTGGATCTGCTTTAACTTAATGCCGTTACCCATACTGTTTCTATGTGTATTTTTGTGTTTTGCATTAAAAAGACTCCAAAACAATGGACTATCAATGTTACATGCATTATCTATGTCCTCATTGATTTTCTGAAGGAATTGAGTTGAACATATTCTATGATGTTTACGAAATTGTCTTTTTGCGTCTTTGTATTCAATGTAACAATGAAAATTTGGGCCCCTGGGTCTACCCGACTCAATCCACACCCGACGTTTTTGTCTCATAAATGCATGGTACTTTTTAAGACTGGCAGACCAATAGGGCTTCAGAAAATTGCGATATTTAGAATGTGGCAAACATGTTTTAGACGCAAAATTAATATTCTTAACAACATTTTCATATAAAGTGTCAATAAATGTACACGCATTTCGCACAGGAGTTTGAAAATCAATCATTTTTAAATTCCTCGATAGGAAATCTGAATAGTATTTTGCATCTCGTGATGATACTTTTTCCATGAGACGATATTTGGAGCTAAGAAGTTTTCAGGGCCTTGAATGCCTACCGTTAAATTCATATGAAATACCACAGGCCTGTGCGAAGATACATTGAGGCAGTGATCGTCTAAAATATGACATCGTACAATATTATGAATTAAATCATCCGACATAATAACATGATCAATCAAAGATCGATAACTCTGGTCATAAGATACATAACTACTCTCAGCCCCAGTACAAATGGCTTGAGTTACCATTACATTCTTTCCTATCCTGCAGCTGCTTTCCCACTTAGGTTCCACGAATTGGTGTGAGACAAATGTCGGAAAGATTATATGCCGCCGCCGGAAATCGAACCCAGGACATCCCTTGATTGAAGGTTGGGAGTCTTATGCAGTAGCAATTGCGCGATGAAGGCATGAAGAGATATGAACACGATCGCCACCTCGCACAGACAAAGACTTTCATATAGCCTTACTACCTTGAGGCACACACGACATAAAGGTCGGCCTTGATTCGCTGATTATCTCATTCGTATTTGTTTTCTTTTTTGTTTGTTTTTGTGTGCATTTTTGAAACGGATTTTGCCTTTTGCATGTTTTATTGAATAAAACATATTCAATCGGATTTCGATTTGTTAATAAAAAAACTGCAGAAGATTGTCTTGTTGGATCGAGATATATAACAATTATAATGATTAAAAAGAAAACAACAAAAACGTAAAAAAAAAAAAAAAAAAAAGAACACACCAAACAAAAAAAAAAAACAAAAAAAAACCAACAACAACAACAACAACAAAAAAAAAATAAACTCACATACCACCTCTTTGTGAATGTAAAAAAAATGAATACACACTAAAAACACCACCACCCCCGAAACAAAACAAACAGACAAAACACAAACAAACACCCCCCCCTTTAAAAAAAAAAAAAAAAAAAAAAAAAAAAAAAACAAACCACTACCCCCCATGACAGCCAACGGCTTTGTGCATAATTTTAGGTATCGATGGTGTTATACGAAACCATCGCAAATACAGATTGGAACAAGCTGTACATTGTAGTTATGAGGGTTCCGTTGAACACGAACATTATTACCTAATCCTTTATTTAATATTTTTCTCAAAATAATCGTTTAGTCAATTAACTTCAATTATTTATGAATAGATCTTTGTGAACTTCTATTCAACTCTCTTAGAGGGAATTAATTGTGTTAACCCATTCCCACACAGTGACGCCTTTGGACGCCCCTCAGGAAAACAATTAGGAAAACATTGTGAAAAATGAAGGAATTGCTTGAACCACAATGTTTTCTACCTAGAAAAGCGAAAAAATATAAAATTTCATGATTTTTAAATTAACGTCTACAACTTCTTTCAATTTGGACCAGTCTAAAATTTTGCTGTCTGGTTATGGGTTAAATGAGATTAACTCCCTAGGTGAAAGAAAACGTCTGAACGCATTGATCCCGAATCAATCGACAGTGAATGAAATAAGTTCTTAGTGCTAAAAAATACTAAATAGACGCAATTGGCTGTTTGTATATTTCACTAATTTAGCTTATAAGCATGGAAATTATGAATTTGAGCTGCTATTATACCAAGACGATTCTACAATAACATTCGCTCTATGGAAATTTCTTAACTTTAAAAATAGGTAGTTTTAAGTAAGCCTAATCCAAATATGCAAAGGAAAAAAAAGGGTGTGTGTGTAAATGAATCGGACTTACAAAACACCGCTGCATGTCAGAGGGGTTTTAGTGTTTTTTTCAATTCGGACCAGTCAAAATTAAAAAAAAAAAAACAAACAAAAAAAACCCCGAAAGGGTTAAATGACTGATTTGATTTTTCAAAAGATTTTTGATCGACGCATGCGATCCATCAATTGACCTATCACGGATGTCAATCAAATAATCAATTGATCAATCAAACCATTCATTTATACTGGTAGAGAAGTTTGAACTCCAGCATTGACCCTCATTAATGCGAATTTTTTTGTTAGTTCGGCAAATAATTTGTCGTAACTACAACCTTTTCAAGTTGTAGATACGACGTTTAGGTCGCAAACCAACGTATTTTCTTTTCTTTTTGTTACATGTTACTGGTCATAATATTTGTAAAATGTCGCGTTATTGATGTCTAAGTGGACTTTTCCTGTCGAGTCTGTGGGCGTGGCAAACGGTAATCAATCATGTCCGATAAAAACTAAAACTGTCGGGAATCAGACATGTTATAGCGTTCAAAAACTGCATTTTTCCCTTTTCATTTGAGATTTTATCTATTCCAAAACAAACGACTGTCTGTGCATTGTTTTTCTCTAAAAATCAATGGGAAAATTAATCTTTTCGGTTCAGAATATTTCTGCCAGACATTATAAGTGTTATTATCTCATCGAGCTCTGTAGATAAAAACGTGACTTTTCCACCACGAACGATTTGAAATTGGTCTTTTGTAAGCAATATTGTCTGTCGTAGTCACGTTGACTACATTCAAGGCTGTCTGCAGGTTGATTGGTTTCTTCAGCCAAGAGCCTTGAATTGACCAATCACTGATCTCGCCCACTTGCTTTGTTAGCCCCGCCCATTGATTCGAACAAGAAGTCCCGCTTCGAATGTAAACGTCGTTTTTCTTTAAAATATGTAAGGCCATATTATGCAACAAAAAAGGTTGTTTAGTTGGTTAGCGACCTAAACGTCCTAACTTCAGCTTTAATAAGCTGTAGTTACGACGTTTAAGTTTCCAAACCAACAAAAAAGGTTAATAAAAATGGCGACCATAGTAGGAGATCAAAACTCATTTTTTGTCTAAGTATATGTTTTCATTTGTCGACTGGTTATTTGATTGACAGCCGCCATCGGGCAATTGCAAGTCGGATTGAAAAACACAGCTCACCCGGCTGCCACAGAACATTAGCTTACAACCCTTAAATGTACCCATATATACACCTGAGTGGAGAGGACCAACATGATGTTGGTGTTTTTTAACGAGAAAATAATCCCTGGATTCGGACAAAAAATTGAACTCGGAAACCTCCGATATCGAGGTCCGCGTCTTACCATTAGACCATGCACGCCACTAAACAAGATGAATGTTGTCCGTGTAAAATAGAACTGTCTTTGAGTGGAAAACTACTGGATGGAATAAACCTTCTCGTCAGCTTTAATATTACGAACAAGACATCCCGGGATCCGGCCTTGGGTTGATGTCAGTAAGACCCTACATTTGAACGACATTGTAGTATTCTCTAAATAGATGCAGAGCGATGTATCTTAAACACTTTCCTGTTTTGCAAAATTTTAGACCTGTCTAAATTGAAAGGTTTTGCGAACGGATATTTAAAGTGGATTTAATTTGAAAAATAACCATTTAGTAGAAAATTGTATTAAAAAAGAAGAAATTGCTTGTTACAAGCAATTTCTTCTTTTCCTACAAAAAAAAAAAAAAAAAAAAAAAAAAAAAAAAAAAAACTCAATTATCAAACCACAGTTACGTAAAAACGAGGGATTGAACAGGAAAGGGTTAAAATGTACAGAATGTATCTAAAAGCATTTATAGCAGATAGTTTCTTGAAAGATTTTAACCGAGGTCACCTTGAATAGTCCGGAAATTAGAAAAGGTTGTTGTTGTAACTATAGCTTATTCATACATTAAACTGATTAGGTTTTTGTGTTCACACCCAAATGAAAAATAAATCTTCAATTCTTATTTAATAGTGCCACCAAGCAAAAGAAAGGAAATGTGTTACTAGATTGAGTAAAATTTATATTATTACCTTTTGCATACTAAATAGTTGTGTGAACGTTTGTTCATGTATGTATGAAAAAGAAACCAGCCAATCAACATGTTTGAATCTTGATAGACAATTCTAGAATTAATATATCAAGTGATGAAATAAATAAAAAAAAAAAAATTCGTGTTGTTCAAATGACTACCATAAAACAGAAGCTCTCCTAATTTCAAAATATCTGTATTTTTGGGAATTTTTTGACGGCCAACATTACAATTGGTGCTCGTTTATTTCTATAATTGACAGTAATAGTTACTTACCCATAGTAGGGAGATACATGTTTTTATTTCAAACTATTTCTATCTTTCTTATGTAACATCAATAAACATGTTACGACTGTAGTTAAAATTCTGGAAACACGTAGACAATCTAACACGAAAATTACCCTAGTCTTGAAACATAGATTTTCGAGTTGCATGTGTCTTTCAATTTTCACCCAGCCTTTTCAGCCTTTTAATCAGAACTTAGTCATCCTAATGTATGAATAAGCCATTTTGACTACTTCCCTGTGATATGAACGTTTTGTACACCTGCGCATCACCAATGAATCTTAAGGATTCAATTACCATTTCTCTTATATCTTGGGTTGAAATAAATGCAAAGACCCCGTGAGTACATATGTAATAAGAGGTACTTATTTTATAAAGTAAATGGGTCACTACAAAATTTTGCCACAAATCTCACACGTTAACTAAAGCCTATCACTGCACGAATGTATATCCCAAATACAATTACCCTATCCGAAAGTAGGACAATAGCACTTTCGTCCCGGTTGCGCTAAAGGATCCAGTACGACGTTTTAACTGATCGATCGCTAGAAAAAGTATAGTTTCAAACCATCCATCTTTCTTTGTATATAAGCCTGTCAACCAATTAACTTTGCCTTTGAGACCTACTTCTGATTTTTCTCGTTTTTACTTCTCAATGTGAGTATTTAAAGAAAACATAAAGAATTCTATGGAAAAAAATTTAGCTGACCAATCTTTTTATACAATTCATACTGAATTATCTCTTGGCAACTCTTATAACAACAGTATATAAATTATATGATCAGGCTTCGGTCCTCGTAGTAATTCGTGCTTAACCCGTTCCGACAGAGTGACGCTTTTGGACGCCCCCCCAAGATAAACAATTTGGAAAAACGTTGTGGAAAATGAAGAAATTGCTTGGAAAAAGCATTTTCTTCATTTTCCAAAATGTTTTCTACCCAGAAAGTTAAAAAGAATTAAAATTCCATTAACTTTAAATTGTCGTCTGTAACTCCTTTCAATTTGGACCAGTCCGAAATTTTATTGTATGGGAATGGGTTAAGTTATGGGCCTGATGATATTTTAAAATATTTCATTTTCTTTGTCTCATTAATGCAAATAGGGAACCTCAGCACTGTTAAGTCATGAATGATTTATAATAATTGCTACATATCGGTGCGAAAAAGTAACTGGGAAAATGACCTTATTACCTAAATTTATATCCTATAGGGGACACCTATAATCAGTTTAAAGGGCGATATTTGCTATATAAAGATTCTGATTTAGTCTCCTGATTATCCAGAAAAAGAATATTAGCGCCCAGAGTACTAACAAAGTTATTGTTGACGTATGCAGTCACTCTATGGACGGGTCATTATCACAAAAATCTCTCGTGAACTTTAAAATAGTATCCATGAAAGGTATATTTATGACATTATTTCTTGACACGAGCATTACATGTTAAAGCGTTAAATACTAAAAGTAAAAAAATCTTCGGTTTAAGCGTAATAGTTATGATGAACTTTTCTGTGTTTATGGCCAACTAAAGAAACCCGAGGTTAATAAATGTTTTCCAAACTTCTAAAGGAAAACAACAAACAAACACACGAACAATTGTGGCCGGGTAGTGTATAAGGGGCGCTTATACTGTCTTGCCATACAAGCTAGCTTTTAAAGCGACGTGGAGGAGTGATTGCTTCCGAACGGAGAGGACCCTAGTTTGAATCCCGACGGAGTCGAATATTTATTTGTGGAATACGTTTGGCCAAACATACAAACAAAATATTACAACTTGACGCCCCGAAACTTCAAGATTGCAATTTTGTTTCGTTTTGTGTTTTCATATATTTTAATAAAGTACACGTTTACGAAATTATAACCTGTTAAAACAGAAAGCATTAAAGCACGAAGTAATTCGTCTATAGACAACCAAACCTCGTAACTAAAGCTTGAATAAGGGATACGTACAAGACTTTAAAAGAGCATGAAAATACTACGAAAAGGAGATAAAATGACAGCCAATGGCGAGTTCTGTTCTCGTAAGAATTTACATGACCTTTTCCTAGAATATGACAGCATTACGTAAGTTGATTTTATATCATAATAATATGATCATCCGAAAGACAATTAGTTTGTTTGATCAGCCCAGGGCTCGAACCCGTAATTTTGAGGCTTGAAGTCAAGTGATCTACCAACTGAGCTAATCGGGCTGACATATATAGTTGTATATGTCTCTTAAAGGCTCTTATGTACTATAATCACCCATCAAAGAACTATTCAATCATTTGTTCCCCGAGGAAACACCTCAACACCTGTATATATATTCTGACATAAGTCCAGATTTAATTTTGTGTTTGACGTCAATTGGCCTAATTAGCTAGTCTATATTCGGTTTGTTAAATATAATAAAAACCCAGGCCTTGATTGTCCATATTTCTTTCATTATTTATACTCTGAAAAGTTCACATTAGTACAAATAGACAGGGTACGATTCAGGTTTTCATACTAAATATCTTCAACGACCACGATGTCTATTTAGAGACTGCATCCATGAAAAGACCATACTGGAAATCCACTTTTCAAAAGCATAATCTCTTAAGACCTGGAGGCGTTTTGCTGAAAAATAAAATCATAACTGAATCCTATAATATTAGCTCCACTGGCCAAGAAGAGGCTAGAAGAGCTATAGATATGGCGCGTTTCGAATTCGGCTTCCGTCTGTCAAGCCATTCGTCCGTTAACTTTTCCTTCCTAACACTCTAGAGTATAATGTTTTCATCGGATTCTTTCAAGCTTTCACGGAATAATTAAACCATCATAAGGATCGTTCCTTTTGAAACTAGGTCAGATCTGTAAAGTAACACGGAAAAAGGAGCCTGATGAAAATTTGATTTAAAAAAATATTTGTTGAAACTCTAGACAACAGTTTTCCATCGGATTCCCTGCAAAATTTCACAGAATGAATGAACCATTATAAAGACCGCTCCTTTCGAAATTGGGTCCCATCCGCCAGGTATCACCGGAAACGGGGCGTTATGAAAATTTAATCATAGGATCTATTAAGAATCCTAGTTAACACTCTGGTGTCAACATTTTTCATCAGATTCTCTACAAACTTTCATAGAATGGTTGTACTATCAATAGGATCGTTCCTTACTAATTTTGATCGAATCTTTTTTAAAACTTTCACGGAATGATTGTAAAGTCATAAGGATCATGCCTTTCGAATTCGGGGCCTTATGTAAATTTCATTTAAAAATCCTTGTTTGCATGTTCACAGTTGATCCATCGCTACGATCGTTGATATTGACATAAACGATTAAATGATAAATGATGTTGATTCCTCAATTATCACAGAAAAGGGAGCCTTATGAATATTTCATTTTAAATTTCTTGTACTAAAGTCAACAGTTTTCAGCAGATTCTCTTTAAACGTTCTCAGAATGATTTTACCACCATTAGGATTGTTCCTTTACAAATTCTGTCTGATATATCAAGTATCGTTTAAAAGGGGCATCACAAAAATTTCTTCGGTAATATAATTAAGACAACAGTTTTCATAGTATTGTCTTCAAACCTACGCAGGATGATTGTACCATCAATAGAATTGTCCCTTTTGACATTTTCACAACTCACTTTTCTTTGAAATACCACCACAAATTGAATTAAAACCTTCTGACCCGGCATTGTATACAATATCAAAGATGGTCCCTATTTTGTCTAGTGTGTCATTTTTTACCAAAAGAATTCGATACGAGTTGACTTCAAGTTGTATATATCTATTTGCCTTTTAACAAAGTTTCCCCTAAA
This sequence comes from Fragum fragum, assembly GCA_946902895.1. Lineage (NCBI taxonomy): Eukaryota > Metazoa > Mollusca > Bivalvia > Cardiida > Cardiidae > Fragum > Fragum fragum. The sequence goes on from OX336373.1 coordinate 60,617,290, forward strand.
TTTATACAGAATCAGTCCATAGTACTACTTTGTAAACACATGTTCATACAACATTATCGTCTGAGTTAATGATTGAGCTAGAATTTAAACAAATTAATATTTTATCTGATCATGTATATCTTTAAATGCTCCCTTTCCAAGTTAATATAAGACTCAAGCCGCTACTATCAACAATCCACGGGAATGAACTTTATACGTGAACTTGTCCATTCTAATCCTTTTTATATCATACTATTTGTATAATCCCATTGCAAGTTTTGAAATTTTGATATGAATTGACTATGTTTAAACCAAGAAATCAACAATTTAGACTATCGATTTCTCGCATTTAATCTCCAGGTACTGAATGCTACCCTAGTGATCAATCAGATGCTGATGAGGGGAGGTGATTTGTGTGCGCTCTGGAGACTTCTTTTTTACTCAAACTTCTGGAGTCTTACTTATAAAATCAGTCTCAATTATATTATGCATATGAAGAAAGGATTAAATTCTTATGTTTGTGATTTCATTTATTCTCTTTTGATTCTCTTTTTGTTAATGAGAATATATGAGAGAGATTGTGTGTGTATGAACGTGTGTACGTATATATTTAAACTAACATTGTGATGTTAATACTTATTTATTTTATTATGCCCATAGAGGGTCCTTGATTGTTCAATTAATTCTATTCTAAATTCTATTAATACAAAGAGCCATACTATCATGTAAATTGAAAAAATCGCTGGCTCCATCCATTTACTTACGTCCACGGCCTCCGATAGGAAGTCTGATTCGATTTCAAACGGCGTTATTTTGCAAAATTTATGGCTAATAGCATGTAACAAAACGGTAGAATGGTTGGTTGGCAACCAAAACGTCGTAACTGAAGCTGGACGATTTAGTTGCCAAATCAACAAAAACGGTTAATAAAAATGGCGCACAACATCGGAGTTAAAAACTCGCTTCTGGTCAAAATGAACGATTTCATTGATCGACTGAATATTTGATTGACAGCCGCGATTGGTCAATTCTATGGGTGGGTGATAACGAGATGAATACGAAGGTACGAGTTTGAGACCCGCCCATGCATGCTTTTTTACAACAAGTTTTCCGCCTAATTCTCTTTGCAGCCCTTTCTCTGGTGTTATGATGTAGACCTCCTTCAAGGCGGTATTAGAGAAAAGATGATCTCGATATCCCTTTACTCGTGAGGATGCAGTATACCCTGAAGGAGGTCTACATCATAACGTCGAACAGGACACAATGTATTTGGGGGGTTTTAAACGTTAAAAAAGGGCGTTTAGAAAGTAATTAATATAGTGGCTCAGAATATTTCGAAAGTTCGAAAAATCGACATTTTCAGTCAAAATGATTTAATACAGAATTAACATTGTTTGTCACGTTAAGTTGACGCTTTAATCTTTAACTAAAAGCACGAATTCTTTTACATTATGTAACAATTATTTACCTTCAGAGAGAGGGCACAGGTTAAGATTACAAAAAAGAAATAGGAAATGCAATTTATAATATTTAAACGAAAAAAGTGAAAGTGCTTTTAAATTTCCTGCCTAGTGTCTTTCTTTTCAAAATAAAGAAACTTTTAATTACAATGTCTTCAAAATCAAAATTTTTATCGGGTATTAAAGGTTAAAAAAACCCAATAGTAATAAAAGAAAAAAGAAAATGAAAAAAAAGAAAAACACTGAAAATCTTGGGGAAAAAACGAAAGAAAAAAAAAAAAAAAAAAAAAAAAAAGAAAAAACACTATCAAAATATGTTATATGCATTGGATGTTATCTGAAATCATCTGACTGAATATACAACTAATTGACCTTTGCCTTTTATATCAATATTAAACAAAGACCATTTACTGAAATTCCAAGTACTTCCAATTCCAAGACCTTTTAAAGAAATTCCAAGTACTTGAAATCTTACATCTATCTTTTTCCTCTTTCTTTCCAATACAATCATTTCTCTACTTTATAGTGGACGCAATTTAAATAAATTAAAAATTCGATTCCCCACCCCCTCCCACCCCCCTCTCACCCCTCCATATAGCACGTGCTGTCGTGTGACCATCATTACGCAACGGACTAGTAGGTTTAGAATTTGATGATTTAATTGAAAGCAATAGTCTGAGTTCGAGACTTACATTCATCCTATTTTTCATCTTTTTGTATCATTTGGTAATTATAATTCATCAATTGGACTAGATCTACCTTGTATCTATTCTTTTGTCTGTCTAATTCTATATTTATGTTTGAAAATAGTAGTTCGACATTTATTTGTCTATAACCACTTTTGTTTTATCTATTCTGGTAGATTGTCATTTAAACCAGTGTTTTACTAATTCAGATTAGATACCTGCATAAGACAGTTTAACAGGGTAAAAAAATGCAGAATCCGAGAAATTTGTTAAAAGTGGTTAGTTGTAGATCCTGGGTGTGTATGAAAATGACACATTTATCGTAGCAGAGAATCGAACTCGGAACTTCTGTCTTGCGGACAGGCGCTCTACCAGTTTCGCTTTCACAACCCAACTTCATCATAAATGCAGTGTTTTATTTAGTTTCAGAGGTTCCGTAACTAGAGCGCCGAATGTTTGTAGAAATATGGTAGGAATCGTATTCATGAGCCTTATAATTTTTTCTGCATAAGGGTCAGGATCGGGTCAAAAGATTCGGCCTTTACCAATTATTCAAATGCATTTTACAGCCTGGTGTCTATGTGCAATTTTGAATTGTTTTATTTGTATCTTGTGCTGAGTGATGCAATGAACAGTTAAACTATTTACAAATGACCGAGTTGTATGACATGTTTTGGTTGCATCACCAACTGAAATATTTTTAGCTAGCAAAGCGACAGCTTTGATAGCTTAAGATAACAGACGAAATTTTGAGGTCGTCTCAAAGTTCAACGAGTGCAAACTGTCATTGGCGGCTTAACCACTAAATCAATTAAATGCCTACGCCAATAAAAGTAGTTCTCATGTATTGCAGGAATATTGCAAACTCTATTCAAATTGTATTGAACTCTCTCAAAAGCACGCTATGTAACCCATTCCCTATCAATTCCGCTTTGGGAAAAAGGCTATGGAAAACAATTTCTTCAATGTCCACAATGTTTTCTACCCAACAAGGAAACGTTTTCTAAATTCAACCATGCTTTGCTAGCTTAGAGTACTTTCAGTACTTTGATTTATATTCTACTAAAAAGGCCTTATCTACGATTTAAGTTTTGGTATTACGTTAAAACTAATGACGGAACAGTTTTAGGAAAGAGTACATATCAATTTAATAAAATGAAGGACATCTTTAAAAAAAAAAAAAAAAAAAAAAAATACTTTAATGTGAGATGTAACCGTAAGTTAATTCTTATAAGGGCTGATAATGAATTAAAATCTAAACATTGCACAGGAATTGTTCTGCGGTAAAAGACAATTCAATACATTATGTTAGTAAAATCTAAAGTAAGACTTATATTCGTGAGAAAAGTCTAGAAAACCCGGATTTTTTTTGTACGCTTTCCCTACAGTCAATGGTTGTATGACCTTCATCTATATATCCAGAAAAAACATACGTAAAAACACTTGTTTCGAACAATTCATTCTTTGTCTCGACGTTTCCTAAACTGACAGGTATTTATCCTAGTTACACCTACTTGAATTTGTCACTTTCGACCCTTTTAAAATTGGTTCTGTCTTAGTTTGAACATATTTTATTTGCATTACTTCATATAATTGAACATAATAATTTTAACATATCTATGAATATCAAGCAAAACGGATTAGAACGGAAGCAGAAGCTTATGATGTTCTTCTCCCTAATGGTAATTCAAGATGTGAACTAATACATTTTATGGTTTCAGATAGACGAACATATATACAGTCATTATTTCCAATGTTCGATCGACTATACAAATATAACATGTAGAAGATAGAATAGGGATGAATTGTAACTATGGTGTTCTGTCTTGAGTGAGTCTTCCGTTTTTTGGTTAGTAAATGCGGGTATGCTACAGGATAATAGAGGGACCTATATGCACTAGAATACTATTTACATCACAAGACAGACTATCTATACATTATAAATGAGCTTCTGATTAGAAACCGCGTTTCATGCCAGTCTCCTTAATCAACACAAGACGAGTGTAAGTGGAAACAGTTTCCCGCGTTCTTGCAACCGTTTTGTATTTACCCGCTAGGTTTTGGTCCCTCTGGGACTTGTGATGCGAGAATGTTTCTTTGTCACGGCATCATATAACAACTCTCTTATGAATTTAGGTTGGACGATTAATGGCATAGAGTCATGTGACCAATCAAATCAAACTTTGACATGGTAACTTTTTTGAACGTAGAAGTCATTCTGCTATATAAACTTCACTTATTTTGAGGAACATATATTGTTATGCCAATCGCATTTGCAATTGGTAAGGACACCCTGTTATTATTGAGCTAGTACTCATCGTTGAATGACACATACTTGCAAAAATATAGAGTATTATGTTAACAAACTCGTGTGTTGGATAATGATTATAAGCATGATATGGTAAGTTTTCTTTCTAGTTCGTTATTAACAAGATTATGTTAAGATTTGTCATGCGGAATTAACAAATCAAAATCAAAGGACTGGCAGCACTGGAAAGTCTTAATGGGGGTAAATATTTCTTTTGAAAATTGATTATTTAAACAACTCTGTCTGAAAAAGGACAAGCAGGGGGTTTAGACCAAAATCAGACTGCACATTAAACAGGAATATTACGGGTTTAGCAGGACAAGGGTTAGGACTTGAACTAGAAAAAAGGACACCATAAGTTTTCATTATTGAAGCTGACACTTTAAATTCAACATCTTTTAAAAACAATAAAATAAGTAATTGTACAATTATACAACTCTGATTAATTTACGATGAGCAAGCATGTTGCTGGAAAAAAATAAACATTTATGATGAATTTAATGATAATACTAGTACCCCACTAATAAACAAAAATAATAATAACTAGATAGAATAAATAAATGCATGAAATAAAATGGATTAAACCTCGAACAATTGATTATGTATAAAATGTTTAAGTTTAAGAAAGTCTATTCAATGTTCTAATGTCTGTGTTTGATCATTACAGCCACGATGTCTATTTTTGAAATGATTTAAATGTCAAATTATTTCAGGAAGTTTTTTCTAAAGAAATCTTTCTTACCAAATTGTCTCCAGAAGTGCCAAGGCACAACTGTAAATGTCGACCGCACAACACCGCGCATGAACATAATTTTTGAAATGATATAAATGTCAAATTATTTCAGGAAGGTTTTCTTTTAAAGAAAACTTTCTTACCAAATTGTCTTCAGAAGTGCCAAGGCACAACCGTAAGTGTCGACCGCACACCACCGCGCAAGAACATAAGTAGTCCGTTGAATTACTGCAAAGAAAAGCAAACGACCGCAGTGTTTTTTTTTCGGGACATAAGTCAAGTAATCTTTACATCGACAGCTGTGTGCTTAATGTTCGCGAGCATTGATATATAGGAGATATTTTGTTACGATAAAGACACAACACCTTGTATTTGCTTGAGCTGCGGAGGAAAATTTGATATTTCACGAGACCGAAGGTCGAATGTAATATCAAATTTTCCTCTGCAGCGAGAAGCAGAGAATAGAAATATGTTGAAGACATTTGTTACCATGGTAACAAAACTGATTTTTTAAATAATCTTTAAAAATCTTCTCCTCTTCACCTAGAAGTCGTAGAACCTTGATATCTTGCATAAAGCACCATTACACTGACCTCAATTATACCCTAGGGTCCCCAGGGGCGGAGACCCAGGGTGGTGGCATATATAGAAATAAAGATGGATTTTTAAAACGACATCTCCTCCTAAATCACCAGGCCCATTTCAACCAAAGAATTGAAACCAGTTTAAAGTCTGGTTGCCATGATAACAAGATAAAATGTAAAAAGTCATCTCCTCCCGACCGACACAAATGTTGAAGACTCTTGAAATTCTACATGAAGTCTCAGTACATTGACCTCTTTCAGAAATGCTTAAGTTTTAGAGTCCCTGGGTGATTTGGCCTTAAAAGAGATAAAGAAGGCAACTCTTCCAAAACTCTGCGGCCAATTTTAACCAAATTTAGCATCATTTTCTCTAAGTGCTCCCTTTGAATTATTTTTAAAATATTTGAAGTTTGATAAAAAATCGCCTTGCATAGCAACATTAATTGATTTTAATAAAATTTTAAAGGAGGTCTTCTTCCGACCCGGTTAGTATTAGGCCTTGAAGAAAAAGAACCGTATCTCAGGAGAGCGCCAGGGCCATCTTGTTTAAATCTTTTTCTGAGCACCTTTGACTTTTTTGTTAGTTATAACGTAGAAAGAAGAGCAAACCCAGTATTGTATGATTCTGAATTCACTTTGAGGCAATAAAGATGGAAATTTTGAAATTTGATGGACATTCTTCCTTTATAACGTATGTACAATAAATAAAGCAAATCCGTTACAGATTCTGAGCCGCCGTCATAACGCAGTCGGTAGCGCATAAATCTCTCAATCTTCAGTCATTGGATGTAATGGGTTCGATCCACGGCGGCGGCACTTATTATTTCCGACATTTGTCTCACAACAATGGGTGGATAATCTTAACCTAAGTGGGATAGTAGCTCGAGGCTAGGAAAGGATATAGTGGTTGTACCGGTGTGAGAAATACCAGGAATCAATTATTTAGTTCTTCAGCCGCCGCAATATGACATACTGTTAAACCCCAATCAATCAATCAATCAATCAATCAATCAATCAATCAATCAATCAATCAATCAATCAATCGTTACAAATTCTTCTTACAGAGGAAATGGTAAAACTATTCGCTCTTAGATCAACTGTTGTGAAAAAATATATGACTTTTTAGAACTCTAATTGCATTGTCTTTTTACAGAAAACTATAGCCCTGTTTATTACTAACATACTATGTGAAAACTTATCCGATCGATCAATCAATTCGACGTTAACAAGGGAACCTCGTTTAATCAAAGAACAGAAATTACAGTGAAGTTAAAATGCGTTGAATGCAAAACAAACAGGGGTCATCAGACCATAAAATATGACCTTGCAGATGCATTTCGATGGGAACTATCATCGTTCCAAAAATGAGCAGTGTATGCTTGGATAGGCTTGAAGTTATTTTCACTTAATTTTGGTTAAGTTTTGCGGAGATGTGACATTGATAGAAGCAGTGTATGCTTGGATAGGCTTGAAGTTATTTTCACTTAATTTTGGTTAAGTTTTGCGGAGATGTGACATTGATAGAAGACCTTGACCTTGGCATATATGTATCGATAAGTGCAAGCATCATGCCAAAAGCTTTTAGAACGATCGCTACAGTTGATTTCGACGATTTGATAAACCGTTTATTAGAAACTCCAGCGAGGGATTAAGATGCAGCTTATTCAACTGCTATTAAAAATCAACTAATTTAAACGGGACGTCATAGACTTTCTTTAAAGATTGACTGTGTATACCTTGTGTAAGGTATTTGTGTTAAAAATAAGTTATATTCATTCATTTAGTTAACAACATACAAATTAAACTTCCTTTTGTTGAAGAACAAGCCTTCTATGATACAAGCTATATTATTCAAGCTTTCTTGTTACAATTTAACACCATAAGTTGGTCATTTGGAGAAATCAAGCAAATATCAATGTTTAATGTATTAAAACAGCTATCATAATGTATATTGAAATAAAATTACTTTATCAACCTCTGAAATAAAGTGCACAACCAAAATTTGAAAAATTGTATTGTAGAAAAGAAAACCTGGTGAATTTTACTTTGCTGCAAGTTTATTAACTAAAAATTTTTTCGAAGGAATTCGAAACATTTGAATATTACAACTTATAAAAAACTTAATTTTGCATTTTTCGATGAATTACAATTTTGTCAAAATAGTGACACTCATTCTAAGAAACACGCTAGATCCATTGTTAAGTCTTTACTTGTTACATAATTTGAAAGGTAACAATAGAAAGAGTAACAAAGTAACAAAGTGGTGCCAAAATTAATCTGATTTCAACAATCCCAAGTGCTTTTCTTCACCAACAAGAACAATTAAAAGAGAGAATTTAAAATAATCCATAAGGAGGTTGAAGATTCATTTTGTGTACAAAAGTACTACCTGAATCAGTGCTTTTTACGAAATAGCCTTGTTGAAACGGTACGCAAGAATATATTCGATAGGAATGTCGGCCAGTATCAATTTTGTTCACCGCCGTCATAGTGCAGTCGGTAGCGCGTCAGACTTCCAATCTTCAATCAAGGGATGTCCCTTGTTAGGTGCTCCAGCCGCCGCGATATGAGCGAAATACTGTTAAAAGTGGCGTTAAACCCCAATCAATCGACCAATCAATCCATAAATCAATCAAGGAATCAATTTTATTCAAAGATTGATTAGTCTTAAATTTGTCTTGCAGAAACAATTATTCCCCTTGTATATTCTGTGAAATGTAGGTTTGGTTTCTACTCCTAATCTAAATAAATGTGAGTATGAAATCGACGGATGTTGGGTTTGATTAGAATCTTCTTACAGGAAAAACATGCAACAATTATTATGACCAATAACAATCCATGAAAATTGCATTCAAATCTTAATAGAAATTTAAGAAATATGGTTAAAAGGTCCACTTTTCCTGTCACACGCCTAGAAGGTAAGAAATACATTAAACCTGACTCAAAAATATAACTCAATTTGCTTTTACAAAAGCCGCCGTCATAGCGCAGTTGGTAGCGCGTCGGACTGTCAATCTAGAGGTCCCGGGTTTGATCCCCGACGGCGGCATTCATCCTTTCCGACTATTTGTCTCCCACCAATGGGTCGATAATCGAAGACCTATGTGGGATTACAGCTGGAGGCTAGGAAAGGATGTGATGGTGGTACTGGTGTGAGAAATACCAGGAATCCATTGCTAGGTGCTCCAGCCGCCGCGATATAACTGAAAGATTGTTGAAAGCGGCGTAAAACCCAAAACAAACAAAGCTTTTACAAGAACGTTCGTTTTATGCCCTCTACAAAACCATTTCAAAAAGTGAAGCGATGGAATAAATGTGAAAGGTCACGTGATCTTAATCTGCTCTTTTAATTAAGAGAAGGTCTGACAGACGTACGGACAGATAAAAAAGATGATACCAACATACGCCTACGTTTTGGCTACGTACAAATATTGTTATGACAATGTAGCTTCAGAACGAAAGTACCCAGTACAAGTTGCTTAAATTGAAAGAACTGGAGATTATTGGACACTATCTCTCCGTTTTCTTTGGGAAAAAAGGTTTATCGAGTAATATTGATTAAGGTGATTTAAATGTTTTAATGAATTAATGATCTAAATTAAACTATTCTCGATTGCGCTTCTTTGGTGTTAAACTAAAGTGATTATTTTTATTTTAGTATCTAGATTGTGTTTCGTCAAGGTATTCAGTATTATTAGAAGGCCAGTTGGTTACCTTTCTGGCAGGATCTTCTTCCTTCAGCACTCTCAAAACATTGATCTTACAATCTGTGATAACGTCGTTGAAAAGTTAAATTATGCTTCAACGAAACTGTTCGAGTGTTCTTTGAAGTGTTGATCCCACGATAACCATACAAGAAGATCATTTGTTTTCTCAATAAGGAAACACCAAATCACCAAATACAGTGACAAAATTCTTTCGTAATATGACATGAAAAGTAGGCATAGGTGCAGTCATATCTATGTGATCACATGATGACTTTTTGGGACCAAGATTGATTTATTCTGTTTCAATTGTCAATCTAAGTTGAAATGCTTGCATTTCAATTTAATAATACCATATTTTTGCATTTTTTTAATTCAATGTACTGCTAAGATAATAGCGTAACAAGTGTTTTTTTTATCTTCCAGGTTCAAAAGATTTTTTCCAAGTTTTCAAAGTAAGCTTTTATCCTGGTGCTGCTACTTTTTTCTATTGACTCTCTTCATATCAATAAATATCCAACAAACAAGTGCCTCTTGTCGCCCGCGATTTTCGAGTATGATGGTACATTTCGAGAATTGTATACCAACACGTGTGTTAGCTCGACGGTGTACGGGACAATGTCATCCTGGAATTATACAAGATGAAAACGTCGATGATACACATTGTTGTGTTCCTACAAGGACAGTTGAGCGGCAAATAAGAATATACTGTCCAAGTTCTAACGGCCACAGACCAAGATATGTACCAGTGATCAAGACAGTGACTTTACCAATCGCGTGTGGTTGTGAATATTGTCCTCCAAACGACTGACGGTTTATATGGGTTGTGACGAAAAACAAACCTCCAGTATGCGATTAGATACCGTGCGTCCTAGCCCAAATTTCTGCGATGTCTATGATGTTCAATTGTAAAAGCTTTAAACTTGGGTCGCAAGTAAAACAACTCGGAAAAGACGCTCTTAACAGTGTACAGTATACTTATCATGTTGTTTTGGACATAATTATTATGGATAAATATACTTTCTTCAGAACATTCCTTATAAGTGTATTGCATTGTTGAAATATCTACTACAATATATATCACATTTGTTCTTGGCTCATGATCATTCTGTATATACATCTTTTCACTAAAATTTATGTTTGCATATCAGTTCAGTTTTTGATTCTACGGATGTGCAGTCGGATGTTTGACCCACCCCCACAAACCCCTTAAGGAGAAATCGATATGGAAATACATTTTGTATATGTCATATTTGAAAATATAAAGCATGTAACATTAGTAAAACTACAAAATGAAATATTTTTTTATGTTTATGTCTGTTATCGTTACGTAACGGTATTGGCATTACTAATTTGGAAAAAAAAACCCAAAAAAAACAAAAAAACCAAACAAACACACAACAACAACAACAAAAACAAACAAATAAAAAGAAAAAAAACCTGAAAACTTTGCAAAGTAGTAAGAGGAGAAGAATGTACAGAAATCAGACAATTTTGAATGGATTCGACATCTTGCAGAATTGAATAAACTATTTCTAATGTTTTTATAAGGACGGGGAAATCATTTGGGCAAAAAAAGCATGTTTGTAAATTATAGTAGTTTGATCAGTAGATATCAAGAGTTCAGATTTACTATTGACTGGCGTATATACTCGTTAATGCATCGAATTTCTATCTACAGAATTTTGAAATGATCTACAGACTTGAGCATGATCTGTATGATCATGAAACTCAGAGAAAGTTTGGTAATATAGGGATTTCCTGAAAAACATTACGAGGCAATACTAAGCAGTTTTGGCTTAATTCTGTTTAAGCAATTAAGAATATTTAAACTTGATTGTGTTGTTAAATTGTGGTGAGTGTTTTAGTGCGAAGCGCGTAAGCCTTGTGGCGTATGGAAATGGTTGAAAATGATTTGTTTGTTAATTTGTTCATTCAACATATTCAAATTTCACAACGAACAGTTCTATTCAAGTCAAGTGAATACAGTGTAGATCTTGTAATAAGGAATAATTTCAACATACACACACATATATATATATACCTACTAATTTATTAATTTCTTTGTCAATTGTAATGAATAATTGTGTACATTTATATAGGTCGAATCTCAGACTTTATGAATACAATTTGAAAAGTAAAATGTTTGTTACAGAACTTTAATTTCATTTCTTGTTTAAATATTCCACTTTTTATATCAATATGTTTTTACTGCTTTATGAAGAAGGGAAAAACCCCAACAAATATTCATTTGACGTCAATACCAAACAACTTGGTGAAAAATGAAATGAATTTGGAAATTTCCCGAACATAAGAAGACTTTATTTCAGTATAATTTAATTGTTAGTTTCGTCTATCAAAAACGAGCGATCTGATTGGTCGAAAAATTTAATTCATACCTCCATGAACAAAATTTTGAGTACGCAGCCTTTTCGTATGCTTCCGCACAAAATAGTTCACAACAAAAAGGTATCAAAATTTGTTAAGTTGTTGCATTTTTCGCTCGATGCTATTAAATTATAAGAAATGAAGATAATATTTTTTTTGTTTTCATGGAGGTATGAACCGAAAAACCTAATCACACAATGTATGAATCCGCTTCGCGTATTCATACAGTGTGATTAGTTTTTTCGGTTCATACCTCCATGAAAACAAAAAATATTCTCTTCATCTCTTAATTGAAATCACAATGGACCAATCGCTAGTCCCGTCAACTAACTTCGTTAGCCCCACCTATTGGCTGTTACAGGAAGTCCCGCTTCGATTTTAAACGGCGTTATTTTAAAAATATTATGGCAAGTAGCATATAAAAAAAGAAGAATAGTTGGTTGGCAACCTAAACGTAGTAACTACAGCTTTTTAAGCTGTCGTTACGACGTTTAAGTAGCCAAACCAAACTAAAGGCTAACAAAATGGCGACCAATGTTGGAGTTGAAAGATCAGGTCCGGGCTGAATGAATTAGTGGGTTGATTCAAAGAAGGCGCGATTGGTCGATTATTTGTACCGCAGCGAGCTGTTATCTTCTAAAATACTTTAACCAATGTATCATTTTCTAGAGGCCTAGATTTCAGTAATAAAGTTTTATCATGTGATGCTATGCTTTGTTATATTAAGTTTTGAACGATTCACCTATTTGTTATTAATCTTGTTGATATTTTTTCATCAATAATCACTCGTATATGTATCATTTAGTGTTGTTTTACAGTCGTGGTAAAGATACCTTTATTTTGTAAATTCTCAAAGTTGGGAAAATAAGTTTGATAGCACATGTTTTGCGCATGTTTAAGTCGGGAAAGGCCTACTATCGCGTATTCACGAAACATTATCTTCACGCTATTAAATTAGTCAGAATTTGTCATGGCAGATTGTTTAAAAACTTCTTTACGCTTTACACAAATTTATACAAACAATGAGAACACAATGAGTCTCCTAAGTGCAAGACTAGACTTTTTAATCTATTGTCATTAAACAAGGGTTTGGCCGGTTCAAATCGGTAGAAACATCAGAAGACTATTTCGAAAATGAATTCGAACAAATTCTATTAGTACACAAAACCTTTTAGAAAATAAGGTAAAAATTTCTATGTGATAAAAACGGCTTCATTTCCAACCTTGTTTCTGTAAAATGCCATGTTAGAGTTATAAAATATGAGTTAGTCAGCCCAATTTGCTCAGTTGGTAGAGCACTTGACTTCAAACCTCAAGATCACGGGTTCGAGCCCCGGGCTGACCATATATCTAACAAACTAATTGTCTTTCGGATGAGATGTTAAACCGAGGCCCCAGTGATAGTGCTATCCATCGAGCACGTTTAAGAACCAGGCGGAGCTGTCAGCAGTTTCGTCCTGAATCCTTGCACTATCCCCAGTAACAACTAACCGTCTTCTGAGGGCGTCGCTCATTTGGGCATGTGCTACGGTAGCGACGATAAATAAACGGAGATACACTCATTAAATATTTAATGGTCTCAACTTACTATTAGAGCTACTTTCACGAACAATTTGTGTCTTTGAAATGTCTTTGCAATTTGACCTCAAGCAAAAAATTGCCCTTAATGATTGCATAAAGTCGAACTTTCCGGGTCTTTGTATGGATGTGATAACAGACAAAACGCAGGCGTTAACGGGGAGAAAACGCGAATTATCACTAAATTCAGCGGTTCATCCTTACTCCTTACAGTAACCCAATGACACCTTACCCTTTTCTGGGGGTGTAGCTAATATGTACAAGTCCTAGGGTAACAACGATGTATTAAGGAACAATCATACTCACATGCGCTCGCACACAATCACTCGTATTCATGCACGCAGATAAATAAACAAAGATACATGTACATATAAATACACTTGCAAGAAAATATACACAAGATAAACACACTTTTTCTTATCATTTTGTTGTCGGATAAAAATACAAGTATGTTTTCACATATTGATCAGAGTCAAGGCGAGGATTCAATAACATGCACGCTATAGGCTCATATTCGTTCCAATGAAATTGCACGCGTGCTTCTTTTTTGCCTTCATTTCAAATGGGCATTAAGGCTCTTTTTCCAGAAATGTTTTCAAACCTTCCGTTTTTATTTTGGAAGGGACAAATCCAAATTGAAGTGTACCTAATGAGTGTGTAATCAAGATATATATGTAAATGTATATTACACTTGTCGCAAATTCGATGATTCGTAAGAGTAAAGGATTCTCTGTCATACCGTGCTAATCCTATGGCAATTACCCGTTTCCTTAGTCTAAATTCTAGGAAATTTGAAAATATTGGGTTAAGATTAATTCGCAAAAATAGCTATATTGACGTAGTGTGATGTCTAAATAGACCCGTGGATGACTGGGTCAAGAGTTAAATATTTTGTAAACTAAAAGCTGAACATAGCTTAAGGACAAAGGAACATAAGAAAGATTGAGGTTTGGCAATTGGAACCTATTCACCACCAACCCGTGTTATTGATACTCATTTGAACAGACGACTTGACAAAAGGATTTAATCGAGTACCTACAGCGTAGTACTGATAGACAGACAATAAATTATTTAAGAGACGAGATATACTCCTGACAAGATTCAAGTATGAAAAACAACAAAGGGCAATAACTCAAAAAAATAGGCTAGGTAGCGTTATGGTTCTTGTACACTGCACTCCCACTTGGTGAGCTCTATACACCCATGAAGTTTCATGATTCTAGCTATTATACTTTTAGAGATATACTCCGGACAAGATTCAAGTATGAAAAACAACAAAGGGCAATAACTCAAAAAATAGACCAGGTAGAGTTATGGTTCTTGTACACTGCACTCCCCCTTGGTGAGAATTATACACCTATGAAGTTGCATGATCCTAGCTAAAATACTTTTAGAGATAAACTCCGGACAAGATACAAGTATAAATAACAACAAAGGGCAATAACTCAAAAATAGGCTAGGGTAGAGTTATGGTTCTTGTACACTGCTCTCCCCCTAAGTTAGCTCTATCCATCCATTATTTTTCATGATTCTAGCTATTATACTTTTAGAGATATACTCCGGACAAGATTCAAGTATGAAAAACAACAAAGGGCAATAACTCAAAAAATAGGCCAGGTAGAGTTATGGTTCTTGTGTACTACACTCCCCCTTAGTGAGCTCTATCCACCCATGAAGTTGCATGATCCTAGCTATAATACTTTTAGAGATATGCTCCGGACAAGATTCAAGTATGAAAAACAACAAAGGGCAATAACTCAAAAATAGGCTAGGTAGAGTTATGGTTCTTGTACACTGCACTCCGTATTGATGAGAAGAATATAACTGCCAAGTTTAAAGTCAATCGGACTTATTGTGACAAAGTTATGCTCCGGACAAAAAGTGGACACCGCCGGACAACCGGACGCCCGGACACCCGGACGCCCGGACGCCACGGGTGATCCCATAATACGACCCGTCTTCGACGGGCGTATAAAAACGCTTGCTCAACAATCTATTCAGGTATCAATATTTTTTGGTCAATCCGAACGCTCGTTTAAAAAAAAATAAATTATCAATTATTACATAAATAAATCAGAGTCACTCCCTTTATCCGAAGCTTTGTGAAGACTTGTCCATATTGTGGGTTACTAGTTATGTAAATAATAGAAATATCAATTTACAGGAAATATGTCAAGGGCATTTGTCTCTGGTCTCGATTCTTGTTTTCGAAATTCCTTCTAGTATTACTCATTGTAATCAGTGTTCCTGTTTTAGTCTCAATAACATTTTATTGTCTCTGAGGATGTTTCAGAACATCTGGTTCTTGAAAGATCAATTAAATTTTAGCACGCAATTGAAGACAGTTGCATATAATTCAAAGTACGTGTGATTTTAGAATAACGTCAGCAACAACTTAAAAATTGTATCATTGAAGATGAGAGGAATAATGCTTGTGACATGCAGTTCCTTGGTCCTTTTTGTCAACCGTGACAACCGTTATTTCCAGTTTTGGGGTCGCTAATACCGGCTATAGTAAAGGAAATGGTAGGCTCATTTAAAACTGTTTCTTATTTGATTCAATAGCCGACTGCATGGTAACGTGATTGTTAATAAAAAAGTGAAGTAAGATTCCCTGGGTACATATTCCATTAGTTTCTTGCTTTTGATATTTTCATAATTTTTTTAAAGTATATTCGTCTGTCATTTTGGAAATCAAAACTCTCTTACGTCGTTACCTACAAATGCACTGGACGGACTGTATTACTTTCGACCGACTTCGACCAGTTATTCTCATCAACAAAGACGATTATATTATTATGCTCCCCGAAGGGCGAGCATATAACCGCCGCTTCGTCTGTCCGTCTGTCCGTACTTCTGTTTTCTATCCGTTCGACTCGATATCTTCACAAACCTTGGTCCAAATTCGATGAAACTTCACATGTGAATGCCTGATGATATTGTCCGAGTTGTTTTTCCCGGTTTATGGATACCTCCAAGGTCAAGATCTCATTTTAAAACTGTAGTTACGACGTTTAAGCCGCCAAACCAACAACGTTTCTCATTATAAATATCGGCCATTGTTAGGGTTCAAAGTTTACTCCAGGACTAAATGAATTATTCGATTGGCCGATTTTTTCGTAGACTGACAGAAGCGATCCGACTTATTGAAGTCATCATGAAGTGTGTTATAAAAACACACTTTGTCCTGAAAGGGTCTCTAACACTACAGCGGAAGGTGGTGGGCTCAGCGCGCTCAATGCTGAAACTCAAGTCGGTCAACATTGAGATATCACGACGGCTGACCACATGCCAGGCCTATTAGATCTTTAATCACCCTGTAGGTAAAGCTACTTTGAAAAGGGAATTTGATATCCCGTCATAGGTCGTATATA
Source organism: Fragum fragum (assembly GCA_946902895.1). Classification (NCBI taxonomy): domain Eukaryota; kingdom Metazoa; phylum Mollusca; class Bivalvia; order Cardiida; family Cardiidae; genus Fragum; species Fragum fragum. The sequence continues at coordinate 60,634,084 of OX336373.1, forward strand.
GATATGGTAAGGCTATTTTGTAAGAAAGGTCTGCCATTCACAATTTTACGAGCTGACGTCGTTTGAAATTACATACGTAGCTATGTCGGCAGAATTTAGGGCTCGTTTAAAATCAAAGAACTTGCAGCAGACGTTTTGAGTTTATATGAAACATTAATTTTGAAAAAAACGAGGATCGAGAGCATAAATGTAAAGGAACTTGTAACAAACGTTTTTTTTTTCTTTTCCTGAAATATATCATTATTAATTATTTCAGTGTCGTATATTGACTATACAGCCTTACACAATGCAAAAAGTCTGTAGAAGTCTGTAGGGAAATCAGTGCGAGTTTAGAGGTGTCATACGGTACAGCAATAAATAAAAAAATACAATGAAGTTCAGAACTTTTGTTCAGATTACAGAGGGGTTTTTCATGTGTGTGTGTGTCTGTGTGTTTTTGATAAAAATCATAAATATGATTACTAAACTATTGGGAAAATTAACGAATCGCTGACAACACTGGCTGACCTCCGACAAGGTGTTTGGATCGAGGTATCAGTTAACCCTGGTTATGCTGCATAAATTACCTTCACTGAATTGCTGTCAAATCAAAGGGCTGAAAGCACTGATAGAACTTGTTGTTCAAAATCAATACTTTTTTTAGAAATCAACTTCATAAACAACTCTCACAGGAAAAATAGAAGCAGGAGGTATAGAGAAAGATCAGCCTGCACTTTAGTGCAGTCTGATCTTAGTCTACACCTCCTGCCAAAGCCGGTTAATTTACAAAATCTATTGTCGGGGACATAATAAATAGATGATAATCCTGTTATTTTTTTATGAAAAATCTCACGATAATGCGTCGTTTGACATTGAAGGACGAGTCCGAAGGACGAGTTTTAATAACCATTAACAACGCATTCAAGTGAAAGATTTTGTCATATAATAAAATATAAACAGTTGATTTTCCTACTTAGATTTATTTTCTTTCCTTGCTTATTTATTTCAATAATATGAAAACATCTTTTTCGACCCTCGTAATCGGCGCATTAATTTCTACGAATTGCGTTTTTATAAAATTTCTTTCTGTTATCTTGGATTGTATTTTCAAAGTGCACGAGGATGTAAAGGGAGTTTAAAGAGAAAAATCCTGATCATAAGAAACGTAGACATTTGCTGTGTCAGAACCGAACATAAATTGGACCAAACATATATTGTATTTAAGGACGACATCAAAAGGCACTGGGCAATTCGTACATCTGTTGAAAATTCAAGACATGGACAATATCAAAGAACAGACATTCTGCATTTACCAAGTCTTCTTACTTGAGCGTACAAGGGCAGCTCGTACAGGTTAGGTGTGGATGATTGTCACGTTAACTAGAATATTATCAATATTCGAGCCCTGTGGTACTTTTGTAGGTACGGAATATAATACATTTATTAAACGTCAGTCAGCGAAAAGAGAAACATTCAATAAAAAAATGTTAACAGAGAGGTTTTTGTCCATATTGTTAAAAACATTTGTGCATTCTTATTTTACTATTTTTGAATACATTTTCGGCCCTCAGAAGTTGAATGTTAGGCCACCATTGATTTTCTTCCACTATTCAACATAGTCAACTTGTAAGCGCACTGTCAATCCGTGAAGAAACAATGGATATCTTTCCTGCAATAAGTAGTACCTTAGGCACCGAAAATGCTTCGGAAACTCGTTTGGCGTCATCGTCAGAGCGAAAATATCGGCCGCTAAGTTTTATTTTCTTTCATTATCTTTCTTTATTATCTTGAGGAATAGGATCATAGTCAGAGGATGTGAAATCGGGTAAATAAGGTGGATGCTCTTCCAGTTTGAAACCACCTTCCTGAATAGCGACCCTGGTATTATGTGTGCTGGAGTAGTGTCCTAATGGAAGAGCGCACGTAATAGCAGTTTTCCAAGCATTTTCTTCATAGAATTTTATACTATTCTGCCCCATTAGGTCAGCATATGTACCCAAGTTATAGTTAGGCCTTTTCCCATATAATTCATTAACAGAACAGTCCAGGAAATTGTGGCTATTACCCTCCTAGAAGATGTTGATGACTTGGCCTTTAACTTGAGTGGTATTTCTGGGTATTTCCACTCTTTTGCCTTTTTTTTCAAATTTCGAAGTGGTGAACCAATGTTTCATTAACAGTTACAAATTGGTTGGGAAATTTCCCCGACTCCAGCTGAAACATGGAAAGGTTTCCCTTTGATATGTAGCATCGAGCTCGTATTGGTTAATACTCTAAATCTATGTGACCTATCTGGTAGAAACCTTTGTCATTCGAAAAAAATGGAAACTCGCGCGTTCTTGTGGGATAACTACCGTTGCTCGTTCAATTCAATTCATATTACAAACGGAACAAACAGATACAAATATTAACAAACAAAATATGTATAACACTCATTCGCAAACATTCTTTCATTCATTCATTTATATGCATATACATCCTTTCACACACTATTGATTCTTGTAAATACAAGTTGTTTCGATGTATTATGTAATATTCAATTAAAAAGCGAGAGAGAATGCGGAAGGGACAATCAGCAACTTAGCTTATTTTCATTAAAATGTATATACCATGCTGTCCTTTGGAGACAATATAATCATTCTTTCCTAAATTTAAAACTATATGAAAAAAACAAAGGCCAAATTGTTAAGTATTTTCGGGTTATAACTTTTTAAAAGTTGAATGGATTCATTTACACTTGGTTTATTATAAAAGTACTTTTTGATAAATTTCATTCTTAACAAATCATGAAATGGACAGATCAGAATAAAATGAAATTCATCCTCAATTTTGTTAGATTGCATGCCAAAGATTGCATGCCATCCATTTACATCATCTATTGAGCGAAGATAATCGTAATTGTGCCAAGTTGTTTCGAAAAGTAGTATATTTTATTTTGTCGAGGTAAACGGGTCGTTCAAATGATTGTATCAAATTTTATACAGAGCTATGTTACAGCGCGTTTTGTAACAAAGTCGCAAAATGTAATAAATATCACAAAACGCGTTGAGACTGTATGGAATTTTACAAAAATATGCACAACGCACTTTGTAATAAAGTTACAGAATGTAAATTTTTTTATCCATTTTTGAATGATTTTATAATTATTATTTATGACTTACCTGGATGACGCACGATTTATGTGGGGAATTATCAAGAGAAATGATTACTTATGACTTACTTAGGTGGAGCTTAAAAAATTTGGGGAAAATGAGATCAGATCTTAATCTCTTAACTGATGTTTGTCTTTCTTTTTCATTTGGTTCATCTCATAAGCTATTTGAAAATAAGTTTACTCAAATGCAGTACTTTCGGCCTAACTTGATGATGAAAACTAAATCCAAAGTCTTACAAAACGGGCTGTGACTGCATGAAATGTAACAAAAATATGCACAACGCTTTTTGTAATAAAGTTGCATAATGTAATAAACTTGTTTTTCCAATAAAGATAGTCGATAATTTAATAACTTATGGCTTACTTGGAAGACGCTAGATAAATTTTGCGAAAAATGATTTGATCTTAATCTCTTAGTTAGTTTTTATCTTTTTTTATTTGGGTAATCTCTTAAGATTTTGCAACTTCATTACATAATGCGTTGTGCATATTTTTGTTACACTTCATAAAGTCTCAATGCGTTTTGTAATACTTTGATTGTTCGATTTTATCCTCAAAAGCAGTCAAAAGTATCTTTTTGAACCAGCTTACTTGTAAACAGCTTAAGAGATGATCCAAATGACATAACATAACATAGCTTTATTCAGAGAATCGACTTGAACACATAAGGACAAAAAGACAAACGTTAAATAAAAGATTTAGATCACTTTTTATCAAAAATTATCTAGCGCTATCCAAGTAAATCATGAATAATCAATTTCAATATAAATCTTAAATGGATAAAATAAATTATTACATTTTGCAATTTTGTTACAAAATGCATTGTGCATATTTTTGTTACATTTCATGCAGCCTCAACGCGTTCTGTGATAATTGTTACATTTTGCAACTTTGTTAATAAACGCCTTATAACAGAGCTAGAGATGTTCTTTCAGAAATATCTCTATACTGTACATCAATATACAAATTCTTCAATCGTCTACGGTATATCGGAATTTTTCATTTAATATTTACTGAGCTTGGAAAAGTCCTGAAATCGCAGAAACACTTTGTTGTAATAGACATTTTACCCTGCCAATCCAGCTGGTTTCCCTGTGCGATTCACACTTTTGTCTCATATTTTCGTTTGAAGTTTTCAGAATGGAATTGGTTATTTTAACAGAATACAATTTTAGGATATATTTGATAGTTTTTACATTCATACATGTATTTAGTGATGTGTCCTTTGATGTGACAGTGGCCTTCCAGGACGGGGTCATTTTCAAGACTCTCTCTACCGCGTTTAAATTCAGCGGCTCATCCCTTCACCATGCTATAACATGGATCACTTTCGCCTAATGTTGCTATCATGTCCGTTTGAATTTTCTTATAACCTTTGAGACCAGGGCATTGAATACATTTTAGCGGGTTTTTCAATACAAAACCGCTATTGAAATTCGATCCAAACACCGGATGTAAATTTCAAGCATTTCTAAGCATGCTCATAAAACCTGCCGTGAATATTTACGTGATCGCCTCAATTTTGTTTTATCGCTGATTTAGAAATGATAATTTATTGGAAATATTTTTTTTTTCTGCAAAACCCTTCTTGACTCCCTTTCTCGGGGATGCCGTTTGTGCTGTTACAATGGTTAGGTACAAAACTGTTCCGACAAGTGTACACACATACGTTAAATAAGCATTCAGCCAATTGCGAACGGCGCCCCCTCCTTATGGTACAATGGGTGACATTCGAGTCGTTTTCTTTGTTCAAGGAACACGTAATTTCGACGCGAATCAAAAACTATTAACAACCTCTACCCTAACCTCCATTTCATGTTGTTGTTTGTGCTTCTTATTGGCGCCAACTAGATTTTTGTAGACTTTAATCTATAAGTATGTAGCCTCCTTTTGGGCGTCAACTTGATTTTTGCATACTTGGCTGATATATTATTTTTGATAAAATACTTGACTTTAAACGACTTATTATATAATTTTCATTGTCAACAATTTGCCAAGTGCACTGTCTTATGTACATTATGTAAGGTGTGTTCTGTTTGTCACCAATGACGTCATTTATGATAAACCGCTTATCATTCTTGCTAGATCAATTTTACGCGTATTGCAAACACTGCACTGAATTGAATTGTGATAACTCTGTGTCTTTTTTTTTTGTCATGCTAATGACCAACTCCTCAAACAAAACCCTAGTCAATTAATTGCAAGAAGGGTTGTGCGGATGAAATAACTTACTTGCCGTACGCTCACGCCTGTTTTGCTGTCATAAATAACTTCGACAATTTTGTTACGATGAATTGTCTAAGAAATTGTCTAAATGAGAGAAATAATTTACTCGGCTTTCAAGGTCAGTGAGTCAAGTGAATACATGTAAACTCTCCATGTGCTACAGCAGATATACAGAGTATGGTAACGGCTCTGCATAGAATCTACCGAAGCAAACACCCTTTCACCGATTTCAAACGGCATCTTAAAAACGAACATGTGACATTTCGTGTATTATAAAGAAACGCTCATTGTAAAATGATCCTAATGTGTTAGTTTCGATTGCCTTGTCCTTTTATCATTTAACACATTATTACATAATCCAAAAACTTCACGCATTGATGAAATAAAGTAGATGACAATATTGTGATAAGGGCAAAACAGCGGATTCGGGTTAAACATTTAACGTTGCCTACAATATCAACCAATTACCAGACGTCAAAATTTTAGATTGGTTCAAATTGAAAAGAGTTGCAGACAAAAATATTAGGTCGATGATTTTATCAGCTTTCTGGGTAGAAAACATTGAGGAAAATAAAGAAAATGCTTGTTGCAAGCAACTTCTTTATTTTACACAATGTGTTAACAATATTTTTTCTTGATGGGTGTTAAATGCGATATTTTACAATGAATCAATTCAAGGTTTTTAATATCATTTCACAGGGTCATAAACGGGTGACATTTCGATGTTTTAAATTCAGTTAATTTGATTTGTTTCTCATGTTGTCTTTGCTACATGTAATACCTTTACGCCCTTTTTGTTGTCCTTTGTGCCGGGATACAAAATCTTCTAAATCTAGTATTACTTAATGGGTCCATTTGTTATTTAGAATGAACATGTATGTTCCATATCAAAGGAGAATCAATGTTTGAGATATTGTGCGTGATTCAATACTCTGTAGTTCTATATTCATCTTTGATAATTTGAGCCAAATTAGTTATGATTCTTTTTTAGGCAATTCGTTATGCAGAAAACATATGTTCATTAAAAAAAAAAAAAAAAAAAAACTTGGTGATAAATGCACTTTGTGTACGTGTATGCCTTTACTAGCTCTTATGGTAATACATGGGTGGCAGGTTGACATCATTGTTGAACATAGCTTCTGATATACCAACAAAACCTCTCTCGGGACTTTCAGTCCTTTAATTTAAGTTTGTGGAGATATAACAAAGCAGCTGTAATTTTTCAGGTTTGTGTAACCTGCAACCTTCTAAAATACTCGTATGTAGCCAGGTAATATACAAGGGGTGTTTTTTACCTTGCCGTGTAAACTAACTTTTAAACTTGACGACTACACGAGGCTCGTAAGGTTTTTGTGCAATAAAATAAAGCTTTTCTAGATGCCTTTTTATTACTTCTAAATGTAATTTTTCATTCCATTTTCAAATACTAACTTACTCTATTCTTAACCCATTTTAAAACGACAAAATGTTAGATCAGTCCAAATTCAAGAAGGATTTAGACAACAATTTAGTTAATGATTTTTTTTTAAAAACTTTCTGGGTAGAAAACATTGCGGATAATGAAGAAATTGTTTGTAAAAAGCAATATCTGCATTTGAGAAATGTTTTCTAAAGTTTTTTTTCATTGCGAAAGTCAAACAGCGTCATTGTCTTGGAAAGTGTTAAGATTGGTAAGGGTGAAATTTATAAATATAATAGTATATCTACGATTTGTTTTTTAAATTCTATCACAACTTCGATATTCGATTTTTAAGAGAGTTTAAAAAGAAAATAAACAAAAAGTGTACTTCTTTAAAAAAAAATAACCCCAATAAACTCTAAAGAATAGAACGGTAAAGCTGTCTCTAATTTAGGCAATTTTTTTCAAGTGGTCGAAGGCGTTGCAGACGACAACTTTAAGTCTATGAAATTCTAGATGTTTTCAATTTTTTTGAAGAAAAACATTGTGAAAAATAAAGAAATTGCTTGTTGCAAGCAATTTCTTCATTTTTATAATGGTTTCGTATACTGTTTTTTTTTATTTTTTAGGGGAGTCAAAAAATAGTGTCAGCGTGTGGGAATAGCTTGAAGACCCGTTAAGGCTATCATATAGTGATATATTAAGCATTCTTGAATGCCATTAAATTTTTCGTAATTTTTCACACAAATGAAAATCCTCATAGCATCCTCATATACATTTTTGTTGTAAACAAATCATTATTATAATGTTCTTTTTCTTGAAAAGTTTAAATAGGCCCGTATTAAAAGTGATAGAAATCACAAAAGAAATCCTTTAAATAGTTTGTCCTCGTACTGTCCGAGTATTTTCGTTGTCTCATCGGTTGGTTATCCCAGGTAAGCCGTTACGCTATCGACGGATATCGCCCTGCAACGAGAAAAGATATCAGTTAAAGGGTTTATCTGCAAGAGCCAGAAGTATCGACCTTATCAGACTGAAGGGGCTAGGCAGGCTGACCTGGGGTGAAACTCGCTAATGTTAGAGGAATTCCGAATACTAGTAGTGATTCCAACTTTTGACTTTCAACTCTGCTGGAAACGATATTCATTCTCAAACATTATTCCCCGGAATGTCGGCTGGTCACCTTTCTTATGGCGGTTAACAATACAACAATTCTTCATCCGAATAACCTTGGAACTTCGAGGACAATAGATTTGTCTGAATCGAATACAGTCTAGCCAAATTAATCACCTGCATAACATGCCCAACCCTTTCAATCAAAATCTATGGTTTTTACTTCCTTGTGATTTCATACTTGAGACATTCGCAGGAAAAGAAGAAATTGCTTGTAACGAGAAATTTCTTTTTACCACAAATGTTTTACCCTACTGGTTGGTTAAATTTCTAATTGCACTTATTTTAATTGTCGTCTGCAACTTCCTTGAAAATGGACAAGAAGAGATGGCTAATGAGCCACCTGCAATCATTTTATTGTACAGTAAACCCACACAATAACCATTGCATCTGAGTCCAAGTAATAAACTATACCCTTTTCAAGATGACAAAAGTTTGGCTGTTCCAAATTGAAAGACGTTGCAGACGACAACTATTAGTCGGGCAATGGATTGATACTGGTAGGAAAGACTTTTTCTGGGAAGGAGAAAACTGACCGTTTTGTTAATGGTCAGTGCTTCGATTTGCTAAACAAATTACTGAAGCTCTTGTACAGTTCATGTTAAGCATTTGCAATGGTTTGGCGACTTAAACGTCGTAACTTCAGTTTAGTCAAACTTTAGTTGCCAAGTTTATGTCGGTCACCAATTTACTTTTGTATTACAATTTTACTGGCCATAAAGGGCCAAGTCCACTTACCCCTGTAATTGGCCCTATTTTTTTCAGAAAAAAAGTGTTGATCCGTCTTTATTGTTTTTTTCCTGAATGTTAAATTTTTTAACTTCAAACAGGACAACATAATCTTTTTGAAAATGACATCCTTTTGCTAATAAATATAATGATAATGACAAAAATATTTTATTCATTTTACAAAATTACATTTTTTAAAAAAAATGTTATTTACAATATGGTTGCTATTGCAATATTATGGTGAGATAATCAATTTTGATTGATATTTTCTTTATCTACATAACACGAGAATTTGAATGAGTCATATTTTCTGCGAAACTGAAGTTGGACTATTTTTTTACCAGATACTGAACCTAGCCCTTTGACAAATAATGCCGTTAGACGGCCAAGTGTAGCTTCCTGTCAGGATTGATTATCACACAGACCGTCCACAGAATCTTCTAGGCATTTATAATTCATACTCTTTCTTGGAAAATGCATATCGATAAGACAGAATAACAATTTCATCTAAATGTTATAATCTATTTCCTAACCCCTAAAATGTGGCAAATCCTTCACGGTTAATATATGTCGCCATGTTTTGAATACGGGTGTATAGCTTGGTGTCAATATACGTCTGCATATATAAACGGAATAACAAAAATCTTCAAAAATGGGCAGCACGGATCATTCTAAACAAACCAAGGGTATAAAACACACATGAAAATAATAATAATGATTATAATTGAATTAGAAATGTTAAGATTTAAAACTCGATGCGTATATTTCACGGTTTGACGGTGTATAAGATTGTCCTGAAAGGGGCTTATTCCTTCTTACATGCCAAATATTTTAAATCTGAGTAGAAATGCGAAGATCCGAAACATACAATGAAATTTCGCTCGATTGTAGACCGAAATCTGAATACATGAAAAAGACTTTCTCTGCTAGAGGTATGAAGTACTACTGAATTTAAGAAAAATGGTCAATACCAAATGTTTTAAGAACAAAAATTGAAGAATATCTAAGATCTGCAAATTTCTTTTTATGACAATTTATATATTTTCATATTTTCCTGAGTATATATGTCAAATTTGTATTGTTCTTACATATCGTATGTTATTCAATACTGTTTTGCACGTGTGTGATGTGCTCGTGTGTGTGATGTGTGTGCGTGTGTGATGTGTGTGCGCGTGACGTGTGCGCGCGTAATGTGTGTGTGTGTATGTGATGTTTCGTGTGTGTTATGCGCTCGTGTGTGTGATGTGTGTGCGTATGTGATGTGTGTGCGCGTAACGTGCGTGCGCGCGTAATGTGTGTGTGTGTGTGTGTGTGTGATGTTTCGTGTGTGTTATGCGCTCGTGTGTGTGATGTGTGTGTGTTTTATTGCTTGTTTGGTTGCTATTCGAAGGCCTCATTGCACAAAAACTAATTATTCTGTTGTTAAATTGATTTAATTTTTAGATTCGTTTGTCAATGATGGGCGTTCTGATTGGTCGAAAAAAATATTCGTGCCTCCATAAACAAAATTCTGAGCACGCAACGAGTTTGTATGCTCCCGCACAAAATAGTCCCATACAAAAAAGGTATCAAAATTTGTAAAGATTTTGCTTTTTCGATCGATGATATTAAATTACATATAAGAAATGAAGGAACCTGTTTTTGGGTCCCCGGAGGTATGAACCGAAAAAACTAGTCACGTATATGTATGATTTCATGATTAGTTTTTTCGGTTCATGCCTCTATGAAAAAAACAACAACAAACAGCAACAACAATAATAAACCCCTACATCTCTTTTAAATAAGACTGATGATGCCTTAATAGGTTACCTTCGTTAAATGAAGATACTAGTAGTATTGTATAGTCAGGGGGTAGGGCCAACTATCAGCAAATTGACCAATCGCTTGCCCCGCTCACTGACTCCTTTGACCCTGCCCATTGGCTGCGACATGAAGTTCTGCTTCGATTTTTAACGGCATTATTTTGCAAAAAGCCAAACCAACAAAATGATTTACTAAAATGGAAGCCAATGTCGCACTTCAAACTGTACTTCTAAATAAATGATTTCATTGTTTGACTGATTATTTGATTGTCACACGCGATTGGCAAATTGCGTGCAGAGTAATCCCTGCAAATCTTAGCTTGTTGATTCAAGTTTTTCTTCAGAGATAGTCTTGATTTTATAAAAATCAAAGTTCAAAAGAACTATATGTCCATTTTTAGTCTAACTATTTACGTATTTACAGAATTCAAAGGGCTAAAAAATTACTTACTGCACACTCCACACCGTTCTGGACAATGATAGGCCAACATTTGAGCCAGTGTTGGATCATTACACTCCTCCTGTGAAACTGACTCACAAATATCATAGTCTACAGCGATATTCCGATTCTCACAGGGCTCTGTAACAAAAAACACTTGTTTTACTCAACAAAAAGTACAACGATAATCGCCAATTAAAATCGAAGTACTGATCGCCCAAAACGTTGCCTGATCTACATATCAGTAGTTTGCACAGATAAAGATTTTTGCGTGTGTGTGACGGACACTAGACCCTTTTACATCACGTAAATTGAGGTTAATCAGTAAAAGCTTAAATGCGAATCAATGGATGTAAAGAGAGAGAATCAAATAGAGAGCGAGCGGGAGCGAGAAAAAAAAAAAAAAAAAAAAAAAAGAGAGAGAGAGAGAGAGAAATTACACGTACTTCATTTTAAGCACAAACCGTAAATTTTTATCGGCCAGGGTTTTATCCAAAATGCACCCTATTGAGACAGAAGCAAAGACGGACATCTTGTTTCACCAAACCAAAAGGTAGAATGGCTGCATCCCCTAGATACTATTTATTATTTTATAAATGGCCCTTGGATTGGTTGGACCTTGGCTTCACAAGGACGTAGTCTATTTAACATTACAATTTCTTTTCAACCATATTTGAAAAGTGCTTTGTCTTATTCTATCCTATGGAAAATATTTCCGAATCTATAAAAACTTACCGTCACAATTCCATCCAAGTCCATACGCACAATCGCAAGTGCATGTGCTCACATTCAATGTTCCAATACCAACTCCACTCTTTCTGCACGTCTTTCTGCAGTCTGAAATCGGTGTATTTTGTATTTGTACAAAACCATCTAACCTCTTTTAGGTTTCTTCCTTTTCACAAGTTAGTCTAAAGAACGTTTCAAAATAGACCTTTCCTAAATTTGCACGTATGAATGCAGCTTACTATCAATGTAACAACAAACCTTTTTTCGATAAGTGAACTGATACACATAAATGCTTTTATTTATTCTTTTTATCAAAAGCGACACATAATGAAATTTCTTGACAATTAACGATGAATTAGTGTAGAACAATAAACATCTACTTACCATAACTTGTTTCATTCGAGTTACAAGCAACTGTAAATTAAAAGAAAGACCAGTATAAAATGAAAAGCATCAGCTGACAGCTATTTGTTGCTTCAAATAATCGGTCAAATCTGAATATTGCTTAGATGACAATACATTTATCGGTACAAAGTCACTTTGTGAATGATTTAGAAAAAGTTCTCCTTTGACCATGACATTTGATCTATGTGACAAATAAATATCTTTAGCTTGTGTACAGTTTATAGTTTCATAGATCAAATTACTTTTATGTCAGAGCACGGAAAGCATTTAGAAATGAACGGATGGATGGACAGAAAAAAAAATAATCAATTGAAACGGTACTTCATAAAAAGGCGTTATTCGTCTGAAACTCCTGATTTATTTTGGAACAATGGTAATCTATCTTTATAACCTAAAATTAAGAGTATTTCACAAATCTAAAGAATATGTATTCACGGACTATGGTACTGATTCAACAAAGAACAATCTACACAACTTTTTAAAAGTTTATTAAGATGATTAGTTTGCGTGCAGAGAGTTGGTTAAATAGTATGATGTCACTTTGTATTTAAATATTTATGTATCTGATTAATCAACTTCCATCCAATATTCTTTTTTATCTTTACGCATTTGGCACTAAAATGCTTCTTTTAAGAAATATGTTTGGTATTTACGAGAACAGACTTAGTTCATTTAGGAACGAAGAGAATATTCTTTGTTTCGTGGAAAATCATCGCACTGTATGAATACATGTAAAAACATTAAAGCAAATAAAAGCCTTTTTCGAGAAATTTTCCGCAAGAATACAAAATAAGTGTTAACTCATTTCTTTCATGGCAATAGGAAATAATTTCTTTTTTGTCCAATCAGACTTTCCCACACAACTAAAATGATAGTACTTGAAAAGAAAAGAGTAAAGAATTTAATAAAGTCGGCCTCTACCACAGATAAAAGCCCGCCAAAGCCTTCATTTTACCCGTTTATAAATTGACCAATCGAAGCTGTCAATCAAATAAGCAGTCGACCAATGAAATGAATTGTTCATTTAGATCAGGGTTTTGAACTTCAACATTAGCGACCATTTTTTGTTAAACTTTTTTTGTTAGTTAGGCTCTCAAACGTCGTAACTACAGCTTATTCAAGCGTTTATATCGCTAACCAACTAATCATTTTTGTTACATGCTTCTGACCATAAGTTTTGCAAAATATCTGCGTTTTAACCGAAGCAGGTCTTCCTCTGGGAGTCAATGGGCGGGACCAACGTAGTAAGTGGGCGGGACCAGTGATTAGTCAATTGCTTGATAGATAAATTTTATAAGGCCAACGAATGATTACCTCTATATGACGTTATAACATAAATTTAAGATTAATTATTAGGCACTGAAAATATTTTAGTGCTTATCTGCCGATCTGCTCATCGCCGATATAGCTCTATCGTCTTCTTTAATGGTCGCCTAAGTCCGACAAAACTTGAACAATCTTTAAACCATTCCCACTCAATCCCTCCTTTTTACGCCACTCAACGAAAAAGCTTTGGAAAACATTGTGAAAATGAAGAAATCTTGGATCAAGCAATTTCTTCATTATCCACAATGTTTTCTATCCAAAAAGACAAAAAAAAAAAAAAAAAAAAAAGAGAAAATTCCATCAACTTGAAATTGTCGTCTGCAGCTCCTTTCAATTTGGACTGGTCTAAAATTCCACTGTGTTGGAATGGGTTAATATCGCTGGTAGTAATTAAGGCATTATTTTAAAACTTAGAATTTACATTACAATCCTTACTACCAAAGGAGGTAACTGTAAATACTTTTTGTAAGAGTTATGATTATTTTTCGATCTAGATTATCTACGCACCCAACAGGCGATAGTCGAACTTTTTTCTTTTGGGACGTAAAAAAGTGGGGTATGTGAATGACTTAGGTAGGATCAAAATTGTAGAAAGACATTATACCTAGGTTGATATTCGATTTTGGAAAGGCTTAGTTTCTTTTTTTCAGTTTGTTTCCATGAAACATGTAGGAGCTATCAAACAAAAGGGAACAAAAGAGTCACCGTTTTTTTTCCTTTCTATGGACGGGTCCCCGCCAAACAAACCCGTTCCTATGGTTAAAAAACTATTTTTTTTCACAAAATCATGAAAGAAAATCCACGAAAATCCATGATATGATATCGTTTCTTCATGTAGAAGGAGATTCCACCTTATGTGACTCGATAATATTTTGAGCTATAAATATCTTGTCATTAATCAAAACTTTAAGACCCCGTAGATGGGTTTATTTTAGTCTCATGGTCCTAAGTAAATGATCTTATATTGTTCTGAAACTGGGAGACAATGAATATATTTTGGATAAGTCGGAAGTAAAGGTGTGTCGAAGTGCCTATTCTAAGAATAGATCGGTCATCAGACCCCTAACTTTTTCCACAAAAATTATTCGACAGAAATATCGAGTAAAGCCATTCTTGAAAACAATCAAAGCCAATTATTTAGGATTAAAGTAGTAAACGAAACAATGCATAATTATCATTAGAACTATCATTTTTTGGCAAGGAATGTTCGACATTTACAGATGTAAGTGTACCTATACCTGGACATGACATATATCACGATCGTTTTTATCCAAACCTATTTTGTCAATGGTCGATACAAAAAAAAATTCAAGAATTACAAAAAAATCTGCTCATAATAATTTAAAATGATATCGAAAGCTTCAAATCAAATATAGTTTGATTCGCTTTTCATTCTTTCTATTCTGGGATCTCCATACTAGATGATGCCTTACGCCAATCTCTCTCTATTTTTAAATGTCCGATCTTGATTTTAGTGGGTCGCAGACTTAATATTTGCTAGCGCGGTCTCAATTTCGGCCTGTCTAAAGTTTTGTCAACTGTCGTGTGTCGAATGAAAAGAGTATCATTAGTGGTTTAGTCACATATGAAAAAAAAAAATACCTACTGTTAAGATTAAGTGTTTAATGTTTGTACCTTCGATTTATGTTTTTCTTTCCCTACTTTACCTACCGAGAGCTATCCCCTTTCAGATTCCTAGTGGACACACTGCCTAAGTGACATTCATTTTCGCAGTAGACTATCTTAAGTAAATGCATGTGAAAATGAGTCAGAATAGCAAATATGACTGTAAAAACCCTAGTCATTTGGGTCACATCTACCCCCATAAACAGCAGACCTTTAATTCTAAGATTCAAAGCAAAGAGAAGATTAAAGATCCCGAGTAAACTGGAAGTAAGGACATGTCTTAATTTGAATGTAAAGCTTTTATTTCAGTTTTGATTAAAATCACTTAACCCATTCCAACACAACTACGTTGTGTGACGCCCCCAAGGAAAACAATGAGGAAAAAATTGTATAAGACGAAGAAATTGCTTGTTGCTCTTTATTTTACACCATTTTTTTCAACACAAAAAGCTGAAAAAATTACAAATTTTAATTTGTCTTATGCAACTCCTTTCAATTTGGGCCAGTCTACAATTTTGCCGTTTGGGAAATGGTTAAGAGACAAATAAACCTTTTTCCTTGTAGTAAATTATACACATGACCTAAGTCTGTGTCCCAAACCACGACGAAAATATTTCCCAGGTTTTGAGAAAACAACGCATTTTCCAAATATACCTGGTCACGGAAACGTTGCCAAATCTATGAGGAAAAAATAAGCTTATTCCGCCTGTGTTCCCCTCCCTTTTCAGACTATTTGGACCGACCGAGCTTACTGAACAGGATGAAAACTTTTTCTCATTGATATACTTTCTGAACCAAGAATAAAATCAACCACTTTTCATTATTTCGTGTTCTTAATAATTATCATTTCTTGCCCAGACTGATTAAATAACCCCAAAAAGGACCGGAAAGTGTATATATAGTTTATTTACGTCTCATCTTTGATTTACAATACAAACACATACATTTAAAAAACGAGTAAAAGGTGATCAAAGCCACTCTAAAATAGAGTTATAAGAGACAGAGTAAAACAACTAGATTAAATAAAATACATTAAATGCACTCATTTTGGCTACGTTCAAACACACACACGCACACATGTACACACTCACACACACACACACGCACTCACGCACACACACACACACACACACACATACGCAGATCATAAATCTAACAAACAAAAAAGAAATCGATGCTTATTTACAGAGTAAAAAAGACCTTGAATTTAATATTTGAAAACAGGTTTTGGCACTTATTCTAATCATTTTGTTTTCGGATAAAATGAACGTTAATTTTTCAAAATTACTCATATGGGAGAAACGAGGATTAAATGACAACGCTTTTTCGAAAAGTTGCGCGCGAATAGAATCATATTTGCTACATTTTAGAAGCACGTGTGCTTCATTTTCAATTTCGTGTTAGACTTATCGGATTGGTAAGCTGACAGATCTCGATGTCATTCAAAGAACCAATCAACAAATCAAATAATTCATTTAGACCGGAGGTGATATTAGCCGACAGTTATGTGAGGTATTTTGTTGGTTTGACCATTTGAATGAAGTAACTTATTCAAGCTGTAGTAACGTCGCGAATCAACCATTTTAATTTTTTTGTTGCATGCGACATTTTCAAAAAAAAAAAAAAAAAAAAAAAAAAAAGAAAAAAAAAAAAAAAAACAACAACAACAACAACAAAAAACGGTGAACATCGAAGGGAAATTTCCACACAAGCTCAGGGCAAAGATTCGTTAGTTCCAGCAGTCATACCAGGGTCGATACATATTGTATTTTCCAGAAAGACCATATTCTTCACGTTTTCACGAGATTCTTAAAATGTTTCTTATTTGCGTGATGGGTAATAAACTCACAAAACAATATTTTTGTCCGCAAATATAAATGTTTTTATTAGAAATGGAATATTAAGATTTTCTATTTATATTCTCTCTGTTACCTTATCTTCGATGTTTCAAAGACTATTCTAATTATTTGATCATTATCTTGAGGTCTTTGAAATATAACCACTTCGTTAATATTACCTGAAAACGTTTTCGTGTTCGAATAGAATACCAAATAACCTTATAGAAGGAATTCTAAACCAATCATTTTGTTATTGCTGTTACGGTATTTAAGTGTGATTTTTTTTTCACATATACACAAAAAGGAGAAATTAGTAAAAATTAATTCGAATTTTCTAAACAATTATCCTTTTTTCATTATGAAAGTATTTAAGAAAGTCGCTTTTAATGAGATCTTGCAATCAAAATATTACAAGAAGAAAGAAAGAAGGTTTTGCCTAATGCTCGGTTTTCGGGTAAGAAATATGATAAATGTGTTATGAGTAACATCCCTTGGTTGTATAGATTACTCCTGTTAAAATGAAAAAGAAAGTTTACGTGGGTAATTTTATAGATATATTAAAAAATCATAGTTTGGCATTACAATGATGCTGATGAATCAGGGGTTGAATTCATACCAAGAGGTTCCTCCCAAAAACTGCCGAGCGAAAAAAGAAATACATGTATAGAAAAAGGATAGCAAATTGAAAGACGAGAAAAAACAAAAAACAAAAAAAAAAAACAACGACAGGAGGAGAGAAAAGAGTAAATAACGAGTTAAAAGATGAGTGAGTTAGAGATAGAATTAACCCATTCCCACTCAGTGACGTTTTTAAACGCCCCTAAGGAAAAACGTTTTATAAAACATTGTGGAAAATGAAGAAATTGCTTGCAACAAGCAATTTCTTCATTATCCACGATGCTTTATATCCAAAAAGATGAAACAAATCAAAATTCCACCAAATTGTCGTCTGCAACTTCTTTCAATTTGGGACAGTCTAAAATTTGATAATGGGTTAAGACAGAGACATAGTGAATGAGAGAGAAAGACAGAGAGGTGCACTCTGACAGCCAGCCAGATATAGAGACAAAAAACGATAAACGAAACGTCTATTCAAGTAGTTACTAATTTCATAGTAAAATACAAGAATTGCTATAAATTAGGAGCAAAACAAGCTTTTCCCTTGAAAACCTATGTCAAAGAGGGAGTAAATGCCTTCGGATTCTATTTGTAACTTCTGTACCAGCAACACGTAAGTATCTCGAGTACATTTATCAGTCAACAAAGACCTGTAAAGATTGATAACATTTAGAGAGTCATGAAAGATCGATTTCGATTCCACGGGTATGGACGAAATTAAATTTTAAAGAAAATGTTTCAATCTGGGTAAAGTCTCGTCCTATTTGTATTTACAAAGACAAATAATAATATATCAAACAATAGCATTTTTTGATAATCCGCACATCACGCTGTATTTTCAAAACGAGTGTATTATTTCGAGTCTCTGTAAATCGAGACGCCGTATTTTCAATATGGGTTTAATTTTTCGAGACACTGTAAATCGTGACGCCGTATTTTCAATCTGCTTGTATCAATATGATCATCATTTTTTTAAGGAATCACTAAGATTAAGAATGAACATATTTAAGAAAATATGGTGGAAAATGGAAAGATTTCTTTTAACAAGCAGTTTCTTCATTTTATATTGTGGACCAAAAAAGCAAATCGGAGCTGTAAAATGTTGCCAAATAAAACCATCATCTGCTGCCGAGCTTCTTTTGGATTGTTTATTTTGTATCTCCTCTCTTTCTAATTTTGGATAAACATACAAATATGAAGCACACAAAAAGTATACATGTAAGTCATGCACTCCTAAACATTGATACTATGGGTCATTGTTACCTTCATGATCGTTCTTAGATATCATCAATTATTTGAGAATGATCAAAGGTAACTTTATGACACTGATCGTTGATATGTGTTTGCACATGACTGTTTGGATGATATATACCAATAATCAATATACCAAATATGGATTATTTGTTGTTGTTGCTTTATGCATGTTATATGTTCACGGTATAAATCCTGTGACTGGATTTTTAATCAAATAATGTAATTTGAATTAAAAAATGCCATTCTCTTTTACTAGTATGGAATATTATAATGCAGTGGCAATTCATATTTGAAATATTATTATACGATTTACTTTCAAACGCTCTCTGAAATACAACTTAACCCATTACTAGATGCTATAATTTAAGACTGGACCAAATTCAAATAAGTTGTAAACGATTTTTTAAAATTTCATGAAATTTTGGATTTTATTCAACTTTCTTGGTGGAAAATATTGTGGAAAATGGAGAGATTGCTTGCCTCAAGCAATTTCTTCATTTTCCAAAATGTTTTCCCAATTAATTTTCTTAAGGGGGCGTCAAAAAGCATCATTATGTGGGAACGGGTTATGCCAAATAATGAATGACAAAAGAGGGCTGTGAATGTCTTTATCTTTCTGTACATAATTTTCCCAAGAATTGATAATTATCTTTTTGAAATATAATTACATATCTAGATTATGCCTAAATATTATTTGATGTTTTACTTTCAATGTTTATTCAGTGGTTTCACTTTTTAAAACAATATACGCTATTCACATTTCACATGTTCGATTTAGTTTTTTTTATTCCAAGATCATTTTTATTTCGAATAACTGTCATCTCTATTAAATATTCATTATCAGGTGCGCTCACTCATCTCCGTTTTCGTCTGTAAGAAAGGTTTCGTGGTATGTAAGTTCTTCGTTGTTTATGCTTAATCCATTACCAGACGGCAAACTTTAAAACTCGTCTAAACAGAAAGGAGTTGCAGACGACTTTTAAAGTTAATAAATTTTAATGTTTTTTTTCAAATTTCTTCTACAAAACATTGTGAAAAAATAAGAAATTGCTTGGTTCAAGCAATTTCTTTAGTTTACACAATGCTTTCCCAATTGTTTCTACAATTATGTCAGCTTAATGAGTTACCTTTTAAAAATAAGGAATTTATTATCATTATTGTCATTATTTTATTCATCAAAATAGTAGTATTAGTTGATACTAGTTTATCATCACGAAATTTTCATTTTACATTACAAGTGGTTTTGGATCATTCAAAGTTAAAATAACCGCAAATGTCTATTGGGAAAGCATAGCTTTATTCCAATTTTCTGGTTTTAAATATTGGAAAAGGAGCATTTACAGCGATGACAGGAATCGCTATATAATTGGAGTTGTTCCAATGCTCCGAGATATTTGAATTTCTAGTTAGGGAATGAATGGCAAAGATTTTGATTTGTTTCCTTTTGGGTAAACTCAATCACAATGCTGAATACGCGAAGCGATTTCCTACAACTGTGTGAATAGGTTTTTGCGTTCATGCCTGTATGAAATTTAAAAAAAAGATATATTTTCTCCATTTCTTATAATTCAATACCATCAAACAAAACAAAGCAAATATTTTACTAGTAAATTATTTGAAAACGAAACATGCACACACACACATTTAAAAAAATAAAATAAAAACAAAATAGAATCTAACCACTGTGGCGCAAATCGAGCGACAAACCCCACCCACGCAAGAAAAACTTTATTATAGATATCATCCGATGTTCTTCGAAAATGGCTGGCAATAAAAAAGTTTACGTCAACTGCCAAACCCCACCCACATAAAAGTTTTATACTTGGAAATCCGCGATTTATATAATGATACTTTCAAAAACACAAACACTCTTTTTAGCATGCAAAATTAAGTTTGCCATGTACATGGGATTCTCTATCATATCGTTGTTGGGCTTGCAAAATGTCGTAACTACAGCTTTATTCAATTTGTAGTTACAACATTTTGCACGCCAAACGATGAATTATATATATAGTTACTTGTACTTGTAATTCTTTAATGAGAACCATGTTGCTTAGCTAAATGTCCAACGGTCGTTCAGATGCTTTGTTTTCAATGGTCATTCTACTTTTCCATAATCAGTTTCAACTGCATCCTTTCATATATCTATAAAAACAGAAAGTTGTCTAAACAGGTCTGGAGAATTAGACAAAAAGTAGATTTGGTCTAGGGAAGATTAAACACATCGAGTTATTTTTACGATACGGAACTGACGTACCACTGATCCCACCCAGTGAGCTCTATAGAGCTTCCATAGATATCAATTTAAACCAAAATACCTGCTGGCGCCTCTTATTAAAGTTAGTGACGCCATGTATTCAATAAAATAGGTTGGCAGTTTCTGGAATAGGGTAAACGTATACTAATACGAAAGGTTATCATTTTACTTGTGTTGAAGAGTAAAGTGTACTTCGGAAATGATTTATATTATATTGGCTAAAACATATGTTTAATGTATTTATGAGATTAATAGAATTGTGGAGTCACATTTAGATCAACACTATCTGAAGTTCATGAGCGAACACTTACTGCACTATTGTGAGGTCTGTGTTCAAAGCCTAGCATAGATAGTCTTACAAATGTGACTGCTTGATTTACATTGAAAAGGGAATTAAGATTTAAAATTGCCACAGCGATCTTCTGTAATCTGTAAATACTGTTTGTAAGCAATATATGATTCCTTTACCTTCATATATCTAACTTGTAAAAACTCACATTATTGAATAAAGAAACAATTCAAAATGTGTCCCTTATTTAAAAAAAATGTTAAAACAAAACTCAATTGAAATGTCAACGATAACTCGCTTTATTGCCGCTATAAATTTGTTCGTATCGCTTTCAAGGCTCCTTAGGAAAAGCAAACACACACACAAAAACCTAACAAAACAAAATAACAAACAAACAAAAAACAACAAACAACCAAACAAAAATAAAACAAACAAAACACGCGAAGTCTTACCGCAGTGCGGAGTATACGATTTTAAGTAAGGTGTTTAATTAACAATAAATCGCGACAAATGTTTTTGTATTTCAACAATAAATGGCGTTATTTTGCAAGATGTACGAGTGGTAAGATATAAAAATCAGTAAATAGTTGGTTGAAAACCTAAACGTCTTAACTCGGTATTGAATAATCTGTAGTTACGATAGTAATTCGCGTGATCTCCGAAAAAGCGAAAATCTTCGACCTTGATTAGCTTGCGTATTCGACGCCGAAGGACAAGGGTCGGTGCACATCTTTTTCCAAATTGTTCCTTTCCGACAAGCGGGGCATATCAAAATAAGAAGCTTTGCTTTGTTTTATGTGAATTTTGAGAAAAATACAACCTAAACCCGAAATCTCCCCTTTCTTAGAATTTGGACAATCTTTATCAGTTTATCCTACACTCGAGAATTTCACGCTCTAACCACAACTAATGGACGGTAATGTAATAGTCTTAGTAAGCCTTGATATAATCCCCGTTCTACCAAAATCTTGTAGCTACAGCTTATTCTAAGCTGTAGTTACGAGATTTTTGTAGAATACTATCGATATGTCGAGGAAAAGATCTCTTAAAATTGATATTATCAAAACAAGTAAAAAATTCTAACGACTATGCATTACGAATTGCGTTTTACTTCCCATTAAAATTCTTAAACAGTCTTATCGTGGGTAGATACCTTTCAAAGGATTCGTCCGTCTGATAAGTACAAGAAGAAGGCAGAGATATGCACTTCTTTGGGCACACATTGTAGACAATGGAAAACTGCAGTTCTTAAGACGTCTACAAATAGTTTTCGTAAATTTCAAGTCTCAAATATGTAATGTTTAATAAAGGAGTGTGTATGTTTTTCTTTTTTCTTCTTCTCCCCCCCCCCCAAAAAAAAAGAGGGATAAGTTATGTACATTGATTGTATGGAGCCTAACACAACTTTCAAAAGTATTTCAGTCATATTTCGGCTGCTGTTGCATATATGTTTGCCTACCGTCATTTTGTAGAGCTGGATTTTGTACGACTGTTCCTTTTTCAGAACTACTAAGCCACCACGTGCTTGTGAGAGATGCTACTTTATCATAAATAAGGCAATTGAAGCGGTTGAAGGCTTGCGTTTTTATGAAACATTTACATCTTTGACAGCTCGCTTTCGTACAGACTATATCTGCATCTGTTAAAACTGTAAAATTTTGGAACTTGAATTCGAACAATAATTCAACAAGAACTAAAAAATGGCATACAACACATTAAATTTAGCCTTAGTATCAGTAGACCAGTTTGACTCGGACGAGAGAGTCTTATAGGTCAGTCTTGCCTGCTTCCAAATGTTTTGTGCAACCTACAAACGGTTTTTAACGCAACACATCGGCCACGCGTATCTGTCACATAACATTGTATCTCAGATACTGATATAGTTTACTTGCTTTTAAATGTTTAGTTTCACCTAAAAACGTCTTTTAACGCAACACAACGGCCACGCGTATCTGACACATTTCATTGTATATATCAGGTGCTTATACGATTTACTTGCTTTTAAATGATTTGAGACACCCAAAAACGTCTTTATCGCAACTCAACGGCCACGCGTATCTGACACATTTCATTGTATATATCAGGTGCTTATATGGTTTACTTGCTTTCAAATGTTGTTTGACACCTAAAAACGTCTTTTAACGCAACACAGCGGCCACGCGTTTCTGTCACATTTAATTATATATCTCAGGTGTTGATATGTTCAGACATACACAGCTTTCAGTTAATTTACCCCCCCCCTGTCATGCTGAACCCGAAATATAATGGTTTTAGCAGGATTATTAGACATTTTAGCAGGATTATTAGACAAAGGTCTGGTGGCATATAAATCTTAGTTTACACTTTCTGTTTTTCCTTTTGGAACAGGAGTTATTTATGAAATCAATTTTCAAAATAAGTATTGACAACTGAAAAACAAGTACTACCAGTGCAACTTTTTGATTTTTATACAATTCTGAAAAGTATTTTATTCAGCATGACAAGGATTAAGTCAAGATGAATGATTGCACTGACTTTGATTTTCACAAACCTTCTTGAGACAGCGCGAAATTTTGTTTAAAAAAGACAAAAACAACAAAAACAAACAAACAAACAAACAAACAACCCCCAACCCCCCTCATTATTCTTAGATAGTGATCCGATAATGGGTAACGATTCCCATGTGATTATTAAAGTATGGAGAAACATCGATTACATAATGAAACGAACGCCCCTTATACAGTAAACACTTGATTTCGGAGCGCTGGAACCCACTCCCCATCCCCTCGAAAAAGATTGATTCTGGTCAAACTACAGATATTTATAGGTTTAACTGGACAGAAGCAGACCTTTGAATGTTGAGTATTTTCATGATGCTGAATGACTACATTTCTCGTGCAATGATCGGAGACAATTTGTCGCAGTTTATTGATAAAATCCTTACTTTCAGTTGTTTCTTTCAGCAGTAGGACAGCAACATTCAATTCAAGTTATAAGCTGTTCATCCAGCGTAAGCGCGTTATCTATCATTTTCCAATTGGTGAGAAGCAAACGAACCTTGTCATAATGACTGATATCAAAAGTCAAAAAGAAAGTTATCTAATCTGAGGTTAGAACCAATGGTCATAGGCATGTGAGGACGACGCGTTAATAAGTGAGCTAATCGGACTCGGCTCATAATGATTCGAGGTCTGTATTGAACGTTTGTAAACGGAAATCATTTTTGCATTAAAAATCATTTCTTGGCACGTAATGACATTATGAAATAACTTTCTTTTCGTTTCAGGAGTACTTTACCTTAATGATAGTTTGATATAATTTTATGGCTGATCAAATACAATATCGAAAAGATTTACTTTTTGCGAGTTTGGCGAATTGCTTAAATTTTGAAATTCACGCACAAATAATTACATCATGAAAATTGTAACTGCTGCCAAAATAGAATTGTTGCAAGCAGCCTCATACTCCTATTCCAAACCAGCGCTTTGTCGCTGAAATAGCACTGTTTACCTCTGATCTACATTAGCCAAAACGTTTAAAAGTAACCTTGACATTTGACCTTCATTACACAAAACAAGAGGGGGACACCTTCAGTCATTTGCAACAATGGTATAGAGTTTTAAGGTTGAAAATCAATTAGTTCTTGACTTAAAGAACGGTAACGTTCGAATGTGACATTGACCTTGACACAGAAATTATTGGGCATTTTATTGGGTCTTTGGCAACAAGTTCCAAGGTAGTTGGTTCAATTGGTTGTTGAGGTAGAGCACGGAAACAGTTTTTAACTAATATTTAATTGTGACCTTGACCTTTGACCTTCATGACCCAAATTAATTTGACACTTTATTGGATCATTGGCAATAATTGTGTGAAGTTCCAAAATTATAGGTCAATTGTTTTTTGAGTTAGAGCATTTAGAAGAAAAAGTCTTCTGTCGGATGGACGGACGAACGAACTACATGGTAAAACTAATATATCTCTTCTTCTTCGTAGACGGGATATAACAATTACAGCTCCAAGTTTGTGTATGTGTTTCAAGCTAGTAAGTTCTATGCTAAAACTTTGGCGTTTGTTAATTGGTTAACGTACGCACACATTTCCTTTTTCTTAGTTTCGATTCGATAAGGTTGATTTCAAATGTACGACTCAATTACTCAAGAATATCCTAGACCTAAGTTAGGCTTATATTTTCTCAAATAATGTTATAAAAATTGTTGTTTACCTGTTTCGGTGTCAAAGAGACACACATTCAAAGAATATAAGGCAAAATCATTGGTTATGAATATAACCATATGTGTAGAAATATTTCCGATTTTGTAAGATTATTTTCTCAATGCCGTATCCCACGTAAAATAATAAAAACCAATATTCCCAATATGGGACGTGTGGGTTACTTCTTTATCTCGCAATCGGCTTACCACCGCCTACACCAGCTTTAATTCCTCATTAGATGAGAATTTGGTTAAAGGAAAACAGAATACTGAAACAATAGATACTTCTTATTTAAGTCGACCGCGAAAGACTCGAAAAATTGACTTGTCGCAATTTAATTTTGGTCCTGGTTAAAAACACGGAATTTCTTCACCGTAACTCGGTATGGATATGAGAATAGCAACGCTCGACTATTCTGAGAGCTGGAAAAGGTTAAAAATCCACTATTATAATTGTAATTGTAATGAACCTTTGCTTAGAATATAATATGATTTTCACAAAACCAAGTGCAAAGTTTCAAAGCAATAGCAGTGGTAGGAAGAGAGTTATTAAAGACATAAGGTAGTTGCATGTAAGGTTTAACCAAGAATTTCTTAGTCCGAAAAGGGTTAACATTCCTCTAAAATGAATGTCAGAGTAATGAATCTGTGTCTAGAGGCTGATATTATTGTCATGAAAATATGTGCAAAGTTTCAGAACAATAGTACCAGTAGAAAGAGAGTTGTTTAAAATATATGACAGTTGAATACAAGGTTTAACCAAAAATTCCGAAAAGGGTGAATACTCCATTATTATAAATAATAAACTAGACTTATGGGATTTATTGCTAAGATCGATCGATTTCTCCCCTATTTCGTCGTTATAGCGCAATTGTATTTTAATTAAATGTGCAAATTCGAAATGTGTGAGTGACGGGTCGCCAGGTCAATAAAAAATACGAGTGATCAATTTAATCAATCATTTTTTTAGATCGGAAGTAAAATCGACCAATCATGATTGTCAATCACAGAAAAAATCGGACAAACAAATAATTCATTTAGACTGGGATTGAAGTCTGAAATCTGACATTGGCTGCCATTTATGTGAAGATTTGTGTTGGTTTGGTAACCTAAAAGTCGTAACTACAGCTTGAATTCCGCTAGGAAGCTGACGACGTCACCCATGTGTTTTGTCCCATCTAGACGACGGTTAGTAGCTCGCAGTGACTGAAACCAAGGCTAAATCTACCATTACAGGGAGTTTATCATTTGGATATCTTTACTGTTTATGGTGAAATTATCGAGTGATAATTTACAGAGAAATCTTGATAATCTACGGGAAAGTGTTTAAGGATATAATAGTAATAATAATAAACGATAGTAATAATGTGACATTAACGATAATCTTCCTCACAATGACGAGGTCACATGAAGAAAGGATAAAAATCTTCCTGGTCTTAAAGACGTGAACTTAAATCTTAAACAAATGGCCATATTCTTTTCTCGTGACATAAGGGCTTACTCGAAAGAAACTAGGAAGTTGGAAAAAATAGGCCTTATACCTCATCTTGAAGGTTGACCCTTAACTGCGAGGAAAAGAATATTTTCACTGCGCAACTAGGATAAAAACAGATCACGTTCGTGAAACAATCCCAAAGTTTCAAAGATTTCATTTGAAATATGAATTCAAGTTGAACTTTAACCTTTACCTTGAGGCAAATAAACTGTATTTGTTGTTTGCACAATAACGAATCATTCAGTTGAAGACTATAATCGGTTGCATAGTTACAGCGATTTATGTAGACATAAATCAGATCTGGTTTTGACCTAAACAATACTGTTGATTTACACCATGATCGGTCTGCTAGAGATGGCGTTCGGAAACGAAACAGACAAACGGACGAACTTATCGATAAACTGACAGTCATACGGACACACAAACGACGTAGCATAAACAATATGTCATCAATAAAGCAGGAAGACATTATATGATAATTCTAAAAAAAAACAAAAAAAAAAAAAAAAAACAACAACAACAACAAAAACTATATAAAATACAAATATAGATGCACAAAGTGGCAAAGAGATATTCATTAACCCATTCTAACACAATCGCCCTTTTTTAAGCCCTTCAAGAAAAAAATTAAAAAAGAAAAAAAAAAAAAAAGGAAAACACTGTGGAAAACTCTTTCTTCAAAGAGTTTTGAAATTTCATCAACTTAAAATTGTCGTATGCAGCTTCTTTGAATATGGACAAGTCTAAATTCTAAACAATTGGGAATGGGTTAAGGTATATGTAACAGGAACTTCGTAGCGTGGCGCATACACGCTTATCAGTGGAAAAAGAAAACTTTATAGTTAAAGAACTTTGCTAAGTCAAGAACAAATAGTTCCGAAACATCATGAAGGATCAAAAATAGCTTATAGTTCAAAAAAGGACATGAAGGATCAAAAATGTCGTTTTCTCATGCACAACTAGACATCACAGAGATTTAAGTAGCAAACTTCAGTTAAATCCAACCAAAAGTGAAGGAGGAGTTACGCGCGTGCACACACACAAGCAAAAAATAGATAAATAAATCAATCAAAACAATTCATGCTAAGTTAAGGACATAAACTTTCGAAACATTTAGACATAATAGGGATGCACAACTAGGGATGATAGAGATTCACTGAGGCTATATTTCAGTGCATTCAAATATAAAATTTATGAGCCATGCGCACACTAGAAACACTGAAATATGGGGCTGGCTTTTTTTGCTAAGTCAAGGGGAGTTAATTCAATATTATGACATAACAGATCCAAATATCGTTTGACTCATGAATAACGACGGAAATTCATCGTGACAGATTCCAATAGAAACTGTAGAAGAAATTACACGCACACAAAACTTCAAAATACTTCAATATTGCTTTCACTAATCAATAGCAAATAAATGACCAATCGCAGTTGCCATTCAAATAAACAGTTGACCATTGAAACCACTCATTTAGACAGGAGGTAAACATTGGCCGCCATATATGTGAATCGTTTTTGTTAGTTTGGTGATTTAAGCGTCGTAACTAACGACGTTAAGTTCGCAAACCAACCATTCTACTTTTTTTTACATGCTCATGGCCATAAGTTTTGCAAATCAACGCCATTAAATATCGAAATGGGACTTCCTGTAGGAGGCTGTGGCGGGATCAACGGAGTAAGGGGTTGAGCAAGCGATTTCTCAATTCCGAAATGACTAGATGGAGCCAACTAATTTGTGGCATGCACATCCAGATAACGTAGAGACGTTACAAGATTCAGCGCATTCCGATTGAAACTTTATGCCGAATTGCGTTCACCAAAATTACAAAGGGACAGACATACGAACGGACAGACGGAAGGACATCCGGCTCTCTCTATATATATGACGACCCTTCGGTCGTATAAAATGCTAACTGTATAAAGGAAAAAGTAAAAGAGCCTACCACATAATCCATCATCACAGAACGGTTGGGTATTGTCACATCTGGAACAAACAGGTCCCGGACTAAAGAAGGATTCGGGAGGAGATCTGAAAGCAACATAATCTTAAATATCACACCGACTATACTGAAGGACTCAAGAGTTATTCGGATTTATATAAAATAACACAAGTGCTATGCCAGAAAAATATTTAATTATTACTCGAGTGGATTTCGGTGAATTCTAACATTTGAATTTGAAATATTTTTGCAGTCTGATTTTCGCTTTCTCTATCCTTTGGTTTTCTGGTTAGTAGGATCATAGTAAGAATAGAATTGCCTTTCGCGGAGGAGTGAGGTTTGGGTAAGGGTAAGGGAGCGCGAATAATGAAAAAATTGGTTGATTTAAAAGAGTTTTTGAATAAACCTTTCCAGTAGAGATAAATGTGTGAAGCATGAGTAGAAAACTAGAGGTGCTTGAGTGCCTGATTCGCACTACTGGCCATAATTTACCTATCATGAATTTAATCTGGATTTTTTTTAACAAAGTAGGCATCTCATTTAATCCTTTCCCTCACAATGACGCTTTTTGACGCTCCTCGGGAAAAACACATTTGGGAAAACAATGTGTCAAATGAAGAAATTGCTTTCAACATGCAATTTCTTCATTTAACACAAAATTTTCAATCAAGAAATTGAAACATCTAAAATTTCGTAAATTTAAAATTGTCGTTTGCAACTTCTTTCAGTTTTGAACAGCTTTAAATGTTGCCGTCTGGTATTGAGTTAATCAAAGCATTTTCAGTTCACATTATAGGGGGCAATTTTATTGATGCAACGAATATTCTCAATCAAGCACCACAAATTAATTCCGTTTCACCAACATCTGATTCCGACCTGAAATTCGACCAAACCTCCTAAGCTTTGTCATCAAACATTTTATCTCAAACTTCTTTAACTATTTTTCTAAAAAAAAAATTGATACATGTTAGATCTTATTCTCACGTTAAGTCACTTAGAGATAATACATTGAAGGAAGCTTTAAAGACAGTTAAGCATGAGATAAAATTGCGTTAAACCCATTCCCATGCCATCCCGCCTTTTGACGTTACAAAAGAAAAACAAAAGCTTTGAAAAAACATTGTGGACAATGAAGAAATTCCGTGTAACAAGCATTTCTACAAAGACCACAATGTTTTCTACTCTAAAAGGCAAACTTTTTCTAAATATCACCTACTTCAAACTGTCGCTAGCAACTTCTTTCAATTTGGATCAGTCTAAAATAGTGTTGTGTGTTGTAATGAATTAACCCTATGCGGTTCAGTCCCTGATTTTAACGTCCCTGTGAATTTATTATTGAGAAAACATTGTAGGAAAAGAAGAAATAGCTTGTAACAAGCAATTTCTTCCTTTTCTACAATGTTTTCTACCGTACTGAAAGGTTGTTTTTCAAATGAAATCCAATTAACATTTTTGTCTGCAAAACCTTTGATTTTGGACGGGTCTAAAATTTTGCAAAACAGAAAAGGGTAAATATAGCTATACTGTGTTACTTACTCTCTTTCTTTGTCATAAAGACACAAAAATACATTGTTGTTACTCCGACAATGTCTTTTGTAGGCGCATCCAGTTCGTTTGTGTTTTGAATTAAGAAGCTGAAACAAGTATTTAAAATCATTACACACAATGACCCTTTGTGACGCTCCGAAAAAGTATGAACACGAAGCTTTGTTGGAAAATACAATAGAAACATTGTGAAAAAAGGGAAAATTGCT
Organism: Fragum fragum; assembly: GCA_946902895.1. Classification (NCBI taxonomy): domain Eukaryota; kingdom Metazoa; phylum Mollusca; class Bivalvia; order Cardiida; family Cardiidae; genus Fragum; species Fragum fragum. The sequence goes on from OX336373.1 coordinate 60,664,709, forward strand.
TATCACAAGTATTGTTTTTCCCTTTCTCTCAATATTTCTATCCTATTTGGCACTTATTTTCATATTTTAGCGTAATTTGAATTCTTTCATTATGGACCAGTCTTTAATTTTGTCGTCTGGTTAAATCACATATCGAAATTGACTTATTTAGAAATAAGATTATTTTTTTGTTGTTCATCATTTTATTTTATCAAAAATTTAGATGTAAATTGATAGAAGTCCACACGAAAGAATTATCTTTGCAAAAAGTATTATTCTGGTAAGAGATTCTTGTCAATGCGAATTCTTTTTAAGCCCCCTTTTATTCTCTCTCGAAAATTTAGACTTATCCAAAATTAAATGGGACAGCAGACAACATTATAAAGAAAGTACAATTTAAGAAGTAATCATTTAATATGATAGGAAGTATTGTGAAAAAAGAATAAATCGCTTGTTACAAGCAATTTCTTTTTCCCACAATGATTTTTTTAGTTTAATATCACAGAGAGGTAAAAACAGGTATCGTACGGGAGACGGTGAAGTTTCCTAGTAACGAATTCTTACCATGTAAGCTTGTTGACAATCCGTGTAGGGGATACAAGCATAAATCTCTCCCTCCACATGTAAAAACGTTGTAGTGAGAATTTCTGTGTACCATGAAAAAATATCACCCGTATAATTTCCCATTGAATTTGTCTTAAAGTTCGAATCCCATGATATGTGATCTCTCAGCAGCTCTGGCAAAGGACTGAATTCGTATGAGCATTTTATTTCTAATGTCTCTTGAGCTATTGTTTCTAAATGGTCGCTCCAACTCTGAAACGATTGAAATATTAATATTTATAATTGATAAAGTTCAGTATATTATCGTGTTTAACCCGTTTCTGTTCAAACCAGGGATATTACGTTGGTATTATTTTATACTTGAGAAAACACATGAAAAAAAAAAAGAAAGGAAATTGCTTGTTATAAGCAATTTTTCCTTTTACCACACTACTTTCTATCCCATAAGATGTTTAATATCAGATAACATCTGATTTTTAATTGTCTTCTACAACCTCTTTCAATTAAGACCAGTTTTAAATAATAATAATAATAATAAAAAAATAAAAATAAAAAGAAAACATTGTGTTAAAATATGAGAAAATAGCTATTGCTTTTGTTAGAACAGCTAAGAAATAAGATTTGTTTGTTTGTTTGTTTGAATGGGGTTTTTACGCCGCTTTCAACAATTTTTCAGTTATATCGCGGCGGCTGGAGCACCTAACAATGGAATCCTGGTATTTTTCACACCAGTACCACCATCACATCCTTTCCTAGCCTCTAGCTGCTTTCCCACACTGGTCAACGATTATCGACCCACTAGTGGGAGACAAATAGTCGGAAAGGCTGAGAGTCGCCGTCGGGGATCGAAACCGGGACCTCTAGAATGACAGTCCGACGCGCTACCTAAGAACTAAGAACCCTGAAGAAATTATTTGAGCTACAGTCCCTTTAATATCGGTGACATTGAGACGTCGTCGATAACTGCTTTTTCATTTGCTGATTAGCTAATTAAGCAATCGCTAGCCTCTCAGACTTACTCCGTTTGCCCTCCCATTGACTACGATAGGAAGTTCAACTTTCGATTTTAAACGGCGTTATTTTGCATATTTTATGCCTAGCAGCATTTTGCAAAAAAAAAAAAAAAAAAAAAAAAAGATAAAAAATAATAATAATAATAAAATAAAAAAATAAATAAATAAAAAAATGTATGGTTCGCGACCTAAACGTCGTTACAACAAATAAGCTGTTGTTACAACGTCTAAGTCGCAAAAGCAACAAAAATGCACCAAGTAAATGGCGGTCAATGTCGCAGTTCAAATTTCACTTTCGATAAAAATGAATTATTTGATTGGCCATTTTTTCTTTGACAGCCGCAATTGGTTAAATGCAGGGGAAATATTTATCATTGTCGACCAGGCGACGTGTTACTTCTTGACCACCGTTGAAACAACACTTGTAAGATAGAAAAAAGCATACCGTCGTTTCGGCGGCGATATGTCTCCCAAATCTTACTAAGGTGATTAGATTTGAAAAGGGTAAAATTACGTCCGATGTGTTAAAAAACTAGCCGGATAACTGGCCATATTATTGGCCGTGGACCGGCCGATCGCCGGCGATTGCGCGTTGAGTTCACCAATCATTTCACTTTTTCGTTGCGAATTACTGATCATAAAGTTTGCAAAATAATTCTGTTAAATATCAAAATGAAATTTTCTGTGGGAGCTCAATAGGCGTGGCCATCGGTCCGTAAATAAGCTCCTCTTGGCAATGTTGTACGTCATTTTACCCTACTTTTAAAATAGCTAAGAAGGCCTTTAAAACAGGGTCAAAATATCAGGCTTTGACCTTATTGAATACAAATTAGCGTTCCCAATTTATCAAATTTCTTGTCTGGGAACACAAGGGAAACATAATACTAGAGTAGATTTGTATTTCCCGAAGTGTAATTAATGAAAAGGTCTCAATAATATTTAACCCGGCATGAATCTAAATTTCAGTCTGTAAATCCTGGTAGGTTTAATTAAACCATATCGTATGATGGTGATGCATTCAACGCGAAATCAATGACGTTGACCAACTCGATGATTGAAGGTGTTGATTGTTTTTGGTACACGACAGGTCATTAGGACGAAAAGTACCAGGCTTCGTTTGAGGTGAAAATTGACGGATTCCCGCTGTTAATAAAGAAAAACCGATTGACCCATAAAATTAAACATGTCAGATCATATTTTGGTTTGAAAATTAATTTGTAAACATTTGGCCTATTTCGAGTGTAACAACCATCATGGCTGTCATTGCCTTCGTTTATTTAATAGTTACATTTCCATTACATCGTTGTAAATATTATGCCTCGAAAAGGATGGAATCAAAATGAACGAGTCGTGTTTTAGCAACCACTACGTCAACATTTTAACTACATTTTAAATATAGCCTTCGCCAAGATAACCCATCACACAAGAAATTTAGACTCGTCCAAATTAAAAGAAATTGCAGACGCCTATATATCAAGTTAATGAAATTAAAAGAAATGTCCTTGGGACAGAAAACATTGAGGATAATGAAGAGCTGGCTTGATTTATTCATTTGCCACAACGTTTTCGAAAGCCCTTTATCTTGAGGGGCGTAGGCCTAAATGGGAGATTGTGTTGGTATGAGCTGAGGGCTTTCCGAGCCAAGGGTGTTCTGTATCCCTTGAAATATCAGAAATCCTATCTTCATATTTTGAAAATGGTTGGTCGCAAGAAGATGCAGTGATGCCGAAAATTGGTTCAAATACATTGTTATAACCTAAAAAGGCATACCAATTTGTAGTAAGATCAATTCTTATTTAAAACATTTTCTCTCCATCGACAGACGAGATGAGTAGGGTTCTTTTTTCGTTCATATAGTTCTTATACACTCTTCAAGTCCAAAGAAAAGTTCAGACTTTCGTTTGTACTTTGCAAATTGTTAATTTTGCTGCCTCAATTTTTGCTCGTATCATATACTGGGTGGATTGATATGTCAATTCAGATCAAGTCAGCCTCGTTATACAAGCGGTTGTGTTTATGCGATTGTGAGTTAGTTTTGCTAGCACGCTGTAGCATATTTTGACCGAGTCGTAACTCTACTTCCTTGTTCAATGATGTATCATCGCTGTTCTACTACATTATAGTTCGCTACTTTTGCTATCAGAAGCAAATACTGTCATTTTCCCACCCAAAAGCTTAAGAAATCAAAGTGCCGTACGCACTGTAATTGGTCGTCACTGAGAAATTGGACATATCGTTGCATTCCGACTTTAGAATTAGGGTAAAACAACTTTAATTTCTATTACTTTCACAACACGTAGGTTCTATCCTTGTGTATGATATTTCCGTGAATGTTAATTAATACTAATATTATTTTACACGAACGTAAGACCTTGATGCAACATGGGTACCGAAAAAAAAAAAAAAAAAAAAAAAAAAGAAACTGTTTGTGAAAACTAAATTTTTAAAAATTCTCGACTGTTAAATAGTCATGGTTAGATCATCCCTGCAAGCTTTTTTATAAAGCCAAAACAGAAAAAATATGGAAATATGATGACTTAAGTTTAAGAGCAAATGCTGACAACAGGTTCATGAAATTTCAAAAGCCTCTCTTTTTTCAGGGCAGAAATTAACAAGTTCCTAAACAGCGCTGATTATAAACAAAGGAAAAAGCAATTGATACTGGGCGAATTCTTTAGACAGCTTGAAAGCATAATAATCAAATTTGCTCTCCAGATGAACTTTCAGTAGGCCCTACTTTGATTAACTTATGGCTGGAAAATAATTGAGTGGCAGTATCATCTTTGTTTACACCTCGATATGATTGAAAGAAAGGGTTGGTTAGACGCGTTCATCACTAGCGAAAATCCTTGAAGCATTCATCTTTAAAGCGTGTGACCGTCAAGTTTTCCTTTACTCTTTTTGATAATTCTTAACTTGTAAAATGAAATGGTTTTTTTCTGTTTTCCCGTCAGAGTATACGTCCAGTTGGGCTGAAGGCAGTTTTGGTAAATTGAAGCGACACAATCTCGAATTTATGGTTATATAAATTGGTCTACGACCAATTAAAAATCATTTCACGACTCTCTTTTAATCTATTTATAGTTCCGCATATCAGGCTGCGGTAAAGAAAATCGTTGATATTTTGTTGCAATTATTAACGTATACACAAAGCCTCTAAAACGAATGACACCAAAACGGAGAAGCATTGCTTTGAATTTCTTTGAAGATTTAGTGAAAGTTTCAATTTCATTGTGTACGATAGGGGCTTGAACAGTCGATACTGAAGAGTATACAGCAAAATATCATTGCATTTTACAAGTTAAGAAAAATCAAAATGGAGAAAAGGAAAACAGGAATGTCACATGATTCAAATTGGATGCAAGGAACCAATTAAACTTTTCCGCTCGTGTTATATGCGTCGGTAAGTTACCCTATCAACCCGTTCGCTGAATGAATCTGATGGCGACCATTTACAGTGCTTACAGCACTTTGATGCCACTATCACTCCTATGAAGTGCATTAGGACGACATAAACCTACTGTATAAAAAGTCAGACACATATGCGCGCAAGAACTCATGCGTATATAATAATATGATAAAGAGGAATTGATTAAACGTTTAAAAAACGAACAAACAAATAAAACAATCACAAACAACAACAAACACCCCCAATTAACAGTCACGTAACTCGAAATGTGGTAAAAATAATTCAGACGGTTCGACGTAATCTTTAAAAAAAGGCTGATTCTATGTATAAAAAACTTGGTATTTTGAAAACACATAGAAGAACAAAAAACACATAGAATGATGTGTAAGGCAGTGGAGTAAAGCTTGTTAGACTTGAACTTGCATCTTGTCTTTTGTGAACACACCAGGATCCCTGAGTTCCAGATCACCAAACAGCCACTTTTACAAATTTGCCAACAGGGCAGCACGTGCAAAAATAAGAGAAACTGTACTGGGACAGTTGTTTTCATGCCTACTAACTAAACATGCAGGAATATCTTACTCAATAAAAAAGAAAAAAAGAAAAGTGTATTGAAACCTTTATAATCTAAAGACGCTTTTAGAATTCACTACAAAAATCGGAATATTGGTCCCATGTGTGCAGAAATTTGGGATAGACCAACAGCGAACCCTTGTCAGTCCTATATTCGAAAGTTAGCCCGTGTTGTATATATACAAATTCACTTCTCGTCCAGATAATGGTCTTATTGTCATTTACTGGAATAGTCTTAAAAACGTTTATATGAAATTATTAACAGAAATTTTTATATGAAATAATTAGCGGAAATATGGAGATGTACTTCACAATATTATTATTAATGCTTTTTTACGTTATCGCCCTCCGTTCTAATCATTTCAAAATACTGACCATTTACCACTATACGATTGACAGAACTGGCTACTCATCCGTCATCGCCCTCAGCAAAAATTTTAAAACATGGAACATATCACTTCATATCGTGCCTATGACTGGTACCCATCCGTTATCGCCCTCCATTAAGTTGTGACTGAGCAGTTCGAGACATAGATCAGATAGCACAGTACCTTGTCCAGGTCTTGATTGGTATCCGTTGTTGCCCTCCTTTAAAGTGTGACTGTTCATTTTTAAAATATAATTACATTCCCCCGTACCCCGCCGAGGACTGGATACGTAACTGTAATCGCAATCTGATATGTTGTGACTGAATGTTATAAACATGGACCAGATACCACTAAACGGTCCCCAGGACTCATTTTATAATGCGTTGAAGTTTGACCGATCATTTAAAATTAAGGCCTGAAAGTACTATAACCTAGCAAAGCATAGTTTATTCTTTTCCAAAGCTTATCTTGATAAATAAACGATGTCAAAGTAACCCAGGAATTAACCCATTACAACATGACAAAATTAAAAGAAGATGCAGACGACAATTTCAAGTTGATTGAATCTATCTTTCAGGGACGCGAAAACACCTAGATTTTGATTTTCGAGAGCGAAACTAGAAGCTAAAAGCTTTCGTCGCAATCAAACTAAAATAAATTAGTATACACTAAACTAACCACACACCTTGAGCTAAGCTAATTTTACGTATGGAAAACATTCGTTTTGTCAGAAGCCTATTAGTTCATACCATAGAGGTCTTGTTAATTGCAGTTTCGTAACAAAAGAAAACAACCAATTCCTTTTGAGAAACTCTAAACAATAATATGAGAGGACATGCTATCTATCAAACCATCCTTATTGACTAAAATACAACTGCTTATCAACTTTTTCTTAACCAATTACTAAATAATTTCGCATTTGACATTGCTTTTGAAATTGCCTTTGAAAATCTTGCGGGGTATCAACTTTACTTCTTACAAACAATACATTCATTCCACGCAATATTTCCTCTCAAATGTGAATCAGAATATTTCATTTCTAGTTCATTCAAATAGTCGCCTGCACCTCTTTCAATTCAGATTAGTCTTAATCATCGTGACCTAAAGAAGACGATTAATTAAAACAATTTTAGTTTTCTTTTTTATAACCTTCGTTTAGTAAAACAAAAATGATTGCATGGTATATATCGTGGGGAAATTCAATTGCAGCTTTTCAATAAATGATGTGTTAATTTTGTCATTGATTGTTTGAATGTTGTTTAACGCCAGTTTTAACAGTAGTTCCGTCATATCGCGGCGGCTGGAGCACCTAACAATGGTTTCTTGGTATTTATCACACAAATACTACCACTACATTATTTCCAAGCCCCCAGCAGCTATCCTATCTAGGCTTACGATTATCCACCCATTGGTGAAAGACAGATGTCGGAAAGGATATGTGCCGTCGCCGGGGATCGAACGCATAACATCTCAATTGACGATCGGGAGTCTGGTTCGATACCGACTGCGCTATGACGGCGGCGTGACTCTGGTGAAGTACTGCTTATCCAGAATCCAAAAGCTTTACTCACCAGTTTGGCCATATCTGCGGCAAGGTGACCACCCACAGCGCCATTTGCGAAATTCCTTCTTAATGTGTTTTGCAGATTCAGAATTTCATTTTTCACACTCTCTGTTAGGTAAGTATTCGCCAAACGGATGACGCCTGAAGAAAAAGTAGTTAAAATAATGTCTTAGGTTAATCAATAATTTCGGGAGATAACAATCCACAGCTCGGTCTTGTTGCTTATCTTATTGATGCAAGTGAAAGGAGTTTTTCACTGACTCGACATTATACAAGTTTCGTTTTAGTATCTGCTAAAAGCTCATACAGAATTCGAGTATAAAAATATTAAAACTAAACAAACAAATAAACATCAACATATCCAGTTTCCCACAAAAAATTTAAGACTTGATTCAAGCTTCAGATTTTGATATTTTTGTTCTGTTTTCTCGATCCTAACGTCAACTTAAGCAAACCCCCTTTTCTAAATCATATATAATGATTTGTAACACTCGAACATATAGTTCCGTACTTATTCATTACTACAACAGGTTAATTGTGGCAATATAGGTTTGGAGATTTTTTAATTTTTTTTCCTAAGTTATGTAAATTCTAGTTTACATGTTAAACCTCACATCATATCAAATATGTTAAAAAGATTTATATGTTTAAACTGTAACAGAAATATTTAATTTGACTTTGTTGATGAAATTCATTCAAACATTCTCTTATCTTTTTCTCTGGCTTTGATGATTACTTTAACTTTATTAAGTTATTTATTCATTTTATGTCATCTAACTCTTTCCATTCAAATGGGCATTTTACTCCGAAAAGGATTTTATCTACAAATCAAATGTCGATTATTGTTCTCATATTGTATGTTCGATCCAATAGTTTTTACGTCCTTGTGAATTTATAAAAGAGAAAGTAGTGTAGAAAAAGAAAAAAAAAAGTTTGTAACATATCTTCTGTTGCCCTATCATTTTCTTACCTGCTGCATTCTTATTTTTCATATTAAATCTAAATTAAATTTTCTTTTGCAAAACCTTTGAATTTGGACCGGTCTAAAAATTATAAAAACAGGAAATGGTTTAAATATTGTGAGATAAGTCGATTTTTTTCCAAATTATTTCTACTTATCTTACAATATTTCCTATAACTTTTTTCTTAAGTGCGTCAAAAATGGACATCGTGTTGTAATGGGTAGATAAGAAGATATAAAAAAAGTTTCCTATTCGGATTTTGTATGAAATGTCATTTTTTCTTTTTTTTCTTTTTCACGTGTTTTTTAAGATTTACGTTTAGCTGATAAGATTTAACCACGCCATCTTATTCCTAAACAACCACAGGTTCATCCTATTTTACTACGATAGTTTGTGATATATCAGTATTTCTTTAATAAAAATATAATAATATTTTCTTACATAAACGCTTTTTTCCCCCAAATTATTTTTACTTATCTTACAATGTTTCCTATAACTTTTTCTTAAGAGCGTCAAAAATGGACATCGTGTTGTAATAGGTAAATAAGAAGATATAAAAAAAAGTTTGTATGAAACGTCATTTTTTCTTTTTTTTTTCTTTTTAAGATTTACGTTTAGCTGATAATATTTAACCACGCCATCTTGTTCCTAAACAACCACATCGATTCATCCTATTTTACTACGATAGTTTGTGATACATCTGTATTTCTTTAATAAGAAATAATTTAATTGTTAGCTTCGTCTATCAAAAACGAGCGATCTGATTGGTCGAAAAATTTAATTCATACCTCCATGAACAAAATTTTGAGCACGCAGCCATTTTATATGCATCCGCACAAAATAGTTCAATGCAAAAATGTATCAAAATTTGTATAGTTGTTGCATTTTTCGATCGACGTTATTAAATTATAAGAAATGAAGAGAATAATTTTTGTTTTCATGGAGGTATGAACCGAAAAACTAAATCACACAATGTATGAATCCGCTTCGCGTATTCATACAGTGTGATTAGGTTTTTCAGTTCATACCTCCATGAAAACAAAAAACATTCTCTTCATTTCTTAATACAATAATATTTTCTTAGATAAACGCTTTAAGAACTAAAATAAATTGAAAACGAGTACTTCGTCGGTATTTTCTGTTCTATATATTCTTCACTATTATCATTTTCACATCAAATTTTTCATGCGGGTAAGGGTTGGGTGTGTATCACTTTAACTGTAATATCAATTTATTCGAGGTCTGAAATAATTTTGGACGTTACGGAAAATTATGCATTTGTTTGAGTCGGTAGCAAACAAACATCCTGGTTCGTTATTATTTAAAATCAGTTGTTAACAAAACGGTTATTTTGGCGTTATAGTTAATGTTCTTTATTTTCTTTTACTTTACTGTTTTTGAATTGATTTCTAGCCTAAGAATTCGAATGTAAGGTCACCGATCGAGCTGACCCTTTGGAAATAAAAGTAGTTCCTGAATATTTTCTTAAAAATGTGTTTTCTAAAGGTGGTGTTTGCAATATGAAACTCGGAGAAATTCACGATGTGTAGTCGTTTATTCATGACGTTGTTCACACATTCAACACGTCTTATACGTATGCTTGTCGATATTATTACTCTTTATTCAATACTTTATCCAAGAAATGAGATTTATTATATTCCAAGCTGGGATTTCCCAGTGTAATGAAATATGATATCATCACTAGTGATGATATCATCTTTCACCTCGAAAATCGGGAACTACTTGATCTTCTTTTTATATAGAATTTACAATGCGGGTTAGACGGAAGTAAACCATTTCCCATAGACAACCATTATATCAATTTCCCTCATAACTCGGTCCACGAGTTTGCAATGAAATCAATCTTATATCAAAATAAAGAGAAATCATTCGCACATTCAAATAAATGATAATTTGCTGACAGATGTCGCGAAAGTGATCTACTTCCGCAATTCCTAAATGTGGTGAAAAGTGAGTAAGATCCGATATCGCCATTAAAACCAAATGTTTTAATTTTCTCAACATGCATTCGCACCTATCATTGATTCTTTAACGAAACTCAAAGGTAGGCTTGAAAATACTCTTACTTGCTATGCTGTATAGTAGCTTTATATATTTCAAGACACTGAAGCAATGATTCTCGTTTTAAAAGCGATAACGTTGTATTTTACATAAATATGTATCATTGTTACTGATTTACGCCTCTTCTTGATTCTGTTTTAATGGTAAATGTTGGATAATAAATAATACGTGTAAACAATCAACAGCGTTTATAAAATGCAAATATACAAAGCATTTTCCCGTCAAAAGACTCCTTCCGATTTTTTTTCTTAAGATGCATTAACTGTTTTGATTAATGGGGTTTAACGCCACTTTTAACAGAATTTCAATCATAAACATTCTTAGCGTGTCATGAGTGATTGAATGAAAAAATTTCGATGCGATTTTAATAAATGTAGTTTTAAGACTACGTACGCCTGTCCGATATAAAATTATGAAAATATGGTTTTGATTTGACTTTAAAACTATTCAAGAACATCTAAAAAATCTTAGCGTATCATGAATGATCGAATAAAGCATTTTTCAAATATGATTTTAATACATATAGTTTTAAGATATCGTACGCGTGTCTGATATATGTAAATTTGGTGATAAGTTGACTTTTAAATAAACTCTGCAAGAATATCTAAACCTATTTACGCTATTTAACTTTTCATATGATATTATTTGTTTTATTATTATACGCATTTTTTTTTCTATTTATTGCTTTTATTCTACTTTCTACATTCACGTAAAATGTATGTCGAATGCTGATACAAATATGTGTATATTTGTGTTTAGAATGAATGGCATTTATTTAACCAAAGGCATTGAATCAATCAGAAGAAAATAGAGTATCTAGCGGACTAAATATTTAACGATACAAAATAAAATTAAAAGATATATAATAGATAAAACTAATATGTGTTCTCCAAATTTTCGTTGTGCATGTTATATGAAATAAAAGATAAATCACATATAATTTTCATATATCAATAATTGTCATAATTTGTTATTTGTAAGTGAACGAGAAAAGGAAAAAAGTGACTGTAATATTGATTAAACAAGGTTTCAGTTTTTTAAGCCCATTGCGGCAAATTACCTTTCTAATAATGAATGGCGTTTAATTATCAAACGCTTACTTTTCGACGTATGCACATTTAAAAAACAACATATTAAATTCCCCTTATAATTTTACAATAGACATTCAGTTTAACATCAGTCATTTATTTCAACATTTTTTGCAAAGCAAAATTGTGCCATTAACAAACAACAAAATTAACATCACAACATAGAATACCCACCGACATTGAACATAATAGTAAATAACCATACCGGTTTCTTCATAGTGTTTTCGGAGTATTTTTAATATTTATTCAAATGAATTTATATCAAAATGAATGGCAAAGAGCTCGTAAACAATCCATAGTGTGCGTCACCATTGCGACAAGTACAAAAATGATAGTCTTTTATAGGAATAACAATAAACTGTTAACTAAACGATAAATCACGATCCACCATCATAGTTCTGTGAAATTAAATACTTTTCCAATTGCTCGCCTTTCTGTGTCGTATGATAGTTGATAATCTCTTGATGCTATATATATATTTATATGTATAATAATGTGCCATTATAAAATGGGATATTTATAATCATAAAGTAACAGAGCTCTAGGGATGGTTATCGATTTCAAGGCTTATTCTTATACGATTTACTTAGGTTAAGGACTAGAGAACAGAGTGTGAAGAGAAACCGTTTGGGTTAAAAGGAAAAATTAGAAAGCGAACTTTTTGTTAAATGAACATGAAGACTGTATTTTTCACGCATTCATTTGATTTGAATTCTTTTTATTAATTTACTTTTTGGTATCATAGAACTGCCACCACCATTTAATTAGTTCAGTTTTCTAACTCCAGGTTATAGTTTGATATAAATGTAAACTCTCCATTGCAATTGCCAATTATTTTGAAACACAATCATGCAGTAAATACATTAAACTGTAAGTCAAGTTAGAATTTAATTGAAACGTACTGAAATACTTATAGTCGCTATTATTAATATCAACATCAAGTTTTGTTCATGGAGTCAATCTAGTATTTAATTGTTAAATTGCAAATGTTTATGGGTCGAAGGCCTTATAACTTGAATAAAATGATTGATTGATTGATATCACCAAAATGGCGAATAACAAGTTATTTTGTACTATTTCACTAAAGGTTTTCGTGATATTGATATTTGTCATTACATTTTTTTGTTGCCAGTTAAGATATCAGAAATTAATTTGTTTGCTTGTTTGAATTGGGTTTATAGACGCTTTAAACAATTTGCAGTCATATCGCGGCGGCTGGAGCACCTAACAATGGATTCCTGATATATCTCGAACCGGTACTACCATTAAATCCTTTTCTAGCTTCAAGCTTCCATCCCTCCTAGGTAAAAGACTATCCTCCCCGGCGGCGACAAAAACCTTTCAGACATTTGTATCTCACCAGTTGAGGATAATCGTAAACCTAAGAGGGGTCATACACGTTCCTTGCTGAAGTCATTTCTGTTTGTAATCTTATTACTGTCTTACTATTTAATGTCAATTTTTCGTCGCTCGTTTATCAGAAATTAGCAATCATAGAAATCCCAACTTTGTTATGGTGCATAAACTAGGGGAACAGAATGTTACTCACCGAATTTCAAGATCGGCGTTTAGCTACGTCCGTTTCCCGATCAAGTTATTTCATAAAGTATCAGGTAAGTGTCATGTGCCGTAGCACTTTGGTCAGCAATTTTTAGAGTCCTTAATCTTGTTACGGTGTATTATCTAGAGATCTTTCACTTCCCTAAATGAGCCACGTCCGCTTTCCTCTTCGTATTTTACAATTGGATCTTTTACGGCTTGGTCTAACGTTCCTACAAACTTAACTAATGTTCAAGTCGATTAGTTCAAGTTGCTAGATGAATCATTTATTCTTTAACCCTATATAAACTCTAATTTGATTCGTAAAATTGATCGATGGGATCTGATTACATCTACTATGGTATGGAGGGTAATACCAGCCGAAAACGGTCCTATTTTTTAATGCAAAATAGTGTGATTGCAATTTTAGCGTATTTTTCAATAGCTTTGAGCCAATAAGACCTAAAACTTGGTACGGTGCATCAGCTTTGGTTGCGCGGAACATTTCGTAGAAACTTGATTTATAGTAGCCCTAGCATGGCATAGAGTTAAACTCTAGGATCTGTAATACGTCGCTTACAATTCGCGGAAGTTTTCTCAATTTTCTAACACTACATGGTAAAGTGGCCGCTCATCTGCTCATTTTTTTAGACCAACTGGCAATAATGCTCCTTGAAACTTTTGGCAGTCGACCTACACGCAAATTGTAAAAAGATCCGCCAGCATCTACGTATTGATTACACCGTGGTTAAAGACTTGGTGAGTATGACCAAACATATTTCTTGCTTATTTCTCGAATGCTTACTCATGAATCTTCCACTACTTGAACTTAGGTATAAGAACAAAGGCAGACGGACTAAACATTACTGCACAGTTAGAATGAGGAATAATGTTCTTTTTTATTCACTTTCGTCTAAATAAGTAAAACCTTCATTCTGGTATTGCGTTAAATTATACTTTCATACAACAGATAAACGCAAAAGGTAGATTAGGGGCAAAAATGCAAGGCCGACCTATTTACAAACTTAGTACAACCGAGTGTAAATTCGAATAATGATACAGTTCTCTGAAAACTACTTTTCTTTCAAGGTAGATCAGAGCAGCCTAGAATACTATGAGGACTGTAACCATCGGACTTTATCCTTTACTTTTTCCGAAGAACGCGCATGCAGTGTGAAACATATTAAAAATTCTCAGATTCATTGGTGGGTTTGTCGTTAAATATATGGGAAATATTGTGATTTATGGCAAACAGCTGCCTCGTATTTGCTTGGGGTTGCGCGAGGAAATTTTTAGGAGAGACCGAGACAATTTTCATATTCCGACGAAACTCGATAAGACAAAAACTGCTCCAATAATCTTATTATTTGCGCAAAGAAACGGAGACAATTACAAGGTCTGCACAGAAACGTTTTATCCTTTCTGACCATGCTTTTGTTGGCTGTTTTGAAGTCCAAAGTAGTCATATCTTTCATGTGGGTACACAAGGATAAAACCTTTCATACAAAAATATTTAACAGCTAGTGAACCAACTCAGACTTGATAAGAATCTGATGATATTCTTGAATAAAATCATTCTACAGGAAATAGAGTGCTAGGAAAAACCCAATCGAAAACGGAAACATACATTTAACATGGCAAACTAGTTCTCTGCCATTTTTAGCAACGCGCACAAGGTGAGGTTTTGAGATCGGTAATCGTCCATCAGCCCCTCGTCCGACCGTCAATAATTCATTCAAACTTCTCCTCATGAGTCTCTGGGCCTATCAAGCTGAAACTTGGCAGGGGTGTATCATGGGTGCTCTAAGCTCTAATAAACGACTGAATTAGATGAAAAACTATTGTTGCCATGGGAAAAGGTCGAATATGAGGAATGTCTTTAAAATCTTAAGAGCCCCAGGTTTCGAATTTTGCATTTGGCATAGTCTGCTGATCATCTGATAAAGCTGTTAAAAATGCGCCTCAAGTCTCATTTTGGCTCCACCCTTTCTTGGACAGAAACATTGAAGGGAAGGGAAAATGTTCTTGTGAAAACCAATTGGGCCTTAAAGTTCCAAATCTTACATGTGACCTTGTCCAGGGAATCTTGTCGAGGTCAAATGGCTTCATATTTTGCATGTGGTTTTGTTAGCTTTATATAAAATTAGAGGCCTACGAGGGCATGAAACGCTCTACTGGGTATCAACTTTTCCGTTAAAGAAATCTGATATTTAAGGAAGAATTCATGAAATAAATAGCACTTGGACTTAATCCCCTTTATTTTTTGAGCATCAATCTTCAAGGCATATATTCCCGTGTTCATCTTCATTTCCAAAATGAACTTTCCTTACGACCCTACAATTGTTCTGTGAAATTCGAAAGACAATCTGATAATATTTTTTCAACTTCATCACATTAACAATAATGGTTTTAATGATAATCTGTAAGGTGCATTTTCCTGTGTTTCACATGCCATAATTATTCCTTGCATCTTTGAAGAGAATCCGCTAAAAAAATGCTGACTATATTGTGTTATTTCAAAAGATTCTCACAAGGCCCCTTCTCCCGTAATACTTTTCTATGGTTTAATCATTCTGTGAAAGTTTAAGGTGAATCCGATGAAATATATGGACATTATATTAAATAGAATATTAAACGAAAAAAAAAAAAAAAAAAAAAAAAAAATCATTTGGCCCCTTTTCACATGATACTTGACGGGTTGTACCCAAATCTGGAAGAACCATCCTTGTGATTTTACAACTTTCAAAATGCGGTGAAATCTAGGGACATCATTGAATTATCTAGACTATTTAAGAAAGATTCTCATAATGCCCCGTTTCATGCGATACTTGTCAAATTAGATCCACTGTCAAATTTAACAGTTGTAGTGATGGAACAATCAATCTGTGTAAATTGTGGTGTCTATTGTGTTAATGAGTTTATAGTGGAATTTTAATATGGCCCCTTTTCCCATGATAATTTACAGACCATATTTCAAAAGGAACAATTCTAATAAAGCCACAACAATTCAGTATAAGTTTAAAGAGAATCAATAAAAACAGTTGATTGAATTGTGTCAAGAATTTTTTGTAAAGAGATTTCCATAAGACCCCTTTTGTCGTGAAACTTAACAAATCAGACCGAATTTACAAAGGAAAAACCCTGATGATAGTTTGTTTGAAGAAAAGGATATGTGATAATGACGTTTCTGTAACAAAATTTTCATAAGGCACCTGTTCTTGTGTCGCTTAAGCAATCAGACCAAATCTACAAATTAACAATCTAAATGATAGAATAATCATTTTATAAAAGTTTGAAGAGATTTTGATTTGGTTATAATTTTTCATACAGCCTCTTTTCCTGTGATTATAGACAGATCAGTCCCAGTTTGGAAAGAAACAATCCAAATGATGTTACAAACATTGAATAGAATCAGATTAAAACTGAATTATGTTAAAGATGATTTTTAAATGAAATAAATGTAATTTCCCCTTTCATGTGATATTTTTCTGATCAGATAGAATTTGTACAGAAAAAATTCTAATGATGATACTTTAATTCTGTGAACAATTGAAAAGAATCTGATGAAACGTTTGACTTTACAATGAATTTAAAATTAAATTTTCATATGGCACCTTCCTGTGATGCTTGAAAGATCAGGTTCTTATGCAATCACCAAGGATCGGTATTATTGTGCAATTATTAAAGAAAATCCTATGGGAGCTCTAGACTTGGAAACAAGGATTTTAAAATGAACTTTTCATACGGCCCCCTTTTTCCCCTGTTTCTTATCAGTTCAGACTCCATTTTGAAAACAATGATCCTCTTAAACTTACATTCATTTTTGAAAGTTAAAAAAACTGATCAAAGCATTGGGATTTATTGCCTAAATGAGGATTTTTAATAAAATTTTCATATAGCCCCTTTTCCCATGTTACTTGATGGATCAGAGAACTGTCCTTGCAATATTATAAGGATTCTTTGAGAATATAAAAACAATACAATGAAATCCGTTGACTTCATTCCTTTAAACTATTTTTTTAAATCAAATTTTCATAAAGCCATTTTTTCTTTTTTGACGAATCAGACAAAATTTGGAAAGGAACAATCCTTACGATGGTACAATCATTCTGTAAATGTTTGAAGCGAGTCCGATGAATTCTATAGACTCTAGACTATCAACAAGGACTTTCCTAAGGCTCCCTTTCCCGTGATACTTGAAGGGTAAGATAGTGATGGTACAACCATTCTGAGAATATCTGAAGAGAGACCAATGATAACTGTGGATTGTCATTTTTGACTAATTAGGATTGTGTTGTTTTGTAATGTTTTTAAGGCGAGTATTCAATTCTTTTGTTAGACGTAACTACACCTTCTTCGATTACAGTCACTAAATGATTTGCGTCTTATACAATTGCACACAGATCTCATTGAAATACAGATTTAATTTGTTTTTTGGAGAGAAACCTAAAATGTTTTCAAAGTAATAGAAAATAAATTTGTTTCGTCTGTCTTCATGTGAAGTCAATTTATTACATCAAGCTATAAAAAAGGCTTTCAATCACCCATGATTAGTGGAAATTTCAAGGTAGACTTACATTTTGTTCTACGTTAGTATAGGGATTTATACATCGCAACGCGACGAATCTTTAATATCTTTCTGTATTACAACTTTTTAGGCCTGTCTAAATTCAAACGTTTTGCAACGTCACTTTTAAATCAATTTCATTGAAAAGAATTTCATTTAGTAGGTTAAAAAATGTTGTTGAAATGTTCTCTCGATTAAAAGACATAGAGGCGTGAAAACAGGGATTGGGCAGGCGAGGGTAAAAGGGCGCATTCAGTCTAATTGTTTAATGGAAGCTTTAAGGATTACTCCGAGTCAATCATGTGTCCTAGGTCGTCCGCACCCCTCTCAATCGCCCCCCCTCTCTCCATCTCACTCCTTGCAAATGTTTCTTAGGTGACCCTTATCCATAATTTTACGTAGAATTTTGATTTGTCGATAAATTTTAGAGTTGCATTTATTGGGTTTTTTCTAAGTCTTTAGACTTTTTCTCATTGGTAATAAAGACCCCTTATCAAATCTAAGTTTATGGTTAAAGAAACAACAACAACAAAAACATGCTTGCTCGGTATTTACGTCTTCTGACCCCAACAAGACTGGAAGATTGAAGAAATCAATCGGCGCTAGAGTGTAAACTGTTTCAGTCTTAAGTATAAAACAAACATCAAATGATAGTATTAGTGAATACACAACTTTTGAGTTTTCTCTAAGTTCAACAAGTGTAATCTGCCTCTGGAGGCTTAACAACTAAATCCATTGAATGCCTATGTCCACAAGAAGTAGTTCTTACGTATTCAAGGAATTTTGCAAACTTTTACAAATTGTAGAGAACCCTTTCAAAAGCATACTTTTCAACCCATTCCCACTTAGTTCCGTTTTTGAGCATCACAAGAAACCTTTGGACAAAATTGTGGACAAGAAGTGGACAGGAACTTGCCTGTTACAAGTAATTTCTTCATTGTCCACATTTCTTTCTACCAAACAAGGGAAAGATTTTCTGAATTTAACCTACTTGAAATAGTTGTCTGCAACATCTTTCAATTTGAATCAGTCTCAGATTTTGTCATGTTGTCATGAGTAAACTCCTGGATTACTTTAACCTTGTTTTTTATCATGATAATCTTTTGCAAAGAAGATTACTTAACAAGACTATGCTTAACTAGCTTCCAGTACTCTCAGTATTTTGATTTTTAACAAATTCATACCTTTGACACAGGACAAGTTTTTTTATTTCTAAGTTAAATTTCAAAACCAATCCTGGTGAATCTAACTTATCTTAGGGCCAAAAAGTGTGCTTCTTTTGTGAATGAAAACGGCTTCTGGTGGTGATCGCGCAACATCGGCCATAGAACAAGTAGGTCATTTGATATTACAAAACATTACAAACTTCCGCGATTTATGAATCATTGTAATTTATATTAATTTATTTATTTCTCTCGTTAATCATTTTTTGTTCTTTTGCATTTTAAAGACATCATAAATGTTTTACAATAGTGATGCTATCATACTTTGCAATATGAAAAATAAAGTGGTCAGAAAATAAACCCTTTCTCCAAAATCTACTTCAGTTCAATTACTTTCAACTACACGCGAATTCCCGCGATGCGCAATTAAATCAACGAGTTCATTTGTATGTGCTTCTGGGTAATCAGAGAACAATTGCCATCATATGCATAATTTTAGCGCATGGCTATCTACCACCAAGGTAAACCCAAATAATGTTGTAAATCACAACCGGACCACTCAAAGCTTTATCGGACTTGAGTCACTCTCGTAGTAGACTAACGTATGTTTTCTTATAAACGTAATCGGTATAGGAATACTTCAGTTCCAGTATTTTGTACATAACTTCGTGAATAGGCAAAAGCTAAGGCTTCGATGTCTTTTTTCGGTTTATATATTTGTTGGTTTGGTAGAGGCTTAAGTACTCGGTGTTGATTAAGTAAAAGTACATATAAATCCGAGCCTTTAACCAATTTCCAACCGTCTAAAATAATAATGAAACCATTCACATCGGGAAAAAATCGTCGGGGTACCTCTATATCTATTCCCTTTTTTCACCACAAAAGAGCATTGGTCATTTATATCTACATCTATAATGTTCTGGCCACACTCAACATGTTATTCATAACTGCAAGTGGGGTGCGAAAACAGAAAGAGCAAAACTGTTGCGGGAAGTATGTACAGAGAGGCTTACAACGTCGCAAGGTAGTCTATGTAAAGTTTTGGGAAGTTAGATTTTAAAAGTCTCAACAGTGCCAGCTGACGGTATGTCAATTGTCCAACGATATATGTCCGAGTTAACATGTCCGACTTTGAAACATCTTAATTCTTTAAGTTCTTTAAGCATCGGTTAATGCAAATAACGACTGACTTGATAATGGCGTTATTGATTCTTCATGGAATCTATAAATAAGATAATTTTCGGTGCATTCGACATATAACGAGTTTATTCGGTGAATTTCGGCTTCGATAAGGTTTTAATTGGTAGAGTAATTTGGCGTCTTGTAACGCGAAGTATTTGGCATTTTTTCTCCTTTTTTTAGGGTTATGAACTGTCTTTATATCTCAAAATCAGCTTTACCACCTTCATTCAATTGTCTCAAAGCATTACATTTGCATTTGTTGTCTACAATTTGATATAAAGGCTCTGATACCATGGCATCTTTGCAAGATCAAAGGGCTTGTCTAAGCATCTTCTGTACCAGTCTAAACATTTGTTATCGTTTTATGGCCTAACTTGGAAAGAAATCGTTTTCTTTCTTCTGGTAATACCCGTCTCTCTGGTTAATTAGTTGATTTTTTTATTTCTATGTAGTCTATGTTGCTGAATCTCTGGGTATGGTATCTTTATAGGGGATGCAATTTAGACGCAACCTACTAGATTACAATTAAAGCTCTCCGAAAGCGAGTTTTTGATTTCGCTGCTGTTAGCTTGTTATTGGATGTCGGAATAAGTTTTGTCCATATCATCGCTGATTACGACCCATTCTTCATTTCACAGGGGGTATTCTATATGGTGTTTGTTTGTCCATGCTAGGTGTCATGTCAAACTCCACAAAGACTAAACCAAGGTCTTGTATGCCTGAAATGACAGATGTTCGAGGACTTTCGAAGACTGGTTCGTGACCAGGAGGTTTGGGTGCCGTGGTTCCTTGTTGGTTTTTCAATCAATTGTATCGGGCTGTAATGATAAGGACAGTCAGTAAATTTTGATTGGCTTAACATCTTGTTTATTGGTTCCACCCAGGCATGTTGATGTCGCCCTATTAAAATGGTTGTTTCTTTAACACTGGTTGGAATATTTTGTTATCATAAATTAACGGATCAAACCATGTTTCTATTGCTATTACTCTATCTCACTTTGATTAGTTGGTTGATTGTGGTTTAATGCCACTTTTAACAGTATTTCAGTCATATCGCGGCGGCTGGAGGCCCTAACAACGGATTCCTTGTTTTTCTAACACCAGTACTACCACTACATCCTTTCCTAGCCTCCTGCTGCTATCCCACTTAGGTTAACAATAAACCGCCCATTGGTGAGAAACAAACGTCGGATATGTTGATATGTGCCGCCGCCGGGGATCGAACCCATGCCATCCCATGATTCAAGATTGGGAGTCTGACGTGCTACCGACTGCGCTTTGACGGCGGCTTATCTTACTCTGAACAATCTAAGATATTTTGATAGCATTTGTTATTGCGAATTAATATTGGTGGTCTTTTTCTTGAGCTTGTCTTTGTTTCCGAGTTTCTCTCTGGAGTTTATGCATGTTGCGGTTCGATACGTTGCTTTGTGCCAGTCTATTGCAACATCGAAAAATGGCTAAATGGGTTTTCAGAGCAGATCGGGTGAAAGTCAAAGCAAACTGTACTTTAAATCTGGCAGTTACAAATAAAAAAGTCACATCTAATAGCACTGTCCTCATGTAGAAGGTATGTATCGGTGTCAAATAATTGGCAGTCTGTGTTCACATATATCCACACACTATTGCCCTATGGTCCATGTCACGGGTTGAGCATTTATACCACATGGGTAGATGATACTGTTGTTGTTTGTTCGTCCAGAACTACTTCTCAATATTGTTTGAGATAGGTATTAGGAAAATTGTAATATATAGAAGGAGACTTTTTCGATTTAAACTATTTCTCTTCTTTTATGTGGCTTCCCGTACAATATACATGTATTGTCTAAAATTTTACATTCTTATACTGCTTGCGAAGACATAGTAGGTGTTGGTGTGCTTTATTTCCTAGGGAGCAAAAATTTTAAACAAATAGAAGGTGAAAACCAAATATAGGAGGAAAACAATCTCAAGTGGGAATCTTTGTATGCAAATCGGCCGCCTTATATAAAAACGGGAACGCTTCCTAATTTTGCGAAAAATCTATCAAAACTGATGTTGGTCAGATAAGTTACCAATGTCTATTGATCAAACTTCAGTTGGTGTACTCTGCGTTGATATCGATGTTTAAATAGTGCCGTCAAGAAATACTTAAAAAGGGAAAGAAAAAAATATCGGACTCGGAGATAAATTTGCGCTGTAGCGCATGCGTTTGCACGTATACTTTAAAAAGGTTTGGTAATTTACTATGTCCAATTCTCTTTATATTTGGAATTACTAGATATATATTTTACCCTTTTCTATCCAAGAGAACCATGATTGTCCTTTTTCGCTAACATAAGTCTCCTTGTGAAAAAGTAAATCTTAACCAAATTAGGGTACTCGAGCAAAAATTCATTGTCGCAAGATTTTTTTAAACATCTCTTTATTGCGAAGCCAATCTGAAACATGGTAGAAATATTCTTACAACTTATGAAAATTGTCATAAAAAATCTTTAATTATTGTTGCACATTAGAATGTGACAATATGTTTCCCTTTTCCACCATACAACAACAATGACGAAACGCTGCTAATATGCAGGAGGTCACATGAAGATATTTGGTGAAAATATCATCAAAAATTGTGAAGAATTGAAGGACATGTTGCGTACACAAGATAAAGTTAAGTCCCGACGATTCGTCTAGGACGCGACTTGCTTGAGACAAAAAGTAAAGGAGTCGCGTGACGAAAGAGTTCAATCAGTGTATTACAAATAAAGCTTATCTTTATCGACATTCGATGTTATTTCCGCTTGGCGCAGTGGTAAGAGCATTCGTTAACCTTGCGAAAGAACTTTGGTTTGATTCCTTCTATAATCATTTGCTTTTATAATTCTAATGTTTTGACCTACCTTGCATTTACTCTCCGGACCACTATTAAAATCCGATGTAGTTGTATATCGCGTAATTTGTCGTTTGTTTTATTTTTCAAATGTTGAAAATTTGTATCAGCGTAGAATAAAAGATAAATTGTGTAGGTATTTATCATTGTGTACCCTATCTCCTTAAATTATCATTATTCAGTAAACTTTCTACTTGTGATTTATACTAAAGATTGCGTTAATAATGTAACTATCATAAACTAAAAAAAAAAACGGCATTAAAAAAAACTGTAAAATGGATATAAATTTTATTGACTATTTAAAGCATTAAAAAATGTAACAACCAGGTTTCACAAAACATTGCTTATATCTCAGTACCAATGTCGCTGGGTTCGATCCCTGGAAGCGGCACTTATTCTTTGCGATATTTGTCTCCTAAAATTGGTGGATAATCGAAAACCTTAGTGGGATAGCAGCTAGAGTTTAGGAAAGGATGAAATGGTAGTACTTGTGCGAGATATACGAGGTATCCACTATTAGTTTCTCCAGTCGCTGCGCTATGACTAAAAAATTGTTAAAAGCCGCGTTTTCCCCATTCAAACAAACTTTAAATCAATATGTGACCTCAGGTTTTAAGTTATGTAATACTAGAGGATTATTATACGGCCGTTTGGGATTTCTGAAATATGGCCATACAAGGTTTGAATGATTGATTCTACAAATTTGTTTCCCTATAAAATTTTCAAGGGACTTTCACAAAGTTCGAATCAAGATCTTTGGTAATGTTAAAGAATATCAGTTCTAATTAACATTTCGGCAAATAGAGTTCACCAGGATGGACATCCCATGATGTGAATTTTTTTGTTTTTGTTTTAAAGTTTCTTTTTACCTAGATTTCAAATGGTCCAATTCTTTAGTCACGAACAATTACTATGCTTGCAGCACTTTGATTACTTAAACATTAATCAGGTACTATTTTCAATTCTCTTTCTCTTATGCGCTGTGTGATGGTTTTGTTTTATTTCATAGCGTTGTGTACGTCATTAATCCGTCCGTCTGTGAAACTTTTGAGCTCGTCTGTACGCGAAGTTCTCAGATCGATCCATTGTAATCGTATAAGTTTAATATTACTTCCGGCGTCGTGTATCGTTGTCACGGCGAGTGCTTTGAAACAATTTGATATTTCTCCTTCTAAACTAGAGGGGCAGTATTTATGACATCTGGAAAGGATTTTCCTTTGGGTGAAGAGTGGACAATTTCTACGTTAGTTCATGTGATGCTCCTGGGCTATAAGTTGGGCTCCACTTGTTCTACATAGAAGCAAACAGATAGATAATTTCAAAGAAATTCAAATCCAAAAGCAAGAAGTCATAAAGTAATAGACTACTACGATACCTTGTAGCATTACCAAAGTGAAGTTTACTAAGTTTTCTTCCCCAAACTCTTTCGTGTACTGTTTCAGAGGTCGTATATTGGCTCTACGAAACAAAGAAGTTAAAGCTAGAAATTAACTTCATTTCATGGTCTGTTAACGACTTTACAACACTTTAACTACGGTTATCGAGTTACAAGTTAACGGAATGAAAGGTATTCTATTGTCAAAGCAGAAATCTAAAGCACCTTTGGGAATTTAGCATCTTCTCTTTAAAGTTTTTATTTATTTGATTTGAAATATTCTTACTGTATTGGGGCACCATATTAAACAACAACGAACAAGTACAACGTTTAGTATGTAACACTTATAATAATCATACTGAAAAATAACATAATTTTAACCTCTCAGGGGATTTGACTTCGTTAATTCATACTTTCATAAAACAACTAATTGATTATAGGCAAACATGCATGGTAACTCAGTACTTTAAGTGTTTGATCTGTATAGAATGCATTCCTCGGTAAGAATTACCTAATACTTGTTTTTGAAAATTCATCCAGATGAGTTGCCTTAATCAAAGTATCAAACAACCATATAAATCCTTTTGAAATTAGTGTCGGTAAAAATGAAAGATATTAAGAAAATCCTCCAGCAAATACGTCTGGCAAATGTCCCTGATTAATCGCTTATAAACTTGGAATGCTAAAAAGCTTTAATTCCAACCATACACTATTTCTAATGGATCTAATTTGAAAAGATACTCACAATAACAAAAAAAACTTTTGCGCATTCACACCGTTTCTTATTCGGACACGCCACGACCAAGGGGACGCTAGTTATTGCTTTTAAAAGCAACCAGTATAAGACTGGAATTATGTATGCCGTGTCCAAGGACATGCCAATGTGATCAGTGTTAAGTCTAGGAATCGAGCAACAACCTTCCATGTATCTTCGAATAATTAGTCTGCCGTCCTGCCAACTACCTAACATTGGACTCCCTCGTGTTTATTGTTAAGGTGTGTGTTCTGTCCTTCCTCATCGCTGTTTATTTATGAATTAAAAGCAATAAAATTTGCGTTTAAGTACATGTAAATTGTAATGCCTTTCCCTTAAAAACCTATTAGTTGACAGATCCCCGGCCACGCTAACTAACCTCTAAAAGGAAATTCAACTTAGATATTGAACAGCAATTATTTGCTTAATTTATGACAAGTGTTTTATATTGTCAATATAAAATGGTTGGTGACCTTTACGTCGTACCTACACGCCGTTTAAGTCGCCAAAATAAATAAAATGCCTGCCATATATCATGGAGCTCATATTTCCTTCCCAGTCTAAAGGAATGATTTGATTGGTCAATCTGTTTTTATTTACAATAAACATCCGTAAATTGGTGAGGAATTTAGTATTTGAAATAAAAAGGGTCTTCGAGAAAGGACTTTAGCTTAATAAAATCAAACATTGAGTATCTTGTAAACACCCATGTACGCGAAAAGGGCTGAATTTCTGAAATTGACCTCATTTTGATATCAACCTAAAAAGCAACCAAATTAACGTTTAATCCAGAAACATTATTCAGCCATAGCCCTGTCCTACTGTTAAGCATGATAACATCACTAGTGTAAACCATTTATGATACACTGCAATCGCAAAAGAGCCCCATGCAGTTGATAAGAGATCAGATCTAACCAAATGTATATTCCAATGATTTAATAAAGATGCGGTAATTTGTTATATTCTTAAATATTTCATGAACTTCTTTTGTTCTTGTGCGAGTGCTGCGTGCTCGACACCGGAGTCCAGATCTGGTCACTATATTCATGCCATTACTACTTGATGATTCCAAATTCTGCAAGTTCTACGATTACGACAACAACTGTATATAAGTGAAAATCTGCACTTCAAAACCAAGGAGTCAACTTTTTACAGCAAACGTAATTATCAAAATAAAGTTTTCGTGGGTTTTGCTTTCTTCGGATAAACATGCCTATTTACTTACTTATAATTTCTACCCTAACGAAATTAAAAATCCATTTTGGTGTTTCAGTTTTATTCTGTACAGTTCTAGTTTGTAAACATCGAACGACCTTCATTATATAACCTTCATTATATAAACTTAAGCAAATGCGTACTTATTTGACAATAAAAATGAATCAATTGTAAAAGTTAAAGCCCGCATTTTTGTTTGCGAAGTAGCAGTGGTGAGTCAAGTCAAATTAGCAAATTCTTTTTCTCAACCTAAAACTTTTTTCAAGGGAATGAGACAACCTAAAATTATACCTGCATAAGGTATGAACTTTAGGGCGTTTGAAAAATACGCCCCCAATTCATACGAAGAAAAATCGGTGTAATCGGCACATGAGGTATCGTTGAAATAAAGTTCTTATAAAACCTAATCAAGTTACATATATAGATAATATTTTCTCATAAGCAAAAACCCTGAAACGCTAGGAAATTACGCAAAATGTCGAGAGAAATATTTTGCTATCATTTTAAGAATAAATACAAGAACGCTTTTCCTATAGGAATATTTTCTTCAACTCAGCAAAATTTTCCCCACCAAACATTATGTACTATTAAAATGTATAATGTTCAAATTGAAGTTTGTCATAATATCGTTTCAATTTAAGTTTAAATTCATTATGTTTCGCATGATGAACTTGTCTCTGCAGTTTTAATTAGAATTATGATCTTTCACGGGATAAGAGACCATCTTAAAATAGCAAAAGTCTCGACAGTAATAAGACAGTGCTGAAGTCTAAAGCTACATGATGTTAATTTAGCCATTCAGAGTTGTAAAATTGACTTTTATCCTTTAATGATTTAATTATTAGTATGGTCTATCAAAAACGAGCATTCTAATTGGCCGAATAAAACATTCATACCCCACGTACAAAATTTTGAGCACGCAGCTATTTTGTATACTTGCACAAACAATAGTTCCATATAAATTTACCAAAATTTGTAAAATATTTGCTATTATCGCTTGATGCCATTAAATTAAAAGAAACGAAGAGAATAGTTGTCGTTTTCTCAAAGATATGAAACGAAAAAACATATCACACTTATGTATTAATCTGCTTCGAGTTTTCATACAATGTGATGAGTTTTTTGTTTCATACCTCCATGAAAACAAAACAAAAATATCTCTTCATATCTTAAAAGTTAATGAATATTCTTTTAGAGATTGTAGTTTTGATGTGCCTCTGCCTGATCGTACATCCTTTTTAAGTACTTGTTTTACAATTATTTTTATGTCTCGGTCCACATATAACGGGAAAGTCTTTTCGACTATCTGAATAGTTTACTCTGAATGTATCTGAAATATAAACATAAATGAGAACAGAATTTGTAATAAGTACATTATTGGGCGGCAAAATTTTAGACTGGTCCAAATTTAGAGAAATTGCAGACGAAAATTAAACAATTATTAATTTTTAGGGTTTTTGGAATATCTGTTTCAACTTTCTTGATAGAAAACAATTTGGAGAATGACGAAATTGCTTGTCGCAGGCATTTCCTTCATTGTACACAATATTTTCCTATTTTTTCCATTAAAAGCGTTAAAGCGTCATTGTTTTGAAATGGGTTAAACATATGTTTTCAATCTTCACTTTACAAGTTCAACGCCTTTACTATCTGATAACAGATATTGGCATTAGACTGTTCTTTAAAATCTGATAAATGACATTGGTATTAGGTTATTCTTTACTATCTGATAACTAATATTGGTATTAGGTTTTTCTTTATAATCTGATAAGTGATATTAGAATTTGGTTGTTCTTTATAATCTGATAACTGGTTATGTTATTAGGTGTTCTTTATAATCTGATAACTTAAATTGGTATTGGGCTGTTCGTTACCATCTGATAACTAATATTTGTATTAGTTTGTTTTTACTAACTGTTAACTTATATTGGTATAAGGTTGTCTTAACTATTTGATGACTGATATTGGTATAACGTTTTTTCCTTACAAACTGATAGCTTATACTGGTATTAATTTGTTCTTTACTATCTGATAACTAATAGTGGTATTAGTTTGTTCATAACTATCTGATAACTAATATTTTTATTATGTTGTTCTGTACCCTCTGATAACCGATTTTGGTATAACGTTGTTCTTTACAATCTGATAACTGATATTGGTATTAGTTTGTTCTTTGCTGCCTGATAACAGAAATTGGTATTAGGTCTACAGTGAAGTGTACAAACGATTTTTTTTCTGTTACACGAGAAGTGTTTTTTCTTTTTATTATTTTTAAGAAACTCCACATGTATATCTTAAAGCCATATCTTCCCCCAAGACACACTACAAAATTAACAATAAAAACGTACCCCAGGCCCAAAAGCATGAATAAATATGACGATTGAATTGATAAAATCCAAAAAATTCTAAGCTGCATGCCTACAATTCATGATAAAAGTGTCGATGCTTTAAATTGTAACCCACCACAATTTGTTTACATCAAATTATGACTTCAATGATGACGTTTTCACTTTCGCTAGTCATTCAAACAAATAGCTAGGTCACGATGATTAGCAGAATTGTTCGTAAAGTTTAGTCATCAGCACCTGTGCATATAATAGTCAATGCCGAAGAATAGCGAAGATTTCCGACGACGAATCGGGACCATTTGAATTGAAATCGACAAGAAAAACATAGGATACTCTTTCTAGAGAATATGAATCATACACAGCTTATGAATATCGATATTAAAAAGGCCCTTGTTTGCTTTAGTGACCAAATAAACGATAGATTATTTCAACCATTTTTCTTCCTTTTTCTTTCGGAGGGCAGATATGACTTATGAGATTTAAGGTATTCTAAGTTATTATTTGAATGATCAATGCAAATGAATAGTGGACCAGATAAAAACCATTTCAGATACGGAAGTGAACAGTTTCGTAACGAGTTAGTCTTTGCACTTTGTGTCATTTGACCAGAGTGAATGCTTCGCTGTTATCAGATATTCTCCTTAAAAAAGTAAACCATATTTAGTAAATCTCTAGTCCGCCTTTATATTTACTCAATAGTAGATTCATTGTCTGTTTCCACTATGTTGCTGCCACTGTCACCATTACGAAATACAATTTAAGCCATGTTTAAGACGTACGTGTCCTAGCCCAGAGATGGGGAAACTAGAAATGAAGAATTGTCCAGATAGATACCCAACTTTATTCACAGCAAGGTATGTTATTTATATAGGCAGTCGCTTGTAGGTGTCAAATCGTAAGAAGATTATAACAAATAATAACAATATAAACTCCTTCTTCAGAGACCATGTCAAAGCACTGATGAAACTAGATTTAATGTTTGACATTTGTAATGCAGGAATTGGCTCCTGAAGCGAGCTTTGAATACGAAGGTTTACATGGTAATTGTGATGATTTGCCTCATTTAATGTTAGGGGGAAGAGACTTCACAAAGACAGCACTTTTCTTTCTACCTTATGCAGATATTCACAATAGCGCAGAAAGTCTAGCCACTGTACCTTCAATGCGTTTTCAAATGCAGCTTCTACTGCTTCTTCGAAAGAATTCTGTATTGAAATTTGTATAGAAACGTTTGCGTAACTCCTAAATATTAGACTGTTTGTTGTTTACTGCATTTGCATGGCGTTAATGACATAAGATTAAGCAACTGATAGAAGCCAGTTTGCTCGCTATGCTTCACACATCGACCTCTTCAAATTACGCATCAGATATTGAAGAGATAATGAAGCCCTTGCCCAAAAAATGGTTGCTTTGTCTGACAACAAGATGACATTTCTTGTAAATATGAGCAGCAGCGAATTAAGGAACAATACATTCCACCATGTTCTGGTGTAATAACCAGCTTTTTGTCCTTTCTGAATTGCTTACAAATTTGAAAATACCCATCATATCTATAAATTTTATTCAAGGTTTTATATTCCTGTAACATTATGTAATTCTCTAAACTTAGTATAAGCGTCGAAACTCTCATGTAAAGTTCGATTTTCCTTCCTTGACTCTGTCGCCAAATCAACAGAGTATATGAATGCGAGTACACGAATAACGACTGTAAACGTTCAACGACTTAACTTCAATCCGTTAAGTCTAAAAAATGATCCTTAATGAAGATTAAGTGTCGCCTTCATTATATGAATATACGGCGTGTGGGAATATTTTCTGTACTTTTGAAGTATCTAGTGCATCATTTACGAGTAAACTGGCCCTAAGCATATTAGTAACACTATTAGGTGCATATAAAAAGCAACCAACTCTTGCAAATCACTGTTAAGAATTAGTGACCGATACAACAAGTAAGCCCATCTCTGTATGGAGGCTTTCATGTAAAGTTGTTGGTCGGTAGATACCGGTATTTTAGATACAACAATGAGTAATGACTATGCGCGTTCAACTAGTTTACTTCAATCCGTTAAGTCTAAAAAAATCCTTTAAAAAAAGGATTCTTAGAGATGCTATCAACCGAATTGCTTTCTTTATTTTCGCCTTCATTATATGAATATACAGCCTGCGGAAATATTTTCTATACCGTTGAAGTATCTAGTTCATCATTTGCATCATAATAAAGTGCTGAAAATATGTCACGTCTCTTGGATTCATATCGAATATTGGTAGGAAAATAGTGAATGCTGAATGGCTACCAGTGTGAACAGATTGCCCAAATCGATACCAGCTCGGGCATTCTAACCTGAGGGGTCGAGCACTTATATAAAGAAACTCGGAATTGATCGTAAATACTAAATCTTTTTCATCACTTCCAAGTTGTAAAGTCTCGGGCTGTTGAAAATGTTATAAGATTTGATTTAATATTTACTTTGCAGATTTTTTAAAGGAATTATGTGAGGTATAGACTCAAGGACATGGCCTTGCACACAGAACACTGGGCGTGATGGCAGATATTATTCCCATATCATGAAAAGTATAATTACCGTCATTTGTAGCAAGACTATGATCTACACTGTTCACTATAAATTGTGACAACTTTATTGTTTTTAAACCATTTTCTATTTCGAAGCTACACAACCACCGAGTTTCGGAATATCGGCGTAAGAACAAAATCCTAGACTATGTAAAGTTGCTTTGAACTAAAGCTGTAATGCGTTACCTTATTTGAATGGAAGATTCGCCCCTCTCGTACCTGACTGTTGGGTGATACTCTGAGATAAAACTTCACCTTATAATCGAATGGTTGCAATAAAAATGTTTAGAAAAAGAATGAACTCGGTGGTACAACACCTTTGTTGGAATCAACGGGCAACTATCATTTGGGTCTGTGTTTTGTAAGGTCTATGTATGAATCGTTTGTAAGATCTATGTTCCGCATAGCCTCCATAATCAACCTGGCTTCAGTTTTAACTGAAACTATTTTCTCAGAAAATTCACTGTATTCTCTTGCTTATTTATAAGATAAGTGTAAAACTGAATCTGTGCTATATTCTAAAGTTATAACATTCTGTTTCCATTTTAACTCCAGTTCACACAGAAAATGTTGGTTATGAGCGGTCAGACCTAGATCTTTGACAATTGATAGCAGAATTTCTTTAAAGAGAAATGTGATTTATTTGGAATCAGTTGTCATTCTTTACAAAATAGCCTCCAGCATCTCAGAAAAAACTGTCACCGAGACTTTTTAGCATAATTCCATAAAATCTAGTGCTTAAGTGCAGTTTAAGTCTCCGATCAATTTTAAAGATAAAAATAAAATAGTCGCTATTCAAAATGTTCACTCATATCAGAAACATAGACAAGATTTATATCTAGGAAACATAATGGCGAGATTTTACATATTTTATAGATACCTTCACAAATATTATCAATTCATTTTATATTTCATTTCTTCAAAATGACAAAAATATCAAAAAGGCCACCTTTAGCGCTAGAATTAAATGTTTGGCATAGATCTCAGAAATTGTATCACCGAATTTTGGTTGATAATTTTGGTTGATAAATGTTTGGCATAGATCTCAGAAATTGTATCACCGAATTTTGGTTAAATATTTCAGTATGAGTCATTTATTTCATTTTTTAATTAAAAAAAATATAATTAAAGAAGCATTTCTTTTTCAAAATCGCCAGAAAAAGAGGGTCAGGTTTAGATTTCCGTGGCTGTAAAGATGATGTTTATAGTTTATGACATGTTCACTGTCAGTCATTGAGAAAAACTAGGGAAAAAAAAAAAACTGATAAAAAGGAAGCGGAATATAAAATGTCCGCTGTTTTCAATATGCTATCAACATGAGTCGTCTGATCTCTATATTTGAAATCATTCGATAGATTTTCATAATCTTGACTAGAAATATTAATTGTGGGAGATTTATCCAATGACCACTTCTCATGTAGAACCCGGGATATCCCTGTTTTTACAGGAGGTATAGACAAAGACCAGTCTGCACATTAGTGCAGCCTGATCTTAGTCTACACCATCAGCTTGTCTCCTATAAACCAGAGTTGTTTTCAAAATTACTATTGCACTATAAGCTGCATTTCAATACTTTCAGCCCTTTGATTTAAATGAGATTATTGAAAAGGATTGTATGCAGCATGACTAGGTTAACAAGAGCCATGTCGGACATGGCCATCCCCCGCCGTAAAAGCCTGGTAGTAAACTGAAGCCAGGATTTAGGCTTCTTGTGCACTGTATTTCTTCTCAATGAGTTCGTCAATAGCTATTATAATTTCAGAGATATGCTCAGGACAAAATCTAAGTCTTTAAAACAACAAAGCGCGATAACTCCAAAATTATGCAAACAAGAGTTTTGATTCTTGCGCACTGCACTTCTCCTCAACGAGATCTATCCACCTATGAAGTTTCAAGTTAATAGCTATTTTACTATCAGAGATATGCTCCGGACAAGTTAAGTGACGGAAGGACGGAATGACGGAATGACGGACGGAGACCATTACTATATCCCCTTCGCCGAAACGGCGGGGGATAATAAAGAAAGGTTGATAGCATCTCTAAGAATCCTTTGAAGTTTTTTCATCTTTTATGCATAGTTTTCCTTAACAATGAACATATGTTGTGAGATCAGTAAAATTAAGATGTACATTTATTGTTAAAATTTCTTATCACAACATAATCTAACTTTTAGTTTCGTCTATCAAAAACGGGTGTTCTGATAGATCGAAAAAATTATTCATACCTCCATGAGCGAAAATTTAAGCACACAGTCATTTTTTTGCTTCCGCACAAAAGAGTTCCATAAAAAAAGTATCAACATTTGTAAAGTTTTATCTTTTTTCGCTCGATGCTATTTAATTATAAGAAATGAAGTGAAAATTGTTGTTTTTTTTTGTGGAGTTATGAAACGAAATACCTAAATACAATTTTGTATGATCCGATTCACGTATCCATACGGTATGGTTAGTTCTTTCGGTTCATACCTCAATGATAACAAAACAAAAAAAAAAATAAAATATTTTCTTCATGTCTCAAATAAACGTTTTTTATTTATTTATTTGTGTGTATAGATTGGTGCGTTTTATTCTCGCAATCTTCCGTTGAAGTTTCGCCGTATCGTATTTTATCTGTCCCTCCGGAGATAAATCTAACAAACCACTTTAGCAAAGTTGACATTTTTTTAATCCCCCGTTCTATACATATTTTTACAAAGGGCTCTGCAGTACTTGCTACAGTAGTTGGCAATTATTCAAATTCTCACAATACTTCACTATACATGGAGCATCGACAAATTTATATTGAACACAATGTTCAACGAAATTTCCTTAATTCGGGACAGTCTAATATGGTGAGATATTTCAAACCCCATCACGAAACATAATATAGTCCTGTCAGAAAACCACTAGCAGATATGAATACAGTGCATCGGTCGTCTGCCATTGCGCACAACAAAATAATTTTAGACTTCTGGCAACAGCAAGACTTGTAAACACCATGCAAAAAAGAGAACCATTGAATTTTAATGGAACTACTTTAGGTCTAGGCTTCAAGGCGGATTGGAGTCGGATTGTTTCTTCTACATTCGACTTTTATCCGAGGATCGATTGTACTTATCCTTTTCGCGAAAAAAAGATTGGATATATTATTACTTGATATAGATCCAAGCTTCTTTCAGTGACTTATTCAAACCAGTAACCAATCGGTGAACCAATCAGTGGACCAATCGTGTATGTCAATCAAAGAATCAATCGAACAATTAAAATATTTTTGACCGGAAATAAACTTTATACTCTAACACAGGCCGATATTTATCGTAAGTCTCTTTTTTGCTTTGGTAACTTGAACGTAGTAACTACAGCTTATTCAAGCTATAATTATAATGTTTTGGTCGCGGAAAAAAACATTATAATACTTTGTTGCACGCTTGTGGCCAAAGATATTTTTTCTTAAAAATAATGCCGTATAGTTTCGAAATTGACCTTCCTGTCGGAGTCAGTGGACGTTGACATCGGAGTCGGCGGGACAAGTGTTCCGTCAGTAAACCAAACAATCCAGAAATCAATGTCGTGCAATCGTTCTAGCTGTAATACGAATTGTGCCCACTACTTTTGAACTGTATTAAATGTTTCATTGTAGAATTGTTGTTTGTTTTAGAGACCGTTTCTGTCGTTGATTTAAACCTATTTATTTTACATCGATTGGGATACAAGTTCTTATAACTTAGACTAATCCCTCTCGATTCTGCTTTCTTGAAAATTCACCGGTACTCGCGCTGAATGTGTGGGCCAAGGAAAGAACCAAGATTGATAGCTGTTCCAGGGAATCGAACTCGGGACCTCTGGAAGCCGACGCTCTTCCTCTCGACCACGGACACCACTGTCCTTATCGTACTTGTGTGAATAATGAGTCAGTCATTATTGTTGATCATGCTAAATGTTTGATAACACTGTTATCTAATACGTGCTTACTCGATCTACCTTTATGATACAGTGGGTGTTTACTCTATCTATGATTGTCAATCAGTAAAACACCCTATAAGTCGGTTTACTATGTACAATGTCTTTTTACAAATAACTTCTTCACTGCATTTCAATAGATCCTCGAGATTATCACTTCTTACTTTCAGCAAAACAGTAAAATTGTTAAAATGACAAACTAACTGTTTTGAAAGATTTCGTTCATTTCAAGCTCGTAATTACAAATAGCTTCTTAAAGTTTTCTAGTGGATAATCAAGATTTCTTGGTGGATTATTAGTTAATGATTTTAGCGGGAAAAGAAGAAATGGTCAAAATGTTGAAATATTTAGCCAAGCTTTCGCTTTTTTTGAACGTCATCGAAGTGGGACCCGAGATAAAGATAACGTCATCATGTCGCCATAAAATTCAAGTGTGAAATGATTCGATTTTAGAATTTTGAATGCAAATCACAATTGTGTCACTTTTCATATTACCATGGTTCAAATAGAGTCCTGACATAGGTAAACAATTGTATATTGATGGATTGATAGGTAAAATGTTATTTGGTAAAATGGTATTTTCAAGAAAGAACAGCCCCATGCCAAATACAAATCATGATACATTTCCGATAGAACGCATTTTAAATATATTTCATTGAACCTCGTTCCTCGTTGGTGAAATGTATATTCCAATTTACAGTGATCTATGTGTGCACCTCAAGGCTGGTACGATGTAAAAAATAACAGTAAAAAGTCCATGCAACAAAACTCCATGCAAGGAGATGGCTTCGTACCACTAGATGTCAAGTGCGATTTGTCTTAAATAGTGAGATCCGATTATATTGGTCAAAGTTTTAAAGGGGTAAAAATCATATACGATTACATAGTTACATTGTAAATATGTAATCGTAAATGATTTTACCCCTTTACTCAAACGACCTACAGGCGACTTTAATCACATATTTAGCTTGTATCCATCAAAAAGAAGTAGGATAAATTTGAAAGTCAAACAGGAAGCTCCTAATAATAACCTATCATTGGATTTCCGAAATTAATTCCTTTAAAATACTTAATTACCGAAGCACTTTGCTCATTTAAAATGATAAAAGGAAGTAAGATTGTAGGTCATCGACTAATAAAACAAATAAGTAGAACAAATGCACCAAAAAAACAAACAAACAAACAAACAAACAAACAAACTGAAACTGGTAAATATCGTTGTCTGGAAATGATTGTTTGCGTGTAACAAAGATTTCCGTATTGCATGATATCTCGTGTAAGCAGGAAGACAATTGACAAGTGTATAGGAAGATAATGTTGAGGGTAAACCCGCCATAAAGCCATGCTTTTAAGGCGGGTTCGTGCAACTGATTTTCACGAAAGAAACTTTAAATATTAAAGTTCATTTCTTTTCCGATCAATTGACTGAATAGTTAGTTAGAAATATTATTCTGAAAAAAAAAAAAAAAAAAAAAAAAATAGATACATTTAGACATTTAATGCAATCCATGCCGTCAAAACCGGGTCGATAGTTTACTCGATTCCCAGATTGTCCTTCTCCGTTTAGCCCATTTCTACAAAACAAAATTTCAGAATTGTACAAATTTATGATGTATGCCGTCAACAAGTTAAGGTTCATTGATTTCGAAAATGTTTGTCTCTAAGGGTTGAAACAGTGTGTGTGGATAATTAAGAAAATGCTTGTAACAAGCAATTTCTTTTTTTACACGATGTTTTACAAACCCATTTTTCTAGAAGGGTGTAAAAATGTGGTATTGAATGGAAATTTTGACAAGCGATTTCTTCTTTTTTCCACACCTTTTTCTTACGTACAAAGTCAAATGGACGTAAAAACTGGGACTGTACAGGAATTCGTTAAAATTGAAATGATTCAGTGCATGATATTTCCAACTATTTTACAGGTGCTTGAAGTGAAAATACTGGTCAAGTTTGACAGTCACCACGGGCTTCTAGAGTATTTGGTTATCACAGAAACTTTTGGTAAGTATGAATCTATAGAGCACCTGGTGAAGACTCTGATCAGACTGTCTTAACTTTGCGAACACGTAATACACGTAGGGGAAATAAAATGTCATTCCCATGCTCAACTATTCTTCCGAATCATAAGGAATTTAACTCATAAATTGAATTAGATAATAATGTTAAAGTATTATTGATTTTCCCCTTCATCAACAATGTTTTTCAACTTAAGAAAAATGACTGCTATGTCAAAATTACTAAAATCCTCTGTCTATAAAGGAAATTTAACCTCGACGTTTTCAGGAAATAAATTTTGTCATAAAAATAGAATTTGGTAACCCTGAACAGGACACGGTAGTTATCTAATCAATAAAGGATGTCATTTTTACATAAAGAGATATTTTTAAGTGTCACCCTTTGATATTAATCTGATAAAGAAAAGAGTTGAATTTAGTTAACAAGTGGTTATCTGTATCAAATGGTCGGACTTTAACATGTAAATATACACAGTTTTTTTTATTCTATATTTCTCTGACTGTTTCTTTGAAACTCCCCGTCTTTTCTCTATTTTCAATTTTTAGCCTGTGTACTCGTCTTTTTCTTGTTTATTTGTCCGTTTGATGCATGTCTGTCATTATGGATCTCCCCCTCTCTTTCTTTGTATTTCTCGCTATCTCTCTCTCTCTCGTCCCCTCTCTCTCTCTGCGTAACTCTCTGTGTGATTCTTTGGCCCACCTCTTTCCCTCCTTCTATCTCTTTCTCACTCTTTCTCTCTCTACCTGTCTTTGTGTCTCTGTGTCTCTCCCTCTTTCAAAGGCTATTTCTTTCTCCCTCTTACTCCCGCGTTCTTTCTTTCTCTCACTTACAAGTAATCAAAGTGCTTTCAGGGGCTCCAATCGTTCCTAACTCACAAATAAGTTTTAAGATACTTGATAATGTGTATTTGGTCTACCCACGTAACACATTTTGAGGTTAGGGGCCTTTATTAACCCCTTGTCATACTGAATAAAACCACCTTAAGAACTGCATTAAAATCAAAGGGCTGACAGTACTGGATGTAATTATTGTGGGTAGTATAATTTTGTTCAAAATTTATCTTTTAAACAAATCTGGCTTTAAAGGACAAGCAGGAGGTGTAGACTAAGATCAGACTGCACATATGTGCAGGCTGATCTTTATCTATACCTCCTACCAAAACAGGAATATGCCAGATTCAGCATGACTAGGGTTAATACCAAGTAGATTCATGACGACCATAGTATTGACACTTTTCGATTTTTTTCTGTACTTACAAACTTCTATACTAGCGAATTAAAGGATCACTGGCCATGCCCAATCATCTCCGACAGGAAGTTCCAATCAGATTTAAAACGTCGTTATTTTTTCAGAATTTATAGCCAGTAATATCTAACAAAACCTAAAATGGTTTATCAGTGATCTAAAAGTCGCCACTACAGCTTGAATAAGCTATAGTTTCGACGTTAAATCCTAGAAAAAAAAGCTTCAAATAAGTGTCGACAAATGTAGGAGTTCAAAGTTCACTTCCGGCCTAATTGAATGATTTGGTTAGTCAATCGATTCGCCGAATGATAGTCAATATCCGTCAATCACAAATGATTTGATATTGCTATGAAGCTTCGATAGTCATTTTCGCTCTGCATGAAATAAACCCGTTTGGTTTTAAAAACATCAACCAATTCCCTCTCAAAACGCTTTTGGATGCCCCCAAAGCTTTGGAAACATTATGACAAAATTCACTATCTAGAGAAAATTAAAGTAGGTCAAAACGCTTGACCGACTTCTCCCTCAGTCTCTGCATTAAGACATTTAATCAGATACCGTGTCTCAATATGGAATCGGCTGTTTTATAGGAATTACTACCTTGCTTGAGTTTCCATGAAAACTACTTTTACTTGGACTTGCCTAATATAGCGAAATTTGAAATGAAACTATCGCTACTATTGATGGATCGCTGGCACCGCCCACTGAGCCTCGACAGGAAGTTCTACTTAGATATCAACCGGTATTTTACAGAAGTTTTGACAAGTAACGTGTTTTGTTTTGTTTTGAATGGGGTTTTACTTTCAATAATCTTTCAGTTATATCGCGGCGGCTGAAGCACCTAACAATGGATTCCTGATATTTCTCACACCAGTACCGCCATCACAACCCTTCCTAGCCTCCAGCTGCTATCCCACATAGGTCTACGATTATCGACCAATTGGTGGGAGACAAATAGTCGGAAAGGATGAGTGCCGCCGTCGGGGATCGAACCCGGGACCTCTAGATTTAAAAGTAAAATGGTTGGTTGGCAATTTGAAATCGTTGATTGCAACTTATTACAATTTGGACCAATTTGAATATTTGTCGTCTGTTAATGTGCTAAAGGGTACTGATGAAAAGTTTCGATTCGATTATCAGACCCGTAATTTTTTCCCGGGATGTCTTGAATATTCAATGTCGTCTGTAAAAAATTAACGAATATTGAACCTGGCACTGTTGATACTTTAAGATTTATATTCAGCGAATCTTAGGAAATTAGATATAGCTGACCTTCGAGGACGTGTGGGATTTGAAACGAAGATAGCTGAGAAATAACTGTAGGGTCTTCAACTTCGTAATGAGAGCCGTAAATTGAACAATCGCTGGAAATTCCGCTTCGATTTTTAACGGCGTTTTTTGCAAAATTCAATGCCAGTAACATGTAAAAATAAGTAGAATGGTTGGTTGGCGACCAAAAAGTCGTAACTATAGCTTGAAAAGGGTATAATTACGACGTTTTTGTCGTCAAACCAAACAAAATTGATTCATCAAATGGCGGCCTACGTCGGAGATCAAACTGAACTTATTGTCTAAATGAATGATTTCATTGATCGACTGTTTATTTGATTGACAGCTGCGGTTGGTCAATCAATTTGTATACTTCTTGGAGTAGTAAGAAAATGTAAGTCTGTAGGTTCCGGTATACATAGACTCATGGAATCCCAGACACGCTTAACTCGTTCCCACATATTGACGCTTTTGACGCGCCTCAGGAATATAATTTTGGAAAACATTGTGTTAAATGAAGAAATTACTTGAACTTAGCAATTTCTTCGTTTTCCAAAATGTTAGATACATAAAAAGCTGTGAATATTTAGAATTACTTAAACTTGACTTTGCGTCTGCAACTCCTTTCAATTTGTACCAGTCTAAAATTTTGACGTCTGGTAATGGATCAAAACGACAGAACAATACGACGCTAATCCTGTCAGCTAGGAGTAGTTAAAGGCGAGATACTCGATACTTCCTCACATCATTTGGTCCAAATTAACCCATTGCAAGACGGCAAAATCTTTAGACGGGTCCACATTGAAAGAAATGGCAGACGACATTTGGAAGTTTATGAAAATTTAGAAATTTTTAACTTTCTGAGCAGAAAAGATTGTGGAAAATGAATAAATTGCTGTCTACAAGCATTTTTTTTCATTTTCCACAATATTTTTTCAATTGTTTTTCTCAAGGGGTGTCAAAAAAAGGGTGTAATTGAATAGAAATGCGTTAAATAAAAAAATGAAAAAGATCTGTTTGTTCATGGAGGTATAAACCAAAACACTTGTTCACACTGTATGAATACACGAAGCAGATTCATACATTAGTGAGTTAAAGCTTTTAGGTTCATACCTCAATACCCCCCCGCCCAATATTCTCTTCATTCATGTCATCCAGTAATACAAAGTTAAAAGTTAAAATTTGACTAGTTTTGGGAAAAGTTTTATGGATCTTCTTTAGCCGCAAGCATACAAAATATACTGAGGGAAAAAAGTTTAGCAATTTCGTACGTTACAGCCAATTTCTCCGGTGTCTAGCTTTGGATTCAAACCATATTTTCACACATCGATCTTTTATGTGTTAGCCACAGTATTAAAAAAAATCAGATGATCTCAAGGTCATACGTGTTTGTTGTACAGCGTCAAACATGGTAGGGGTAGGGAAGTAAAAGTAACACAAAGATTTAATATCTTGTGTGTCCACCGTTTGCGCCAATAACGGCATCACAGCGTCTTCTCATGCTGGAAATGAGCGTACGATTAATGGCCATAAGGATACGACCCCATCCCTGACGCAGAACACTTTCCAGGTCTTTAACGCTATTAACGTCATTCCTGTCTCTTACTCTCCTACCCAGATGGTCCCAAAGGTGTTCGATCGGAGACAGATCCGGTGATTTGGCTGGCCAATCCAACACATCAACATTATTAGTCTGTAAAAGGTCAAACGTGTGCCGAGCGACATTAGGGCGGGCATTATCTTGCTGAAAAATGGTAGCAAGCCCTTGACGCAAGAACGGCAATACCACTGGCTGGACAATTTCGGTGCAGTATCGAACGGCATTTAAGTTTCCCTGAATAGCTACCAAGTCAGTCTTGCCACGGTATGATATACCACCCCAGACCATGACGCTGCCGCCTCCAAAACGGTCATGTTGACTGACATTGGCGGGATCAATCCTATCGCCATCACGCCTCCAAACACGTACCTTGCCATCCGCAAACATCAAATTAAAACGGGATTCGTCTGTGAATAGGACCTAATTCCACATTCGTCTTGGTCATCGACGGTGTACCCTTGTCCAATTCAATCTTGCATGTCTGTGTGCACGTGTCAAAGGAATGCCAACATAAGGTGGACGTGCGCGTAAACGTGCCGAACGAAGTCTGTTTCTTACAGTAAGAGCACAGACCCGTGTTCCCGTTGCATTTCGGACCAAACCGGCTATACGAGTGCTTTTGAGGAAGCGATTACGCCGTGAACACGTCACGATGTAATTGTCCTCACGTTGCCTAATTGACGATACTTTGTTCTAAGTCTTGAAATGGAACTTTGGCTCACGCCAAAATGTTGAGCCACCTCTTTTGCAATCATAGCACCAGCCAGCATACCGATGGCTACGTTCCTTTGGTCTAAGTTAAGCCCTGGGCGACGTCCCATTTGAATCATTTTTGAATGTTTGAATGAGTTATCTTGTTATTGATGCTAACCAATAAACTGGGATAGATATTGTGGATATAGATTCACGCAAATATGGAAGCACGTGCAGAACGTGTTTCAGCAAAATTGCGTCAGACAGCCTTTAGAAGCGAGGAAAACGTGCTCTTAATGCATGATTAGTTAGTTAGCTTTTAAAAAATTGCAAACGAGACTGATTTTATAAGGTTTTTACATTTACCTTGAAAAATAATGTAGGTCGACAAAATTTGCTAAAGTATAGATGCGAGTTCAGGAAAAATCCTGTATGAACGCATTTACAAATACCTTAAATTTCCAAACTCAATAGTCGGCATTTCAAAATAACATTAAGTAATCCCTCTTATGGGTGATAAATTTAACAAGTTTTGACAAATATATGTAGGAATAACTTGATAATCCTTTTTTAATCCTTACTAAAAGACAGAATTCTAGATTGGTCCTAATTGAAAGAAGTTGCAGACGACATTTAAAAGTGCAGTAAAATTGACAAACATCTGTCATATTGAGTAGAAAATGTTGTTGGAAAACGGGAATCGTTTGTTACAAGCAATTACTGCTTTTCTCACAATGATTTCTAGAGCTTCATTTCTTCAGTGCGTATCTTGAAATGCACAATAAAATGGAATTGGTTTAAACCTTATCTGTTTTTTGAAATTCCAGACTAGTCAAAATTGAAAGAGGTTTTAGAGGAAAATGAAAAGGGGATGCAGTTTGAAATGAAACCATCCTATTTGGTAGAAACTATAGTGGGGAAGGAGAAATTGTGTATGGTTGTTTGTAATAAAAACTGGATTTATGTATTTATACATTTCACAGGTAAAATTCAAAGCGCCAGGGAACATAATTCTAAAGACCATAAAGAACTGATGCCGCTATGAGTTGAATTTAATCGAGTATGGTCTGCACAAATCTTCGACTTTACCATGGAAAACTATAGAGAGCTTAACGGACGGGGGAGGGTATCAAAGCCCGGGGTTGCCAAGTTCAAGGTCGTATTACTGGGCGAGGCAGGTGTCGGGAAATCGGCCATATTTATAAGGCTTAAAGATAATATCTTCGCTGAACATCTAGAGCCCACAGTTGGAATCGAGAGCTGTTCAAAACTGGTCAGCATTGACGGCGAGAAGATCATGGTAAGTCAAACCTTGGAGGAAAAGGGTTTGTTAATGATTGACTTATTTTGAACTTCAATAAAAGAATCAATCGACCAATCAAATCATTCATTCTGACCGGAATTGACCTTTGAATTGCGACATTGGCCGACATTTTTTTTGTTGGTTTGGTGACTCAAACGTCTTAACTATAGTTAGTTCAAAGTCATCTCAAATTTCTCATCGCTTTTAGCATATTTCTCATCTGTTACAGGAACTCAAACAATTGCATCATATCGTTACACTCATTTTTCTGCCAGACTTTATCAAATGGCGAAAAAGTCGAAATTCAAGTCTTGAAATAATAACTGCTCGACACCCCATCAACTCTCTATTAAATGCAAATTTAACAATGGCTACAATGTTGGTTTAAAATTACGTGACCTATGACTTGGATAAGCAGTTTAACCTAAATATTTTAATTTATATTTCAACGTTGTCCCTTTGCAAGCCTGCACACTTTTAACAACAGTGTTAGGATATTCGGATACCTTACCCGTAGAAAAAAGCATCTTGGGGCCCACCCTAAGAGCGTCAACGGCTTGTTTGATGTCGTCATAAGTGCGTAAATCCAGCCGCTGAGTTCTTTTTTCTCATAGAGGAATATACTATAACCAGGGGGTCTAAATCAGGTAAACAAGGTGGATACTCAACCAGTTTGAAACTATGTTCCTGAATGATAGCCAGATACAAAGGACTTGTGTACCGGAGCAGTGTCATAATGGATAAGCACATATTTTTTCTCCTCTCTCCTTTATTTTGTCAAGAAGCTCTCTCACGAAGTCATTTTAATAGCCCCAATTAAAGTCATGTCTTCCCTCCGAGGAAGGAAAAACAGTTTAAACAATCTATTGTGTATATGGTCACCAAACAAGAGCTTTCCTAATGACAATATGCAAAAGGAGGGTATGGGTGAATTTCTCTGTAAAGAGTAGTTTGTGTTTTTTCTTACTGATTTCAGCTAGTGTTTGTTTACATTCGTTAAGTGTCATATGTCCATGTGCTGATGACTAAAGTTTACGGATGATTTCGTGACTTTCGTGACCTAGCTAGTTGTATGAATGACTAGCGAAGGTTAAAACGTCATCACGGACGTCATAGTTTTATGTAAACAACCCTTACAT
The DNA here is from genome assembly GCA_946902895.1 of Fragum fragum. Lineage (NCBI taxonomy): Eukaryota > Metazoa > Mollusca > Bivalvia > Cardiida > Cardiidae > Fragum > Fragum fragum. Next base: position 60,709,089 of record OX336373.1, read on the forward strand.
TGTGGTGGGTCAAATTTTGTAACCAAACTTCTGACTTCTCGCGTAGAATTATTTTGATCTTATAGTTTCAATCATCATACTTATTCATGACTTTGGGACTAGAGTATAGTTTTCTTATTGGTTATATTATGTGTTATGGGGGGAAAATATGGCTTTGATATTTTTCAGTATAATCCAACAGCATCACAACTATTGTATCCCAGAAAACTGCAGATATCACTTTCTAAGCGGGGCCTTTTTCGGGGACGGTGACCTTTGGGATTTTCTTTGTTTTGAATTGTTTTTTCTCAGGACAGAAATGATCAGTATTGACAAATGTCTTCAAGACCCGCGGGACATGACAAGATTTTCCTTGAACATGATGCACCCAGCACTTTTTTGGTTAGCACTCGGCAGCTTTTGGTCCAATGCGGCAGATCCTTTGTCATTTACATAGACATTTTTTGACCAATGGACGCAGTCAATCAAAGAGAAAAACGGCCACTCAAATAAACTATTTTGATCGGAAGTGGAATTTGAACACCAACCTTAGCCGCCGTTTATTTGAAGCATTTTTTTCTAAATTTGGCGACTTAAACGTCGCAACTACAGCTTATTAAGCTGTAGTTACGACGTTTTGGTTACCATTCAACAATTCTAGTTTTTGGTACATGCTACATGGCCATACAATTTTCATAATAACGCCGTTTGAAATCGAAATCGAAGTCTGACCTACGGAGTAAGTAGGCGGTGCCAGCGATTGGTCAATTTGTATGTTTATAATAGGTCCGTTTCTTAACAAGACCAAGTACCTGCGATCGGCCCTCGTAAAATACATTTTATACTGCACTTGATCATCGATTTTGATATGAATAGTAATTGCGGATGTGACTAGAAATTTACCTAACCGATTACCAGACCACTAAATTTTAGACTAGTCCAAATTGATAGGTTAATGCACTGGGATACGTTTTCAAGTTCATTTTAGGAATACAAAAATATTAAGACCTGTCCAGTTGCGGAGAAATTGCACCTATCGATTCAATGGACGGTTATTTTATTTCATTTATTTTCTTTAAGTGCCAAGTGGGTTAAATAGTATTATTTGAAAATAAAAAAATTATTGTTAAAGTCACTATTTCCTTTTTCAAAGCTATTTTTCTTCGGAACGATAAATTCGAATTTGTGTAATATACAGGCATTTCTTTGATGGTCACACAACAACGAAGGGTGAAATATCTTTACGCGGTGTTTTATTTTGGTATTCGAGACTGTCTCAAAAAGGCGACGCTTGCTAGGTTTATTAGAATTAAACAATTAAAATCCTAATAAAATCTGATAATTAACTTATCTTGTAATTCTATATAGATCTAAATCTGTACGTATGAGGCGAGCATTAAATCTGAAATATTTCCCCAGAGAAATGATAGACGACCACCGTCAGTGAAATTCTCTGTTAATATATCTTTAGAGAAATTAAGATGGCTATTTTTTTATTTCGTGAGTAGCAATTTAACCTTTAAATCATACCTTTATAACAGAGATTTTTTCCTAAACACATTGGAATATTAAATAGTATTAAAACTGTTGGCGGGATTCAATAGAAAATAGACGCAAATGCAATAGAATCCATTCATTTTGAATTTTGCAAAAAGTATTTAATGCTTAATAGTACGACAAATAGCTTTGTAGCATTAGGTGAATGTGGCCGTTCACCGTTTTTATTGATTACCACCCTTCTTGTATTAAATATTGGTGTAAATTACAAATGCAGAGCAGTCGATATCCTCGTAATTGTTATATGATGCTAAGATCTCTAAACGATTCAGGTAGTAGAACCTGGGCAACACATGTCAAAAACGTATTGTTTTATATGGATTTGGAATTACATTTATTCATTTCTTAAAATGTTTTAAGTTAATGTTATTAGATTGTTCTAAGCAAAATTGGTAAGCTTCAATAAGCTCATCAAGTCGATGTTATCATTATCAGCACTTTAACTCTTTATTAGACGTAGAAAAATATTTGACCATTGACATTCCTTTAAAACACAGAATTGCTCACTCGAAATTTCGATGTTCAAATCATAAATTTGCTATAGAAACAGGTTTACATATAAAATATGGCACGTGATGAGCGAATATGTATTTATTGTTTTCAAAAGCTAATAATATTAAAATTATAGAATGTGAACTACACATATTTTTATAGCAAAAATATGAAGAAATAAGATCGTTTTTTCTGTATAGTTGGTATAACGGTAGTTCGACAAAAATGATTTCTATTTATTAATGAACACAAATAATCCTGTGATAATCAAAATGTTGTCACACTAAATATATACGCTTTTGACCAGCTAAACAAGGGACATAGCTCATATAAAAGTATTCCTTGGTTACTTTGTATTATTACGTATAATGGGACGGTGGCCTAATTGCATGTTTGAATAAACTCTTGTAAACTGTTGTATTGAATTGTTTGTACAATAATGTGTTCTTTTCTATTTCAAATATATCAATTCAACTTGATAAAAACTTTTTTCGTCTGAAATGTCTTTCATTTCAAAAGTGTCTTAGATTCAAGTAGACTTACAACAACTGATATATCATCCATAATTTTTCTCTACTTTTCTAAGGTCATTATGTTTGAAATTCAAAAAAGGATTATACATTCGGAAGAGAAAAAACGATCCTTACTCGGAGACTCTATCAAAGCAAAACAGTCAATCCTGGTCAAGTCTATTTAGGGCAGTTGCTTTTCAACCCCCCCCCCCCCCAAAAAAAAATATCCGTCGCATGACGTACCACAATTAAAGTGACTTCCCCCTCCCCGTTCATTTCAACTTCGTTTTTAAGGCGCCTAATTACGTCGGCAGACAGACCTTCATTGCTGGTGTACCAAACGATGGATTAGTGACTCTCATTGAGCATTAAAATTGGAGACGAAACAAGTAAAATTAAGTCCATAACTTTGGAGTGTCTGGCTGATCTGGAATGGCATACAGGCCGGTCTTCAACAATAAACCAACTCGAGCAGCATATGTTGTGCTGGAAGTTTTCAATTGTTCGGTCAAACACCTTTGAGCCGGAGGCGTTCCGAAGAAGGCGTGTTCGGTTTGTCAGGAATCTTTTAAGTCGGAGTTGACGCTTTGTTGATATCAAGGTACTGAAAGTACTGTAAGCTAGATAAGCATAGTATTGTTAAGTTTGCAAAAGGTTATCATTATCAATAAACGAGGTTAATGTAACCCAGGACTTAACCCGGTATTACATGACAAAATCTTAGCCTGGTTCAAATTCAAAGAAGTTGCAGACTAAAATTTCAAGTTGGTTGAATGTAGAAAATATTTCCCTTGTTTGGTAGAAAAAAAACAACATTGTTTAAATGAAGAAATTGCTTGTCACAAGTAATTTCTTCATTGTCTACAATGTTTTCCAAACCGTTTTTCTTGAGACGCTTAAAAAGCGGAAATGGGTGGGTGATCATGGGTTAAAAGGCATTCTTTGAAAGAGTTCTCTACAATTTGAATTTAGTTTGAGATATTCCTGAAATACATAAGAACTACTTGTTATGGTGTAGGCATTCAATGGATTTAGACATTAAACCTCCAGTGGCAGTTTGCACTCGTTGAACTCCGAGAAGACCTCAATTCTTTGTCTATTAGCTTAAGTTATCAAAGCTCACACTTTGCTAGCTAAACATGGATTATCTTGGTGTCGGTAAGATGGAGGCTTTACGGTCCGAATAACCTAAAATCTGATCGATATGCGATTAATTACCAATTCCTGATTACTGAAATAATGATCTACATCTTTAAGTGATATGACAGCTTACAACTTACCAATAGCTTCTTGGTGTTGTTTTAAAACATCATTATTGGTAAAATGACGTTCGTTGAAACCCTTGATCAGTATAGCTAATTGCTGATTGTTAATAAAGCTATGTAATCGACTAGCTTGATGCTCTAGTGAGATTTTACTGTCCACATGACGTCAAGATTTTCGTTTACCTGGCTTTTGTGCGATTTTTCTGCCGCTAATCAGTAAACAGGGCAGAGTACGTGTGATGCTTGTTGCTTGGAAAATCCCGACGTCATAAAGCATTGTAAGTTGATTCATAACGATTGAAAAAAGATTACTAGACAAAAAACTTGCTATTTCTTTCCATCGGCACATCTACGCTGATAATATTGTTCCAAAAGCAATGATTGAAACAAAAACACTTTAATCTTAATTCATATAATATTCATTTATCAAGCCTGTAAGTCTTTTCTAAAACCCATATGGTTAATTCCGAATGAGTAAAGAGTTTAATAAGTTTTTGTATCGAGCCAGTTTAAGAGCCACAATGTGTGAAGATGATTTTTTTTTGTTTGTTTACTGTTCTTTTTACTGAAAATATGGTGTCTATAACTGTTAATTTTATTCAAAGTGACGAATTCACTAATTAAGCATGGCATCCCTATACCTAATGGGTAGTCATATATGTGTGATAGAAATCAGACATATTTTGGCTAGGTTGCAAATATACCTGCGTTTTAACAATGTTTGCTAGTACGATGATATATGTTAATCCTACATAACTAAGCTTTGGGGTACAAATATTGCATATACATTAAATACATGACCGAATTTATCGACATTTTCCACATTGGTATATAGGTATTATTCAATAGCAACCGTTTAGATTTTGTTAATAAAATAAAAGTATTTTTCTCGCGTTATACGACGTTGCATAATGTTTGCAGGATTAGACTACCCTGATACGGATGTTTAAACCATTCTCACACAATGACCCTTTTTGACGCCCTCTGACAAAATGTTGGGAAAACAGTCTCAGAAATGAGAAAAGTGCTTGTAACAAGCAATTTTGTCATTTTCCACAATCTTTTCTACCCAGAAAGTTGAAAATCTAAAAAATCATTAACTTTATATAGTCCTTTGCAACTCCTTTCGATTTGGACTAATCTAAAATTGAATTCGAAATTGTCTGCTTCGACTATGGAGGTGGTTACTTCATTCGCTTGACTGATGTCGGTGTCTGGAGCTTCCAGAAGTCAATAAGAAAACATCCGTTTAAAAGCAAACGATATTTGCAAGTCTTCGGTTCTAACCGGCTACTTGAAATTCACAGGAAAAAAGGTAATTTAATAAACAATTTAATAAAATTGGATGTAAAATGCCATTATCTTTAATTTGTGGGTTCCAAATAAAAGGTATCGGTTATTCATTGAATTCTGGTTAGCAAAGGACAAAAAGCTCTTAAGTTAAAAAAATACGCTGAGCTCGAGGTTTTACACTCGGTGATATTAGTATTTCACAGAACATAAGATGCAACTATCTCAAGGAAGAAGGAAAATGTCAATATCAAACTACTTATTACTAGAATAGAATGACAAAATATAGGTTGTGCAAAGAATTCGACATATAACCCGTTTTTTAGGATTTGGAGCTCTTTACATCTGATTTGGTTTAAACCTATCTAAAAATGTTTCTCTTTTGTTGAATATCAGTCAGACATGTGAATTAACCATTGTCACTCAATGACGCTTTTTGGCGCCACTTTAGAAGACCAATAAAGATAACATTGTGCAAAATGAAGGAAGTGCTTGTAACAAGAAATTTCTTCATTTTCCACAATGTTTTCTACCAAAAAGTTTAAAATCATAGATTCCATAAACTTTAAATAGTTGCCTGCAACTTTTTTTTCAATTTGGACAAGTCTAATTATTGAACATTTATTTGAATTATAATTGTAACACGGTCAACTCTGGTTAAAAATGGTGGTCACTAGCGTTCATGCCGGGCGAATCTCGAAATTCTAGTTGCTATGACTTATTTCACCTGCAAGTTTGGGACACGGCTGGTGCTGGGAAGTAGCGTTCATGCCGGGCGAATCTCGAAATTCTAATTCCTATGACTTATTAAGCTGCAAGTTAGGAACACGGCTGGTGCTTAGAAGTAACGTTCATGCCGGGCGAATCTCGAAATTCTAGTTGCTATGACTTATTTCAGCTGCAAGTTTGGGACACGGCTGGTGCTGAGAAGTATCGAACTTTGACTCGGAACTACTACCGCAACACGCATGCTCTATTTCTGGTATATAGTATGGACAATCCAGCATCTCTACATTACCTCACAAAATGGATAGAGGATTCTTTAGACGCGGCACCAAATGGTTGGTTCTTCTAGTCTATACCCGAATTGTCAAATCGCTGGCCCCTACCACTGACTCCCTAGGCCCCGCCCATTAACTCCGACAGGAAGTTCTGCTTCGATTTTTAACGATGTTATTCTGCAAAATTCATGGCTAGTTGCTTGTAAAAATGGTTGGTTAATGACCTACACGTCGTAACCACAGCTTGAATAAAGGTTAACAAAAATGGCGGCCGATGTACGAGTTGAAAGCTCTGCATGATCCGGGCTGAATAAATCATTTGACTGTTTGGTTTATTCCTTGATTGGCAGCAACGATTGGTCAACTGTTCTCCTACTCATACTTATTGGGTACTCCATTTACGACAAAGGAGAATGGTCAATTTGAACCTGTCTAAAGTTGAGTCGTCTGGGTATGAGTTAATATATAAAACAGTTGTAGCTTTATCATTGTTTAGGTTTGTGACGTAGTTATTCATTTAAGAGATGAAGAGAATCGGATTCATACATTGTGTGATAAGGTTTTTCGGTTCATACCTCCATGAAAACAAAAAATATTCTCTTCGTTTCTTATAATTTAATAGCATCGAGCAAATAAAAAAAAAAAGAAAAAGCTTTACAAATTTTGATACGTTTTTGTATGGGACTATTTTGAGCGGAAACATACAAAATCGCTGCGTGCTCAAAATTTCGTTCATGGAGTTATGAATATTTTTTTTTCGCCCAATCAGAACGCTCGATTTTGATAGACGAAAGTAAGAAATAAATTATTTCTGTGTACCAGTTATATAATTCTAAAATTTGTGACGTAAAAAAAACCTAACCCAAAACAAGCTAACAAAAACGGGGTTTTTTATTTGTATTTAGGCAGGTTTTCATAGATGAAAGATATCATTCATTATTGGCTATTATCTATTTATTTTTTATCAATACAATACAATACAATACAATACAATTCTTTAATGCCTCCATGTTTGGAGATATTGCAATGTACAATATAATATTTTAACATTAAAATATGGATATGACAAAAATGGTAAATTGACATTAAATCTATGTACATGTATGATAGAAGTGTTTTAACTTAGTCCCTTTCACTCGCAACACACACGCGCATACTAAATAGTACCCAAGCGCTATCGAGCTAGTTCTATTAAGTATTTGCCTGTAAGTGCCTGTGGATGAACGCAGTGATTCGGATAGAAACAAAGGAGTCTAGATTGTCACCATTAGGCTAATATATTTTCAAGCAATTACCGATATATTTGAATGATACGCTCAGAAAAGACAGTTCCGTGTTACATTCTAGTAATGGTGGCAAGGAAGCTCCCATAAGACGTAGGGTCAAAGCAAAATTCTCCATAGAGGAAAGTTCATCCGCGAGAGCATTGCCGAAGAGAGACCTTGCCTCCCTGAAGAATTCAGCTCGAAAACTCTCCGTTTTTTTACACTCGGACAACAGATGTACAATTGGTTCAATATGTGTGTTATTGCAAAATCCACACACGTTATTGTTAAGACGGACTTGCCTCACCCAAAGTTTAGCGACGACATTCTGAATAGTTCTGAAAGAGCTTGAGTTTGAAACCTTATATACTATGCTGGGACTGATCACCGGATGTAAAACTTGGAAAAATATAAAATCTTCGTTAGTGGCTAAGCGCTTTGCCCACAACGCTTCTTCTTTGTCATGTATTGCACTATAAACAGTGCGCTTCCACATATCTTTACTTGGTAGGGTGTGATCGCTGAAATAATTGTTTATAAGAAACAACAAATTGTACTTGTTTAAGATTCGACATACATCTGGTATAAAACCAAGTCGAACTGATTGCTTATTTGATATGTACATTATATATTTGCATGTAAATATTTCTTTCGTAATACAAGACTCTGGGAGGCTCAAAATCTTAAAAAGAAACATTAACTTAACCTTGTCGACTTCACTGACTATTCGAAATAGCCCTAGCATTGACTCAGCCATGTCAGATCTGGTTCGTTTTGAGAAACCCTGCACTTTTTTGGCTACAAAATGTTGGAAGACTGTCAAGTTTTGTTTATCTTTTGAAGAAATATTATTCCAAAGTTCTGCTCCATATAATAAGGTTGGACGAACTATTTTGGTATATAAGCTTGTAGAGACTAACGGGTTTAATCCTGCTGGGTGCAGACCTTGACCAACCATCGCGAATAAAGCATTTCGTGCTTTTTTGATACGATAATCGATGCAGCTACTTTGTTTAAGATTAGACTCATGGGTTATACCCAGATGTAAAACTGATGTTTCTTGTTTAAGGAACTCGTTTCCATACAAGATTCCTACGGATGACTTGACACGTCGCGGGCTAAAGACTATGACGCAAGACTTTAAAACATTTATTTGAATACTCCACTTTTGACAATACCAGTAGACGATATCAACTAGCTTTTGTAAATTAAGAAGAGAAATTGATAACAATGATATATCGTCGGCAAACGTCGGGTTGCTTACTGGAATAGACATGATCTTGCAACCGTAGTTGCTATCTTCGAGTAGGATTAATAGTTCATTTATGTAAATTAAGTATAAAAATGTAGACAAGACACCACCTTGACGCACACCTCTTACAACGTTAAACGGAGATGACGTCATACCGGAGAATCGTATTATACAGCGTAGATCATTATACATCGCTGTAATAATACGAAGAATTTTGCCTACTAGCCCGAAGCGACCTAATTTGAGAAGTAGAGATTTATGTTTGACGCTGTCAAACGCGCCTTTTTGGTCTAGACTTGCTACATAAACGTCACTTGAACGTTCAACGTTGTAGTAAACGGCCTCTTGGACGTTGAAAGATGTAGTTATACAATTTAATTGTTTTTGAAATCCTTGTTGTTGGCGACAAGGAAAAAGGTATTCTCGAATTTATTATATAAGCGTTTATTCGTTTAAGTAGCAACTTTTCGAACATTTTGCTAAAACATGGTATCAACGAAATCGGGCGATAACTTTCCGGGTCAGTTTTACTTTTGTTATTTCCCTTATAGATAGGGATCAATATACTAGTTTGCCAATGGTTAGGTTCCTTCTCATACTTTAGAATTGTATTGAATAAGAAACACAATACTTTCACAAAGCATGGGCCTGCGTATATAACATGTTCGTTTAAAATTCCGTCGTGTCCCGGGGACTTTCGTTTTGCTAGAGAGCCTAATATATTTTCGATTTCTTCTGGAGTAAACTGTGATGTTATGGTAGTAATGAATGGGTTTTCTTTCATATCTGCATAATTCAATAGTCTTCAAGACAATTCGGCCTTTCACCGGAACATACAACTTACGGAACGTTAGTCCCGCCCACTGACACATCTGGCCCACTGACTTCTACAGGAAATTCTACATCGTTTTAACCCATTTCAACACAGCAAAATTTTAGACTGGACCAAATTGAAAGAAGCTGCAGACTACAATTATAAATTGATGGAATTTTGAATTGTTTCGTCTTTTTTGATAGAAAACATTGTGGATAATGAAGAAATTGCTTGATACAAGCAATTTCTTCATTTTCCACAATGTTTTCCAAAGCTTTTTCTTTGGGGGCGTAAAAATGAGGGATTGAGTTGGAATGGTTAAAAGTAGCGTGAGTTTGCAAAATTTTTGGCAAGTAACATGTAACAAATATGAAAAATGGTTGACTGAAGACCTAAATGTCGTAACTTCTTAACTGTAGTACAATCACAACTTTGGCGACTGCATAGTTCTAGCCATTTAGCGTATATCGGCCACTAATATAGTACTCTCCGTCCTTAATCCATTACCAGAGCACAAAATTTGAGACTTGTCCAAATTGACAGGAGTTGCAGATTATAATATAAGTTTATGCATTTTTTTACCTTTCTGGATAGAAAATAATGTGTAAAATGAAGAAAGCGCCTGTCACAAGCAATTTTCTTCATTTTACACATCGTTTTCCAAATTTTTATCTTGAGGGGCGTCCAAGAGCGTTCTTGTGTCGGGAGGGATTAAACTGTAAAAATTACTTTTTTAACCTTCATTATGAGAGCTAAGACGCAAGTCAGCCTTCTTCAGGTGATATATTATCGCCGTCAGATTATATCTATACTATTTGACTGCCTGTGATGTTTTTTATTCATTTTTCAAAGCTTTGATGTTTCTTATTGGTAACAAGAGTGACCTTGAAAGATCCGTTACAGAAGAAAGTGTTGTAGACTTCGCTGAGGCTCATGGTGTAGAGGGGGCCTTCAACGTGTCAGCCAAAACAGGTACCTAACATCTCACCAGAACATCACAGGATATTTTAAGCAGTTCTTTATCCTATTCCCACACAATCCCGCTTGTAACAAGTAATTCCCTTAATATCGAAAATGTTTCCTTAACATAAAGGTAAAGATTTTTCCAAATTTCACCAACTAGAAATTATCGTCTTCAGTTTAACGAATCTTGAAGTGTCTAAAAAATTTCGTCTGACAATGGGTTAACATATTTTCATGTTAGTTTGATAAAGGACAGGTATCTGCTTTTCAATAGTTATTAATGTCATTTTCACGATAAACATTCTTTCTTCACATTCAATCTACTAAATTTACTTAACATTTTATTTAATGCAGTATACTCCTAAAGCCCAATTTTGAATGATCGGAATCTATAGGGCGAGTACGGTGATACAGAGGTTACATGTGCGTTTTTTTTTTTTTTGTTTTGTTTGTTTTGGATTTTACCTGTTGGGATGATTAATTCGTTCGAACGACAAAGAGACCGATTTTGATGGGCTTTTTATCTCGTTCCCATGATATAGCTTTTCGCTTTCTTTCTTTAAATCGATTTTTTTCTTTATTTTACAAGATAGGTCTAAATATAAGTAAAACGCACCTGTCACCTATATGCTATCTCTTGGTCTCCGGCTGATAACGACTGAATTTCTAACCGACGCCAATGACGTTATTTTTACGTCATGGAAAGCAAAGATAATAAATATTGAAACACCCGAATAATAGAGAATAGATGGTTGATGTCGAGATGCGGAAAAGACACCAAATTATCCATTCTATTTATTCTATTACCAGTTTCAAAAATGAAATTCTAACAATAATTGTCCGCGTTAAGTAAATGTATATTAACATCCCTTAGCCGTTAATGGTTATTTTTACTGGGTTAGGGTGAGGGGGTCGACCTTTTAAAGAACTCGCAGAATTTATTTTCAAGGCACGAAAAAGACCGGTTTAACATGAACAGCTAAAACTTAAAAACATAAATAACAAATACCTACCTTGATTGTCGAAAATGGTATGCCTATATTTATTATCTTATCGATCAATCGGCTTAAGCGTTAAAGAATTTCTGGCGAGTTCGTTGTTATGTAGCTAAAACCATTTACCAAAGTCAATGTCATCCTTATCATAAGATGGACAGAGCTTAGGATAAGATGCCTTGCCGCGATTTTTAAAAAATTCTTTAGGCTTTCAATTAATATCCATGCTAAATTCTCTCAGATAATGTTAAAAAATCCTGCCTTACTGAAGATGTATGGATGCTTTTATGTACTAAAAAATGCCTGCGTTATGCATACGTCATCTCTACGTCATCTATTTGTAATTCGACCGATGAAAATTAAGAGTCGAGTAAACTGTTTGAATACTAGCAAAATATTTATAAACAAGCAAGGTTTTAAAAATACCCCTAACTACTGGAAAAGTATGCCAGGTCGGTAACGTGATCTAGTGACATGATAAAGTTTATCACGTGACCTTGTGACCTGATATCAACAAGTATATTATACCCCCCTATATTAGGCTGTATTTATGGTAGATGACAGGATAAATTCCTATTCTATTCAGGTTGCTATTCGTTGACTAATTGAGCGTTATGTAACGTCAACAAATTTTGCTTCTTTTCTTGCTTTTTAAAAGTAATGAGCAGTCAATTTCATAACAAAATAAGCTTAATTAACCCGTTCTTTCTAATATCTGAAAGCATTTAAGTTAGAAAGTTGGAAATAGAGAGTCAAAACTTTTCACCAATAATCTGATAAAAAGCCGCTTTAATACTTAATTGAAAATAAAACAACCAGAACTGCTTAAGGTTCAATATTCCAGACGCCTTTCATGGCGGGTCATTTAATAATTAGTAAATGGACGAAGAATATGATATGTCCCTGTCCAGTGACTAATTTTTAAACTTTCGATAAACATTAACGGATTGAAATTTGCTAAAGTCAGCTGCATGTTAATGAGTCTAAAATTGTGCATAATAGTGAGGGGTTAAGAAATCTAGAATGGATATATTTACAGGAGATGGACTAAACTACTTGCAACAACAAGTTGGACGAAGGATGCTAAGTTTTATGAAATTCCCTACACTACAGGACTCGTTATTTGATGAGAGGATGAATATCAATGTTAATAATAGATACAATAACACCACCTGTTTATGTTCTATATGACAATATTTACTTAAAAAAACACATAACATTTCGCAGGGATATTAAAATACAGTGTAATTTAATCTTAAGTTTCGTCTATAAAAAACAGCGTTCTGATTTTTCGAAGAAAAAAATCATAACCCCATAAACAAAATCTGAGCTCGCAGCTATTTCGTATGCCTCCGAAAAAATAGACTATTTTTGCTTGTGTCTCTCGATGTCATTTAGTTATAAGAAATGAGGAGAATATTTTTGTTTTCATGGAGATATGAAACGAATAAACTAATCACACTTATGTATGAATCGCTTCGCATTTTCATACATTGTGATTTTTTTTTTTTTTTTCGTTTCATACCTCACGGAGACAAAAAATATTCTCTTCATCTCTGAAATGACAATATTTTTTTCAAAACATAACATTCCACAGGGAATTTAATTACAATATATTGTTACAACAACACTCCATCTCAAATTTTCGGTCATCTGACATTGTCCTTTATCAAGAATCGATAAAGGTCGAGTGACCGGAAATATCAAAAAAGTTATGTTGTAATACTATATGACAATATACGAACCGTCATTCTCAATCTACAATCGGTTGACCAAACGAATCATTCATTCATCTCGTTGCTGTAATAATGATTTCTGATGTTTGTGTAAAGTACTTTTGAGGTCAGTTGGATGACTGTAACGTCTAAGAAATAGTTTATTCGAACTAATATCGCTTTCTAACCAGCCAAATGTAGTTTGGTTCCTTAGCTGGTTTTAAATTATCAGTGCACATACTGTTACTGTCATCTTTCTCAGACCAACTGTCCTGTCGGAAGGAATATTTGAAGAAAATGTGGCTAGCGGTCAATGATTGACAGAAATTGATTCATATTTCGGGCTTCGTTCGAAATAACAGAATGTTTGTAAACGTTTGCTTCTTATCTATATTTATGACAAGAACAAATTAAAAAATTGTCATATATACGATGCGTTTGTAAACTCTCCAGAACCGTTTGATTTGGATACACCAGAAAACATCTACTTAAAGTGCTTATTTAACTGAGTATATTACCATGTGCCATTATCTCCAAATTATCTCGAACGAAGAACGGACAAATATCAAAATTACGGCTTAAAAAAAGGGGTATGTGACTTAACCTTGAACTCGACACCTTGAAAATTTTCAAAGGTATTTCTATAGGGGCTTTCGGGTTTTGCTGTTGCTGTTGTTGTTTGTTTTTGTTTATTCATTTTCTTGCTTTTGTTCTTGTTTTTTGTATGTATTCTTGTATTAATTGCACAAAAAGAGAGATCTTTACCTATATATAAGACGATATATCTTGAAATTATAGTCACAAGGTCTGTAAACTTGCTCTAGCCGAAAAATTTAAATTTTATTGTCGCGTTAGTTTTTTTTCAGTGTCAGAAAAAGATGACCTTACCTTTTTTAACTGTTCATTTTTTAGGGGACGCAAAAATATTCTTTTGGTAGTTAATGGAAGTGTTTAATGATTATTACTGTTTTATTAAAATGACTTTGAAGTAGAAATATACTGTTTCTTTTCTTTTTTTCAAAAGCAATACACACGAACAACGAAACGCTTTTCTAGCTGTTGATAGACTTATCGATATTGACCTATTACAAGGTGACAAACTTTAAGACTGGTCTAAATTCAAAGATGTTGCAGACGAACTTATTATTTGATGGTGATTTTTTATCTTTTGAGATAGAAACTATTTCTACGATATCTTCCACAGTTTTTTCTTCTTATGAGGCTTCAAAATGTCTGAGTATGGACTAGATATTACTCGCGTAGTTTGATTTACTAATGAGATTGTAAAGCTTTTGTACAAGGATACCATATTAATATTTAGTGTCAGATGCGAATACAGAAGCCTCACTGTTTTTAGCTAGCAAAGCGTAGGCTTTGATAACTTAACCCATTCCCACACAACAAATTTTTAGACTGGTCCAAATTGAAAGAAGTTGCAAACGACAATTGCAAGTCGGTGGAATTTTAATTTTTTTCGCCTTTTTAGGTAGAAAATATTGTGGATAATGAAGAAATTGCTTGATACAAGTAATTTCTTCATTTTCCATAATGTTTTCCAAAGCTCTAAAATTGAGGCGAGTAAAAAGGGGGGCTTGAGTGGGAATAGGTTAAGCTAACAGACAATATTTTGAAGTCGTCCCAAAGTTCAACGAGTGCAAACTGCCACTAAACCACTAAATCATAACGCCATAAAAAGTAGTTCTTATGCATTCAAGAAATATTGTAAACTCTGCCTGCATTCTTAGGTATTTTTCGCTCACTCGAGCACATCGTGTTTAAAATGACTCTGATCAGAGTCTTCAAAGAAGTTGCAGACGACTATTTTCAATTATTGAAAATTCTAAAAATATTTATCTCTCTAGGAAGAAAATAATGTGAAAAATGAAGAAATTGCTTGTGACAAGCAATAATTTTCATTGTAACGATATATTTACATGTATATATCGTTACATATTTCTCACCCGATCAAAGTGCTTTGAAGGGATCTGATAAAGGCCACCCAAGGATCCTTCCTGTGAATTTTGGTTGAGTTTGGTTGAATTATGTTCAGTACTTTCTGTGTAGAAGATTTTTAAAGTAAAAGTTTGCGGACGGACGGACGGACGACGGAAACCACATCATGACAAAAGCATGTTGGCTTTCAGCCAGTGGAGCTAGTGAGAGAGAGTGAAAGAGATAGGGGAATGGAGCGTGTAGCCAGGTTCGAACTAGGAGGCTTTTGCGTGGGATGTGAGTATTCTGCCACACAGACCAATTTCGTTATGTAAATATGCGCTTTATAATCTCCAGATAAAGAGAGCGAGAGAGGGCGGGTGGTCGTTTACCGGGTTAACATGATTATGTACACCTCTCAAAAGCGGCATGTAGACGTTGCATCCTTTGGGTAGAATTCGGAGGTAAAAATATATAGACACTAAGTCCGGGCACGACCAAACTGTTTTCAGACAGTGCGAGTATGATCATATGAATGACCAATTAATTTGTTAAACAAAACATTCCAATCGTACGTAAAACCGACAGCTTCGCTTATCAGCTTTATACAGCAACTCCGTCTAACCGGACCGTTTTAACATTGTTACTCTTGAATAAGTAATATTATTTTGGTATGAAACAAACACCTTATTTTTTCTTAACAATATGCTATGATTATATATGTTTAATAATTTCCAATATATTATATATTTCCTTTCTTTCCATTCACTCGTCAAGTTTTGATAATTTTGCCAAATTCAGAACACCCACACGACAGCTTTCAATGAGTCATATCTCGCCTTCGTCCTTCTTGCCTCAAATGGGCGTATTAATTAATGGTCAGATCTGATCTACTTTTCATGCGACAGAAGATCACATTGATTGCGTTGATGTTTTTACATTATTTTTTCACATTAAACTCTGCATGAGTTTGAATTTTTAGTATTGTAACTTTAGCCTCAGATTGCTTACGCAATCTCAGGCTAAAAACGTATTCTCTTTGTGACTAATTATTTTATGACATTTATCATTATGCTTTAAAAAAGAAGTGGGTGGTATCATGTGTGTGTGTGTTTCGTGTCCAGGGATTTTCGAGAAGTGACGCGACAATTTCTGGAAATTGTTTTTCATTGTTTCATGATATAATCTATAATTACAACCATAACCGTATTTAGCATTATAAACCGGTGAACTAATGAAGTATGTGAGTAACTGACCAACAATTTGCCCCGCCCACTTACTCCGTTTGTCCGCCTTTTTTACTCCAACAAGAAGTCACATTTTCATTTTAAACGAGGTTACATTGCAAAACTCATAACCGCTAGCATGTAACAAGAAGTGAAATAGTTGGTTGGCGACTTAAAGGTCTTAACTTCAGCTTGAAACAGTAAGAAGTAATTACGACGTTTGAGTAGCCAAACCAACAAAACTGTTTCACGCAGATGGTGGCCAATGTTGGAGTTCAAATTTCAATTCCGGGTTGAATGGATGATTAGATTTGTCGATCGGTTGCTTGATTGACAGCCAAGAATGGTCAATCATCGCTATGGCAACATCAAGTCGACCTGAGCGGGAAACCTTGATATATCAGTATAGATTTATTAGCAATTACAAATGTTTCTATTGAATTTCAACCTAGTATGTATTTTAAGGTTTGGATTAGATCTACATATTAGAGAGAGAGAGGGAAAGAGAGAGGGAGAGAGAGAGAAATAGAGAGAGAGAGAGAGAAAGAGCGAGAGAGAGAGGGGGAGAGAGAGAAAAACACAACAAGGGGCATTTTTTCCTCTCTCTTTGTAAAGTTAGAAATAATTTTCAAAAATGAATAAATCGTTGCAATATTCAGCTGTGGCATTTAAAATTATTTAAAAATATGATATGCTTGTTTGAAACCCAATTCCAATCGCATTATATTGTGTGAAAATGAGTCTAGACTAAAAACATTTTTTCAGCAATAAATTTCTAAAATAATGTGAATGCTATATACAAGTTCTCACTGAAAAGTGGTGCATACCAGAGATAGGTGAACAACTCTGTCAGAAAAATACAGGCTTGGTCAGGTATCTTCGGCCCAATTATTCTACCGTGGGATCCGCGTTTTCATTTGCAGAAGATGCTTGATAGAAAGAACTTATGCAAGGATGCAAATAAAATAGGACTGATGAATTTGAGGTAGATGAAATGTTGACGTAATCAAATAATTGCATGTTATCCGTGACGTCATCTTTTGGTTGTGAGTGTTCAAAAGCATCGGAGACTCTCCCCAAACGTATTCTTACTATTTCATGCCGATAGTGCATTACGATGATTTGAATAAAATGTTTAGATATGTTTGGATGTTGTTTTTTCCTCTTTAAATCGATCTAAGAACAGGGAAATGTTTTTTGAACAATCTAGTTTATTTAAGAAGTGAAATCCATCAAAAAAGAATTTGGAAATGCATACGTTTTATGTTTTGCTATTTTGTATAAAAAATAATTGAAAAGTCTTAGAAGTTTGGAGAGATACAGATAAGAAATAACTTGACGATTAAACAGGAGAAAAGGGGTGGTGGGTGTTGAGGTGGAAGAGTGTGTTCAAATTTTTGATCATAAAATAATTGAATCGAAAGAGATAAATATCTATTTCATATACTTAAATATTAAAGGAGTGTGATTTAGAAGCATCCATTTCGAAAAATATGGCCAGATAAATTTCAAGGTTATTTAATTCGGGTGGTGGTGTTGGTAAACGACAATTCTCCTACATATTCATAAAAGATATCCATATCTTTGTACATATAAGGGTTTGAATATAAATAATTTACAAATTAAGAAAAACATTAGATATTTTAGAAAATTACAAATAACCCACTGATAATGAATCAGCTTAGCTCACTCTTTCGTATTTAGATTGTGTTTGTGCATAGTTGTAGATAGTGCTCCCACCCGTTTTCACTGAAAGTAACAGTCAAGCGCAATTAACTATGACTGCCAAACGAGCATGGAAAGATCCCTAAACAATAAAATTTTCTGTCTGTCTTTCTTAAAAAAATAGTCCTCACATCTTAAACATGCTAATCTGTAACAAATATTTGAAAGGGAACATAAGTATATAATGACAAAAAAATGACCTCGTGTTTCACATTCAACGGTAAAAGCTATTCTCTGAACCCAAGGGTTGACTATTTCATTTTTTTTTTCGAACATTGAAGAATCTTAAAAAAAGTGGAAGAACGTATGTGATTTTTCTCAATTTAACAATGACAAGTCTCATGCGTATATGTGTAAATATTTAAACAAACTAAAAAAAAAAAGAAACAGTTTTCTGTATTGCTCAACACTGAGGACATCACGACGTGACATTATTTAACCCAACACAAAGAGATTTAGACCGGTCTAAATTAAGAAAAAAATGCAGACGACAATTTTTTCTGTGGGGTAGAAAACATAGTGGATAATGATAAATAGGCTGTAGTTACGACGTTTAAGTCTCCAAACGAACAAAAAGGCTACAAAAAAGGTGGCTAATGATGGTGTTCAAAACTCATTTCTGGTTTAAGTGAATGATTTGTTTAATTGACAGCTGCGATTGGTTCTTTGTTTTCTCTTCCAAACTCTAGGTTTGGTATTGTTTATATAAGAGGCGGAATTATATTGATATTAAAGTAATATAGTAAGAAAGTAATTACCTTGCAGTCTGACTACTTGAAGAATGGGCCCCTACCGATATACGGAGTTGTCCTGAAAATTGCCCTTTAATTAACTCCCTTGACTTGACTGGGTAGTTCCGGTTTAAATTTGCTATATAGAGTATATAAGGGCTGAGACTAAATGCTTCTTTTTTGCGTAGAATAAGATATTTTTTCAGAATTTCATACAGAGGAATGTTGAGTACTCTCAAAATACTCTTAGAATATGTAATTGTTGTGGTAGTTTATATTAACGTTGACTCGTTTTAATCGTTTTACTCTCCCGACCTAGGAACCAATTTCATTCTCGTCCAGGTTTTATATTTTACTTCTCATTTTCGAAACAAAAATAGCAAAGGCGTCCTTTATAGGAAATCATTGCGTTTACTTCTTTAACTTGAACAGACTTATTTAAACAAGGAAACCACACAACAACAACCAAGAATAGCAATATTGCGATGAAGAGTACTTTTTACGCCGATTTTCTCCACATTTGAAAGATCCATTATTTTCGGTACACATGGCAATACAATTTTGTTCGTATCCTCTTTTTTTCTGAGATTTTCTTTCTGTAAAGGGTTAAATGATAAATCAAATTGAAAAGTTAACGATGTCCTCTCATAAACTGCTGTTTTAATCCAAGTAACTTACACGCTTCTGATCGGTATCTCTGATTGCGTAATAGACCACGGGTGGTATTTGGGATATACACTGGATATATCTCATAATGATCGGCTATTTGCTTTTGATTTTCACTCTATATCCCCTTATTACAGGTAAAAAAGGAAGTCGTTTTCTATTCCATCTAATTATTAAGAAATTACGAGTTTGTACATTTTAAATAGGATTATAAATGCAAGAGGTAAACGAAATTTATTTTAAAACGTTTCTCATTTTGACAAATTTGGAAAAAAATGTTTAAGTAAGAAAAATCTGGAAAAAAAACCCCAACATGTTTAAGATCTCTTTTTACAACAAATGATTTGAATTTTTAGTAAATATACATTGTATCATATATGTCATTGCATAATATATCTCAATATAGTAATAAGAATTTGGTAAATGGATTAACGCGTTCAAAAAGATTGTCATAGTTTGATCTTTGTAACACTTCTTACGGTCATCTCTTTAATATTCCACTTTTTTATTTCTCACTTTTTCTCAAATACTTAAATACATGAAATGATATATAAAACAATGAATTAAAAAAAAACATTCAGTGGGGTAGAAATACTGTGGAAAAGGAAAATAATTGCTTGCAACAAGCATATTCTTTTTCTACAATGCATTCTCAATTTGCATATTCTTTTTCTACAACGCATTCTCATTTTGACAGCCACAGGGACGTATAAACAAGGGTTAACCAGAATAGATTTATATAAAAAATATAAATTTGTGCACTCATTTAATATCAGATGCTAAAGCTTGTGCAGGTTGATTGATTTAAATTGGTTTACCCATTCCCGCACAACGACGCTTTTAGGTGCCCCTTAAGAAAAATAATTGGGAAAAAATTGTGTTAAATGACAAAATTGCTTTTAACAAGCAATTTCTTCATTTTGCCAAATGTTTTCTGTCCAGAAAGATGAAAATATCTACAAATTCATGAGTTGTCATGTGCAACTCCTTTAAATTTGGCACAGTCTAATATTTTGCCCTCCGGTTATCTGTTAAACACCACTTTCAACATTAAATCAGTTACTAAGCATAACTGACATTTCATCTGAGCAAGCAGCTGCTCACCCTACTTAGACCTTATCATTTGTCGATCGGTAAGAAATTAATGATATATCTTACTTGCCATTGGTAAGAAACGAATGTTATATCTTGGGAGGACCTACAGAGGCAACAATCATTTCCACAAGCCTTCAGGCACTTTACTAAGCTAGTTGAGGATAATGTAGTGAAAATCTGGTTAAATTTATTTCATATTATCAATGAAAAGGGTATTTGGTAAATTCCCATGGTCATGAAATGAAGACGTATGGAGAGCTTCTTTGTAACAGTTTCCGTTTGTTAAATGACAGATATTCTATCAATTCAAAGCCTCGCTTGACATGTGAAACCATTTTTTTTTTAAAAAGGAAATAACGGAATGTATTTCCGTGAGTATCATTATATTTATTTCGATCAAAAAAGCTCTTTTTATGGATATTCATACGTATATCCGGAATTAGGGTATATCCGAAAAATACACTTTCATATCGGCTCATTTACGATTATAAGGACGTAAACGTCACTTAGCTTTAAAAATTAACCTCAGGTGTTAAAATGAAGTAGTCTCTAGATCATCTAGGGTTTCAACATTGATGACACGTAGTAAGAGCTGGCAACAACCTGTTAATGTTTTCGATACCGATATTATCGATTTTTTCACCGGAACTACCCAAAGATTTAAGGGAGGTCACTCTAATACTAAAACTAAGCGGAGTAACTCTGGATATCGGTAGGGGCCCATTAGGGAATTTCAAATATTTAAAGGTAAGGTTTAGAAAAATGATCAAAGGGTCTACCTTTGGGAGACTGCATCAAATGACATGTAGGCGAGGGAAAATATAGAACACAAGATAAAGAATAGACTGGCTGGATTGTACAACTCGGAGTGTAAAAATGTGGTAAACAGGAAAGTTAAACACCAATGAAAATTGACCGACCGCTGGCTCCGCCCACTTACTTCATTTGGCCCGCCCTTAAGCTCCAACAGGAAACCCGCTCCTATTTAAAACAGCGTTACTTTGCAAAATATATGACCAGTAGCATGTAACAAAGAGTAGAATAGTTGGTTGACGATTTTAACGTCGAACCTACAGCTTAAATAAGCTTAACGAAAATCGCGGCCAATGTTTGAGTTCAAAACTTATTTCTGGTCTAAATGAATGATTTCATTGGTCGACTGGTCATTTGATTGGCAGCCGCTATTGGTCAATTGGCCGTTATGAAAACGAAGGAACCGAGTGAAACCAGTTCGCTGATTTGCTGTGCGAAAAAATGCAGGCAAATTTGAGGTAAACCGTCTTATATAGGTAGCCCAATATCATTTTGATCATTTATCACGAAGTTGAATTTACGCGCCTTAAAAAAATTATCTATTTTTTGTACGTTTTCCGCCATATTTTATGGATACAATGTGATCTCGAATTGACCCTAATACCGCTAAATTAACCAATAACGACTATCAATCTAAGAATCAATTAACGAATCAAACAATCTGGACGTGAAATCTGATATCCGACATTATGGGAAGGATTTTGTTGATTTGCCGAGTTCAACGTCCAAACTACAGCCGCACAGATGATAGCGAACTTTGAGTCACAAGGTCCAGGATTCGATTCCATGTCGCTGCATCCTTTCGACATTGTCGCCCAAAATTGGGTGGAAAGTTGTAAAACTAAGTGGGAATAGAAGGTGGAAGGCATTGGAAAGGATGTTGTGGTAGTACTGATGTGGGAAATACCAGAAATCCATTTCGGTGTTCCAGCCGCCCCGACATGACTGAAACACTGTTAAAAGTGACGTTTAATACCATTCAAATAACCTAACAAACAAACAGATCATTCAAGCTGTAGTAATGACGTTTAGGTCGTAAACCAATTTTGGAACATATTATTGGTCATGAAATATGAAAAAACGGCTAATCCATTATATGACAAAATTTTAGTCTAGTCGAAATTCAAAGCTGATGCAGACGACAACTTTTAGTCCATAAATTTTATGTCTTTGAGGTAGAAAACATTGTGCATAATGAAGAAATTGCTTGTAACAAGTAATTTCTTCATTTTCCACAAATGTTTTCCGAAGCCTTTTTGCTAAGGGGCGTCCAAAAGCATCACTGTATTGGAATGGTGCAACTACCTGTCGCAGTCAGTAGAGCGGAGTGAGCGGGTGGGACCAGAAGAGGCAGTGCTCAAAATATCACTTTATTATAAAAGCTGCGACAAGGTAGTGAAAAAGCACTTCGTGACCGCTTATACAGTTCTTTCTACTCTGTTAAAAAAAAACATAAAAAAAACATCGTTCTTATATCGCACCCATATAATATGTCGATGAAAATAACCCCGCTTTGACAGAGTAGATCGTGTGTTTTTATGGCAATAAAAAGGAAGGTCTGGGTTACGTGACTGTCTGTTATACAAGCAATTGTCCTCATTTAAATCCCATGAACTATAACAGGATACAGTTTGAGGAAACTCTTGTGAAAAGATGAAACCAGCGTCATTTTTGATAACCATTTGCTTCTAGTTAATATATCGGTGCCGAGTGACTTCAATGCCGTAACTGCATTTCATCGATAACGTCTGTTATTACGATTTGATCGCAAAGGAAGAATACGTGAAATATAAAATGACAGAACAATGCACGTTTACTTTCTTGCACGTGTGTGAAACCTGCTGCCAATTTTAAGGGCTTAGTATATTTTGTGATTTTGATTATGATTAAGCTAGGAGAAAATGTTGTGGAAAGCTAATCCTTTCTCACAATCGTTTCCGTCCTATTTTTGTTGTTGTTGTTTCAATTGATTTTTCCAAAATGTACGTATTCTCTTCAGAAGCCAAAAATATATCTGGAAATAGATATCATGCGATTGCGTGTTGTATTCAGTCTTCGATGTAAACAAAAACATCTTAACTCAATGGCTGACATTTATATGAAGCATTTTTGTTGCGATGGCGACTAAACCTTACTGAAGCTGTAGTTACGACGTTTAGGTCGCCAACCAACCGTTTTAGTTCTTTGTTATGTTCTACTGGCCATAAGTATTGTAAAATCAAGCATTTACTATCGAAGTCGAATGTTCTGTCGGAGCAAAATTGGCGTGGCCAGAAATCCAGTTTTCTTTCAGATATGCGATCCGTCAGTTATATATCTTCCAAAATGTAACAAGAAAATTATTCGTCCAGACATCTTCAAAGTGGGAGTGTTTTCGATCTCAAAATCTAAAATTTTTCTTAGTCGTTTAATACTTGAAGTATTGCCTGTCACGCCCACTGGGATCCGACACGTTACGCTTCGATATTAAACGGGGATTTTTTTGTAAAATATTGGGCATGAACATGTAACAAAACAGAACTCTTACTTGAAAGCTAAACCGTCGTAACTTGAAAACGATGTAGTTACAACGTTTATCCGATCAAAATTCTTTGAAAGAATCTGATAAAGGGTCACCCAGTAGAGTCTAAACCCAGTATAGGTAAGGAGTAAGTCTTTTTACAGAATATTATGTAAAAAACTTTGGTTCCTAAATTTTACCTTTCATTTGTTAATGTAAATATATTTCGAATTGACGTCAAAAGAATTTAAAATTAGATATGATTCTCGTATAACCTATATATATTCTACAGTCTTGTGAAGAAACTCATTTGTTATAACATAAAATCAAATGTACAAATACAGAAAACAAACAAATAAAACATCAAATATTTAACTATGACGTTGACGTCATGTGTAATTATGTTAAAAAGAAACTTGTCGCAAACTGATTTGTTGATAAACACCTGACTAAAAATCATACGTACTGCGCTGCAGTAATACATCATGTATTTTCCAAAGGTGCTTCGCCGGCAATATAAACATATTTTCAAATGGCGGCCAGTCCAGTCTCGCTGCGACAAATGCAAGACTGAGTTTTCACACAATAACGCGAGTAATCGTAAGTACGTCCATTGAATTTTGTATAAAAGTGTCTTTTTAGATAAGGTATATCTTTTGTGTTGTAATTTTTCCCTGATTTGCGTTTTTCATGAATGTGGTATAGGTATTGAAGGTCCAATTTCAAAATGATCCTTTTTGTTTACAAACTTTCAAAAAGAAAGAAAAAGATAACCTGTCATGTTTCTCTACGCCTTCTCCATTACCGAATTTCATGAAATACATGTCGTCACTAAACTTTCTCCAGCCGGGAATAAATCGTCATAAAACCCGGCAAGAAACCTTATACCTAATAATATATTTCCCAAAACTTGATACGGGTCACCTTTTCGTTCAATGATTTAATGCTCAAAACGAATCAACACATAACAATTTTTTTATATAAAAGATAGGTTAATATACGGACTTGATGATCCTTAAGCAAAGATGTCGATTCGGCATGTATGCTACGCACAAGAACCTCTGAAAAAGATACACAAGTATCTCAGAAAAAGACATACTCCCTAAAACATGTTTCATTTTGCCTTGTATCTTCAAGTGCGTTTGTACATTTAGAAAACTTTCAACATAATCATCACACATTTTAGATTGATTTCCATATAATTATGACAGAAAAACGTTTAAGACGCCATCTTAGTCAATTAAGAGATGAAGAGAATATTTTGTTTTCATGGAGGTATGAACCGAAAATCCTAATCACACTGTATATATACGCGAAGCGAATTCATACGTTGTGTGATTAGGTTTTTCGGTTCATAACTCCATGAAAACAAAAAATATTCTCTACATTTCTTATAATTTAAATATCATCGAGCGAAAAAATAAAAACACTTTACAAATTTCGATACTTTTTGCATGGGACTATTTTGTGCGGACGCATACAAAATCGCTGTGCAATCAAAATTTTGTTCATGAAGTTATGGATATTTTTTTCGACCAATCAGAACGCTCGTTTTTGATAGACGAAACTAAGAATAAAATCATGATGCAATGAATAGGGATACTTGGATGCTTCATTCTTGGTCATACCAAAAACATATTTCTATTGTCTTGCGTGTTTTCGAGAATGTTGGTTCCAGAACGATGAATCGGTTTATAACGATAGGAAATGTTAGATATTTGCATGTGGAGGCGGTGGAAGGCTCAACAAATGATGTTCAAGATCGATTTCTTGTGGTTCAGGCACGGTGTCACAACGCAACAACTAGGGACTCCCCGAACGCTACCGCTGTGCGCATAAGAACCCAAACCTTCAGAAATCTGTTACATGATGCTGGCCTGAAGTCAAGACGACCTGCAATCCTGGTATTGAGAATGCCAAATGAGAGTTTTGCTCAAGTCTGTGTGGCAGAACATGATCGTTTAAGCGGGGTCTCGGTCATGGTTTGGGCGGGAATAAGTGCTCACGGGAAAATCAACCTCCATGTCATTGACAACGCGAGTTGACGGTTCTCAGGTGCGAAAACGAAGCCTTGGATGTTTATGTCCGCCTATATGCAGGTGATGTTTGTGAAAATTCCATTCTGATGTATGTCAATGCGCGTGCAAATATAGCCAATATCACCAAAAAATATATCGTATAAGCCCAACTCGTCCGTATGGAATGACCAGTTAAATCCTCGGACCTACATGCAATAGAGCATGCTTGGTATATGTTACAGACAGCTATTTCATCAAGCCCCGTGCAACCGCATTTGTACAGGAGCTCAGACAGGCTCTTCATGAAAAATGTGATCAATTCTATAATAATGAATAAAGAGGCTTATCAGCAGTATGCGGAGGCGTTCTTAGGCGGTAAGATACATAAATCATTTAACTAGATAAGGTGACCCTTAGCAAATTTTGAGTAGTATATAATGGAGCAACCGGATTGACCGCAACTCTTTAAAGAGGACCTTGCACAGAGTATGAAACTGGAGGGCCATTGGCCTTATAGCGCTCACCTGTGCCTATGATTGCAGAAGGATAAAATCCCAAGAGAATAATTTTGCCAAAAAAGTGATCCGTTTTCAAATCTTGTCAAGGAAATCAAGAATCAAATATTTTGCAAAGTTATTATTACAGGAAAAATAGCATGTGCATTTCAAAGTATATTCTTTTAAGATTAAACATAGTAACATAGTTTTTGACCCAGTGTGACTCATATCAAACTTGACTAAGTTTAAATTGAAATAAACATTCTGACCAAATATCAAGCAATATCAAGCCCAAAATGAGGCATCCAGAGACCAAACAAGGTATTTCAAACGTTTGACCTAGTGACATAGTTTTAAAATTTTGTTATCGAAAATTGATCCGGCCAGTGAATATTACAAGAAAATCCTTCAGACGAAACGCAAATCATTTGGGCCTAAAATGACGCATCTATAGTGCAAACATCGTATTTCAAAGGTCCGATATAGGGGTCTAGTTTTTAAACCCGCATTGAGCAATATTCAAGCATGGTTAATATATTACGGAAACAATCATTATGACCAAATATCGAATTAATTGAGCCTAAAATGCAGTATCGCGTCCAAAAATAATGTTTCTAAAACTTTTTAGTTATAGCTCATGTGACCAAATATTGGACCTGGCCAAGTTATTGTAGGGAAAATCATTTTTGACCAGGTATCAAGTTGTTTAAGCTTTTAGGTCTCAAACAAGGTATTACACGTACTTAGATTTGACCTAGTGACCTAGCTTTTGATCCCCGTGGCCCAAATTCGAACTCCGCCTGGAGACCACAGAGACAACTATTCATATCAAATACTAAATTATTTGAGACATGACTGTGGCCTCTAGAGTGCAAACAGGGTATTTCAAAGAATTGACATGTTTATCTAGTTTTTGAAAAAAAGGGACACAAATTCGAACTTTTGCCGAAAAACTACTAAAACAGACATTCAGACCAAATATCAAGTCATATGAGCCAAAAATATGCCCTCTAGAGTGCAAACAATGAATTTATAGGATTTAACCTAGTTCTCTAGTTGATTTTTTACCTCATGTGACTCAGATTCCATCTTCGTCAAGGGACCACGGAGACAATTATTCTGATGAAATATGAAGGCATTTGGGCAAACAATTCGGCCTCCAGAGTGCACACAAAGTATTTTTATGTTTGACTTAGTTACTTAGTTTTGATCACATGTTACTAAAATTCACACTTTGCAAGCAAACAACGGCAACAATCATTCTGACTAAATTTCAAGTCATTTGAGCAAAAACTTTGGCCTCAAGAGAGAAAACAATGTATTTCTAAGATTTGACCTATTGACCTAGTTTTTTTCCCATATGATCCAAATTTTAACTTAGCCGAGAGACCATGGAGAAAATAAATCTGACAAAGTTTGAAGTCGTTTAAGCTTATATGTGGCTTGTGTAGTGCAAGATGTTGCGCACGACGCAATTGATTTGTTTGTTTGAATGGTGACAAAATCCTACCTTCTACCATTTTCTAACATCCTTATGTAATCATTAATTCCTCCAACGCCGCTTTCAACAATCTTTGCTGGAGCACCTAACAATGGATTCCTGGTATTTCTCACACCAGTACCACCATCACATCCTTTCCTAGCCTCCAGCTGCTATCCCACATAGGTCTACGATTATCAACCCATTGGTGGGAGACAAATAGTCGGAAAGGATGAGTGCCGCCATCGGGGATCGAACCCGGGACCTCTAGAATGACAGTCCGACGCGCTACCAACTGCGCTATGACGGCGGCACGACGCAATTGACTACAGACACAACATGATCATAAAAGCAGAAAAAATGTCTCCCAATTTTCAATTGTCAGAAGGTGATTTTTATCAGGTAGGCCGATTTTATAAAGAAAATGACTCTTCATAAATTTATGAAAAAAGAAGAAGCAAAATTATTCCGTGTTATGAGACGCCTTATACGTCAGCGAAGTACAACCCGAATGGAACTGGAGTTCATCAGGTAAATACATGTACATTATCTGCCGATTGTACCGCAAGCTTCCTTATTTCTGGTTCCATGACGCATTACTTTATTGGCTTCCGCTAGTAATACAGTCGTAATTGACACCATCCGGAAGACCAGCGACCTCACCCGATAAAATTCTATGTTTCAAAGTAGGTCATAGGAATAAATTTTCTTAAACTAATTCTTTGCAAATTTAGTAGATTTAACATGAAGAAAGACTAGGTATCGTGAAAATGACTTTAATAACCATTAGAAAAGTAGATAAAATTCCTATATCAAATGTCATGAAATTAGATTCAAGAACTGCTGTAAAATGGCCCAAAAGACCGCCCGCCCTTGTGTTGTAAGCAGGATCTGAGCTTTGTGAAACAATAGCTATATCGTATGCTGATCCAATTCTTTTGCATTTTTGAAAGCACTTCGATAACTCGAGAAATTTCGTATAAGGTAAGGAAATAATTTTTAACATTCGATGAAACATCAATATTGGCAATTACATGTTTACACAGCAATGACTACAAGCACCAGTCTTCGTTTGTTTGAGCGAGTATTTGGTTAATTGGGATCAGAAACACATTGTCGTCGTCAGATTCTCAGAAACTGTACCAGTCTAACATCTTATCGTCAAATAATGGACACCAGCTGGTCGGACACAAAATAACACAAATTAGTAGTTCGTGTTTTTGGTCAAAGCGGTTTCAGTGAGAAATAAAATAAAAACAAATTGTTGGACAGTGACAATCAACGCTTGAACTATATCTAAGATAAGATGTAAACGACGTTTATGTAGACTGGTACCACTGCAGATGTCGTGCACTTACAAAATGAATATCATATAAACGCCAGATTGGGTTAGCGTTAGCACGGTTTGTGCCGTTTTAAAACAAATCTGCATCATGATGAAGTCATAATCATATAAGTGTTTCGTCGGTATCAGGAAATATACATAATGGTTACACAGAAAGAGTCACCAATAGAATTTTGATTGGTCAATCGATATATTGATTACCAGGGATGAATCTCTCACCATACATCTCGGTAATGAGCTAATTGACAAGATTCTCAAACCAAGTAATGAAATATATATTACTTTTTAGTTGTTTGGTAAAAAATAAAACGTTTAGGACATAAAAATTATGTTTCAAGATACATTATATGAGCTTTAAAAACTTGATAATTTACCTTAAAACGCTAACGAAAAACATCTGGTAATCATGCTCCAGGTTTTAATTTGCGATCCATTGCGGCCATGTGACGAAATGACGAACTATTAACTGACCCATTAAAATGGTGAATGGTAAATAAACTAAAGTGCAAGAAAGTGGTCCATTGCTTATTCTTTCGTCAAAAGTCTTTAACAGGAATCAAACTCATTCTTGATTTGTAACAAATTACCAGTCTTAATTGACTGAAATTGCAGACGATAATTTTCAAATGTATATATATATATATATATATATATATATATGTGTGTGTGTGTGTGAGCGCGTGTGTGTTTGTGAGTGTCTGTTTGGGTAAAAAAAATTTGGATAATAAAGATTTGCTTGTGACAAGCAGTTTCTTCATTTTCCACAAAGCTTTCAAAAGGGCTTTTTTATCGGGGTCAAAAAACGGGATTGTGTTTGAATGCCAAATAATCAAAGCTAATTCATTAACTAATGAGGACCTTATCGCCCAAACTGTCGGAATTCTCTATAATGCAGTCTTTGAGATAATCTCCTTTTATAGTAAAAGGGAGGCAACACATCCAAAGTCTTAATCTTTTTCGCACCAGCGATTATTCACCTTGTAATACTTCAGACTATCTTTAAGTAATAGACTTTTTTCGCGAAAAGCGCAAGATGACTATAAAGTCTGTAGTCGTTAGACGCTTTGATAGAAAAAGAACAACAATTTTCGTCTGTGGGGAGGAGTTACTTCCGGTTTTGTTTTCCGAAAGCCGTATAACACGGTGTACAGTCATTTTAACGTTTTTTGATATTTACAATGAAAAGAATGGGCTGAATAAAGTACATAATAATGTTTGAAATGTAACATCAGTTTGTTACAATATTTTTCCGTTGTCCCAGTAATGTTCTCCAGAAGGATAAACGTAATCTATATTATCGAATTTAAGGAATGAATGATGAGTGTTTTGTTTCATGATCTTTTTTTCACCATATACAATAAAAAGTATGATAACCCGATATATTGTTTATGTTAAAACAAACGTCTGTAATGAATGAAGAAGAATGCAACAAGGAAAGGTCATTAACTCATCTGGTCTCCGACAACCACCAGAATCACCAAAACTCCTGTTATTCCTTGTTATTCGCCTCCGGAAATATTGAAATTATGATATTCAGTGCGAGAAAAGATAAATTAATATGGTTAAGACATTAAATGTCGGTAGGCGACCACAATGGAAAATTTGCTTCATTTATTTACGCATTTATTTTCCATGTTGATTTTCTGGAGGGGCGTCAAAAGCCTTATTGTGTGGGAATGTGCTAAACTATAAGCTTAAAAATCATATTTGTTACAATTTGAAATTTGATTGACAGGTAAAGGAACTTGAAAGAAAGTATATCAAATTAAGTACAAACATCTGCAATTTTAATTTATCATTTCCCACTCAATCTCACTGTATAAGCATCTCGTGAAAAAGCTTCGGAAACATTTAAGACAATGAAGAAATTTCTTGCAACAAGCAATTTCTTCAATTTCCATAAATTCTTCTACCTTAGAAGGCAAAGGATTTCTAAATTCTAGCAACTTGAAATTGTCATCTGCAACTTCTTTAAATTTGAACCAGTCAAAGACTTAGTCGAATTAAAATGGATTAAAGGGTCAGTTTTACTTTTTCCAGACAATTTCTTACATTGTCCAGAATGTTATCTATCCTGAAAGTCAAAGATTTTTCTAATTTTCACCAACTTGAAATTGTTACCAGCAACTGCTATCAATTTTAACCCGTCTAGAATTTTGTCTTTTTTAAGAGTCTACTAATGGGTTAAGATATATATAATACACATTTCCCTTGTTGATACTTAATAGTAAGCTATTATCTTCCATAACAAAGAGCAGTAAACAATAAGACAAAATCCTACCTTCTACCATTTTCTAACATCCTTATGTAATCATTAATTCCTCCAAATAAATGAAAATTACAAATATGAACTGTATAAACAGTACAATACAAATAAACATCTTATCTTCCGGTCGAGAAACATGGCCGCAATTTTTAGCAGAGAGAGAGAAATCTAAGAAAAATCAGTTAATTAACCCCGTTTAATGATCAATATATACACACAAAACATAAGGAATAAAATAAAACGATGGATTTAACAAAACAACATGCTACTATGGGTGATTATGTGTCAGAAACCGTTAATTTAGAAAATAACCCGGAGCTCATAATTGGCGGGAATCAAACAAACAAAGAAAATCAGGGAAGTGTATTGATTTCTCCATCGGACAGACACCAAAATAGTGTTGTGTATGAACAAGGGATTTTAAATAAAAGAAAACGTATAAACACTGATGAGGACACTTCACAAAACATCACGGAAAAGGAATACAGTGAAATGAACACAGACGATAAAATGCTGGTGATGTTCAGGGAAATGAAATCCATCGGACAAAAGGTAGATGACAGTCTCATATTACATGATAAAGTTGTCAATATTGAAAGTATGATCGACGATTAAAACTACTCGAGTACAAATCTATTGATTTAGAGGCCAGATCTCGGAAATATAATTTGATTTTCAATGGTATCCCCGAATCTTAAGACGAGAATTGCACTGTACTCATTGATAACTTTCTCAACGACCATCTAGAAATACCAACAAGTCTTCAAATCCCGCGTGCACATCGGCTTGGAAAGTTTAAACGTGACTCTATAAGGCCCGTTATTGTGTATTTTCTTGACTACAGAGATACGGAATACGTGTTGTCTAGAGCCAATAAACTAAAAGGATCCAAATATAGCATAAATAGGGACTACCCTAAAGAAATCACTAATGCTAGAAAGAGATTGTGGCCCGAATATAAGCGTTTGAGAGACATGTACACCAGTAGTAAAACAGGTATCGTTTACCCAGCTCGACTCGTGTGCAACGGTAAAACAGTAATTGACGAATTCCCGGACTGGAACTACGTCATGCAGTCAGACAGGCTACCGTCAAATAGTGGGTCACATTCCGATCCTACTACACAAGGATTATCAAAACATAATACATCGAAGGTAAACATTCCGTCTAGTAGTTACATAAACACTCAAAATGTAAACAATCCCCGCTTTTCGTCGCTTAGCAAGAATGCTGTACCAGCCCAACAGCATAGGTCAAGACGCACGGAGTCTCAATCGCCCCATCCAAATCGAGGCCGTAGTGATGCGCCACGTGCTCGACGTCCACCCAGACCCTCATTCCCAACAGGAAATAGTCAATTCCAACGGCCCTGGTCTGA
Organism: Fragum fragum; assembly: GCA_946902895.1. Lineage (NCBI taxonomy): Eukaryota > Metazoa > Mollusca > Bivalvia > Cardiida > Cardiidae > Fragum > Fragum fragum. The sequence goes on from OX336373.1 coordinate 60,741,861, forward strand.
TCCACCTCCGAGTATCCTACAACCAATAGACTCTACTTCCGCCTCAGGGAACTTGCAACATTCGAATGTCAATGCTGGCCCAGTCAGCTAGGAACACGCATGGATAGATTCTGTGGAAAATAAAACATTAAATACATTGAAGTTTGGTTCTCTCAACGTGAACGGTCTAAAAAAGCGTCTATTATATCCAGAGTTCATTGAATTTGTAAACAACTTTGATATTCTATGTGTAAGTGAAACCCATTTGGACAATTCACATATTGTTGATATTGATAACTACGTATTCTTTTCAAAATGCAGAGCTCAAGCTTATAAAAGAAAATCAGGAGGAATTGGGGTGTACGCGAAAGAACACCTTGCCAAATACGTAAATCCCATATCTAACTCTTCAGAATATGTTCTTTGGCTATCACTTGACAAAGAATTGGTCAAACTAGACCAAGATTTATTACTTGGTTCCTTATATATTCCCCCAGAAAATTCTCGTTTTTTCAATGATGAGCATTTTTCAATGTTAGAAGATGAAATTCTTCAAAAAAATTCTGAATATAGTTATGTTTACCTGGCAGGAGACACCAATTGTCGGGTTGGTTCTATGAGAGATTTTGTCATCTCAGACAGTCATTTAAATGAGGCCCTAGAAATTGACCCCGAAGTCCAGCTGGAGCTCCATAAAAACAGAATCCTGGAAAGCCTATCCATTAACCTGGAAAGAGTAGCAAAAGACAAACATACAAATACAAATGGGTTCAAACTTCTAGATATTTGCAAAAACAATAGCCTTCTATTTTTAAATGGCAGAATGTTTCATGATAAAGAAGTAGGAGAATTTACTTTTAGAGAAAAATCAATTATAGATTATGTCATTGCTTCGGCAAATTGTTTTAGTTTTCTCAGTAACTTTGAAATTTTGGAAACCGATCCACTCCTATCTGATGGTCACAATGCCCTTGTTTGGGAAATCAAAATAATGTGTTCACAATCAAATAAAGATACCCCAACCTTAGGAAATAGGCCAAAATGGATTCCTACTCTTGAAACAGAATTTGTAAAAAACATTGACCAAAAAGAAATTCAAAGCCTTCTGTGTCAACTAAATACTTACCCACAATCACAGCAAACAATTGAACACATAACTTCTCAAATCCAGTCAATTTTTGAACAGGCAGCTAACGCCTCCTTCCCCAACAATGATACAGGTCATGGTCGATTCATTTCCTTCCCAAATAACAAGTCTTGGTTTGGTCCACATTGTCATCAAGCTAGAAAAGAGTATCATACAGCTAAAGATAGATATTCTAGAGATAAAAACCTCCAAAATAAATTAAAACTGAGACAAGCTAGCAAAGATTATAAGCGCACAATACACCACTATAAAAATGTAGAAAAACAAAAACAGAGTACACGGTTAAGAGACATGAATGATAAATACCCTAAAAAATATTGGAAATTTCTAAAAAATCTAAAACCTAAGAAAAAAAGCTCTGATCACCCAACTATTGACAAGTTCTATAGTCATTTTGAAGATATAAATAAGAATAGCATTGATGATAACAGATTTGAACATGACTATGACAATTTCCCCAATTTGAATGAATCCCTGAATTCACAAATTACTGAATCAGAAATTCTTAAATGCATAAACAAACTTAAGAACTCAAAAGCCCCTAGTCCATTTGACAAAATTTTGAATAAATATATTAAATCAACGAAAAATCTCTTTTTACCACCATATTGTAAACTTTTTAACATTATTCTTAACACCGGTATAATACCAGAGTCTTGGCTAGAAGGTTCAATTATACCTATTTTTAAAAACAAGGGTGACCCAAAAAGCACAAATAATTACAGGCCAATCACAATACTTAGTTGTTTAGGAAAATTATTCACTGCAGTATTAAACAATAGGTTAAATATATATTTAGAAGAAAATAAAATATTGGAGGAAAATCAAGCCGGATTCAGGAAAAGCTATTCTTGTTGTGACCATATTTTTACCCTTCACTCGCTCTTTGAAATACTCAAAAAAAAGGAAGAAAAAACTATTTACAGCATTTATTGACTTTTCACAAGCCTTTGATCGGGTTTGGAGAGCCGGCCTCTGGCAGAAACTTATTCTCAACAATATAAACGGGAACTTCTTAAAAGTAATTATTAACATGTACAAAAACATAAAATCTCGTATTCAACTAAATGGATCCTTTTCCCAAACTTTCATATCAGAAATTGGGGTACGTCAAGGGGAAAATCTCTCCCCTATTTTATTCTCCCTTTACCTAAATGATTTGCAGTCATACTTAGAGTTAAATGGTGCCCTCGGTGTGGAGTTAAATGAAAGTACAGATATAACTCTATGGCTTAAACTACTAATTTTGCTCTATGCAGACGACACTGTTATACTATCTGATAATGCGACATACTTTCAAAATTGCCTAAATATCTTTTCTGAATACTGCAAAACGTGGCACCTACAGGTTAACATTAATAAAACCAAAGTTATGGTCTTTGGTGCCAGAACGCTTACAAATTTCTCCTTTACACTTGGTAACCAACCACTAGAAATACAAGATCATTATCATTATCTAGGTATTACCTTTTCCAGCAATGGTTCTTTCTTGAGAGCAAGAAAGCACATCTCTGAACAAGCAAATAAGGCCCTCCAATTTCTATTCACTAAGGTCAACAACTCCGACCTCCCCATCGACCTGGTACTTAAGCTATTCGACCACACTGTATTACCAATATTAACATACGGCTCAGAAGTTTTTGGTTTCGAAAATACTGAAATATTAGAAAAATACACTTAAGATTCTTGAAAAGAATAACTAGATGCAGGAAATCAACTCCGTCCTCCTTTTTATATGGTGAGCTAGGACGCTACACTGTTAGAATAACAATCATGTCTCGAATGATTTCATTTTGGAACAGACTACTAGTAGGCAAAACAGATAAAATATCTTACAATCTATACAGATATATGTTATCAAACACCCAACATATTTACAAGTGGCCAAATAAAATTAAAGAAATACTTACAACAACAGGTAGACCAGATCTTTGGGAAAACCAATTTACAATATTCCAAGAAAATCTACATACATCAATAAAACAGACCCTTATCGACCAATTCAAACAAAACTGGCATGAACAATTAATTTCCTCAAATAAAGGAAGAATTTACCTGAATTTCAAAGAAAACCACTGTTTTGAAGAGTATCTAATAAAATTGAATAAAAAAGAATACTTGCCTTTGATAAAATTCAGGACTGCCAATCACCGCTTGCCTATAGAAACTGGGCGTTATGATGGAACACTTCTAGAAAATAGATTATGCTCCCTCTGCACTTCCAATGAGATTGGCTCAGAAATCCATTATTTATTTCACTGCCCGTTTTTCACAATGAACGAAGGCATTATATCCCAAACCTGCAACAATATGAAAATAACATTAAATCCTTTTTCCACAACAGTCAACCAAGAGACCTCAAAGAACTTAGCAACTATTTAAAAATAATAATGAAAAAATTTAATAATCAGTCACCCTTAATCACACCCCGACTACCTCCTGATCTATATCCCTAATTCTTAAATTAGTAGATAAGGCTCAATTTGTGTTGTGTAAAATTTTATCATGTCAATTTCTCCCCTTCCAAAATTGTTTTCCTAAAAGATGCAAGAATTGAGAAAGCATTATAGCTAATTAGAGTGGAGGACAATAGTGCAAAATTGGTGTAACTGCTAATGAATATATAGGCAGTTACATCTGTTATGCACTGACTTGTAAATTTATAAATAGTTAACTGAAATGTTCTCACCATGTATTAGGTAAAATGACATTATGGATGAATCCTTATTTATTTGTGTATTTTTTTCTTTTTTATTAGTGTGTGTGTTTTACATTGTATTCTCTATAAATTATATAGAAAATTTAGTAACGGCATGTAACATGAGCACTTTTCTTATATTAATAAAGAGGTCTTTTAGTGCAGCAGCTAGAATGAATCATCTTGCAAATATAGACGCACCATCCTTGTACATGTCTATTTACATTTATAGCATCCGGTGCTGTAAGCGCTTTGACTATAGTGAAATTTTACAAATACTTTTATAAAGCAGGAAAAGTGTTAAACAGGAACATTTCACGATTATCAGGGTGATCTTCTGTATAGTAGCCAGAATGCTGTAACAGAAGCCTTACTTTGGCTGTAGTTGCAATGTTCTTGTCACGCTTGCATATATATTCTCCTTGTAAATCAATTTTACCTGTACCAAGCTCATAATTGGCAACTAAAAACCAAGGGTCAAAGTAAATGAGATCGCTTAAAAAAAGCCGTTGACAATTTCTCCTGTACCACAAATGTTCAAAAAGGAAGAAGAGTGAAAAAGTAAACGGAAGGAGAAGAAAGGAAAGAAAAGAAAAATGACATGCGAAACTACCGAATGTTTTTTTTCTTTTTCTTTTCTTTTCATTATTATTTCTTCTATTTGTAACCAGACTATTTCTAGCAACAAAACCCAATCTGAAAATTAGCACTAGCGTTCGATAACTAAACCATGAATAAATTATTTACCTTTCTGTTTTGGCTCAAAGACCCTTACTATAACCTCGTCCTTATTCGATGAAAATATAAACAAACGTACCACCCATTCATAAGTTTCAGAAATGTGTATTTACTTAATTACACAGGGGCCCACCACGGGTTAAAATAAAATATATGTAAACATTGTTTTTCGTGAGCAAATAGTTGTAAGGATTACGGGTAGTGTTGCCAGTTACTACATTTTTGCATAAAGACAATATAACTTTTAAATAGGAAAACTCTTTACTTTCTTGATTTCGTACAAAAATTGTATTTTTTTATGCTTTTTCTCCTTTTCCCTCTTGCACCCTAGTAATGGATCAAAATCTCTTTACCCTTATCACTTTTTTTTTTAAAGATTTGATCTAGAATCTATAACAGAAAAATCACAAATAACATCATTCCTGATCGATAACAATCATCAATGAATTTATAGTGATTTGTTCTTTCCCACACTTCTACCGTTAGACTGAAATAAAAACATAAAACTTACCCACGCTTTACAATCCACCGTCCATGCACGCTGTCCTAAATTTAGCTGCCACGTGACTACTGAAAGCGCGGGAAATCTATCCCTCTTTCCTCTTCCCATCTCCCCTTTCTCTCTCTCTCCCTCCCCCCCTCTCTCTCTCCCTCATCCGGAATTACATTATTTGTTTAATAGAAATATATTTTTGTCATTTGCCTATATTGTATAAATTGTATACTTGGGTGTAATAAAAGATATGTTATGTTAAGTTATGTTACCAAGAAAACAACAACAACAACAACAACAACAACAACAAAAAAAAAAAAAAAAACAAAAAAAACACGGAAGTTCTGAAATTCAAAACGTTGGTCTGCAAGGAAGAATAATTAAACGAAAAGATATTCATTTAATGTAATACTTACAGAGTATTTTTTGAATACAGACGAATTACGAACAACTCTACTATACGTCCCTAGAATAAGGCATTACACGAAACGAAAGAGAAACCCATCACAAGGGAGCATGTACACATGTAGATCAATATATTGACAAATTGCAATAGAAGTTAACAGCCCAGACCCAAGATGACGCATCTCTTACTCGGCAAACAAGCATTGCGGCTAAAACAATGTTACAATGTACACGAAATACATTTAGGACAGAAAGAGACACGCCCCTTTAGACCGTAGGCTGTTATAGCATAGGATTATGCATTGTAATACGATTAATCTAAGTATCCCAAATGGAACTAAACTAGCAACAAATAGTGTGTAGAAAATGGACCACTCTGTTATAAAAGAGTTTGTCGTACTCTCCAAGAATATAAAATAATTCAGTGTTTAGACCAAAAAGAGCCCTTACATGTTCCGTGTTGTTAGGTAATGTAATAAAATGATGTACTCTAGGACCAAAATGTAGAAAAATATTTCGACCGAACGCAACTTGAGATACTTGTATAAAAGTACAGTTTGTTAAAATATGATCATTCAGACTACAGTCGATGTCTTCCATGCCACATCTATAACAACTTCTGTCAAAAAAAGAAAGGTGGGCAATGAGTAAGCCAAAAAACAAGCATTAAGTTGATGGGGGTTATTTCTGGCCAACGACCATATTGGTTAATTGGAGAAATTTACCTGAATTGTCGATACAAGACGAAATCTAGAGAAGACGTTCTTATTTCTCTATCATCTTTATAAAAATTGGTTTATCATTGAATGGATGCATTTTTCCACACATGTTTGGAAGGGAACCTTCCGTGTGATCTATAATCATCAAGGATGTGCATTAAACTATATCTATTTAGGATATTGGTTAATTCAGACATTAAACTTTGTGGGGAATTTTCATTTAAAAAGAGCACAGAGGATATAAAATAACCGCGCAATCCCTCTCATGGCGGCATAATTGACCTAGAAATATCAGCTTTCTCACCTCTATATGGGCTTTAACTGGTAGAGATCCTAATAACCCAAGTACAATGTCAGTTCTTGATCTAGAACATAATCCTTGCATTTGTTTTAAGCACAGCCTATGTGATCTTTCAGGTGTAAGACTATCTCGATTTGATAAAGACTGCAATGATTCGCAATCGAAGAGGGCTCTCGGTAATACTATTGATTCATAAATTTTTAGACTCGTCACAGGATTTAAATCAAAACGATGTAGACCTTCTTTCATTAGACCGAACATTGAACCCCTAAGTTTCCGATCTATTTTTTGACAGCTAATGCTGGGGTTGAATATTTATCGTACCAAATATTAGGATGTGGGTTATTTTCCGTTTCTTTTATCTGTTGATTACCAATCAACCAAGAACAAGAATTGAGCTTGAATGATCGTTTTGATTCATTGAAAGTTACGGCAAAAGACTTGGCGAGTTATATTGAAACATCCAAAGACTTGAATATCTAGAACATGTCTAACATAGATTGAAGAGCGTGTCGAGACAGCGACAGTAATGTCATATCGTCTGCTAAAGAAGGGACACATGAATCTATACCTTCAATCTGAAATCCAAGATTACTACTTACTAGTTGTTCATTCAGTGAGTAAATGTAAATTAGATATAAGTACGAGGACCAGACCGCGCCTTGACGAGTTACTTGTAAAACCGGGAACCAGTCCGAGTGGTAACCGTTTTACATGACACGGCTGAACATATCCGTGTGCATTGAAATTACTGTTTCTAAAAGTTTATTATTGACGCCTAGCTCATATGATCTGTAATATAACCCATCGTGCCATACTCGATTAAATGCCTGGCGAGCATCCACAAAGCAAGTATATATTTTGCACTTTTTAGATTTGCAAAATTTATACTCTCATTTAATACAAATGAAGTCATGGTACTACCCATACCCTGTTGAAAACCACCTTGTAGGAAATGCAACGGTCTATTTATAGACATAAGTAAACGTTTGAGTAAAACACGTTCCAACAATTTCAAGATAGAAGATGAAAGGGTAATAGCCCTATGATTGTTTGCCTCGTTTTTGGCTTACTTCTCCCTTTATGAAGAGTCAAAATAAAACCTTGCTTAAGTGTAACAGGAGTATGATTAAAACAATAAATCAAATCAAATAAATTGGTAATTAAATGTCTCATAGAGTAGAGCGGTGTTCATTACTCACCATATCCAACCCGCTCATTTTGCCGGTTTTTAAAAACGACATCGTTTCGGCTACTTCGTCCTGCGATATATGATCTCCGTTTACTGCAAATGACGACTGTTTAATATTAGAGACGAACCGAGTTATATAATCAAAATGACTTTTATCGTATAACTCGTTTTGAACACCCCATCCAAAATGAACACCGCAAATCTTAGAAGAGTTTTTATATATAAAATTGATCTCGTGGCACACTCTGCTATGCGATTGTTTCCCTTTCGATCTAAACAAGCGCCAATTATGAAGGAGATTCCAAACCAGAAGCATTGTCTATATCGGCGTTTACTTGCTGTAGGTACTTGCTGCAAGATACTCAGAGCGACCTCCGAAAATTGCGCTTAACCTTTTTGTTGAAGAATGTGGTAATTGCGTATCCGATGCACTACAAATATCATCTTTAATACTCTGGTATAGACTATCAATATAATTGCCAATATTTTAAGCATGTAAATCATTCGCATCTTTTTTTAAGGTTGGTGTGAAGACTACTTTGATAATTCAAATTAACTTCGCTTGAAACTCTATACCATTTTATATTTTTTTTTGTTGGGAATGAAATACAACATATTACCAAAAACAATTTCCATACAGATAGGACGATGACAAGATACATTTAGACAATCATCGCCTTATATATGCCGATAAGAAATAGGTGAATGCAATAAGTTTGAAAAAAATATGTGATCAATTAACGATTCGTTACTCTTATCGTACGAGACGTAACTTGTATGGACTCCGAAACAATATTCCAAAGATGTTGTATTAAACATATTGAAATGAGAAATCAAGTCACCATGATCACGACCCCTCCGGTCAATAGGTTTAATGTACCTTAACCCATTCAAGCAAGTTTTAAAATCTCCCATTACAATAACGGGCCCATGTTGTGAATACATACTAATCAAATTGAAAAATTGATCAACTTGTTTTCGATAAACTGAAATTCTATGATTACTGCAAGGTAAGTACAGTTATGAAATATATACATATGCATTATTTGATATCTGAAATTGAACACCAACAATTTTATCGCTTTCAATACAAAGCGGTAAAAAAGATGATCATAACACTTTTTTCACAGCATGGCTACGCCCCTTTTCATACTGTCTTAAATTCTATATGCATTCAGACCCGAATCACATACACCCAAACTGTTGTAGTTTTGGTGTATATTATTCAGAAAATACAGGTTTACAGTTAACTGTAAATAAGCAAATGATGTATTCTTGGTTTCATAATGTTTAGGTTTATACGTTTATACTTTGTAAGAAGGAACTATATGCACTTTGGTGAAGACTTTCAGAAATTTGTATCAATATAGGCCACTTTTACGACATATATCTGTGTCGTGCAAAATGTGGTCAATAGCATTTATGTGCTCCAAAAATTAAAACAAACTAACTTAGTCAATCATATCAATCAGGATTATTGTCACTTGTACGTTTGATTAGGTATACCATGTGAATGGCAGGGTTTGCCATTATTAACGTGCCTATGATTGAAGCATATTTGCAAATTACACAATTAGTGTGTCGGAAAAAATCGGAAGACTTGTCTTTTGTTCAGTGTCGATAGTTGTAAATATTGGAAAACCATTGATTTTCTGCACAAATTACCTATAGTAACCTAGTAACCTACCTATAGGGGGTTAAAATCTTTTCATTTTATCATATTACGTTGGAAATATTATTGTATGAAGGATAGTTATCGCCATACTCGAGTTACGTAATATACCAGGCCGTTTTAAACTCAATTTGGTTACAAATACAAGATAAAACCATCAATATTATTCGCTACAATTGGTCTGCATATGTCTGCTCACAGGTTGAAACTCTTTTTTCACCCATATTTTAAAGATAGCCAATTTATATAGTTTTATATAATAATAATTTTTCTTCTCCCCGCAACCGATCACGTGACTTAGTCTCGAGCATTTAACTAATTTTGGTTTGACACATGCGCAGTGAGAGAGTGAAAAGTTCTATTAGGACTGCCAACACCAAATTTTAGAAATATATCAAGAAAGATGGTTCTAAGTCGCTCATTTCCCTAGGAGCCTATATGATACCTTTAGGGAATCTCGACGGCCGTTAAGCTATTCCCAAACGGCAACATTTTGGATCGGTCTGCATTGTAGGTAGTTGCAGACAATTTTTCAAAGCGTATGCAATTTCCTTTATAATTGATTGAATGTGGGAGGACATAGTTGTATCGACCAACCCTCCTTTTCCGACAATTCTTTCCTTATTATTATATTTCTGTGATTTCCAATGGATCCTACCCATGAAACCTTACATTATTAAACTACGAGCATCCTGTGAAATATTGAAAAGAAACCGAAATTACAACCAACTTCGTCGTGTGAGCAGAAAAAAATCCAGAAAAAGCCTTACAGACAGACGTACACACAGACTGATGACCAGAACTGTGCATACTATTATTTTCATAAATCTAAGGTTTGAGCATGATGTAGTATGGTGAGTTAAAATCACTGCCTATCAAGAGCCACGTCTCACAATTAGTGACCTAAACAGCAAAAACAGCAAAATATTTGCAAGTTCTTCTAAAGAATATATTAAAAACTGATGTCTCAATTTGAAACAATTGATAAGTGACCTTGATATTAATTGATTACCATGACCTCTCAACCAACTGATGCCTATCAATCTAATGGAACATTTAATCCAGAATTGAGCCATTGTATCTTGAAAGGTATTTGAATAACAGCAAAATATTAAGTTTTTGCGTTTACTGCTCACAGATAGACAGCCAGATGCAGACCAGGAAACAATATGCTCTAAATCATTTTGGTGTGGGGGCATAAAATTAAATCACTAACAAATCAAAATACATGTAGACGTGTTTTTGGTTTGTCGTTTTCACTGATAGAATAACAGATAAATCGACAAATTAACATTACAAAAACTTGATAAATCGCTGAAAGGACATGATACGAGTTCATAAAGATAAAACGAACTTAGCTTTCTTCCCGAATCCCCACTTCTCATGTTCCAAAACAGTAATGAATTTTCGACGTGAAGGACGTGTCTTCAATTAATCAGTATATTGGATTCATTTGAGGGTTTAAATATTCAACTTTCAACAAACATATTTTAAATAGACTTTATTAGAAAAAATATACAAAATTTTTCTCAAGATATTCCATGAAATGTTATAGGAAGAAAGGCAGTGGACATGAAAATAATTAGGACAAGAGGCACTTGAGTGCTTATATAGCTTCACCAGTAATGGTGTGCTTGTCACTCAAACTGATATACAACAAGACAGTACAAAATACAAAAGATTGCATAATTTAACGCATTATCACACGTCAAAATTTAAGACTGGTCTTAGATGCAGACAACAATTTTTAGCTGGTGAATTTTTAAAATCTTTATCTGTTTTGAAGAAAAGATTTCAGATAATGAACAGATAATGATAACAGAAAAGATTTCAGATAATGAACAGATTGAAGACGACACTTCCCTGGCCTGTTCTGCAAGTCATTTATCAGATGTAGAAGGTATTCTAAACCATGATCTACAAATGATTTCCCTGTGGGCTTATCAACCGTTAGTAACATTGCTTGTAACAAGCATTTTTTTCGCTTTGCACAAGTTTTCCAAATCTTTTTCGAGGGGCGTAAAAGGTGGGATTATGTTGGAATGGGTAAAGGCAAGGAACATGAAACAAAAAGCAAGCCCTTGGTAAATTACCTAAACATTTCAACTAATGCCTGGATATTAGCTGTTAAGTTTCCAAATCAAACAAAAATCTTGGCATAAATTTCAGAGGTCAACATTTACTTCTGGCCAAAATGAAAAAATTCATTGGTAAATCAATCTTTTGCTTGACGAGTGACGGTATGTCGAACTGCAGCGGTTTTCATTTTGGGGATAAATTTTCTTCAAGACATCATACAATATATCACCGAGTGAATATTCCTGCAAGGTAGGATTGTAAATAACCTGATTGGTTCATAGAAGAAAACCTCAGAAGTCTTCACAAAAACTACTTATGCTCTATCCATGAAAAATCTTTTACTTTCATTGTAACAATATACATTGTTACTCGCTTTTATGATGACGCGACTAAATAGAAATATATATGGTGGGCTGCAATTTGGCGGTCGATGCTAAAATGACTTGACTGAAGGCCCTTCTTGTAGATAGTCAGTATATATGTATGTATTGTATGCATTGTCAAATCCGCTAGGATTTGAGAGCAGAGCCTCAGAGCTGTTTACTAGTAGCAAGTCACGTCTAGTAATCCATCAAAGGTCGCTTGTCAAATTTATTATATAGCCAAAGAAGCGATTACATCGATTTAACGATCGCCAGTTTTTACGACTCAGGCGATTGCATCGATTTAATGATCGCCATTTTTTTTCGGCTCCATACTAAAACGCCAATCAAGCCAGCAGAGGTTTGGTGTATATACCAGGCCGTTTTCTAGACCAAAACAGTGTTGATCCGAGTCTGTAACTGGTAACATCTCCTGTGGCTCTATTTTTGGCTCCTGCATTCCTGCACACATAGACCGACCGTCTGTCTGTCTGTCTAAATTATTGACTTAAATTCGTTTCTTGTTGTTCAGGGAATTTCCTTGTTATATTAAAAGACGCGTGTTAGTGAACCCTGGGTAGTTGTTTGATTAGTCTTATACGGCCGTGTTACACGCTTGTTTATTTTAGTGCCGTTACCAGGATCTACCAACTTGGTGGATTTGAGACAACACTGCAACGACCAACCAGCCAACCTACTAGGATCGTGTTGTGGGAGTACAACAGAGTTCTACAGAACTTAAGATCATACCGTAAGTTGTCAGCTCTTTTTTGTATTTTATGAAAATATTTGGCAGTACAAACATTTTTTATTATTATTTGTTAATAAGACCAGTCCTTAGTTAAATTTGAAAATTAAATTTAGTCTAAAATATAGTGAAAGTTCAATTTTGTAACACCTTATCCTTTTTCAATCTTTGGTTTTGATTTCTTTTAAAGAGGGAAATACAAATTTGCAATGGATATTTCGCGTAAATTTAATAACCAGAATGCTGTACTGAAGTTTGCACAGTTTAAGCAAGTTATCTTGTCTTGCGGTGTCAATTCATGGAAAGCAGATGACCTCTGGTCTGCTCTCCTACAGTTTGATGTGGGGATGTCCCTTGATGAGTATCTAATTGCTAAATACGGGGCGACGATAACGGTCCCGTCAATGAGTGTCATAGACCTTATTAATCAAGTCAAAGGAAATTGGACGTCATTAGTCGACTTTTCTCCAACTCTTGCACTGGAATTAGATTTTTTATTGAAATATATGCTGGAGCATGGGTTCAAAACTATTTAAATTATGCCATCAATCAAGAGTTTTGTAAAATTAGGTTAAATAATTGATATAACAGAAATATTGGAATGAAAATAATAGATTAATTTAGAAAATTTAACTAATTTCAATTTTAAATTATTTTTAAGTAAATTCAAGAGTAAATGATTTAAATGAATTATGAAGCTTTATATATTTTTTTCTTAATTAAAATGTTATTAATGAATGTGGCGAATATTGACAATTTCATTAATGTATTTCAAACTCTACTAAACAAAATAATTGGGTTAACAAATTAAATTTAGGGGGAATGTAGTATGTTATAAACCGTTGACTTGAATATTCTACTTAGCAATATCCTACAAAATCCACACTTTCTATAGATATACATATTTTTTTATTTATTGTATTAAACTGTTATCTATTTTCTATTGTTAATTTGGAATATACCGAAGCGGACGGTGTAAACAACATTTCTTATAGATAATACTTAAAAGTGAAATCATCATATTTCAATAAGCTAATCGTTAATGTTCTTAAAAAAAAACCTAATATGTTTACAAGTAATCTAGTGTGTATGTGTAAGAGAGAGTTAATGTGTTAGTCAATGTTGTTGATTTTTTTATTTATTTTTACGATATGTCTAAACTTTCACGAGATGAACATATTGTTTTATTTATTAATGTATATAAATTCATCTTTACTCTGGTTTCTTTCGGACATTAAATGGACAGGAAAATATCTGTTGAAAATATTCAACGAATCCAAATGCCGAGTAGATGAACAAGAAACAAATGGTGTTTCTTAGAAAATGGTGTTAATTTCTACCACGAAATTTTTGTGTTTTGGACTGAGATAAGTTCAACTGGTTATGCAATTTTCACCAGTGACAATGTAACTGTGCTTTGTTTGTATGTGTGAGTGTGAATGAGACATTGTATTACGATTGTAAAAACAACAACAACAAAAAAAAGTTCCATGAAGACGAAGGTTTATACTACTCTGATGAAGGGTGCGCAATAGCATGTTAGGTGGCGTGACATTGAATTGATACCACTGGACCTAGCAGAAAAATTGTATTTGTAAACCATTCTTTCTGTCGAAATTCTTTTCTAGTTTCTTTCAGACTTTTACTGTATTTCTTACTCTTTTGCTGCTCTCTTTCTGTCTCACAAATTCTTTCTTTATCAAAGAAAATGTAGTATTTCAAAAAATAAATGAGATTATCACTTCACTTTCCAAATGGACTATCACTTTCATGATTGATCTATCACCATATAAAAACTTTATAAATAATCTCACAGCAGCTTTCAAAGTGACTAGGAATTCTATCAGAAATAGATATTTCATGCACAAAACAGTTACTGATATGAAAAATACAGTAACAATTAAGCCATTTAAGTCATAGTACAATACAACCTGATGAATTTAAGAGCGCAATATGCTATGGAATCAAAGGCGTTTTCTATTGATGACTACTAACTGGAAAGAAAACAGTTCTTTCCAGGCGTGATGCTTCACGTGTCATTTTCAGAGTCAGATAATTTCCCTAGACCTAATTCTATAATGTGAAATAAGAATTAATTAGAGGTACATATTCTAATCCGTTTTCGTCGAGACAATAATTATTTCTTCGTAAGATAATATTGAGGGTTTATCTTCATTTATTTTAGGTAGAGGTATATATTAAGCTACATTTAATAATTGAGACGAGAAAACTCTGTAATTAAGGTCTCTGTTCACGGGCTTTAGTGAATCGTTCGAGAACCATACGAACTTGATGTTTTGATTTTGTATTGTTTGTTACAATGAATTTTTATATAGTCTTCAGCATTCGTTGTCAAAGTAATTACCTATTTATGATGATAAATGACTTACCGTAAGAAATAGTTTGGTAAAAGATGATTTTTGTTTAATGATGATATTTTTTAGAAGTTCTGTTAAAGTACATTAAGGACTGAGTTTTTTTACTCTTATATAATGATGATAAAAATGATAAAAATACCAGTGATATTAAAAGTTCTAATCGTTAGGTAAACATTTAAAACGAAACTATTTCTATGATGAACCTTAGAATGTTTGTAATGAGTTTATGATTGGGCATATCTCGCATTAAGAAGTCATATTGTGTGATGTAAAGAATGTGTCTGCCAAATTGTTTTCATGAGATATATAGAGTTGTGCAATTGATCGGTGCCAACCATGTTGGGCTCTGAACGATCGGAGTTCAGTAGAAGCTATCTACTAGCCGTATCTGTGCCAATGCTGTCGTGATCGCCACAAGAAATGAATACTCGCTATGATGTCGGGTTTTGGGTGACGATCAGGCAAAGAATAATGTATATCATGTAATCGTAGTAAATATTGTAGGTGCAATAAGTCCACGCAGATAATCTAAAATTATCTGTAAAGATGAAGAATCCACCAGGACTTTTAGTCAAAATATTGTAGACAGCTAGCTCTCCCAGGCGATACTAATTGAACAACTTAAAAAAAATGACAATCATCCGAGGACTATTTCTAACCGTTATCCTACGGTGTCGGATTCAACAACATACTGTGTCAGATTCATCAACATACGGTGTCCGATTCATCAACATACGATGACGGATTCATCAACATACGGTGTCAGATTCATCAACATACGATGTTGGATTCATCAACAAACGGTGTCGGATATTATTAAAACATTTCATCATCATACGGTGTCGGATATTATAAACCATTTCATCAACATACAGTGTCAAATACTATAAAACATTTCAACAACATACAGTGTCAGATACACATAAACATCTCACCAACCATGCGGTAACCATATACGAGCCTTGACAAACAACAGGATATACCAGAGACACTATGCTTAAAATTACTTTTGTGATTGACATTACAAATGTTCATAAATGTGTTATTTGTATTTAAGACATGCATATGGGCTGTTAATCTGTATTCAAGATTCTTCAAATATTTCTTTCCTTAATATAAAACTTCATGCATTTGGACAATTTCAAAAAAAAAAAAAAAAAAATAGGAAGGTGTGTAACAAAATATATCGCCAGTTTTTACGACTCAGGCTATTGCATCGATTTAATGATCGCCAGTTTTTATGACTCCATACTAAAACGTAAATCAAGCCAGCAGAGGTTTGGTATATATACCAGGCCGTTTTCTAGACCAAAACAGTGTTGATCCGAGTCTGTAACTGGTAACATCTCCTGTGGCTCTACTTTTGGCTCCTGCACTCCAGACCGTCCGTCTGTCTGTCTGTCTAAATTATTGACTTAAATTCGTTTCTTGTTGTTCTGGACATTTCTTTGTTATATTAGTGTTAGTGAACCTGGGTAGTTGTTTGCTTATTCTTAAACGGTCGTGTTACATCATCAGTTTAAAGAATCTAGAAAAGGATTAATTAAGGAATGCTTTAGTGTAATTTAGCTGCAAATCATAAAACAATTGATTGATTGAATTGGACTGAACGCCACTTTTATCAGTATTTTAGTCACCAAAACCATGGATTCCTGTTTTTTCTCACACCAGTACTACAACTTCATCAATTATTAGCCTCAAGCTGCTCATCCCAATTAGGTTTACGATTATACATCCATTGATTGGAGACAAATGTGGGAAAGGATATTTGCCGCAAGTGTCATGACAGAAAGTTTGAGAGGTTATCAAGAGTTTTGATGAAATATCATTTAAGAAATTTAGCCTTGCCATTAAAAGCCATATTCATTTCAGGCCATCCGAAGAATATAGCTGTGAAATGAAAACTTTTACTTATTCCCATATATAGAAATAATCCCCACAAAAAAGTCATATTTATCTACCAATCAACTTTTCTTGAAAACCCAATATACGGTCACCTATGTAAATATCCTAAGAAATTTTTATGAAAACATCCATCAGTATAGGGATGAGTGTATTTTTCACTGCGTTTATTGGAGTATAAAGTGCAATTGCCTTAGCACATGGCAAATAACGCCCGTAGGGCGTTATGTTTAAGCCATGTGCTAAGGCAATTGCACTTTTTACTCCAATAAACGCAGTGAAAAATACACTCAGCCCATATAATTGCAATACGTCTATTTTCAAATCCGAAACGGATAGAGAGATGAGAATAAAAACAAATAAACGAACTGTGGGCAGAGTTACGTTTTCTTTGACAGGCGTATGGATACATTGACACAGTTTATCGCTCTAGTCGTTGTAACGGCGGACATTTTATTTCGTCGCTTGGGTTTTTCGAAATGGAAATCCGAACATTCGTTGGATTTATCTCGAATTATTATGAGCAAATACTAACTTTAAACTCTGTAAATTATGATATCTGGGTCGATAACAGTTAGAATTTTGAATGGATGCTTTGTAATAGACAAGAAATATAAACCTACCACATGGACACGATGCATGCTGATGTGGCGAAGCCGATTCGACATCTCGGATTTACGGCTAATAAAGGTGAGTTTTTCGAAATCTTCATGTTTTAAAAGAATATTATCATTGTTATAAGGACACTATTTGTTTATCTATTTATTGAAAATCCATGGAAGTATAAAGGAATTCGAGGAAATCGAAATTCAAAGGGTGATGACTATAAATAGTAACAAAACAAGTTGGGTATTTCTTGGAAGTGAATTCCTAATATCGGCAATCCCTGACCTTGTTTTGTTTCTATTTTTGTCGAAAATAGTTCTGTCTTTTATCGAGGTATAAAGTGCAATTGATTTGATCACGTGATACGATTTGGGCCAATGAAAATACTCTATTTTGAAGTATTGCAATTATTTTCAGATGCATGATAACATACTGAATTGAAAAATCAATCCTAAAGCTTTTTAGACATTTTTTTTAAGAAATATCGCTTTATATCAGTTATGGAAATAAACCCAACTTATCTGATCGAATTTGATCAAATTTAGTCTTTTTAAGAATCTGATAATTGACCAATCGCGACTGTCAATCAAGGAATCAACCGACCAATCAAATCATTTATTCAGCCCGGACCTGAACATTGGCAGCCATTTTTGTTAACCTTAACTTAAACGTCGTAATTAAAGCCTATTCAAGGGTAGTTACAATGGTTAGGTCACAAACTGGCCATTTTACGTTTTGTTACATGCTGCTTGTCATTAATTTGCAAAATAACGTTAAAAATCAAAGCGGAGCGGTGTTAATTGGTTGGGCTTAGGTAGTGGTCAGATTCAATGATTGGTCAATTTTTCACGCAAGAAATATTCCATTTAAATTTTGTGAAGTATATCCAGCTGTTTCTAAAACAAATTCTGGAGCTATAACCTAAGTGTCTTTATTCAAATCTCTACAAAGTTCAATTTTCAAGTTAAGTTTATGACTTTTACTACCTGATAGTTTTTAATCGCGACCTTTTGGGAGAGATTATTGACCTCGTTTTCGAAATTCAGTCGGTGACCCTATTTCCCAAATGTTCTTTTAACTCAACTGGAGGCATACAATACTGAATATTTTTAGTAATAAGCAGTTCTAATAGCTGTCAATAAGTCTGATCTTTGAATGTTGAGTATGGAATATCTTTTTCCGAGCATGCCAAAATTCTTTAAACACTAGGTTCCTTTAAAAATTACGTTGATTAAGTAGAATTACAAGCTAAGAAATTTCCGACGTAGAGTAAAAGGAAAATGGAGGTCCAGAGTTTGAAAGAACTGTTGTAAGCTAAATATAAACCCGCTTTGAACTGTTCGTGAACTTTGAACAGCTTGGACGGAGAATTATGTATCAAATCTCGGTTGTAAATTAGAACTAGGGGCTCCTCTTCTGGTTTGACAAATGAATTCAACCAGAATTTAACGACTTCTATTTTGCTTAAAATTAATGCGACTTAAAGTTTAATGGAAAACAGGGAATTCAACAAATTTATCATAACGCCTCTCTCTCATTCTCTGTCCATCTCTCTCTGTATCTGTCTGTCTGTCTGTCTCTCTCTGAGCACGCTCTCTCTCCCTTTCACGTTGTCCATTTCTCTCTTTTACTTTTTTCTTTTTTCTCTCTCACTCTCTCTCTCTCTTCCTTTATATTTTTTCTTCTTACAAATATGTACAATAAAATCAGTAAACTATTAGGTAAGTGGAAAAGGTAAAATCCAACTTTCGGCTATTTTTTCATTTTCCACAATGTCTTTCTAAGCCTTTTTCAAGGGGTGAGTAAAAAGCGGGATTCTGTGGGCATATATTAAGGTCCATTATTACGGGCATTATACCTTATATTGATTCACTATGGGCCACATCTTTGTTCAACAATATTGTCTTCAAAAACGCTGAAAACAATAGATTGTCTATTGTATAGTAAAACATTGATTTGACAAGTTCTGATAAAGCAGTCGTATTCCACGAATTTCACATTGCTTTACGGAATCATTTCTTGTGCCTAAACTCATTGTTCTAGCCTAAAATAGATGTATCATTTTTTTTTTATTTATTTATTTATTTATTTTTTTTGAAAGAAATATACAGCGCTAAAAATCATGACAACAACAACATTTCTCACTTATTCAGTGGCGAGCGATTATAGTGCTGGCATCACCTTGATTATTGTTCTTAATAAGTTTTCACTATTCTATCAATTAATGTCATTTAAATCATAAATCATAGATGTCATTTAACCCTTTCCTGTTCCTGTAATTATCTACCAAGACCTCTTAACCCATTCCCAAACAACCCTTCCTTTTTACGACTCTCAAGAAAATAGTTCTGGAAAACAATGTCGAAAAAGAATATTATATGCGACATGCTAATAGGACCTCATCAATGTGCATCTGTAGATACAAAGAAGGAGGTCATGTGACAAGATCAATGTTAGGTCGCTTAACAAGGTCACATTTCCGAAAAAAGCTGTTACAGGGGCAAACACGTCTTTTTCTTTCAGATGTAGATGAGTGTCAGTCCTCTCCATGTCTGAATGGAGCTAGCTGTACCAATGGGAAAGACTCTAACACTTGTTCTTGTGTCTCGGGATATACTGGAACACATTGTGAAATTAGTAAGTTCTTTCAAAAAGCTTTGATCTTGTCCGTTCGAAATGGTCACAATTATTTAACCTTGCATCCAATCCATCCAAAATGTCAAGACCATTACCCCTACATTTATGGATGGATTTCAAGAACATTTAGGACATTAGTTGTCAATCATGAGTAGATGTGCAATTTGAAAGACCTTTGGAATAATTTCATTGTAAAGGTCACAGCTCAAGGTTTAACGTTGAAATTGAATACGCTGATCACAAAGCAATTTCTTCATTTTCCACAATGTTTTCCAAAGGCTTGTTTCTTGGATGCGTCAAATAGAGTCAAGGTGTAGGAACGGGTCAAACTTTTCCTATACACTACTCCGGGGTTTTACGTCATTTTGATTTTATACTTGAGAAAACATGGTGGAAAAAGAAAAAAATGCTTGTAATTAGAAATTTCTCCTATTCCTACCATATTTTCTACCTCGTAGAATGGTTTCAATGTCGTCTGCAACCTCTTTCAATTTGGACCGATCCTTTTACTACTATTTTTTGATTTTGGCGAGTGTGAATCAAGCCCATGTAAAAATGGAGGATCTTGCACTGATTGAGTCAACTCATATATTTGTTCTTGTATGGAAGGCTATACTGGACTTAATTGTGAAATAGGTATCACATTTATATTTTATGAATGTACTTGCGATTTGTTAAATTCATAAAAAAATCATACACCTGGGATAAGGGCAATACTATTGTAAGTACCTAGACCAATAGCGGCTGTCAATTAAGGAAAGAATAAATCAATCAAACCCTTCATTTGGCCTAAAATTGAGCTGTAAACTCTGTGAGTTGACTCTAGAAACATGTACTATAGACTAATAAATACATTTGATAATTCTAGGTATATACAGAGCAGGGAAAAAAGGTTAGAAAAAAGGTCTTATGTAATGTCAATATGGTTCCATGTCAGGGATTTTAAGATGATGACATTTTTATTCTTTAGACGGTGTCATAAATCTAATAAAAGTAATTAGAATGATAAAATAGAAGGTAAATCCTTGTAGAATTACATATTTTGCAATTTCAAATGTTGATATTCAATAAAATTGGATACAAAGTTATGATAGCAACACAGCATCTTGTATTACATTTCGCTGTGGAGGAAAATTTGATATTCCACTCTACCATTCGATCTTGCCGCCGTCATAGCGCAGTCGATAGAGCGTCAGACTCCTTATCTTCAATCATAGGGTGTCATGGGTTCGATCCCCGGCGGCAGCACGTATTCTTTAGGACCTTTTTTTCTTACCAATAGTAATCGTAAAACTAAGTGAGGTAGCAGCTGGAGGCTATGAAAGGATGTAAGGGTAGTACTTTAGGGAGAAATACCAGGAATTGTTAGGTGCTCAAGCCCCCGCGATATGAGTGAAATACTGTTAAAAGTGGCGTTAAACTCCATTCAATCAATCCATCTACCCTCGGTCTTGTGAAATGCCCGAATTTTGCTTTGCAACTCAGAGAAAATACACAATATTGTATCACTATCGAACAAAACACTTCCCTTTTCATTTTCAGATGTCAATGAATGCCTGTCCAATCCATGTGAGCATCAAGGTTCATACACTGATCATGTGAATGATTATTCATGTTCTTGTGTGGCTGGATACAATGGTTGTTTAAGTCAGAGATGTGAAATTCCTATGCCTAGATTCTTAAACAATTCCGCTTTTTGACTACTTCCCTCAAGAAAAATAACCAAGGAATCTATTGGGACGATAAAAAAATGCTTTTAGCAAGCAATTTCTTCATTGTCCACATTATTTTCTACCTTAGAAGGAAAACAATTTCAAATTCCATTCAACTTTAATCATTGTGGGCACTTTCTTTGAATATGAACCTTTCTAAAATTTTGTCGCCGCCGTCATAGCGCAGTTGGTAGCGCGTCGGACTGTCAATCTAGAGGTCCCGGGTTCGATTCCCGACGGCGGCACTCATCCTTTCCGACTATTTGTCTCTCACCAATGGGTCGATAATCGTAGACCAATGTGGGATAGCAGCTGGAGGCTAGGAAAGGATGTAATGGTAGTACTGGTGTGAGAAATACCAGGATTCCATTGTTAGGTGCTCCAGCCGCCGCGATATAACTAAAAGATTGTTGAAAGCGGCGTAAATCCCCATTCAAACATACAAACTAAAATTTTGTCATGTTTGGAATAGGTTGAACTTCTCATACGGACTCAGTATCAAGCTGAGATGTGCTGTCTTTTTTTTTTTGGCGTCTTACAATTGACCAATCGAGGCTGCTAATCAAATAATTTGTCGACCAATGAAATCTTTCATTGAAACCAGGCATGGGTTTGATCTCTTACATTGCCCGCCATTTTCTTAATCTTTCTTGTTGGTTTGACGACTTAAACGCCACAACTAAATCTTATTCAAGCTGTAGTTACAACGTTTATATTGCTAACCAACTATTCAACGATTTTGTTACATGCCACCGGCCATATTTTTTCAAAACAACGTCATTTAAAATCGAAACGGGAACTCCAGCCGGAGTCAAAAGGCGGGGCAAACGAGTTGTTAATTGCTTTTTGACAGATTTATAGCCCTTTATGAAAATTTTTGTCTTCGGCTTATTTTCTTTTCCTTAACTGTATTGATTTCATTTTTAAGTTAAAGAAAACCTAAGAATCAAATAGAAATGTACCTTTCCATTTCGTTTCAGTTTATTGCTTTTCAACGGACTTTTACAACCAATACAAAATATCCTTTTCGTTCATTTTTGCATCAACAGTTGACCTATCACGTAAGTCAATAATGAATAAACTGACCAATCAAACCATTTGTGAACTTTGAACTCCGACTGTGGCCGACATGTATGTGAAGCACTTTAGTAGATTTGGAGACTTAAACGTAACAACAGCGTATTCAAGCTGTAGTTACGACTGTTTAGTTGCATACCAATCAATTTACTTTTGCTCTGCTCATCTGAGTACAAATTGCTATGGGGAGTTATTTTGATCATTCAAAGTCTCTCTATGAAATCTAAAAAAATCTTCTCCACCGAAACTACTCATCGGATTTCAATGAAATTTTACATATACAATACTTGGATAATGCCATTGGATAAAGGAATTCTTTCAAAATCTTATCCTACACTGGAAGACCTAGAGCTTTAAAAGTTTGCTCATAGCATTGCATTTTAGTATTCTACCAGAATACTTCAGATTATGATGACGTGATTTATTTAAGCCCTATGTTGAAGGCACTTGAAATTTACTTAGAAATAAACGGTTAACTCATTTAAAAGCATCTGCTACAATACCAATCTTCAGATTTCAATGGAATTTTACGGAACCTAACTTTTAGTGATGGCCTTTTAAAATTCTATTAAAAAATCAGAATCCATGATTAACTCTAGTTTCTATGGTATCTGGCAGAAAATTCGTAAAAATCTTCTCCTCCTTAACCATGTGGCATATAGCATCACCTCATGGTCCTCTACCAAGATACTTCAGGCTTCAATGATGTGATTTGTATAAATCCTGTATTTGGGAACTTGGAATTTACAATGAAATGAAGAGCATCACCTCCTAATTTTGCCTTCAGGTTTCAGTGATACTTAAGAGAAACAATTCGTAAGGTGCTGGCCTTCCAAAATAATTCAAAGAATTCGTTATAACTTCGTTTGCTATGGCAACTGAAAGTAATTCTTCGCAAATCTTCTCCCTCTTAATTTTGTACGTAGCATCATTTCATTGTCCTATACAAACATTCTTCTGTTTATGATGAGATGATTTATAAAACCCTATATAGTGGCTACTTGGAATTAACCCTTGTCATGCTGAACCTAGAATATTCCTGTTTTTGCAGGACGCATAGAAAAAAATTAGACCGCACATAAGTGCAGTCTGATCTTAGTCTACACTACCTGCTTGTTTCTGTTGATCAGAAATTGTCCACAAAACTAATTGTTTATATAAATCTTAGTTCTCTGTAAAAGCTTACAGCCCTTTTATCTAAATGTTTCTTTTTGAACATATTTTACTCAGCACAACAGAGGTTAACATAGGGAAAGTTTTTTTTTAAAAAAATCATCTCCTCCTTTACTAACAATTGAACTTTACAAAAAAGTGGTAAGGGCCAGCAACCTATTAACTGGGTGGATAAGCTACCAGCTTTGAATTCCATGGATGTGCAGGGCCCGTTGAAGAGAAATGCTTTGTAAGGGCTTCTGTGCTTGATTCTTGAATTATCCTTTTTTCAGAAGTATTTTACTATAACGTGCATTTTGAGAAGTTTCTTGTCTGCCCGCTTGCAACCGAATTTACATTGAATCAAAGAAGTAAAGTTTGAACATCTTCTTTACTGAAATAAAAATACATAGAGTAGTTATAGTTGGTACAAAGCATCCTGTATTGGATTTTTGCAAGTGTTCATTAGGTGTTTCTCTGCAACCAGTAGTCTAGATTAGTACTTTGTTAAAAGCAGCGCAACATAGTAGATCTCTTTCAAGTTTGTTTATATGATGCCCCTTTGGTTGTAATTAGGACCTATCTATTAGCACAGAAACAAAGAAAGAAATCTTAGAAAAAGATAATTACTTCCTTGAAAGCAAAAAGGTAAGAGCATTGATATTTGGATTGTAGCACCTCCCAACTGACCTAAATCAAGTTTATCCATCTGATGCCCCTTTTGATATATTTGGGCAAGCCAAAAATTTACATAGAAACAACGAAGAAAATCTTAGAAATGTTCTTTCCTGGAAATAAATGTCAAGAACAATGATATTTGGTATGCAGCATCCTTAATTAGAAGGTTTCCCCGATGTTTATACATGTAATGCTCCTTGGTCATTTCGGACCCCCCCCCCACACACAATATGCAATGATAGGTGTATATTATGATAATGTTTTTGGCTAACAATTTTACCCCTCAGAGACAAGCAGCGTGACAGGTGTTAATATGGATAATTTCATATTTGTTCAAGAGATGATGATAATATTATTTGTTTTAATAGAGGTAAGAAATATGTAAAGTGTATTCATACATAAGTGTGAATAGGTTTTTACTCGATGAAAACAAAAAATATTCTCTTCATTTCTTATAATTTTATCATAATGACATAAAGAAATAAAAATCATCAATTTTGTTACCTTTTTTAACTGTTTTGAGCGGAAGCATTCGAAAAAGCTGCATTCTCAAAATTTTGCTCATATTGGTATTGATATTTTTTTTCAGTCAATGAGAATGCTAACTTTTGATAGACGAAACTAATAATTAAATCCCCAAAATTATATATGTATGCCAAGTTAAGACTTGGAACAGTATGTCTATCCATTCAGTCTAGAAAGAGTCGTTGCTATATGCTTTGTAGATAGGTACAAGTACACAGTTTCTTTAGCAAAACTCATTTACCCTTGTCATGCGTACTGAAATTCTTATTTAGAATTGCACTTATCCCTTTCCTGTTTAAACCCTGCTTTTTACGTCCCAGTGAGTATATACGTGAGAAAATATAGTGAAAAAAGAAGAAATTGCCTGTAACAAACTTACAGGTCTTATTTGTTTGCAAAATGGGAAAGGGTTGAATCAAAAGACTAAAGTACTGGGAGGCCTTATTAAGGGTCGATGTTTAAAAAAAAGTGAAACAAATTTGGCTTAAAGTGCAGCCAGGAGATGGCGGCTAAGATTAGACTGCACTTGTGTGCAGGGAAATCTTTGTCTATGAATCCTTCCAAATCAGTCATATTCAGGTATCATCATGACAAATGCCAAATGCACTTTGTTGACATCTAGAATTCTCAGTATCTCTGACTTCACTCATTCCCACATCACAAAGTTTTAGATAGGCCCTGAAAAAATGAGAAAAGGGTATTTTTGATTTTAACATACATATAAATCATGTGGAACTTCTAGTAAAGGATATTTTATACAGATAAATCAGGTGTAACTTCTAGTAGTGAAGTATATAAATTTTACTGAAATAAACATATAAAGCATATTAAGTATGTAGAACTTCAAATAAAGGGGCATCATGTGATATAGATATGTATGACCATAATAATTACTTAACTTGCGTCGAATTCTGATACTGTAAAAATTGAGCTATTAATCATGTGGTCTTGTGACCAATAGTATGGAGGAACCACGTCTGCATATCGCTTTGGAGAGGTGAACATAATCATGTAAACCTGGTAAACGACCTCCCGCCCTCTCTCGCCCTCCTTACCTGGAGATTATAAAGTGCATATTTTCATAACGAAATTGGTCTGTGTGGTAGAATACTCGCATCGCACGCGAGAGCCTCTCAGCTATACGCTTCATCCCCCTCTCTCTCCATCTCTAACTATCTATCTCTCTAGCTCCACTGGCTAATAGCCATCGGGCTTTTGTCATGATGTGGTGTCCGTCGTCAGTCCGTTCGTCAACTTTTACTGAAAAAAAATCTTCTTCCCATAACGTACTGAACGATTTTCAACCAAAATCCTAGGAAGGATCTTTGGTTGGCCTTTATCAATTATGTTGGGCAGGTTGTTTCCCCTTGCGTTAATTTGGTAGATCTGCGCCTAATCGACAATAGATTTGGGTAAAGAGTGACGACTCCGATAATCCGACCATTAAACCTTTTCTGCACAGGTTATATATCTCATGTAAACATATCTCAGGCTTTCAGTGCTTTGAATTTGTTAACGTGTTACACAACAGTGACGCTTTTAAACACCCTCTAGAAAAAAAGCTTTGGAAAGTATTGCAGAAAATAAAAATATTGTTTGTCATTTCATTATCCTCAATTTTTTCAAACAAGAAAGTTGAAAAAATGTAAAAAAAACTTTAGACCAGTCTAAAATTTTAATGTCTGGTCTGGTTATGGATTAAACACCATCTAAATGGATCCAGGCTGCTCTGAAGGAATTTTCTGATTAGTCACCAGAGGGAATAAACCTGTGTCCCAAAAGTCTCTACAAACACTGCCAAATGCCTGTCTACTAGTAAAAGAAAAACAAAGGTGTTTGTCAAAACAACAATAAAACACAAAACATATAATGGGGGAAAATACTTCATTATGGAACTTATTTCAGAAATCACCGATTCTTGACATAATATAACTAAATTCTGGTGTTTAAATTTTAAAATGCATGCTGTTTTTTCCAGCAGATAATACGTGAAATGCTCTTAAAAGATCGATCCCAAACCCAACAAAAATTCATACTTCTGCTCCTTTTAAACCCATTACCAGACAGCAACATTTTAGACTGAAGTTGCAGACACTGTCATGTATTGATACTACATTGCACACATTGATATTACTTTACATGATATATGGTACATTGCGTATTATTGTGGTTGGATGCTCTTTAGTTTGAAAATCAATTAAAGTTGAAGCTCCGATCTTGTTTCGCTTTCTGAAATGGTGTTAGAAGTAAAAAATAGCAAAATATGGAGCCTATTCGGTCATAAATATAGTCATAATATGGTTCAGACAACATTCTCGTAAGCTGCCATGGAGGGGTTACACGGTAACATTCCCGTAATGGACTGGGAATCGAGAGATTTGGTGACGGCATGGAAGAATTTCTACTCGCACGTTTAATTTATGTTCAGTGGGCCACTCTAGAGGAAAACAGACGAGGAAAAAAGCTCATATCTGATGATTTGGGTAGGGTCACATGCTGCTGATTGTGCGCATGGGGGAGAGAAAGATAATATGATCAGAGACAGGATAGTTTTTGGTGTTATTTCTAAGAAAGTAAGAGAAAGGTTAATAGACGAAGGTTCAGATTTGACATTGGCAAAGGCAACAGAAATTTTTAGAACATTTGAACTTTCACAAAAGCAGTTGAACACAATGAATGTAGGGGAAGATCCAACTGTTTATGCAGTTAGAAAAGAAAGGACAAAACCCCCAAAGTATAAACATGATTCTAAAAAATTTGTGTCACCTGACAAAAGTAAAGCGTGTGGACGTTGTGGTAAACACCATGATGACAAAAATGTCCTGCCATAGGTAAAACATGTTTGAAATGCAAGAAAAAGGATCATTTTGCTGCTTGTTGTAAACATAGACAAAGAAGAAATTCAGAGTACATGAACTAAATGAAGATTTGGACGATGAATTATTTGTAGGGTCAATTTATAGAACGGAGAGTAAAATCAAAGAGAAACAGGACATGTTCAGAGAAACTCTCAGAGTAAATAACAATGGAATTGAATTTCAAATTGATACCGGAGCCAAGTGTAATGTTATCTCAAATAAAGATTTCAGAAAGCTTGGTAAAAACCTGAATCAAGTACTGAGGAAGCCTCATGTTGCGTTGAAATCGTTTTCGGGTCATAGAATGATACCAAAAGGAGTTGTTTCTCTTGAATTAGCCTACAAAGACATCTGTTTCTCTACTGACTATTACGTTGTAGAAACTCAATCGAAATCGATCATCAGTAGAGAGACCGCGGAAGAAATCGGACTAATAAAACGTGTCTATCAGTTTGAAACTGACTATTCGGACCTATTTCAAGGACTTGGTTGCATACCTGGGGAGTATAGTATTAAGATAGATCCCAATGTAAAACCAGTAGTTCACCCCCCACGGAAGGTACCCCTAGCATTAAAATCGAAAGTGAAACTAGAACTTGAGAGAATGGAACGGTTAGGTGTGATAGTGAAACAAAAAGAGCCTACACCTTGGGTTAATAGTATGGTAACTGTTACAAAGCCGGATGGTTCTGTTAGAATATGTATAGATCCTAAAGATCTAAATAAGGCAATACAGAGAGAGCATTATCCCATGAGAACAGTGGAAGAAGTAGTTTCAGAAATGCCTGAGGCTCAAGTTTTTTGTAAAATAGATGCTACGTCTGGCTTCTGGCAACTCAAATTAGATGAAGAAAGTTCAAAGTTAACTACTTTCAACACACCCTTCGGAAGATACAGATTCCACAGAGCACCGTTTGGGATCAAATCAATTCCGGAAATCTTCCAACGTACCATGAGTGAGATGATTGAAGGCCTAGAGGGAACAGATGTGAAAGTAGATGATATAATAGTGTGGGGTAGAGACATGAAAGAGCATGATGAAAGACTGAAAAAAGTGTTTGAAAGAGCTAAATCATGGAATCTCAAGTTAAGTGAGACTAAATGCCAATTTCGTAAGGACGAAAAAGAGTATGTTGGACAGAAAATCTCGAAAGATGGTCTGAAAGCTGACCCAGAGAAGGTCAGAGCTGTAATTAACATGAAAGCCCCTGAGAGCAAAGAAGAGCTACAAATTTATTGGATTCATTACATATCTACATAAGTTCATGCCAGACATGTCAGAGATTAGTAATCCCTTAAGGTTACTATTACAGAAAGAGATAGAATGGCATTGGGACTATTAAAAACAGAGTGGTTTTGAAAAACTGAAACAAATGGCATCAGAAACACCAGTTCTAGCGTTTTATGACAAAAATAAAGATTTGATTCTTAATGTCGATTCAAACTCATGTGGACTTGGAGCAGTCTTATTACAAGAAAATAAACCAATAGCTTATGCTTCTAGGGCCCTAAATAACACACAGAAGAGGTATTCACAAATTGAAAAAGAAACTTTGGCAATAGCGTTTGGTTGTCAAAAGTTCCATTATTATCTCTTCGGACGACATTTCACTGTTGAAAGTGACCATAAGCCTTTAGAGAGTATTTTTAATAAGTCCATTATTGACGCGCCATCTAGAGTACAAAGATTTGTCATGACATTACAAAAGTATGATTTCATGTTACGATACAAACCTGGTAAATCAATGTATATATCGGACACATTGTCGAGATTGTATTTACCGGAGAGTAATGATAGTTTAATACCAGAATTGGATGTTCATGAAATCCATCTTAATGTACACTTACCGATGTCGCCAGAGAAGTATGAAAGTTTAAAACGTGAAACGGAAAATGACTCCGAATTACAAACATTGGTAATGATGCTGGAAAATGGATGGCCAGAACATAAGGAATTAGTTCCAGATATAATCAAACAAAATTGGCCTTTCAAAGAGGAAATCACAAGCATAGATGAAATAGTCTTCAAAGGCCATAAAGTAATCATTCCTCATGCTAAAAGAGATGAAATGCTAAAAATAGTACACGAAACACATATGGGAATAGGAAAATGCAAAGAGCGGGCGAGACAATTCATGTTTTGGCCTGGAATGTTGATTACCATTCAAAATGGCCAGAAATAGACAAATTGGACAATTTAAGTTCATCAAATGTAATTTCTTACATGAAGAGGTTATTCTCGCGTTTTGGATACCCTAATGAAGTGGTCAGTGACAACGGACCGCAATTTGCTTGTAAAGAGATTAAACAATTCGCCAAAGAGTGTGATTTTTTTCATACGACAATTAGTCCACATTATAGCCAAGCGAATGGACAAACAGAGCGTTTTGTACAGACTGTCAAAAATCTTATAAAGAAGAGCAATGATCCTAGCAAAGCCTTGGTAATTTATAGAAATACACCTATAGATGGAATGGGATTGTCACCAGCACAAATGCATATCGGGCGCAGACAAAAGTCAAGCATACCTACAGCAGAGGTGCTGTTAAAACCCAACTATAAAGGCACGCAAAACATAACAAAATTACATAGCAATCGTCAATAGCAACAGAAATATTTCTACGACAAATATTATGGGAAAAATTCTCTTTCAAATCTGATTGAAGGACAACGGGTTATTATAGAACACAACAAGCAAGTCGTTCCAGGAACGGTCTTGGGTAAACATCATACTCCACGTTCGTACATAGTGAAAACTGATGACGAGAAAAAACTACGTGGAAACCGAAAACATCTGAAACCAACCAAAGCAGAATTCAAGAGCAAACAGATGAATGATACAGAGATCAAACCAAGAGAAGTCAATTTTGGAAATTCAGTGTCAAATCAAAATCAATATGAAAAAGTGTCAATTAATAATCAGTCAAATAATGAAGAAAAAATTGTGTTAAATAATCAATCAAATCAAAATTCTAATCAAAGTGATGAAAATCCTGAAATCCAAACAACCAGATCAGGTAGAGTTGTTAGAAATCCAGCCAAATATGATGATTATGTGTGTCATATCAGTGAAGTATTTGTTAAAAAAAATAATAATCAGTTCAAATCTAGTGTTATCAAAAGAAATAGAAATATGAAAAATATAGTGTGAAGGCAATAAAAGTTTCAAATGGTTAAGTCGATCAAAGTAATTGCGCTGGTTAAAAACCGCAATTCCATTCAGCTGGAAAGGGAAAAGAGACAGAAAGAAGTTATATATTCAAGACTTGACCAAGTTCCAGAAGATTTCAAGAAGTAATTTCTGTTTATTTATTTTATTTAGATATTAGTTCTAGTCATTTTTCACAACTTAGTCATGATATGATAATTAGTAAAAAAAGGAGATTCATACAGTAATGACAAACTGAAGTAGTAGTATTCTAAGATATAGTATATAAAAAACTGACATAGAGTGGTAATTTCAGAACAGTTGAACATTAATATATTTCCTTAGAAATTTCAAATCATCATTGGACTTAAGTAGGATACTTGTTCGTCTGCAAGACTATTAACCAGAAGTTAGTGTTTGAAATTAACACTGTAGAAAATGCATCTCTGAGTGTTATGAATACATTACATTTATACCTGTATTTTCTTGACAAAAAGGGGGATGTCACGTATTGATACTACATTTGAAAATCAATTAAAGTTGAAGCTCCGATCTTGTTTCGTTTTCTGACAGACACCAGTTCAAAGCTTTTGAAATTTTTGGGTTTTTTATTTTTTGCATTTGGGGTAGAGAACATTGTGGATAATGAAGAGATTGCTTGTTACAAGCAATTTCTTCATTTTCAACAATGTTTCCAACTGTTTTTTTTTTATTTCGGGCGTCTTCAAACGTCATTGAGTAGTAATAGAATTTAGATGATAATGGTAGGAAATTAATCAATTATATTGACATAACAGTTACTAGCAAATATAAAAGTAACATTTCTTTCATTTTTGATAGAGAAAAGTGTACCTTTTTTGGCTAGTAGCGATTTGCATTTAGCAAGTTTAATTGCAAACAACACTTTTTAATTGGTATTTACTTCCAACCCTTGTCTATATATGCTGCAAATTGAATTTCTGCCTCATATCCATCATCATACTGTGATTAATTTTATTTTTATTTTTTTTTATCAAAATGATCATTCAGTAGTATTACAAAGAGAGATCTTTTCTGGTTTAATGACCAATTTCAATATATTTAACAGAACATCTTTTGCTAGCAAATGAGTAAAGGCTGCCCCCGGAGTCTTGACCTTTTAATCCATTGGTAAAAAGCACTTGTCATGTATTTCAGGAATATTGCAAGCTCTGCTTGCAAATTCTCCTCCAGGATATTTCACTTGAGAATATTATGTTCAAAATTGGTCTGATCTGTCTTCACTATGTGCACAGCTCTATATCGCCACATGAATTATCTTTATTTTAATTGTAGTGAACACATTTAAAAGCATGTTATTTAACCCTTTCACACTCTATCCTTAATTCCCCTTTTGAAGCATCTCAATAAAAAACCTTTGAAAAACATTGTGGACAATGAACAAATTGCTTGTGACAAAATTTTTCTAGATTCCTCAAACTTAATTTTTTCATCTGCAACTTCTTTGAATTAAAACCAGTCTGAGATGATGTAATTTTATAATGGGTTAACTCCTGTGTTCCTTTTACCCTATCTATTTATTATGATAATCTTTGACAATTGATTGAATGGGGTAAAACGCCGCTTTTAACAGTATTTCAGTCATATTGCGGCGGCTGGAGCACCTAACAATGGATTTCTGTTTTTTTTTTACACCGGTACTACTACTACACCCTTTCCTAGCCTCCAGCTGCTATTCCACTTAGGTTTAAGATTATCAACCCATTGGTGAGAGACAAATGTCTGAAAGCATATATGCCGCCGCCGGGGATCGAACCCACGATATCCCATGATTAAAGATTAGAAGTCTGACGCGCTATCGACTGCGCTATGACGGCGGCTTAACCTTCGACAAAGAAGATAACCTAATAAACCATGCTTTGCTAGCTTACAGTACTCTTAGTACTTTGATTATTCTTTTTATTTGCCTTTGAATACAGAAATTGATTAGTATGCTGGTTCCCCCTACCTGTACGGTTTTTCTTGCTGTTGAATGAGTGTGCTAGTTTCCCTTGCATATGGTGCAGAATCTAAATTTGTTTGTTGTTTTTTTTTCTTAATTTTGATTACAGGAATGGTTGAGTGTGCTGGTTCCTCTTCCCTACATAGTGGAATATGGAGTATATACTGATGATGTTGATGGATATATATGTAAATGTCTACGGAAAGCTTTTGAAAATCCCTTCAACCGGAATCAAAACCATCAAAATGCACGTAATACTAAAATGCACATAGCCACAATGTATTTTTAAAAGCTTTTTTAAAAACGGTTCTACAGAGTATCTAAACCTTTAAGAATTCAAATACCGGTACTAGTGCTGAATGACTGTCACAATTTGTTCTAAACTGTGACAGATTACCATCATTATTTCTAAGGCTATTTTTAGATTTTTCTTCAATGATAGCCAGTGACAATTAAGCATCAATTTGGAAATGAAGGTTGTGATGAGTCACTTCCCAATGAATGGTGACTGCTATCTATCAGATATTAGAATGTTGATCAACCAGAGAAAACTAACAAGATACATGTAGTTAGGTAGCATGGTCAAGGTTGTTAAAAAAAGCATCTATTGACAGATTGAACCATTCATGTAAATTGGAAGTAAACTTTAATTCCTTTATTTAAGTGGATCATTTTGTTTGGTTTGTCGACTTAAAGGTTGTTACTACAGCTTATTCAAGGGCGCCAAATAGCATTATTGTGTGGGAATGGGTGAATATATCTATAAATACATCTCTATCACAAGATGTAATCTTTGAGCAATTTCAACTTATCCATGTCTCATGTTTTTGATCGTCAAATGAAAACTCAGGTGCGTGGTCTAGGGTTTTGTTAACATTGAATGAATGTTAAGACAGGGCTTGAATTAAATATAGTCAGGGAACTGAAATTATATGCAGGTCATGTAATGGACCCTTTCACGCTTTCAGTGCGTATGCGTCAAACCAAATCTTGTTAAATGCAATAATCACTCGGGACTAAGTCAAGTTATTGATTGAGGGGAGTCGATATATTAAGACTATATAAACCTATATAGATTGGTTATTTTTAACGGGCTAAAACTTAGCTTTAAAATAAAAATTTCGTTCAAAATAGAGTTTCATATGAGCAGACATATAAAGAGTTCTAGTTGCTTGTAACAAGAAATTTCCTTTTTTTCCAACGTTAATTCTTCCTTACTGTGTGAGAAAGGATTAACATCACTGATGCATTACAGGGCCATTTCTGTTAAACATTTGTTATAGATTAGAATGTTTCAGGGTTTGTAGACAAATTTTCAAAGTACCTTGCCGGGCTTGTTTTGATGTCAGATTTAAGCCAACCCTAGTGTATTGTGAAAACTATATTAAATGATGTCCTGATTCCCACAGATAACTTATATTTCATAGCAAGAAGACGAGTCCAATGCATTTACATATAGATATGCTTTGAATCTTTACACATTTAGAACTAGAACTAGAATCTAATAAGGGTTTAAATTTAATAAAGGAATTGAGATACTAACTTGCAAAATTGTCCATATATGGTACTTTAGTATTAGATAGTTCCTCAATCCCGCTTTAAATTCAGACAGGGAATTCGATGTTCTGAGTGATTGGGGGAGACCATTCCCAATTTGGACACAAAGGATGAAAAGGAGCGATCATATAGCGCAGTTCTAGATCTCGGTATCGATAAAAGAGCATCCATAGATGATCGCAAAGAAAGTGAATGAGTTTCTGATATTGGCTTAAGCAAGTCAGTGATATAATCAGGAGTTCAATTGTTCAGTGCTTTGAATGTTAAAATAGCTTTATTAAATATGATACGTTTTGGTAAAGATAACCATTCCAGTTCATCAAACATCTGACTAGAAGGTGTCATATAGTCAGCTTGCAATATAATGCGAGCTACTCGTTTTTGTAATTTAGAAACTCGTTCGATGTTTAAAAAATCGATGTAGCACCCCATGTTTTGCATCCATAATCAGATAATGGCAAGATATAACTTTGATAAAACAATTTTTGAATATGTCACGGTACATAGAATGATAACTGCTTAAGAAGCGAAATTTTGGTTGATATAACAGGGCACAAGTAATCTATCTGTGGTGTCAATGTAAGATGTTCATCAATGATGATGCCTAAAAGTTTCTGGCACGACACCTTTTCAATTTTATGGTTGTCTACAGACAGGGCGAGTTCATCAGTATCGTTTACAGGATATTTAGATCCAAGTTTCATGTAAGTGCTTTTGTTGAAATTAATTGGAGGTTTATTATGTTTACTCCAATGTGCAATAGCGCAGAAGTCAATATGCATTTATTCATTTAATTGATCTATATTCTGTCTATTTATATGAACTGTGGCATCGTCAGCAAAAAGATCCACAAAACAATTTTTTTAAAGTAGGGGCAAGTCGTTAAAAGAGAGTAAAAATAATTTTGGCCCTAAAATTGATCCCTAGAAGACTTCCGATTTTATATTTGAAATAGACTGATTGTTTAGTACTGTTTGCTGCCGGAATTTAAGGCACGAATCAAACCATTCCAGAGAAGAGGTACTAAATCTGTATGCTGATAATTTTTTCAGCAAACTGTGATGGTCAACCAGGTCAAAAGTTTTCCTAAAGTCGATAAAGATTGATCCAATTACATCACCTTTGTCAATACATGAAATCAATTTATCTAATAATTTAATAAGAGCTGTCTGGCAGCTATGTTTTTGACGAAAGCCTGATTGGCTCTCATGAATCAGTTTGTATTTATCTAAGTATGAAGACAATGTTTGTTTACGTGCTTTTCAAATATTTTTGAGATTATTCACAGAATAGAGATCGGTCTATAATTATTCGGATCGGATTTGCTGCCGTTTTTATATATAGAAAATACTTTAGCAAGTTTTAGCTGATCTGGAAAACAGCAAGATGAAAAACTTGTATTTATAAGAAGAGTTTAACTATGTAATGAGACAGAACTCTATACTCATACCAGATAAATCTGGACAATTTTAAAGTGCCATCATAATGCGTAAGTCATCAATTTTAGGAATAATATGCCTAATGTTTAAGTTAGAAAAGAGAAGTCCATTCGAGTGAAAAATTATATCAGAAAATCGACTTGAGTTTGCTTCCAGTACAATTTCTTCATTGTCAGCACTTTAGGACTTGAGGTCAGAGGCCATCCCGTCCTATTGGATCAAGATCGATAATAAATTCAGACACCTGTTCATGTGTAATATTTGGAATATCAAAAAGTACATCATTTGGTACTATATTATTAATGAAATTTTCTAGATAAGTGAAATCAGTTGCTGTTGCGTTTAGCTACTCTGATCAGTTGTTTATCTTTGTTTCGATATTTCTTGTATTCTGACCATGATTTTTTATTGTACCTATTCCTCCTAGTACAGAAATGACTGAAGATACAAGATCAAGTGAAAATGAAAAGCATGTAAGTGATTTCCAGAATTTCAGAAGTCATTTAAATCGTGACAAAAAGTCCATAAATTCTAACAGTCAAATTAAACATGCTACATCGGATAAAATCGACAAAAAATGCCTTTCAAAAACTCTCCCAAGATAGTGGTGTTGTTCAAACCCAAGCCGATAGTGCATTAACAGAATCATAAAGACCACATAAACAAATAAACCAAACTACTCTCCTTGTTGGAAGTTCTATTCTAAAAGGTGTTAAAGTAAATGAGGTACGCGGAAGCACTGCAGTCATATCTTTTCCTTGAGTAACAAAAGCCAGGTTGCAAAATAAACTAAAACAATATGACATAGATAAATGTGAAACCCTCATTATACATGTGGGAGGTAATGATGCCGACGAAGGCCTCGATTTTTCCAGTTTTCGCGATTCTTATGCCGCACTTCTAGATGACGTTACGCGTGGAAACAGGCGAATAATTGTGTTTGGCTTACTGCCAAGAGCCAATGTTGATCTCGATCCATACAGCCACTGTTTAAAGACTTTATGCCAATTAAGTGCCAATTTCGTGCCGATTTCGTGGTATTGACTTTGTTGAACATTATCGTGCCTTTCTAATTGCCTCCGGCGATATCGCGGACGCGTATAACCACGAGGGTTAACTTCACATTTGGAACTCGAAAACTGTTGAGTAACATTGATGGTGTGCATCGTATTACAGCTTCGA
Source organism: Fragum fragum (assembly GCA_946902895.1). Taxonomy (NCBI): domain Eukaryota; kingdom Metazoa; phylum Mollusca; class Bivalvia; order Cardiida; family Cardiidae; genus Fragum; species Fragum fragum. The sequence goes on from OX336373.1 coordinate 60,779,226, forward strand.
GAAATCGATCTGAATTAAGTGGCAATTTGACACTAAATGGTTCAATCCACAGACGCACTGGATTTTATTCTTAAGGCAATACACAATGTGATGGTCAAAATTACAATAGACATTATAGTGGTTCTTTCAAAAATGGTCCATTAAATAGTGGTAAAAAGTAATGTCATATTTGCTCAGTGAGAGGACACGAAACAAATGAATGCATGTTCAATGACAGAAACACCTATGTGAATAGATTAGAATCGAAATTAGCAACTTGAAGGTTGCATTAAGACTTGTCTGGAGGCAAATTCATTTACATGTATTGATATAAACTTTACACTTAATATTTAAAATAGATATTCCTGTCTCAGTGCAGACGATGATATTGAATGTGACATCAACTAATATGAAACAAATGAATCTGTTCGCAGTGGTGTTTCCGACATTTACCAATTTGCAAACCAGTCCAAAAACTCAAATATTGACATTTCAGTATCAACAGAATATAATGAATATAATGAATCGTTAAGCTTTGAACACATTAACGAAGTCAGCTTTTGTGACAATGAAACTATAGTACTGGAAGTAAACTCAAGTCGATTTTCTGATATAATTTTTCACTCAAATGGTCTTCTCTTTTTTCTCACTTAAACATTATTCCTAAGATTGCTGACTTACGCATTATGATGGCAATTGAAAATTGTCCAGATACATTTGGTATGTGTGAGACATTTTTTACAAATTCTATATTTGAAGATATAATAGCTATCGATGGTTTCGATTGTATACGAAAAGCTAGATCAGACACACAGAATAAGACTCGGGGCGGAGTAATCCTATATTATCGAAAATCAATAAATTTTAAATGTAAATCTGAATTTGAGATTTCAAATATTGGAACAATCTGGGAAGAGATTACATTACCAAATTCTAAACCATTCTTACTTTATACTGTTTATCGCCTCCCTGCTTCAAAAGCTGAGTGGATTGATCGTTTTGAACAGGAGCTATCAATAACGCAGACAACCAGCCTTGAACTCTTTATTATGGGTGATTTAAATATTTACTTGAAGTCAGGGTCGATTCCAAACAAAAATGGCTTAATTTGATAGAACTATTTAATTTAACTCAACTCGTTAAAGATCCAACTCGAGTAACCAACCGAGTCTAGTTCTACAATTATCGATCATATTTACACGTCAACCCCTGAAAATATAGTAGAAAGTTTTGTGTCCACATTTTCCTCAAGCGACCATTTTCCAGTATGACTTACGAGGAAAATCAATTTCAAAATAAAGAAATCTGATCACATCACCCACTCCTACCGTTGTTTTAAACATTTCAATGAACAATTATTTATTTCGAATCTCACACGTGACCTTGATTGTTTTACGGCATCTGGTTCGGACATAAATGAAGACTTGTCTATTTGGTACAGTATATTATTAAAAACTTAGATCTTCATGCACCAATTTAATCCAGAGGGGTTAAAGTGAAGCGTTTCCCCGATTGGTACAATGATAAGATTGCATCTGCTCGTAATCTTAGAGATAAATGTAAAAATGTGGAGAATTGCAGCTCAATGCCATGAAATAATGTAGGATAAGATGTGCATACAAGACATTAAGTGTTTTTCGTTCAATTCAAGGGCAGATGATTCGAAATAACTCAAAAATGA